>CM040403.1:4311228-4368728 GCA_022702515.1 Ilyophis sp. 1 JC-2022 | reverse complement strand
CCAGTGCGCCAATCATTTTAATATATTACTCAACACATAGTCATACAGCAGCCATGTTTACACCCAGTGCGCCAATCATTTTAATATATTACTCAACACATAGTCATACAGCAGCCATGTTTACACCCAGTGCGCCAATCATTTTAATATATTAATCAACACATAGTCATACAGCAGCCATGTTTACACCCAGTGCGCCAATCATTTTAATATATTACTCAACACATAGTCATACAGCAGCCATGTTTACACCCAGTGCGCCAATCATTTTAATATATTAATCAACACATAGTCATACAGCAGCCATGTTTACACCCAGTGCTCCAATCATTTTAATATATTAATCAACACATAGTCATACAGCAGCCATGTTTACACCCAGTGCTCCAATCATTTTAATATATTAATCAACACATAGTCATACAGCAGCCATGTTTACACCCAGTGCGCCAATCATTTTAATATATTAATCAACACATAGTCATACAGCAGCCATGTTTACACCCAGTGCGCCAATCATTTTAATATATTAATCAACACATAGTCATACAGCAGCCATGTTTACACCCAGTGCACCAATCATTTTAATATATTAATCAACACATAGTCATACAGCAGCCATGTTTACACCCAGTGCGCCAATCATTTTAATATATTAATCAACACATAGTCATACAGCAGCCATGTTTACACCCAGTGCGCCAATCATTTTAATATATTAATCAACACATAGTCATACAGCAGCCATGTTTACACCCAGTGCACCAATCATTTTAATATATTAATCAACACATAGTCATACAGCAGCCATGTTTACACCCAGTGCGCCAATCATTTTAATATATTACTCAACACATAGTCATACAGCAGCCATGTTTACACCCAGTGCGCCAATCATTTTAATATATTACTCAACACATAGTCATACAGCAGCCATGTTTACACCCAGTGCGCCAATCATTTTAATATATTAATCAACACATAGTCATACAGCAGCCATGTTTACACCCAGTGCGCCAATCATTTTAATATATTAATCAACACATAGTCATACAGCAGCCATGTTTACACCCAGTGCGCCAATCATTTTAATATATTAATCAACACATAGTCATACAGCAGCCATGTTTACACCCAGTGCGCCAATCATTTTAATATATTACTCAACACATAGTCATACAGCAGCCATGTTTACACCCAGTGCGCCAATCATTTTAATATATTAATCAACACATAGTCATACAGCAGCCATGTTTACACCCAGTGCGCCAATCATTTTAATATATTAATCAACACATAGTCATACAGCAGCCATGTTTACACCCAGTGCGCCAATCATTTTAATATATTACTCAACACATAGTCATACAGCAGCCATGTTTACACCCAGTGCGCCAATCATTTAAATATATTAATCAACACATAGTCATACAGCAGCCATGTTTACACCCAGTGCGCCAATCATTTAAATATATTAATCAACACATAGTCATACAGCAGCCATGTTTACACCCAGTGCGCCAATCATTTTAATATATTACTCAACACATAGTCATACAGCAGCCATGTTTACACCCAGTGCGCCAATCATTTTAATATATTACTCAACACATAGTCATACAGCAGCCATGTTTACACCCAGTGCGCCAATCATTTTAATATATTACTCAACACATAGTCATACAGCAGCCATGTTTACACCCAGTGCGCCAATCATTTTAATATATTACTCAACACATAGTCATACAGCAGCCATGTTTACACCCAGTGCGCCAATCATTTTAATATATTAATCAACACATAGTCATACAGCAGCTATGTTTACACCCAGTGCGCCAATCATTTTAATATATTACTCAACACATAGTCATACAGCAGCCATGTTTACACCCAGTGCGCCAATCATTTTAATATATTACTCAACACATAGTCATACAGCAGCCATGTTTACACCCAGTGCGCCAATCATTTTTATATATTACTCAACACATAGTCATACAGCAGCCATGTTTACACCCAGTGCGCCAATCATTTTAATATATTAATCAACACATAGTCATACAGCAGCCATGTTTACACCCAGTGCTCCAATCATTTTAATATATTAATCAACACATAGTCATACAGCAGCCATGTTTACACCCAGTGCGCCAATCATTTTAATATATTACTCAACACATAGTCATACAGCAGCCATGTTTACACCCAGTGCGCCAATCATTTTAATATATTACTCAACACATAGTCATACAGCAGCCATGTTTACACCCAGTGCGCCAATCATTTTAATATATTAATCAACACATAGTCATACATCAGCCATGTTTACACCCAGTGCGCCAATCATTTTAATATATTAATCAACACATAGTCATACAGCAGCCATGTTTACACCCAGTGCGCCAATCATTTTAATATATTACTCAACACATAGTCATACAGCAGCAATGTTTACACCCAGTGCGCCAATCATTTAAATATATTAATCAACACATAGTCATACAGCAGCCATGTTTACACCCAGTGCGCCAATCATTTTAATATATTACTCAACACATAGTCATACAGCAGCCATGTTTACACCCAGTGCGCCAATCATTTTAATATATTACTCAACACATAGTCATACAGCAGCCATGTTTACACCCAGTGCGCCAATCATTTTAATATATTAATCAACACATAGTCATACAGCAGCCATGTTTACACCCAGTGCGCCAATCATTTTAATATATTACTCAACACATAGTCATACAGCAGCCATGTTTACACCCAGTGCGCCAATCATTTTAATATATTAATCAACACATAGTCATACAGCAGCCATGTTTACACCCAGTGCTCCAATCATTTTAATATATTAATCAACACATAGTCATACAGCAGCCATGTTTACACCCAGTGCTCCAATCATTTTAATATATTAATCAACACATAGTCATACAGCAGCCATGTTTACACCCAGTGCGCCAATCATTTTAATATATTAATCAACACATAGTCATACAGCAGCCATGTTTACACCCAGTGCGCCAATCATTTTAATATATTAATCAACACATAGTCATACAGCAGCCATGTTTACACCCAGTGCACCAATCATTTTAATATATTAATCAACACATAGTCATACAGCAGCCATGTTTACACCCAGTGCGCCAATCATTTTAATATATTAATCAACACATAGTCATACAGCAGCCATGTTTACACCCAGTGCGCCAATCATTTTAATATATTAATCAACACATAGTCATACAGCAGCCATGTTTACACCCAGTGCACCAATCATTTTAATATATTAATCAACACATAGTCATACAGCAGCCATGTTTACACCCAGTGCGCCAATCATTTTAATATATTACTCAACACATAGTCATACAGCAGCCATGTTTACACCCAGTGCGCCAATCATTTTAATATATTACTCAACACATAGTCATACAGCAGCCATGTTTACACCCAGTGCGCCAATCATTTTAATATATTAATCAACACATAGTCATACAGCAGCCATGTTTACACCCAGTGCGCCAATCATTTTAATATATTAATCAACACATAGTCATACAGCAGCCATGTTTACACCCAGTGCGCCAATCATTTTAATATATTAATCAACACATAGTCATACAGCAGCCATGTTTACACCCAGTGCGCCAATCATTTTAATATATTACTCAACACATAGTCATACAGCAGCCATGTTTACACCCAGTGCGCCAATCATTTTAATATATTAATCAACACATAGTCATACAGCAGCCATGTTTACACCCATGTTTCCTGTCTTTTACGGTTTGACTAAAGAAGCTTATTTTTGTATGTTTTTTGAAAATGCATTTCTATAATAATCATATGTTTCAGGCCTACAGTGTTGGTGATTGACAGGGTCATGAGACTTTCTGATCTGAGGAAAAACTTACCACAGGTCTTCTTTGAGTCCTGTTTCGGCAGCCAAGGTACGACAACGTTCCTTTGAGGACACAGCCTCTTAAACATAGCAGGGCAAGTACAAACCCCAATTCCAAAAAAGTTGGGACAGTATGTAAAATGCACTTAAAAGCAGTGATTTGTAAATTCCATTTTACATATACTTAATTGAAAACAGTACAAAGAAAAGATATTTAATGTTTTAACTTCTCAACCTTATTGACTTTTGTAAATATACACTAATTCCGAATTTGATGCCTACGACACGCTCCAAAAAAGTTGGGACAGGGGCAACATAAGACTGGGAAGGTTGTGGAATGTAAAATAAAAAAAAACAAAAAAAACACCTGTTTGGAACATTCCACAGGTGAATTGGTAACAGGTGATGCTATGACTGTGTATAAAAGGAGCATTCACAAAGCGTTTATGAGCAAGGATGGGTCGAGGTTCGCCACTTTGCGAAAAAGGCCAAAAACCAATATTGAATGCCTTGCTTTCTGTTTTTATTTACATTTTATACACTGTCCCAACTCTTGGAATTGTGGTTTGTACATTACATAATATTACTGGCATTTAACAGACGCTCCAAAGGATCCAGAATACTCTCACTCAGAATACTCTCACTCAGAATACTCTCACTCAGAATACTCTCACTCAGAATACTCTCACTCAGAATACTCTCACTCAGAATACTCTCACTCAGAATACTCACACTCAGAATACTCTCACTCAGAATACTCTCACTCAGAATACTCTCACTCAGAATACTCTCACTCAGAATACTCTCACTCAGAATACTCTCACTCAGAATACTCTCACTCAGAATGCTCTCACTCAGAATACTCTCACTCAGAATACTCTCACTCAGAATACTCACACTCAGAATACTCACACTCAGAATACTCACACTCAGAATACTCTCACTCAGAATACTCACTCAGAATACTCTCACTCAGAATACTCTCACTCAGAATACTCACACTCAGAATACTCTCACTCAGAATACTCTCACTCAGAATACTCTCACTCAGAATACTCTCACTCAGAATACTCTCACTCAGAATACTCTCACTCAGAATGCTCTCACTCAGAATACTCACACTCAGAATACTCTCACTCAGAATACTCTCACTCAGAATACTCTCACTCAGAATACTCTCACTCAGAATACTCTCACTCAGAATACTCTCACTCAGAATACTCTCACTCAGAATACTCTCACTCAGAATGCTCTCACTCAGAATACTCTCACTCACTCAGAATATTCATGGCAAAGATCTGCAATGCACAGATTTTGTCATTTAAATGATCTTGAAGCACATTTTGTGGGCAGCATGTGCTTAGGAGCAGAGCAGAACGTGTGGCTGATGATCGCTTGCGTTCTCGCAGTTTCGCTGGTCGGCAGGTTCTGCAGTCTGTACGAGGTGGTGACATCAGCGGCCCAAGACTCCTCATTGGCTCTTCTGACAGAGGAGCTGAAAAAGAAGGAAATGGTGAGTTTATTTTTTTTTGTTATACTTTTTTCCCCCTGCCTGTGTTCTCCCAGTTCAGAATGTCTAATCATTCACGGCTGCAACATCCGCAATCGAGTCAGGAGAATGCAAACGAGCACCCTCTCAAACAAGCCGCTGCTTCTTGTAACTGCTGCCCACAAACTGAACTTGTGCAGAAAGGCCGCCACGAACCCGACACTAAAAGTCCAAAGACCTGAAGCCGTTTTGGTTTAAAGTTATATGGTGAAAGCTGTAAACCAATCCAAACCTCAGCTTGTCAACCAATCCAAGACTTCAGCTGTCAACCAATCCAAACATCAAAGGAGAGCACATGTTTAGGTGTGCTCTCCTGATTGGACAGCAGCGGTGTTGTGTTGTAGTGTGAGCATTGCAATGTGACATCACTGTTTGGTGTGCTCTCCTGATTGGACAGCGGCGGTGTTGTGTTGTAATGATGAGCATTGCAGTGTGACATCACTGTTGGGTGTGCTCTCCTGATTGGACAGCGGCGGTGTTGTGTTGTAGTGTGAGCATTGCAGTGTGACATCACTGTTGGGTGTGCTCTCCTGATTGGACAGCGGCGGTGTTGTGTTGTAGTGTGAGCATTGCAGTGTGACATCACTGTTGGGTGTGCTCTCTTGATTGGACAGCGGCGGTGTTGTGTTGTAGTGTGAGCATTGCAGTGTGACATCACTATTGGGTGTGCTCTCTTGATTGGACAGCGGCGGTGTTGTGTTGTAGTGTGAGCATTGCAGTGTGACATCACTGTTGGGTGTGCTCTCCTGATTGGACAGCGGTGTTGTGTTGTAGTGTCTTTTGGGTGCTTGGGTTCCAAATGGGGAGGGAGGGGGGAATAAAAACAATACATTTTCAGAGAAAGTTGTCATAGTAAGAAATGAGTGTGTATCAGTGCTTCTGAAAACACTCAATGTCGCGCTCCTCAGATTAAATAGCCCAGATGTGTAGTGTAGGCTGTGATTTATTTATTTCTTCTCAGTTAAAACACACAGTACAGAAACCTTTGTACCCCCCTGGCCCTTGTTACTGTGCCATGTATCTAAAGGGGGACATGCTTTGCTGGCTGGAAACGGTGTCCTTGGAGACGGCTCGTTCCAACGACGATGGCGTTAATCATTCACGGCTTTTCCTGGCTGCTTCTCTCATAAGTTATTTGGAACGTTCCCAAAGGGACCTTTCCTTGCACTAAAAGTGTTTTGTAGTTAGTTTTTTTTGTGGAGGACTGATTGTCACAGTGTCGCTCTAATGACCGATTTCCCCATTCCTCTCCCAGGCCCTCACCCTGCGGTTGAATGACTCTGGTTTGCTTGTGCTTTTGAACTCCTCATACTTCCTAACGTATCAAGGTAAGAAAAGCTCTAACAAAGACAGCCCCCTTGTCATTCATTTGGTATGTTTTTTTTAGACACTCTCAAAATGTACATGAATATATGATGTATAAACATATGTTTACAATATATATATGAATTAAACATAACATAAATACTGGGAATATCAAAAACTAAACAAAAGGCTGAGTTTTCAAGTGTCATCCAAAAGGTCACAAGGCACTTGCGATACAAAATGGCTCCGGTTGCCCATGTTGCCGCTGCTTGAGACACAGTTTGCCACCTGTAGGGAGGAGACACAGTTGAATTGATTCTGTAGAGGGGGAAAAACATCCTCAACGTGGCCGCAAGTAATCCTGGCAGATCAACATTATCTTGGCATGATTCCAAGGCGGAGTAATCATGAAACACAGTGGGGCTTATGCATGTATATCCCGGTTTCACCTGTTTGTGCACCAGAGTTGTGGCACACTTCCTGTCACACACAGATGTCTAACCCTGGGAATTGTGGGATTGAAGAGCCTTGCTGGGGTGCTGCAGTTGTGCACTCCATTGAGTCACTTTGACCTTAATTTTATCAGTAAATACCCAGCTGTGGGTATTTATTGAAAGTGATTCAAGTAATAAATGAGAGAGTGAGGTTTCCCAAAATCCGATAATGGGTGGAGCTTCATTGACCGGTCGGTTACGGGCCTGTTCAGATGCATTGCCCAGATCATTAAACATGTACAGTAATGGCTCCTCCCATTCTGGGATTCATGAAGCTGGATGCCTCACTACATCACTGGCTCCAGGTGTAAAATGTCAGATTGTTGGCATTGGGACAGTGATGTCATGTGTGGACTGTTTTTTTCTCAAACCCTATCAGGCAAGGCCGAGGCTCTCCTGGCCATGTTTGTGTTTCCTAACTCAAGAGCTGTTCACAAAGGTAGGACCCACTGATCATGCAAATAAATAAATAAATTTAAAAAATCACACACAACGGACATCTTGTAATCACATTCACTATTAAAATTGAAAATTGTATATAATTCTATATGCAATATATTAATTACCTCAGTACTAGACAATTACAACAGTGATGTACGAAATCAATTGATTTTCAACCTCTGCATCTGCTTTTAAGATCATATTACACTGTTGTAGCGCCTGTTCACTTAAAGCTGGAGTAGGTAACTTTCTCAACGGTCGCAATATTTTGGAAACATTTCGAAAGTCATAACACCCGTTGGCCCTGCCCACAGAGAAAGAGACACACCCCCCACTGCTTCTCTACACACCTCATCGTGTATTCGCATCAAAGTTTCTAGCTACGATTGCAGGAGACTGGCATAACTACATTAAAAATGTCAGCTCCAAGAGTCCAGGTGGAAAAAAACTGAATCTTTTTCTTTGTTGCACTTTAACAATAATGCAATAAAACATTTTCCCTTTAGTCACCAAGTTTGGTAGCTAATGAAGAGATTGTTTTGCCAAGTTCACTAGTCTAAAGTTAGCGAAATACCTGTTGATCGTGATAGCTAACGTTAGCAAAGTATTTTTTTTTTATACATGTAAATTGTTGAACAAGGTTATCCTCTATTCAAGACTTACTGTTACCCGATAAACCTAGCCACAATTCTGTACTCTGCTGGACGTTTTACAATCTGACAATCTGAATTGTATAGCTAGCCAATTTTATAAAGACCCCAGATATGCCAGATATGCTTATGCCAGGCTCTAGTCCCGTTAGGCGATGCATGCAGGAGAGGGTAAAACTATCTCTGCATTAATTTGCATCTAGTGTACTGTAACACACAAGGTCAATCTCATTGTTGATTGGTTCACGGCGTGAACTGGCCTCTCATCGATTGGTTCACGTCATGAGCAAATTTGTTTTGGAAATAAGAATTTGGGCCGAGTCGCTGAGATTTCAGAATTTGAGGGTATGAACAGTGTATAGTGCTGGATTTCTCTCAAAACAGTTTTTTTATGATTGCTACCAACTAAGCAGGACCATTCCCCGATATCTTTCTAAGAAAAAGGTTGCCTACTCCAGCTTTAAACCTTGACATACTTCATAACCTAACTATTATAAATGTTAGCTTAGTCACAATCAGAAGTTTTTTTGGGTGGTGAATTTGCTTGTTTTCTGTCTGCAGAAAGGAAGATTCTTAGGTCCAGGACCTCCCTTTCACTGGACATGCTGCAGGTCCTCCCGGGACTAAACTATGCTGAGATTGAGGCTGAGAAGTGTCCTCCGGACCAGCAGGGGGCGCTGTGTGAACTGGTGGAGCAGCACCTGCAAAGTTATGCTACCTTAAACCTGCCAGGATTACCAGACAGCCCCTCCAGGGAGGTCAGCTGGTTTCAGGACCAATATGACACGCCTGAGATGTTAAATCTTTCTAGTGCCTCCAAGTGTGGGGAAGTGACATTGCAGCGCCTGCAGGCCTACCTGGGACGGCCAGAGGCCTACACCCTGCCTGTGGTCAGAGCCATGGAGCTGTTGGCGGTAAGACAGGAGGAGAGAGATCATGCAGACAAGGATGTCCATGATTATCTCTCACCCCCGGAGGAGATCCCGCCAACTTCAGCAAGTTTCTCTGGTGACGGGAAAGCCGTGGAGGGAGAGCCTGTGTTGCCAGGATGGGCAGAAGCAGAGACTGACGTTACAAGTAGCCTGCGGCAGGACGGAGAGAACGGGGCTGCGATGCCAGCCGAGGTGTCCCAGCCTACTGTCCCAGAGGATGATGGGACACCTGGTACGGCAGCGTTGACCTGTGCCGAGCCTCTCTCCGAGGCAATGGTGCCTCTGACCGTGCCCATGTCAGGTGATCAACCAATGGACCATGACGCGAACGTTGCTGGTGATGGAGGTGTTTTGACATCAGGCCTTCTAGCCGAAAGTATCACCGAGCCTGGCTTGCAGAAACCTGCTGAGGACACTGTTGAGTCCACTAATAAGGTGGGTGGCTTTTCTTGTGCGCAAGGCCAGGGACGGGATGCTTCACTGAAGCTGGTGATCAGACCTCTGACCTCAAAGAGGCATGGAAGCAGTCGGAGCAAAAAGAAGAAGAAGAAGAAGAAGAAGGAAAAGAAGGAAAAGAAGGAGGTGTCACACCCTGCCAATCAAAAGAGCCTGGGGCAGGAAGGTGGGAGTGAAGACCGGCCGGACACTGCACAGCCGCTCCCTCCGAAGAGGAAGGGCTTTGGGTATGGTCTCAAAACCATAATCACAGACTGTGGGAGGATGTTCATCCCTCATGGTTCAGTGGTCCTCCCCAAGGACATTGCATCACTGGCAGAGAGGCAGGAAGCTGTGAATAAGGAAGCTGAGAAAATGGCGTGTGAGCCTGCTGACCGTCAGGCCCCAGACAGTAAGACCACTGACCAACAGGACCCAAACAGCAAGACAGCTGACCCACAGGCCCCAAAAAGTAAGACTGCTGACCGACAGGCCCCAGACAGTAAGACTGCAGATCAACAGGACCCAAACAGTAAGACCGCTGACCGACAGGCCCCAGACAGTAAGACCACTGACCAACAGGACCCAAACAGCAATACCGCTGACCAACAGGCTCCAAAAACGGAGATGATTGACCCAAAGATCCCAAAGAGGGGCAGACCGCCTCGGAACCCCAAAAAGGCTGACAGACTGGAGACAGGGGTTCCAACAGGCCCAGTCGTCTCTCCTCCTTTAGAACACAACTATATAAAAAAAGGTGAGACTAAAAAAAAAATTCTTAAAATGAGTGCAGAGGAAATGCATGGATCAAAAGCTTTAATATTGAAAGAGCTGAGGACAATTGTTCAAAGTATAAAAAGGAGGAAGCTTAAATGTCCGGCTGTTCAGACGTGTGAAGCCGATTCAGCTAATGGTGAACCTCTGCAGAAGAAGAGCAAGAGCAACATCGGCGCGCAGAACGAGTTGCAGGACTCTGACGCCAGCTGTAAAAAGCCTGTCTCTCCAAGTGGAACAAACGTCACTCAGTGTCCCAAAACAACAAACCTCTCGGGTTCAGATCCAACGCTGTTGGGAAAAATGCAGGGTGCAGATGGACAAGAGGCAGCACAACTGAGGAGAATTTCTCCCAGGAGGCTGGACATCACAAAGTCTTCCCTGCATCCTGACCAACTGCCCCAGACACTGAAGAGCCAAAGCCCGCCCACCACCTTAGCAAAACAGGTCGAGCTCAAGCCGTTCAAAAAACAACTCAGGAGCAGGATTACTGAGAGCACCAAAGAGAGCGGTAAGTATATGTGGACTGAGAGGTCCAGATGTTGCTCATCAATGTGGTTTGAGCAAAAGAGGGGCTGTTAAAATGGAAGCACAGGAGGGTGTTTTTCTGTCTCTCTTGTGTTTTTTGTTTAAGATTTCGGTGCACTCCCTGGTATTAGACATCTTGACAAATTGAAATATGTGACGATAATGGCCCAAATCTAACAGAAATGCATCAAATAAGTGGATTCTACCTTCTAATGTACAGTTGTGTTCAAATAAATAGCAGTGCATTAGTTACATATTTCAAATGTAGTGGAAACATTACACATTCAATTCCAAATCAAAGCATTAACAAATTTTTATCAAGTCTGCATTATTCTTTTACAGGAAGCAAAGAAAAGGAATATTAATCTGTTAAAAAAAATAGCACTGTTGACATTTTTCTCTTCAAACTCAAACATTTACTGTATAAACTGAAGACATTTTTCAAGATTTAACTTCACTTTAAATTACTGAACTACTATTTAGTTGCATAACCATTGTTTTTGATAACTGCTGCGCATCTGCGTTGCATCAAGTCAACCAACTTCTGGCACCTAGAATTTTTGGGTTTTGCTTCAAAAACTGCATTTTTAATGTCACCCCACAAGTTTTCAATGGGGTTGAGGTCGGGGGATTGAGCTGACCACTCCATTACCTCAATCCTTTTTGTCTGGAACCAAGATGTTGCTCGCTTACTCGTGTGTTTGGAGTCGTTGTCTTGTTGAAACACCCATTTCAGGGGCATTTCCTCTTCGGCATACAGCAACATAATCTCTTCAAGTATTTTGATGTATTCAAACTGATCCATGATGCCTGGTGTACGATAAATAGGCCCAACACCGTCGTATGAAAAACATCCCCATACCATGATTTTTGCGCCACCATGCTTCACTGTCTTCACAGTGCACTGTGGCTTGAATTCAGTACCCGGGGGTCATCTGACGTACTGTCGATGACCACTAGACCCGAAAAGAACAATTTTACTCTCATCAGTCCACAGAATGTTATGCCATTTCTCTTTGGGCAAATTTGAACCGATTCTGCACATGCCGTTTTTTCATCAATGATGCTTTACGGGGGCTTCTTGCTGATAGCTTAGCTTCGATCAAACGTCTTCTGACTATAACAGCACTTACAGGTAATTTTAGATCATCTTTGATCTTTCTGGAGGTGATGATTGGTGAAGCTTTGCCATTCTGACTATTCTTCGATTCGTTTTAACAGTAGGTGCTCGTTTTCGTTTGCGTGTTTAGGGTTTTTGTTGCCATTTTAAAGCATTTGAGATCATTTTAGCTGAGCATCCTATAACTTGCTGCACTTCTTTATACGTTTCCCCCTCTCCAAACAACTTTTTAATCAAATTACGTTGTTCCTCCGAACAATGTTTGGAACGACCAATTTTACTTAGCAATTCAGAAAGAAATATATTTTATAACAATGTGTGAAACATTTGCTTCCCTTCTTCCTTAATAAAGGACAATTAATGACACCTGTTTTTTCACAGAATGAATGAATTCTCTAATTAAACTCCACACTGCTATTATTTTGAACATGCCCCTTTCAATGAATGAGTCAATTACTCAGAACAAGCAGCGTGCACATCATGACAGTTGGGTCTGTTGTTTTTCTACATCCACAAGCAAATGATTTGCCATGCAGAAATATCACTACTACTAATAACAGTGGTTCATCAGGTTACTGATGTTGTACTGCTATTTCTTTTAACACAACTGTAGGTTGACTCTGAAATGTCTGAGCCAGAATTTCCATGCTATAGCTTTCGAACAGACTGTCCAATCACAAAGCAGTGACACACGCATGTTTCTCATTTGGTTAATTCACGTTGCTGCGTTTTGCTGCCTTGTGTGTAATTTCTTGTCATTTTTCACCTGTCTCTTTCTATTTCCTGTTTATTTTTCCTGTCTTACAGGCTCGTTGAATAGCGACAGTCCTGCCTCCCAAAGCAGTGAAATGATAGGCCAGCCTCAGTCCCAAGAGTTGAGGCCCGATGGGCACCAGGTGTGCCCAGGTGGGGTGAGCCCAATTTCGGAGTCAGAGTCCACCAGTGCTTGCCAGCCTGCCGATGCTCTCAACTTGCTTGCTGATTTGGCACTTGGCTCCAGCGGTGACAAAACCCCACCAAACCTCTGCCCGGCCCTCAAAACGAATCCCTCGGCAAGAGGCGGAAGTCCCGTTGAGCACTACCTCCCCCTAATAACTCCCTCTCCTGAGGAGCTGCTAGTGGGAGGGGAGCATATTTTGATCGTTTCCAAAGAGCACTCTTATTCAGTGCCCCTCTCTTGTATGCTGGGTTTGAAGAGTGCGCCCCCCCAGGGCATTGTGGAAACCTCGCCCCAGTCAGGCCAACAGCAGCCACTGCATTGCACAGACCCTCTGGGTCTGGAGAGCACAAACAGACAGGAAGCGACAAACCAGTCGCCTTGCAACGCGCCCCTACAGTACCCTAATTACAGCAAACAGGGTTCAGAATGGACTCGGAATGTTGTCCAAGTGGGTGAAACGATCCGTGTGACACGACTGTGGAAAGACAAGTATGAGTTCGGTCAGGACAGCAAGTACACTAACGAACCTCTGGTTAAAGCTGTGATGCGGGCCTTGCATGGGTGCGTATACCGTCGTCCTCAACAACATATTCTCTCTACTTAATCAGCTCTGTCCTCCATTATGACCTACTCTGCTCCATATCAAACCCTGGTAGTATGCTCTCCTTTCCCAAAAATCAAAACAAGGTCTGTAGAGATTTATTATGATAATGATGATAAATTGCATCATGCTTTACAGAGCATGCAGGATGACTGTTGATGTGCTATGCTATGCCTCAGAATTCTTCTTGGAAATTGTACCTTAGAATGTTAAATTACAACCGTAGAATGTTAAATTACAACCGTAGAATGTTAAATTGCTGCTGGGACTGAGTTGCTGTGGTGCTGGTTTGTGTCGAGGTGGAATAACGTCCTGTTTTTGTTGTCCTTTCCCCCATCTCACCGGACTCCTGGTCAGGCCGTGGGACTTCTGCATCGAGGAGACTTTCCAACAGGCGTATCTGATCTTGCATACGTGGATCGGCCTGTTCTACAGCAAGTCCACCACCAGGTTCTTCCAGACCGATCCAAACGGTCCTGTTCTGGAGGGCCGCCCCCTTTCTTTGATGACCAGAAGGAAGTCGCAGGTCAAGGAGGCGGTGCCTGCCAGCTCAGAGGTTCTTCGGGATGCCACAGAGATACAGCCCTGTGCCCCTGCAACTCCTCTGCCTCTGGAAGAGGAGGTTTTGGACTTGAGGGAGGAGAGCAAGAAAGTGGCAGACCCCTCACATCCGTGGCCCATGGTGATAGACCTGTCACGGAAACATTCCGAGGCTTTGGACCTGAGCGTTGTTTCCAAGCGCAGCAGTGAGACGTGTCCTCATAGCAGCACCCAGAAAATCTTGCCTAAAAATCCTCTGATCCCTTTACCTCCCCCAATGCACTACAACTGCACGAGCATATATCCCCCCTATACCCACTTACCCACGTATTCTGAGTTTATTCACAAGGTAAGAAATTATTTTCTCCTGGTTATTTTAGTTTGACTTTTAAAAAATGCTTTTAGAGAGAACCAGTTGCTTCTGTAGATTTGCTATCATTTTTGTCTGTTTAAAAACAATAATAATAATAATAATAATAATTTTATATATATTTTACCCCCTCCCCCCCTTCTCCAGGAGTACAGACCAATTGTTGACATCATGTCAGATGATGGCAGCGAACAGAGAGATGGCAGCCGCAGTTGCCTACAAGACAACGGTGATGAAAACTGCGACTCTGGATTTCCAAAGATGGATGAAACCTTGACTAATGAAGACGTTTACGCTCAGATGTGTGAGCATGTTGCAAGTTTGTACATCAGCAATGATGAAATATTCCATGTCACACGCACAAGTCCAAAACTAGTGGGTGCTCGGACCTTCCTTTCTAACTGTCCTTTGCAGTTACTTGACAGAGAAAGGGACTGGAGGACTTGCAGGACTAAAGAGGGCTCTCCCTGTGTACAGCCGTGCAGGCTTGCGAACATCTGCCGCATAGCAACTGAAGCACTTCAACCAATAGGTGCCACCGACCATGAGTCCAAAGGCACAGTTGTTGCAGAAGGGCATGTTGAGAATGATTTCAGTAAAGGGAAGGAGCACACAGCAGTGCATGATGGTTTTTATTTAAGTAAAGAGGAGCCATGCACAGCAGTGCATGATGGGATTAATATCAGTAAAGAGGAGCCATGCACAGCAGTGCATGATGGGATTAATATCAGTAAAGAGGAGCCATGCACAGCAGTGCATGATGGGATTAATATCAGTAAAGAGGAGCCATGCACAGCAGTGCATGATGGGATTAATATCAGTAAAGAGGAGCCATGCACAGCAGTGCATGATGGGATTGATATCAGTGAAGAGGAGGCAAGCACAGCAGTGCATGATGGGATTGATATCAGTGAAGAGGAGGCAAGCACAGCAGTGCATGATAGGATTGATATCAGTAAAGAGGAGCCATGCACAGCAGTGCATGATGGGATTGATATCAGTGAAGAGGAGGCAAGCACAGCAGTGCATGATGGGATTTATTTCAGTGAAGAGGAGGCAAGTACAGCAGTGCATGATGGGATTGATATCAGTGAAGAGGAGGCAAGCACAGCAGTGCATGATGGGATTTATTTCAGTGAAGAGGAGGCAAGTACAGCAGTGCATGATGGGATTGATATCAGTAAAGAGGAGGCAAGCACAGCAGTGCATGATAGGATTGATATCAGTGAAGAGGAGGCAAGCACAGCAGTGCATGATGGGACTGATATCAGTGAAGAGGCAAGCACAGCAGTGCATGATGGGATTGATATCAGTGAAGAGGCAAGCACAGCAGTGCATGATAAGATTGATATCAGTAAAGAGGAGCCATGCACAGCAGTGCATGATGGGATTGATATCAGTAAAGAGGAGGCAAGCACAGCAGTGCATGATGGGATTGATTTCAGTAAAGAGGAGGCAAGCACAGCAGTGCATGATGGGATTGATTTCAGTGAAGAGGAGGCAAGCACAGCAGTGCATGATGGGATTGATTTCAGTAAAGAGGAGGCAAGCACAGCAGTGCATGATGGGATTGATATCAGTAAAGAGGAGGCAAGCACAGCAGTGCATGATGGGATTGATTTTAATAAAGAGGAGGCAAGCACAGCAGTGCATGATGGGATTGATTTCAGTGAAGAGGAGGCAAGCACAGCAGTGCATGATGGGATTTATTTCAGTGAAGAGGAGGCAAGCACAGCAGTGCATGATGGGATTGATTTCAGTGAAGAGGACTCAACAACAGCAGTGCATGATGGGATTGATTTCAGTGAAGAGGAGGCAACAACAGCAGTGCATGATGGGAGTGATTTCAGTAAAGAGGCAAGCACAGCAGTGCATGATGGGATTGATTTCAGTGAAGAGGCAAAAACAGCAGTGCATGATGGGATTGATTTCTGTGAAGAGGAGGCAAGCACAGCAGTGCATGATGGGAATGATGTTGTTAAAGGTGAGGAGCACAAAGCAGTTTGTGATTTAAGTGAAATGCATGATGGGAGCAGTGGCAGTGGAGAAGAGATGCCAACAACAGTGTTTGGCGGCAGGGGAGATTCAGTTACTGAGATGAAAACGGTACTCAGTGATGGGGATGATTCCAGCAACTTCTGCAACTTGCAGCGCCAACTTGAAAATGCCATTGAAAATAGAAGTCCTACCCCTACACTTGATGAATTGCCTTACGAGCTCAACCTCTATCTGAGTGGCAGTCAAAGTGGGACTCCTGAGTCTGATGCCAGCAGCATAAACGGCAAGGAATCTTGCAGTAGAAGCGCCACCCCAACGCAGGATGAGTTGCCTTGCGAGCATGAATCTTACGGGTACGACAGCTGCCCTGTGGCAACAGAAGGTCTGTCGGGCAATGGGGTTGATCCTGTGGGCTCAAAGAGCAAGGTTGAATCCTCTGCTTACCTGCCACAAAGTGATAATAAACCTTCTCCCAGCAGCATATGCACAGAGACGGCACCGTCTGCTCTGGACTCACCCTTGTCCTGCAGCAGTCCGGCCTCCGATCAGGAGTCGGAGGACAGTCACGAGCCCCAAACTTTCCCTAAAAGTGAATCCAGCTTCAACAGTAGCGCTTCCTCTGAAGATGGTACACTCTGCATAGAATCCAAATCCAATCTCACACAAGTTTTCAGGCTATGTGGCCATGAAGAACTACACAGGGTCAATGAAAAAAGCATTTTCATATTGAAGGAGAACCGTCTCCCTCAGCTAAGTCCTGACTCACTACAGAGAAATTGCAAAGCTAGTAGCCAAAGCGAACCTACGGCAGATAGCCAGAGCCCCACACACAGTGACCAAGGGGTTTGTCCCAGCAACAGCCTTACATCCGAAGCAAACCCTCAGTATGAATCTATTATTCCATCTATGGATGACTCACCGTTCTGTCACAGCAAGCCAGCAGGTCCTAGCAGCAAAGCCGCGACTGCTGAAGATGGTTACAGTAGTGATCCTGAGCTGGCTTCCAACAGTGTCTACCCACCAAGTCCTCACAGTGAGCATAGCCCCACAGAGGTCTCCTTGCCCAGTCCAGCCAGTGACGGTACATCTTCAGAGGGCTGTAAAGCCATTGAGGACTCCGTGCAGAGTCTCCATGGATCATCTTCAGACAGCAAAGATGGAAACATGGTGAATTTGATAAACAGTAGCTTAGAAGTAATTCCGAATGATAACTGCCATCTTTGGAAGCAGGACTCTGTGCTATGTCAGTCAGTAATCAGTTCCCAAAGTAAGTCGCATGCTGACTGTTTGGATTGTCCACAACAACCTTTTTCAGACGGAAAAAATGAACCTGTAGATCATGAGTTCGACAATGATTCAAAATTAATCTCCCAAAGCAAGTGCAGTAACTCTCCACCTAGCCCTGGTTCAGATAGCACCAGTCCCTCAGTGCAAGGCTCTTTGCACAGTGAACATGAGCCTACAGGGACCTATGCTCCCACAGAAAACTTGAAGCACATTCATAAAAATCGTAAGAAATGCATTAGTCCTGCATTGACTGCGCCTTGTAGGCCCCACACATTAGGCAAACGACTGAGCAAATCCGCAAAGGCTTGCAGAAGATGGGAGCGACAAGAAGGAAGTGACGTCAGCCTGGCGCTGGAGGGAGGGAAAATAAAAATCCCTGTAAGTGAACACACTGCAGCAGGGGATTTGAGAAAAAGCTTTGCCCAGCAAGAAGAGAAGGAAGAGGATAAGGAAGGTTATAATATGTTGGGGGATAGAGAGACTGTGAGTTCCGGTAGCTTCTCCGATGCTGATGGAGGAGATGATGCAGTAGGAATTCCTGTTGGTGAGGATTCATTTGACGAAGGGGAAATTGATGAAGCTTTGGACGACAGCGAAGCTGGCCCATCTAATCTGTGTTCTGAAGGGATGGGAAGGAGCCGGGCCTCATGTTCAGTCCCTCACAAGGGAACCAACACCGCAGAACAGGACTGGTTCTGGTATCGTAGAAGTGGGGAAAAAAGGGTCAGTCAAAATTTTGTGCACATGGAAGAGGAGGAGGATGAAGGCTCAGCCGCCAGACTGTCCATCATCACTGTATTGGATTCCAGAGGAAACCGAAGGACTTATGAAAACTACCCCATCACAAAAACAGTGTCGAGCGAGCTAAACAGGGCTGCCCAGAACAGAAGCAAGGGCAGCCGTCATCTGCACAGCTTCTTGCAGAAATGGGAGGAACCTCACCACGCGCAGCCCGACCTCACTCAGTCCTCCCTGAACCTGCAGTACCTCATCTTCTCAGAAAAAATGAACCAGATTCTCAAAAAAAACCAGCGGAATGCTGAACCCACCGGTTCCGCGCGCTACCCGTGGAGGAAGCGCTCCACATCAGATATGGACTGCTCCCCTCGGGACAGCTCTGGGACATTGCAGTTGTCCAGATTTAAGGACTGCGTCTCTGAGGACCCAATGGGTAAGTGGCGAAAAAAGAGGGATACGCTCGAACGTGTGGGACTCCAAGCTCCTGAAGCCTGCACAAGCTACTACCCTGTAGATTCTAAAACACCCCAGCGCCTAAGGAGACTGTCTCATGCCAATGGCATTGCAGAGCCATGCCCTGCAGTCTCAAACATCACTGTTGAGTGTGCCAAATCATACCGGGCCATGATGAACGATGTCTGCTCAGGGACAAAACCCCTATGTGACAGGCTCCAGAGTGAAAGGACCTTGCAGCCATGCAGAAATGACTCCTCTAGGCAAATGAAGGAAGAGTTTGGCAGCACTCGACACGGTAACCTCAACGCCACCCACAAGCTGCCCTGCAAAGGCAAGTTCAGGTTCTACATCTTGGTGACATCCACAGATGCTTTCTTTGAACAGACAAAGGTGGGTATTCACAAAGAAAATGGTTATGTATTTACAATGTGAATTATATTTCAGACAAAAAAACGAATTGTAAGCAAAAATACTAGGGATGCACCGATACCATTTTTTTCAGACCGAGTACGAGTACGAGTACTCACTTTTGAGTACTCGCCGATACCGATACCGATACCATTTTTTGTGTGTTTTTTTAAGTATGAGTACTTTATAATAATACTGTATAATAATACCACAATAATGAGACGGCTGATTTTGAAGATACTGTGTTTATTTTCTCCTGTTGATGGAGCACAGTCTATCAATTTACTGATTATTTAAATCAAATGAGGTCCAATAAAAATAAATAAATAAACATAAATAATAACCAAAATAAAACTGTAGTCTTTTGTGCATCATTCTATTTATACTACTCGTGTCGAGTTTTGAGATGTTTTATCAAGTTACTAGTATTGAATGAACTAGCCTTCGTGCCACCTCTTGATATTTTCACTGAGCAGAGCTTGCATTTTGCTACAGTTTGGTCAGATTCGTCTACCTCAAAGTACTTCCAAACTTTCGCCATTTTGTCTTGATTTCTCGTGAAGGAGGGCGTGGCGTGAGCGTGAGCACGCAGGTCAGGATTAGGTGTTGCTAAGGTGATAGCATTAGCGTGCGGACGTTTGGACGTTGGTGTCATGGTTTCTCTGCCTGCTCTGTGTATATTGTCCACTTCCCTGGGGAGCGCTCATGTTGCGTCCCTTCTTTGTTTTCCTAGTCCGTTTCAGGTTTTGGTTTTCAGTTCAGTGTGTTCACCGGTTAGGGTTTCCTGGCAGTATTTAAACCACACGTCAGCATTATTTGACGCTTCCATATTGCCAATCTTTTTACGAAGATAGCCGGTATCCTTGGACCTTCGTCCTTTTCCAGCCCTGCTCTCTTCGTGTTTGGAAACTAAGCGTTATTTTGTTTTCATTTCTTTCACCATTTATCGGGCGTTATAGCCACGTACCGAGGGTGCAATTGTTTTCGCGTTGTCTTTCCTTTTACCATTATTGTTACTGCCCGTGTATTCAGGGCTATCTCTTTTTGCAAGAGAGTTTTTGGTTTCGGTTCTTTCGTTGTTAGCTATAGGGGTTTTTTCGTTGTTATTGCATTGCATAAAGTGTTAAGAGTTTTTTCGCCTTTAGGGTTGTTTTCAGTTGTTAGCGGTATCTCTCCTGGGGTGGAGAGTTATATTTTGTTTGTTTATTATTAGTCCCTGTTTGCGGGGTTTCGCTCCCGCTTTGAGGTGTTCAGTGAGCATCCTCTGAAACCCCTACTGTCGCGTCTGGTCCTTCGTTCCCACGCTAGCCCTGACAGTTGGTATCGGTTTTGGAGTATCGGTACATTTTTACGAGTACGAGTACGAGTACATGAGCATGGTATCGGCCCCGATACCCGATACTGGTATCGGTATCGGTGCATCCCTAAAAAATACCTCACTTGCTTTCTCTTCTCATATAACATTGACAAACGATATGATATATAATATAAGAGGTTAAGATGTTGAAAATGTGTTTGGGTTTGAAACAAATAGTGTATGATGTAAGGCGCCAGTATCCTCCAAACAAAACTGACCTTTTTGAGAAAAATTTGGCATTTTGGTGGTTCTTTTTCGTCAAGTTATTTTGTCGTTTGGAGTGTACTGCCAACTTTAGAAAGCAAATCTTTACTTTCTGCCAGAACTCCATTAGACTAGGGATGGGCAAGATTTTTGCTGCCAACGTTAACAATTATTTAATTAGCCCAATCGTTTACATCTGATATGATATTTTATCTGCATTCTGTGATATGAACAGCAGCTGATGAAAGTTTTTGTGCCGATATGCATGTATCGTAGCGTTTTATTGTTTTGTGATTTACGAGTGAATTGGTGATAGTGTATATGACTAGCTGATTGAGCCAGGGTCACTGGTGGCAGCAGAAACCTGCATACACACCTGCCCACGAGGCTTGGAGTTGCCCATCTCTGCATTAGACCTTCATAGCAGTGAAGGTGTGTTGTCTGTGAGGTGACCAACAGGTCTTTACTGACTCCGCCTTTTCATTGGGCAGGAGCTGCTGGAGGCTGAGGGCCATGTGAGCGTAGAGCCCGACCAGTTTGACCTCGACGGGGAAAGCTCCACCTCTACTCTTCAAATCATCCTACGGAACGAAGACATCGCCGACTATGTCAGCACGGTAAGGCAGCACCTCTTTGCTGGTTGAGTTTGGCAGGGGGTTTCAACCCCAGTCAAAGAGTGGGGGACGGGGTCTCCTATGTGTGCTAGTTTTCATACCAACCATAGCTGCAACCAGTGAACTTAATTTTACACCTTTGACCCTATCTACAGTGGCCCCCCAGTGGCGAGTCGTCGACGTCTCAATTATAGTATTCATGTTTCTCTGGGAACCTATTGAAAGAATTGTATTATGTATTGGAAAATTGCTTAGGTTAATTGGATGGATTTAAGCTTATGGACTTAGGAAAGGTTTATTACGGCTTGATAAAAATAGGGGGGGGGTCTTTTTTACCTCCCAAAAAAAATTCATTACTACTTTAAAAATGTCAAAAAATATATATATAATTCCGACACCGGATTGTTAAGTGCCAGCGCTTGAGAAAACATCAGCCTCTCAAGTTGGCAGGGCAATAAAACAGCAGGGTGCAAATAACCGAAACCATTGTTTACAATCTTCATTTTGCCACAGTCACAGACAATAAAATTCACCTTTTCTACACGTTAAAAATACATGTTCCAATATGAGAACAATAATGTGTTATTCAAAAGTTGTATAAATATTTTTTTTTCCCTTATTTACGCTCTTAATGCCACATACAGACAGAAATAGCTCTGAATGCCATGAGGAATAAGTGCATGATACTCATCTCATCATCCATGCTTTCATTTTCTGCAATGTACAGGTGCAGCTCAAAAAATTAGAATATTGTGAAAAAGTTCAATATATTTTGTCACTCATTTCAGCCATTTAGCCAGCCATGTGTTCCATACTGTACCAGTGCAATTTACAGCTGAAGCTAGTCTCACCCCCAAATTCCCATAGAGATCAGTTCAAATGCAGAGAGGATATAGTATCGCTTGTAACAGTACCTGAAAATAAGATATCGAGAGTCTTTTGATGTTGATTGGTCACAGACTTCAGGATGTAACAGCATGCAAAGGATATGCGACCAAATATTAAATATGATACTTTAAAAATATGTTAAAGCAAAATATTCAAATTTTCTGAGACACTGAATTTTGGGTTTCATTAGCTGTAAGCCATAATCATCAAAATTACAAGAAATAAAGGCTTGAAATATTTCACTCTATGTGTAATGAATCTATATAATATATGAGTTTCACTTTCTGACATGAGTGACAAAAGATATTGAACCTTTTCACGATATTCAAATTTTTGGAGCTGCACCTGTATAGGAAACGATTTATTTAGGGAGGGGGCTAGCTTTTAATTGATCAGATTATAGACTCACAGGTTCAGATCGCACACTGTGGAATAGTGGTCAGGCCACCAGTGGGGCGTGGGTTTAAATCTCAAATCCCACACTGTGGGGTCAAATTCGAATTTGAGCAGATTTCAGTTTCCCTCTGCACGATGCAGGCGGTGAATGGACCTCAGGTGACAGCATAGTTTACCTGTTCACCTGTTTCCCTCAGATTCCATACCTGGTGACGCTGAAGGAGACCCCTTGGGTGCGTTTTGCAGGGGTGGACCGGCCCAACGACATGCTTAACCGCGCCCACCAGGAGCTGTTCAGAGGCGGGGGATTCACTGTGTGTGACGCTGATACACTGCGCTCCTTCACCTTGCGTTAGTACTGCCTGAACACTTACAGTCTGTGTGTGTGTGTGTGTGTATGTATATGTACAGTGCCGTGCAAAAGTATTTACCCACTAAAGCAAAAGGGGTGAATAAATATGCACGCACCACTTTTCACTTTTTTATTTTTTAGAATTTTTAGAAGTTTTTTTTTTTTCATTTCACTTCACCAATTAGGTCCATTACATTAAATCCAAATAAAAATCTATTTAAATTACAGGTTGTAATGCAACAAAATAGGAAAAACGCCAAGGGGGTAAATACTTTTGCACGGCACTGTGTGCGTGTGTGTGTGTGCATACATGTATGATTGATCTTGCATGTACGTGTATGATTGTGTGTATGAGGCAGAGGGTGCATGTGATTGTATGTGTGTGTGTGTGTGTGTGTGTAGATTCAGCAAGCAAAGGCAGAGTGAGAAGGTCCCGTTTGAATGAAACTGCGTTGACTGTGTGGTGGCTGTGCTGTGGGACTGGGACTGTTTTGTGGGGGTCTCTGTGCTGTAACCGCACTGTGACCTGGTTCCTTTGTGCGGGTCTCTGTGCTGTAACCACACTGTGACCTGGTTCCTTTGCGGTGGTCTCTGTGCTGTAAACGCACTGTGACCTGGTTCCTTTGTGGGGGTCTCTGCTGTAACCGCACTGTGACCTGGTTCCTTTGTGGGGGTCTCTGTGCTGTAACCGCACTGTAACCTGGTTCCTTTGTGGGGGTCTCTGTGCTGTAACCACACTGTGACCTGGTTCCTTTGCGGTGGTCTCTGTGCTGTAAACGCACTGTGACCTGGTTCCTTTGTGGGGGTCTCTGCTGTAACCGCACTGTGACCTGGTTCCTTTGTGGGGGTCTCTGTGCTGTAACCGCACTGTAACCTGGTTCCTTTGTGGGGGTATCTGTGCTGTAAACACACTGTGACCTGGTTCCTTTGTGGGGGTATCTGTGCTGTAAACACACTGTGACCTGGTTCCTTTGTGGGAGTCTCTGTGCTGTAAACGCACTGTGACCTGGTTCCTCTGTGGAGGTCTCTGTGCTGTAAACGCACTGTGACCTGGTTCCTTTGTGGGAGTCTCTGTGCTGTAACCGCACTGTGACCTGGTTCCTCTGTGGTGGTCTCTGTGCTGTAACCGCACTGTGACCTGGTTCCTTTGCGGTGGTCTCTGTGCTGTAACCGCACTGTGACCTGGTTCCTTTGCGGTGGTCTCTGTGCTGTAAACGCACTGTGACCTGGTTCCTTTGCGGTGGTCTCTGTGCTGTAAACGCACTGTGACCTGGTTCCTTTGCGGTGGTCTCTGTACTGTAAACGCACTGTGACCTGGTTCCTTTGCGGTGGTCTCTGTGCTGTAACCGCATTGTGACCTGGTTCCTTTGCGGTGGTCTCTGTGCTGTAAACGCACTGTGACCTGGTTCCTTTGTGGGAGTCTCTGTGCTGTAAACGCACTGTGACCTGGTTCCTCTGTGGGGGTCTCTGTGCTGTAAACGCACTGTGACCTGGTTCCTTTGCGGTGGTCTCTGTGCTGTAAACACACTGTGACCTGGTTCCTTTGTGGAGGTCTCTGTGCTGTAACCGCACTGTGACCTGGTTCCTTTGCGGTGGTCTCTGTGCTGTAAACGCACTGTGACCTGGTTCCTTTGCGGTGGTCTCTGTACTGTAAACGCACTGTGACCTGGTTCCTTTGCGGTGGTCTCTGTACTGTAAACGCACTGTGACCTGGTTCCTTTGTGGGGGTCTCTGTGCTGTAACCGCATTGTGACCTGGTTCCTTTGCGGTGGTCTCTGTGCTGTAAACACACTGTGACCTGGTTCCTTTGTGGGAGTCTCTGTGCTGTAAACGCACTGTGACCTGGTTCCTCTGTGGGGGTCTCTGTACTGTAAACGCACTGTGACCTGGTTCCTTTGCGGTGGTCTCTGTGCTGTAAATGCACTGTGACCTGGTTCCTTTGCGGTGGTCTCTGTGCTGTAAACGCACTGTGACCTGGTTCCTTTGCGGTGGTCTCTGTGCTGTAAACGCATTGTGACCTGGTTCCTTTGCGGTGGTCTCTGTGCTGTAAACGCACTGTGACCTGGTTCCTTTGCGGTGGTCTCTGTGCTGTAAACGCACTGTGACCTGGTTCCTTTGCGGTGGTCTCTGTACTGTAAACGCACTGTGACCTGGTTCCTTTGTGGGGGTCTCTGTGCTGTAAACACACTGTGACCTGGTTCCTTTGCGGTGGTCTCTGTGCTGTAACCGCACTGTGACCTGGTTCCTCTGTGGGGGTCTCTGTGCTGTAAACACACTGTGACCTAGTTCCTTTGTGGGGGTCTCTGTGCTGTAAAAGCACTGTGACCTGGTTCCTTTGCGGTGGTCTCTGTGCTGTAACCGCACTGTGACCTGGTTCCTCTGTGGGGGTCTCTGTGCTGTAAACACACTGTGACCTAGTTCCTTTGTGGGGGTCTCTGTGCTGTAAAAGCACTGTGACCTGGTTCCTTTGTGGGGGTCTCTGTGCTGTAACCGCACTGTGACCTGGTTCCTCTGTGGGGGTCTCTGTACTGTAAACGCACTGTGACCTGGTTCCTTTGCGGTGGTCTCTGTGCTGTAAACGCACTGTGACCTGGTTCCTTTGCGGTGGTCTCTGTGCTGTAAACGCACTGTGACCTGGTTCCTTTGCGGTGGTCTCTGTGCTGTAAACGCACTGTGACCTGGTTCCTTTGCGGTGGTCTCTGTACTGTAAACGCACTGTGACCTGGTTCCTTTGTGGGGGTCTCTGTGCTGTAAACACACTGTGACCTGGTTCCTTTGCGGTGGTCTCTGTGCTGTAACCGCACTGTGACTTGGTTCCTCTGTGGGGGTCTCTGTGCTGTAAACACACTGTGACCTAGTTCCTTTGTGGGGGTCTCTGTGCTGTAAAAGCACTGTGACCTGGTTCCTTTGCGGTGGTCTCTGTGCTGTAACCGCACTGTGACCTGGTTCCTTTGCGGTGGTCTCTGTGCTGTAAACGCACTGTGACCTGGTTCCTTTGCGGTGGTCTCTGTACTGTAAACGCACTGTGACCTGGTTCCTTTGCGGTGGTCTCTGTGCTGTAACCGCACTGTGACCTGGTTCCTTTGCGGTGGTCTCTGTACTGTAAACGCACTGTGACCTGGTTCCTTTGCGGTGGTTTCTGTACTGTAAACGCACTGTGACCTGGTTCCTTTGCGGTGGTCTCTGTACTGTAAACGCACTGTGACCTGGTTCCTTTGTGGTGGTCTCTGCTGTAACCGCACTGTGACCTGGTTCCTTTGCGGTGGTCTCTGTGCTGTAACCGCACTGTGACCTGGTTCCTTTGCGGTGGTCTCTGTGCTGTAACCGCACTGTGACCTGGTTCCTTTGCGGTGGTCTCTGTGCTGTAACCGCACTGTGACCTGGTTCCTTTGTGGGAGTCTCTGTGCTGTAACCGCACTGTGACCTGGTTCCTTTGCGGTGGTCTCTGTGCTGTAAACGCACTGTGACCTGGTTCCTTTGCGGTGGTCTCTGTGCTGTAACCGCACTGTGACCTGGTTCCTTTGTGGGAGTCTCTGTGCTGTAACCGCACTGTGACCTGGTTCCTTTGCGGTGGTCTCTGTGCTGTAACCGCACTGTGACCTGGTTCCTTTGCGGTGGTCTCTGTGCTGTAAACGCACTGTGACCTGGTTCCTTTGCGGTGGTCTCTGTACTGTAAACGCACTGTGCACTGTGACCTGGTTCCTTTGCGGTGGTCTCTGTGCTGTAAACGCACTGTGACCTGGTTCCTTTGCGGTGGTCTCTGTACTGTAAACGCACTGTGACCTGGTTCCTTTGCGGTGGTCTCTGTGCTGTAAACGCACTGTGACCTGGTTCCTTTGTGGAGGTCTCTGTGCTGTAAACGCACTGTGACCTGGTTCCTTTGCGGTGGTCTCTGTGCTGTAACCACACTGTGACCTGGTTCCTTTGCGGTGGTCTCTGTGCTGTAACCACACTGTGACCTGGTTCCTTTGCGGTGGTCTCTGTACTGTAAACGCACTGTGACCTGGTTCCTTTGTGGTGGTCTCTGCTGTAACCGCACTGTGACCTGGTTCCTTTGCGGTGGTCTCTGTGCTGTAACCGCACTGTGACCTGGTTCCTTTGCGGTGGTCTCTGTGCTGTAACCGCACTGTGACCTGGTTCCTTTGCGGTGGTCTCTGTGCTGTAACCGCACTGTGACCTGGTTCCTTTGCGGTGGTCTCTGTGCTGTAACCGCACTGTGACCTGGTTCCTCTGTGGAGGTCTCTGTACTGTAAACGCACTGTGACCTGGTTCCTTCGGCAGGTGATGTTAAGAGTCTGGTGGGGTACCTGGAGAACCTGAATGAAAGGAGCAGATGGAAATGGCTCCTGCACTACAGAGACGGCCATTACCTGAGGGAGAACGGCAGGTAGGCACACCTGGTGGCTGTCACATGCTCGCCCCGCTGTCATATACTCATGTATATTATACTTCCAAACCCATACTGATGCACCTTGCTAGAGAGCAGGCTGATGTTGGCGGGAGGACTGATCAATTAAATTTCCTGTCTTTTGAGGCTTTTGGCAAACGCAAACATTTAATTTAAAACATAGTTTTTTGTGATTAATGCATATAGACTATAATGCCAAACCCAACACTCACCCCACATCTCACCCCGTGTTCCCTGCGGCGCTGTTTAAAGGTGCGTTACTGTCCTGTTGTAGGCGGAGTTCGGAGGCCAAGCGTCTGAAGCAACTTGTGGATCGCTGTCAGGAGGCGGGGCTTGTGGAGGTCATGCCGTATCACGAGTGTGATGTCATCTCTCGGGACCGGCCCGACTATCTGTGCTGCCTCCGTCGCCTGCAGGTTCAGCACGCGACGACCCGCTTCCTCGTCTTCATCACAGGTGTGTATGCTCACACACACACACTACACTCATCCTTACATACACACACTCATCCACACACACATAATCATACACACACACAGAAATAGCTTTTCTTTGTACAGTTTTAAGTTAAATATATGTAAAAGAATTTACAAATCACTGCTTTTATGTGCATTTTACATACTGTCCCACCTTTTTTGGGGGTTTGTACATAAGTGTGCTCTGAGGGTAGTTTTCATTTTAAAAGTGCCATATTGAGCTGTGTGTGTTATTGCTTTACAATAACGTATTCCTGACTTTTTCCCCTAGACACACCGGAAGATTCATTTGGGAAATGTGGGGTTTTAGCAACGACCCTCTACTCCTTTTCACGCATTTCGAGGACTGGCACATACCCGCTTCTCTGAACCACAGTTCCCATTTATTTTTAAGTGCAGACGATGTTTTAAACTTTACATGTACCCTTCACCTTGTAGTGCCTTTTGAGTTCACCTATATTACGAAAACCAAGGTGTGTTAATATTTATACTGTTATGGTGCTTTTTTTGCCTGGTTCTGTTCAGGCTGAGAAAGCGAGTGGGTACAGAGAAGTGTTTAAATCACACACTTTAAGTGTGTATACCTGCCTAGCAGTGATCTGTTTTATTTCACTAATATAAGGGTACCAGGGTATTTTTATAGAATAATACCAAATTTGAGGTACGGCCATAGGGTGGTATTATTATTGTTCAGTTCAGCCGGAACCAACTCAAATTATGGTATAACAGTTTGTAGAAAGAGTTATTTTATCAAGCTCATCCATATTTTAGTACAGCGTACTATAATTACACAGATATTTATTTTTTACATTATCTTGAATTTTTTAACGTTGCTGTAAATAGTTTTGCTCGACTGCAGAAAGGGTGCACTCATGAAACCCAGGCTGCGTTGATTGGTTGCTGATTTGTCCCTGATTGGACTTGACCAATCACAGGGTACACCTACAAGAGGCTGGCTGATTGGATGGGATAATAACCACGTGCGGAAAGGACTGTGCCTGATTGTATGGGTTACCATAGGAGTCGATCATTTATGACGTCACATAAATGATAATGTTTCTGTTTGAATCTGTTCATTGTGCGTTTGTGCAAAAACGCCATGCATTACATTTTAAATGCACTGCATGGGAATTACTTATGCGATTGTCCACAGGTGATACGCTCTCCGTTCACTTTGTAATGTGTACTTCTGACAGCGCTGAGTGAACTGTGAGCCAATCGCCTTTCAGGATTTGTGGGGCCTTAAATGAAATGTAAAAAGCCATAGCGTGCCAGAGGAAAGCAGGTATGGATATGGTCACATGATCCCAGGAGATGCATGCAGACACTTCTCCGAAACAGCTGGATCACTTCTGGGAGTCACTAGGCTGGAATAACTGAAAAAGGAATTGTAAGATTTTTTTCATGTTTTGCGTAATCAGTACTTTGTGTTTAGCCTGATGTTTTTTGATTGGATGGTACTTACTGTAAAATGGACAAAAGTTGTTGTTTTTTGTTCTGGAAGCTCCTAGGACCAGTCCTCTGTGTTGATGGCAACTTGGCGATAAATACAGTACATTTAAAAAAAAAAAATCATTTTAAAAATTGGGAATTTTGTGTTTTCTTTCAAATGTGACCTATTGTTTTTTTTTAAGAAGAATAATTAGGGAAAATTAACTGTGAAATGAACTTTTCCCAGTGTAAACTAACTTGAGCTACTTCTAAACGAAGAAGAAAGGAAGGAATGAAAAGTTGGCGGATAGCCCTGATGAGTTGTTAAAGGAAATAAGTGCGCTTGTCTCTCTCCAAGTGCTGGGTAGCTGATTTCACTGTACGTTGGCTCACACTCGAGCAGGGGTTTTCCCAACTCGGTCTTAACTTACTTTCTTCTTTGATCTAATCCGCTTGATCAACTTCGGCTGCTGGAAAATATGCGTTTAGGTTCTTTTTTTTCTATTTTTAATTTTCTTTACTTGAATTAATTTGAATCCAATGCAGGTTTGGCTCATTGCCATTTGCCTTTGTCTTTCAACTCTGTTTTTCACAGGAGTTTTTATTTTCTTCCACTGAGCAGACGTCTACATGGGGAAGGGGGGTTAGAAGCATTGTCTGTAAACCATTCAGAGACTTAAAAAAAAAAATGCACTAACAGGTCGGATTCAAAAGAACCATGTGAATTTACCCCCCACTCACAAGCACCCCCCACAACCACCCTACTCACAAGAACCCCCCACAACCACCCTACTCACAAGAACCCCCCACAACCACCCTACACACAAGAACCCCCCACAACCACCCTACTCACAAGAACCCCCCACAACCACCCTACTCACAAGAACCCCCCACAACCCCCCCCAACCACCCTACTCACAAGAACCCCCCACAACCCCCCCCCCCAACCACCCTACTCAGAAGAACCCCCCACAACCCCCCCCCCCAACCACCCTACTCACAAGAACCCCCCACAACCACCCTACACACAAGAACCCCCCACAACCACCCTACTCACAATAACCCCCCCCCCCCAACCACCCTACTCACAAGAACCCCCCCCCCCAACCACCCTACTCACAAGAACCCCCCACAACCACCCTACACACAAGAACCCCCCACAACCACCCTACTCACAAGAACCCCCCACAACCACCCTACTCACAAGAACCCCCCACAACCCTACTCACACGAACCCCCCACAACCACCCTACTCACAAGAACCCCCCACAACCCCCCCCAACCACCCTACTCACAAGAACCCCCCACAACCCCCCCAACCACCCAACACACAAGAACCCCCCCAACCACCCTACTCACAAGACGAGGACAGGAAGCAACACCCAGATTTCTCAGGAACTGCAGCACAGGTGTGTACAGGATTAGTTTGTGTGGTGGCTTTATTACCCAGATGCCCTCGCAATGGTACCGACTAAGAACGTTTGGTCTGAAAACTGCAGAGCACACCAAACTGGCCCGCATCACTACCCGCTGTGATCCCTTGGGTTTATTTTTTATCAGATAATTACCGTGACGCATTACTTTAAAACCTAGATCGTTTTGTCTAAGGCCGAGTTTTAGCTGAAGTGTTCTTGGCCCTGTGCTGCGTAGAGCGCATTTGAGAAGGGAACATGTTCCTGTTCCTACTGTACCACACCTCGCTATCGCATCCACTTCCAGTGTGGAAGTGGAGCTTGATGGAGCAGACAGCTTTAGCTGTGGGGGGAAGGGGAAACATGGCCCTAGCTGCAGGTTCATTACGTTGCAGCACTAGATCAGTTAACTCTCGTCATCAGTTTTACATTACATTACAGGCATTTAGCAGACGCTCTTATCCAGAGCGACTTACACAACTTCTTATTACATTTATCCATTCATACAGCTGGATATATACTGAAGCAATTCAGGTTAAGTACCTTGCTCAAGGGTACAACGGCAGTGTCCTACCTGGGAATCGAACCTGCAACCTTTCAGTTACAAGTCCAGCTCCTTAACCATTATACTAACTTTCTTAGGTCTGAACGGTTGGTGATTTTGTTAAGGTGAAAACAAACCCCAGCAGGCCGTGCGGCTCTCTAGGACCAGAGAGGGACCCCGATCCCAAATTACATCCCTGGGTCTCACCGGTGCTCCAATTTCAAGCTCTGGACGGATGTACAAAGCCATTCTTTAAACTCTGTAAATGCCTTTAAACTCAGAAACGATGACCTCTGTGTTTGACAAAAAGCAGTTTACAGAATGAGAAAAGGACAGTGCGCCCCCTGGTGGGGAACTACCTGACGCAGCTCAATGTTCATTCATCCAGCACTTAAATATCCAACGACTGATGTCTTTTAGAGCGTCCCCAAATTGGGGGAGGGGCAGGAAAATACTGTTTAATAGTACTGAATATTTCTCACAGTAACCATTTTGAATAAAAACCAAAGATTTTTGGCAAATTTGGACAAAACACTGGGAGAGCAGTTTCCTGAATGGGTGGAGTTAATTAGCAGCAGTGAGCCGTTTGAAGCCATCAACAAACCCCCCCCCAACAAAACACAACAGATTCGTTCAATTCAGTGTCACCGGCATGTGGCTGCTCTGCCCATTTTTGGTTTAATGAAGCTTAGCTCAATCATCCCTACAGAACCAGGACATGTATGTAGATAAGAGCTGGGTATGTCAGTACAGAACCAGGACATGTATGCAGATAAGAGCTAGGTGTTTGTGTCAGTGCAATACTTGTGAAGATCCCAACAGTAAAAAGCTGCCACCCACCCCCAACCTATCAATACAAATTTATACCCTTTTTTTTTATTAAGATCTGTAGGGGCCAAAACATGGATCATCAGCCAGTATTAATTTTTTTTTTGATTAACAGTTGTCAGTAAATATGGAATAATTGGCTCTTCTACTCTGCAGCATCACCAAAGATATCGTTCTTCTTGCGTTCCATTTCTGCAAAGTCAAAGTCTGTGCCCGTCATCCGCTTGTAGATGTCTTTGATATCGTCACAGGTGGTCTCGAAGTGGGTTGTGGCGTCGTAGGTACGGGAGACGAAGAGCTGGCCGAAAGAGACATACAAGCGTGTGCGCACATGTCCTTCATTTTTACATACAATCCCAGCAAATGTCACGTGAATTGGCTGCTTTAAATAAGTAGAATTGCATGCAAGGTATCAATTTAACCATCTACTGCCCTCATATAGGTGTAAGTAGTGGACTGTACCAATCCCTGCAGAAGGGGGAGCATAGTGGCTCGTACCAAAGCCAGCGTAGCACATGACTTTAATAAGAAGGGTGTGAATGAGCTTCAGTGAGGATTGGCTGATACTGACCTGGCTTTCAGTCCCCAAATCCACAGGGCTGTACTGATCGCTGATGCTCACGAACCTGAAACGCAGCAGAAGCAGAGGTTCACAGGAGCATCGGAGCACCCGCGTGTCAGAAACATACACTACCGCTCAAACGTTTGGAATCACTGAGACATTTCTATGTTTTTGAAAGAAATTTATACTTTTATTCACAATAGTAGCATTAAATTGCTCAAAAAATACAGTCAATACATTGATAATGTTACAAACCACTTTCCATTTCATTCTTTTCCTACTAGCAATAGTATTTTAGGGCACCAAAATTAATTAACATAAATTGTGACCCAACATCATATGACTCTAGATATCATATTTTCAGGTACTCTTACCTAGATTAAGCTGTAAATTACACAGGAATAGTATGGAACCCATGGTTGGCTAAATCATCAAGGGTCTGAGGTATCAAACGAGCCTCAAACCATCACTTATTTTTCCATAGAGTTTAATAAGAAAATTAGTCAGGAGAAACAACCCTTAAAGTGATCCATCCATATCTACCGCATATCTGGCAGCAGAGTGATGGTTTGAGGCTTGATGACTTACAGCCATTTAGCCAACCACGGGTTCCATACTGTTCCAGTGTAATTTACAGCTAATTCTAGTCCCACCACCCCCAATTCCCATAGAAATCCATTCAAATGCAGAGAGGTTATAGTATCTCATGTAAGAGTACCTCAAAATAAGCCTTTTGATGCTGTTGGGTCACAGACATCAGAACGTCATGGCATGCAACCAAATATTAAATATGATGACTATTTCCATTTATGTTAATTACTTTTGGTGCCCTAAAATGGGGGGACTATGTGTAAAAATGGCTCCAATTGCAAAAGTGGAAATAGAATGAAATAGTAGTTTGTAACATTATCAATGTCTTGACTGTATTTTTTGAGCAATTTAACGCTACCTTGGTGAATAGAATCAATTTCTTTCAAAAACATAAAAATATCTCAGTGATTCCAAACTTCTGAATGGTAGTGTATATACAAATGCGCAACATGAACACAAAATCAACAGATCTGGGTGCACCTATATCGATACGTGCATGCCGTCTCACACAAGTCTCGCGCACACACTCTTGCGCACACACATACAGTCTAGGCCACCTGTTACCCCCTAGACCTAGAACAGATTTCCTAAGATCCACTGTTATATACAGGACAATTACTAGCTGGAACAACCTACCTCCTCTAATTACAAGCACACAAAATAAATTCACCTTCAAAAAACGTCTGAAACAATACCTCGTGTAGATGACCATTTGACGGGACCCCCTCGACCATTACCCAGGCCTGTTAAGTGTTGTCTGATATGTGTCATGATTATGTCCTGCTAGTGTGTGTTCTGCTAATTGGTGTTCCTTTGTGTTCGAGCTCCTCCGTGCTCATGTCCAACGTGAAATATGATGATCTGCTGTTATGTGTACATGTTTATTTGTATGATGTTAGTCTATGTGTATATGTGCATGTCCGTCTGTCGACGTACATCATGTAATTTCATGTAATTTAGAATCTTCTGTGGACCCCAGGAAGATTAGCAGTCGTTCTGCAACAGCTAATGGGGATCCAAAATAAACAAACACACACGCTCGCTCACGCACACACACACACACGCACGCTCGCACACACACGCTCACACACACACACACACACACACAGTGAGTGGGTTCGTACTTCTGTTCCACAGGCTCTAGCAGAGCCAGGGCAGGTTTGATCTCATTCTCGGGGTCGCTGGTCTCCACCGTGGTGCTGACTATGGCCACGTACTTGCCCTGGGTGGCGATGTTGTGTGCGTAGGAGATCATGCACACGTAGATATCTGCAAACGCACCAGCACACGGCAAGTACTTTACTCTACCTTCCTATACAATCTACGGCATCACTGCAGTTCACGGTTACTAATTACTTGCATGCAGCTTGAAACCGCTGCTGTTGAGTAACACTTCTTGGGCTTTAGAGTTACATAAAATCAGCACTATTTGCTGTTATGACAAAGGATAACTCATACTTATAAGTAATTCCTGAAACAGAAAAGCAAGAGTTCTGTTGCCTTTGTTGGTCTATATGATCACAAACCACCTCGGGGCAGAACTGTAGGACGACACCCCCATGTGATGTCACTTCCTCCCAGACTGACCGTGCTCCCTGTTGACCTGGCTCTGTGGTATGATGATCTGGCAAGAGTTGGCGTCGCTGGTGTTCTTGACAGGGTGGCTCATGATGCAGATTGCCCTAATCACTTGCCCCACCTTGGAGACGCGGTCCATCACGTAGCTGGGGTCACAGATCAGCTGTTTGCACCGGGCCACCTGGGAGGTGGGTTATTTTTGGAAGTTTGTGGGTCACTTTCAGGAGTAATTAAAGGGGTTAAGACAGTTGATGTGTCACCTTAACTGGTAGAAAACAGCGAGAGGATCCACCAATCACAGAATATACTGGTAACTACCAAGTAAAAGAACAATGCCAACGATAATTTGTGGATACTTTCTAGGGTGCTTGGGGGGGTTCTTGTGAGTAGGGTGGTTGTGGGGGAGGGTTCTTGTGAGTAGGGTGGTTGTGAGTAGGGTGGTTGGGGGGGTTGTGGGGGGTTCTTGTGAGTAGGGTGGTTGCGGGGGTTCTTGTGAGTAGGGTGGTTGTGGGGGGTTCTTGTGAGGATCTTTATACTTCTGGGATCCTTGTGGCAATTACCAGGCCACTAGTATTGTTCTGTTGGGTTCTTTGGGGAGCTCCTCTCCATTTTCTACCAGTACTGTGACATCACAGCCACTATATCCCTACTGTATGATCCATGATTAATGTGCCTACATGTCCGGGGCTGCTCCTTTTTAGGAATAACACCCAAACCTATGATTACACATGATGTCTTATTGACAGGCTTGACTTCCTCTAGCAGTTTGGTTCTGCAGGGCAGGGTGGACCCATATTATTTTATGGACCCATATTACTTTGAACAGTTGACCAGGACCCGTGCAGTTAATCATCACTGTTATTCACAATGTGCTGCTGAATGGCAACTTATTCCTTTGTCCTGGCTTGTTATCTGATTGTGTATATTAATCACAATGTGAAAATTATTTTTAAAAATGTATTTACACAAGAATGAGTGAACATGCAGTGTGAGTGGACCTCACCTCGCCCTCGGACTTCACTCCCACAACTTTCCCGTTCTCGAAAACGAGCTCCTCGATGGGCTTGTTCAGCATGTAGGTCCCTCCATAGATGGCACTTAACCTGGGAAAGGCAGAGAGAGGAGATCTGGGTTTACAAAGCACAACTTATGTCCCTTTAGAAGGGGCACAACGCACAAGGCCCAGGCGTTTACTAGAGAAAATGAACAGGCTTTGTAGACGCTCATAGGTGATCACAACCCATTGGTTACAACAAAAATACAGGATGAAGAAGAGGAGAAACAGCATCTCCCTGTGGGGGTTCTCCCAGGCCATACAGAGGGTACAGCGTTCCGAGCGCTTACCTGGCAAAGCCCTGTGGGAGTTCTCCCAGGCCGTACAGAGGGTACAGGTAAGGACTCTTTCCATATCGGGCCAGGGATTCACTGTACAGCTTGATCCTGTTGATGGTGTCCAAGCACGGCTGGTCCAGATATCTGACAGACAGACGGACGGACAGCTCAGTTAGCCGTCTTACACGACTGACTTTAGACAGTTATGCCGAGTGATCGGCAGCATTAAAGTCGTAAACCTTGTATCACTTAGCAGACTCCCTTATTTTTTCAATCCGTTTGTACATCCGAATACAAAAACATTTTGCAATGTGTGTCTTCATACGTCACAGTGGTATCCATGATGATCCACCCATAGTAACCTAATCACTGTCCTATCACACTAACAGGCATGTTTTGCCCTGATCCCACTGACATGGGTCATTATTGAAACTAAGAACTGTTTCTCAGTGAACTTACCCATTTTAATACTTTTTAAATAAATAAATAGAAATAATAATTTCTAAAGTGGAGAAATTAGAGTAACGGACACTCACTCGTCTGTTCTGTAAAGAGCGAGGGCATGGCCGGTGAAGTCGATGACATCCGGTCCCAAATTAAACTTATTGTAGATTTCCCGCATTGTGGTCTTTTCCGGGTCAAAACCGCTGTGGGTTTTGGGATCATTCAGGTCAAAGTTGGAGACGTACAGCAAAAAGTTCCTGAACCGCCTCTTCTCGAAGATCCCCATCAGGCCTGGGGGACGGACGGAACGCTGGTGTTTATGACATCATTAAGGGACTAATGACACAGCACTGCCATGGGTATTCTGTTCACTGCACAAATAAACAGCCATGTGTATTTATTTGCTGACACTTAATGAATATTCATAGAGGGGCATCACCAGAAGAAATATTTTTGCAAAAATAACCCAAGTTTGGGGCTTTGTTGTGTGGATGTGTGGTTACATGAGGTGAGAACATACAGTAGTTAATGTTTTTAAGAGCTGAGAGTTTGTGGTTATTTCTGGAGGAAACCCTGAAAAGCTGTGCTGTATGCTGTGTACGAAAGGGCATGCCCCACCAAGCCATACCTGCAATCTCAATTTTCTGATTTCAAGCTTTGTGTTTTTCAATTGTAGTTTTCCTTACATTTGTTAAAACACTTGTACGGCAGGTACTGTAGGCATATCAAGTCTCTGGATTTAGTGAAAAATAAACTGTCATGTCGAATTGCAATACGGCTTCAGCCACTAGAGGTCATGCATGTGTACAGTTGTGTTAAAAAAAATAGCAGTACAACATCAGTAACCTGATGGACCACTGTTATTAGTAGTAGTGATATTTCTGCATGGCAAATAATTTACTTGTAGATGCAGTAGTGTAATAGAAAAACAACAGACCCAACTGTCATGACATGCACGCTGCTTGTTCTGAGTAATTGACTCATTCATTGAAAGGGGCGTGTTCAAAATAATAGCAGTGTGGAGTTTAATTAGAGAATTCATTAATTCTGTGAAAAAACAGGTGTCATTAATTGTCCTTTATTAAGGAAGAAGGGAAGCAAATGTTTCACACATTGTTATAAAATATATTTACTTCTGAATTGCTAAGTAAAATGGGCCGTTCCAAACATTGTTTGAAGGAACAACGTAATTTGATTAAAAAGTTGATTGGAGAGGGGGAAACGTATAAAGAAGTGCAGCAAATTATAGGATGCTCAGCTAAAAAGATCTCAAATGCTTTAAAATGGCAACAAACCCGAAACACGTGGAATAAAATGAGCAACTACTGCTAAAACGGATCGCAGAATAGTCAGAATGGCAAAGATTCAGCCAATCATCACCTCCAGAAAGATCAAAGATGATCTAAAATGACCTGTAAGTGCTGTTACAGTCAGAAGACGTTTGATCGAAGCTAAGCTATCAGCAAGAAGCCCCAGTAAAGCACCATTGTTGAAAAAAACGGCATGTGCAGAATCGGTTAAAATTTGCCAAGTAACACATCGATTGGCCCAAAAAGAAATGGCGTAACATTCTGTGGACTGATGAGTAAAATTGTTCTTTTCGGGTCTAGTGGTCATCGACAGTACGTCAGACGACCCCCGGGTACTGAATTCAAGCCACGGTACACTGTGAAGACAGTGAAGCATGGTGGCGAAAAATCATGGTATGGGGACACTACGGTGTTGGGCCTATTTATCGTATACCAGGGATCATGGATCAGTTTAAATACATCAAAATACTTGAAGAGATTATGCTGCCGTATGCCGAAGAGGAAATGCCCCTGAAATGGGTGTTTCAACAAGACAACGACCCCAAACACACGAGTAAGCGAGCAACATCTTGTTTCCAGACAAAAAGGATTGAGGTAATGGAGTGGTCAGCTCAATCCCCCGACCTCAACCCCACTGAAAACTTGTGGGGTGACATTAAAAATGCAGTTTCTGAAGCAAAACCCAAAAATTCACAGGAACTGTGGAATGTAGTTTGTTTATCCTGGGCTGAAATACCCGTTTCTAGGTACCAGAAGTTGGTTGACTCGATGCAACGTAGATGCGCAGCAGTTATCAAAAGCAATGGTTATGCAACTCAATATTAGTTCAGTAATTTAAAGAGTTAAAAAGTTAAATCTTGAAAAATGTCTTCAGTTTATACAGTAAGTGTTTGAGTTTGAAGAGAAAAATTTCGACACTGCAACAGATTAATATCCCTTTTCTTTGCTTCCTGTAAAAGAATAACGCAGACTTGATAAAATTTGTTAATGCTTTGATTTGGAATTGAATGTGTAATGTTTCTACATTTGAAATATGGAACTAAAACCTATTAAAAAATATTTGCACTTTATTCACTTTTTTTAACGCACTGCTATTTATTTGAACACCACTGTATATGCAAGTTCGTGTAGCGTTGTGTACCTTTACCAAGTAGTCGTATATAAAATTAGATAAATTGCTCAGATGGAAATAAGCATTCAGACAGCATGCTGGACGAGCATGTTGGAACAGTGACCCGCTGCTGAAACAAACGGTGACCCGGCGGTGAGGCGGTGAGACAGTGACTTGGCCGTGAGGCGGTGAGACAGTGACTCGGCCGTGAGACAGTGACTTGGCCGTGAGGCGGTGAGACAGTGACTCGGCCGTGAGACAGTGACTTGGCCGTGAGGCGGTGAGACAGTGACTCGGCCGTGAGACAGTGACTTGGCCGTGAGGCGGTGAGACAGTGACTCGGCCGTGAGACAGTGACTTGGCCGTGAGGCGGTGAGACAGTGACTCGGCCGTGAGACAGTGACTCGGCCGTGAGGCGGTGAGACAGTGACTCGGCCGTGAGGCGGTGAGACAGTGACTCGGCCGTGAGGCGGTGAGACAGTGACTCGGCGGTGAGGCGGTGAGACAGTGACTCGGCGGTGAGACAGTGACTCAGGAGACAGATAGCGATTCTGACTCACTGGACGACAGCGCCTCGGTTTCGGTGGACGGTACTTTGTAGATGCTGCCCTTCTTGTAGACGTAGCTGCCCTCGATGACCTTGAAATCCAGGTACCGGGTCACCTGTGTGATGAGAAGCATCCGGACCAGCTGGCCTGGAGGAAAGAGAAGCAGAGAGAGAGCTCTTACCTGTCACACCTTATAAACAAAAGCCTAAATCACTGTCCTCGAGGTCCAAGAACTGCTAGTTTCCCCACCCTCCCTATACCTGGGAGATAGGTGTGAAGTCTGGCCAATCGGATGCACTAATTATTCAGTTAATTATCTGGGAGAAAGAACCAGGGCCGGATTTAGATTCAATGCCCTAAACAATCACGCTTCTCTGACATTCAGTCTTCATCAAGCTATAAACAAACATATAAATAAACATACTTTTTCCAAATTTATAATGAGAAAAATAATATTTATCTTCATGTAAATTATGTCAGACCTCAAGAGGAGTTTTTTCCCCTCACACTTGTGTGTGTGTTCTCTTATGTACATGTACAGGATTTTGAACACAGCCTTGTTTCCCCAGCCACTCTCCTCTCCTCTCCTCGCCTCTCCTCTCGCCCCCCCCCCCCCCCCCGCGCCCGCCCCACCCCTCCGAGCCCTGCACATGTGCTCTGACTTGCCATTGGCCATCAGGAACTTTGGGATGAGGTCGACGTTCCAGTCCCGCCCCTTCCCCATGGACTCTGGGGGATTGCCAGGCATGTTGAAACGCTTAAAGAGCTGCAACAGACAGACATACAGACATCAACACCAAACAACGGGAACCATTTATCACTTCCTCATTGCCATATACAGTGAGCACCATAATTCATTGGACAGCGACACATTTTTTGTTATTTTGGTTCTGTACTCTAGCATGTTGAGTTTGGATACAATGACAATAAGGTTGAAGTGCAGACTGTCAGCTTTAATTTTATTTTAATATTGTATTTTCATCCATTAAAATTATAGAACCTTTTGTGCAAAAATGTTCCTATTAAACTCTATGGAACCACACGTTCCATACTGTTCCAGTGTAATTTACAGCTAAATGTAGTCCCACCTCCCAATTCCCATAAAGATCCATTCAAATGCAGAGAGGTTATATTATCGCTTGTAGGAGTACCAGAAAATAAGATATCAAGAGTCTTTTGGTATTGTTGGGTCACAGACATCAGGAAGTCATGGTATGCAAAGGATATGCGACCAATTATTAAAAATTATTACTTTATTCTACATTATGTTAAACTGTCCAATATTTTCTGATGCCCGAAAATGGGGAGGACTATGTACAAAAGGTTCTATAATTTCTAAACGGTTCATCCGATATGGATGAAAATACCCTCAAATTAAAGCTGACAGTCTGCACTTCAAGCTCATTGTCATTGTATCCTTTCAAACTCAAAGTGCTAGAGTACAGAACCAAAATAACAAAAACATGTGTCACTGTCCAATTAATTATGGTGCTCACTGTACATCACATTATTTATATTTATGCTATTACAACACAAAGAGCCTCCTCTTTGATATAAATATTTATACGTCCAGAGGTTCCAAAACCTTGGACAGACATTCAGCGCTGGTTTAAGGAATGACCATATTCCAGTGTTGGAATTGGAAACATTACATGACAGGCATTTAGCAGACGCTCTTATTCAGAGCGATTTGCACAACTTTTTTGCCTTATCGAACCTGCAACCCTTACCCATTATACTACACTGCTGCCATCTGGGCCAGTGTTCATAATGCCTCCCAGTTCAGCCTTTTAGCTATTCATGGATCAGGTTAGGATATGAACAGGAGAACTGATCCTAGATCAGCACATCTGTTCTGAGAGTTTATGAATACGGGCCCTGGTCTATGACCACAGCAGACCGACGCGTGCGTGTTTTTAACAACTCCAAGTGTTCATTGTTGTCTGAGTAGACGTTGACTTGACCTGGTCTGGCTGTGGTCAGAGTGTGAGGCAGGTGAAGGTGATTGGCAGGTGAGTGTGTGAGGCAGGTGGAGGTGATTGGCAGGTGAGTGTGTGAGACAGGTGGAGGTGATTGACAGGTGAGTGTGTGAGGCAGGTGGAGGTGATTGGCAGGTGAGTGTGTGAGGCAGGTGGAGGTGATTGGCAGGTGAGTGTATGAGGCAGGTGGAGGTGATTGACAGGTGAGTGTGTGAGACAGGTTGAGGTGATTGACAGATGAGTGTGTGAGGCAGGTGGAGGTGATTGACAGATGAGTGTGTGAGGCAGGTTGAGGTGATTGACAGATGAGTGTGTGAGACAGGTTGAGGTGATTGACAGGTGAGTGTGTGACAGGTAGAGGTGATTGACAGGTGAGTGTGTGAGGCAGGTGGAGGTGATTGGCAGGTGAGTGTGTGAGGCAGGTGGAGGTGATTGGCAGGTGAGTGTGTGAGGCAGGTGGAGGTGATTGGCAGGCGGTTAACCTTACATCCTCCAGCGGGGTGATGGAGGCACTCTCTGCTCCGTAGTAGGAGTTTCTGTCCATGTGCAACACCTTCTTCCCTTTCACAGACATAATGCCGGAAAGGATGCATTCCTGAAAGACAGGACACAACCGGAACTTCAAATCCCAGCATGCACCTCACCACCACACTTACACTTTTGCTGCGTTCCAGATACCTCGACAACTCGTAATTATGACCTTCTGACCAGGAAAAATACAGTGGAATGCCCTGTTTAACTCACAGCTCTGGATTGCCGAGTAGGACGACGTCATTCAAAATGGATGAATCTGTATTTTAATGGGAACGCTTAACAAGAGCTTGAAACACAATTACATTTTTAGTGGTAGTTTCAATGTTTATGCGTGCCACTGCCCACATCCTTCACTTGACAATATGCATAGGAAATACAGACAAGCTACGGGTTTATAAACAGTTTGCATGAGTAAAATATGGAAATAACATTTTTAAAATAGGCTATTATATAGAAATATATGTAGGCTATTCAACACTCTTCCTCTATGTGACAAAGTAGCTCTGAAGCTTTTAGCGCTCAGAAAGTATTAGAGCTAGTGACAGCTTCTTGCCTACAGCCATGGTTGCTATGAAGTGACCACTGGAATGCTCCGAGCTCGTGACTCCGAACTTCCATGTTGGAGCTAAGAGCTGCCGAGTTCACAACGAAACAAACGCAGCATTTATCTCTAAACCCCCAACTTCACTGAGAATAACAAGATGCACTGAACTTCTACTATAATTCATGCTTCCTGTAATCAAGAGAAGCCAACATTGTAATTTTATCATGAGCTGATTGTATATCACACCCGATTACAATATTAACAAACGAGTGCTAATCGGACTCATAGCCGTGCCACTCTTGGGAATCTCCAGATTCGTCTGTCCTCTCCTCTAGTGGACAGCTACAGGCACAGCAATGGCAGAAACATGCGCAGCTCACTGTGTGCCTCTATCCCCCTCCGCCCTCTGTGGCACTGACTAACGTTACAGACTGACGCGCTGGCAGCCCAGGACTGTGTTCCCTCTATCCCCCTCCACCCTCTGTGGCACTGACTAACGTTACAGACTGACGCGCTGGCAGCCCAGGACTGTGTGCCTCTATCCCCCTCCACCCTCTGTGGCACTGACTAACGTTACAGACTGACGCGCTGGCAGCCCAGGACTGTGTTCCTCTATCCCCCTCCGCTCTGTGGCACTGACTAACGTTACAGACTGACGCGCTGGCAGCCCAGGACTGTGTTCCCTCTATCCCCCTCCACCCTCTGTGGCACTGACTAACGTTACAGACTGACGCGCTGGCAGCCCAGGACTGTGTGCCTCTATCCCCCTCCACCCTCTGTGGCACTGACTAACGTTACAGACTGACGCGCTGGCAGCCCAGGACTGTGTTCCTCTATCCCCCTCCGCCCTGTGGCACTGACTAACGTTACAGACTGACGCGCTGGCAGCCCAGGACTGTGTTCCCTCTATCCCCCTCCACCCTCTATGGCACTGACTAACGTTACAGACTGACGCGCTGGCAGCCCAGGACTGTGTTCCCTTTATCCCCCTCCCACCCTCTATGGCACTGACTAACGTTACAGACTGACGCGCTGGCAGCCCAGGACTGTGTTCCCTTTATCCCCCTCCCACCCTCTGTGGCACTGACTAACGTTACAGACTGACGCGCTGGCAGCCCAGGACTGTGTTCCCTTTATCCCCCTCCACCCTCTGTGGCACTGACTAACGTTACAGACTGACGCGCTGGCAGCCCAGGACTGTGTTCCCTTTATCCCCCTCCACCCTCTGTGGCACTGACTAACGTTACAGACTGACGCGCTGGCAGCCCAGGACTGTGTTCCTCTATCCCCCTCCGCCCTGTGGCACTGACTAACGTTACAGACTGACGCGCTGGCAGCCCAGGACTGTGTTCCCTTTATCCCCCTCCACCCTCTGTGGCACTGACTAACGTTACAGACTGACGCGCTGGCAGCCCAGGACTGTGTTCCCTTTATCCCCCTCCACCCTCTGTGGCACTGACTAACGTTACAGACTGACGCGCTGGCAGCCCAGGACTGTGTTCCCTTTATCCCCCTCCACCCTCTGTGGCACTGACTAACGTTACAGACTGACAAGCTGGCAGCCCAGGACTGTGTGCCTCTATCCAACTATATCTCACATGAAATCAACCACGTGCAGCATCGATATTATCCCCACCAAATTTCTTAAAGAGGTTATTGGCATAGTTGGACCCAGTATTTTATCTATTATTAATAGCTCATTGAAGAAAGGCATTTTCCCTTCAGTTTTTAAACATGCTGTTGTCCAACCTCTTTTAAAGAAACCTAACCTTGATCCCTCTGATCTTAACAATTTTAGGCCTATTTCTAAAACGCCATTCATATCCAAAGTTTTAGAGAAAATGGTTTCAAACCAGCTTTTAGCTTTTATGTGTAACAATAATATCTTTGAGAAATTTCAGTCTGGTTTTAGAGCTTTACATAGTACAGAAACTGCTCTTCTCAAGGTAACTAATGATCTCCTTTTAGCAGCTGACAGGGGGGAAAGTGCAATTTTAATTCTTTTAGACCTAAGTGCAGCCTTTGATACTATAGATCACACTATTTTAATTGACCGTCTTAACACCTGGGTCGGCATTAAAGATACTGCACTTAGCTGGTTTTATTCCTATCTTTTAGAAAGAACCTTCACGGTCACCATAGGTAACCACTCATCTTCAGAAACTCATATTACCTGTGGTGTACCGCAAGGTTCTATTTTAGGCCCAATTTTATTTTCAATTTATATGCTGCCACTTGGCCAAATTATGCAAAGACACAATGTCTCTTTTCATTGCTATGCAGACGACACACAGATATACCTTCCCCTGAGACCTGGTGACCCTAACAGCCTAGCTGCTGTTGTTGATTGTCTCAAGGATATCAACTGTTGGATGGCACAGAATTTTCTTCAGCTCAATAACTCCAAAACAGAAATCATATTGTTCAGTCCCCCAAATTCTATCAGTTATATTGAGAGTGGCCTTGGTCCTCTGTCCGCAAATGTGAAGCCCGTTGCCAGAAACTTGGGAGTACTAATTGACTCAGATTTTGACTTTGGACCACAAATTAAAAAAATAGTCCAGTCCTGCTTCTATAAATTGAGAACTATTTCCAAAATTCGATCAGTACTGTCACACAGTGACCTGGAAAAGGTAATCCACGCCCTAATATTTTCACGACTGGACTACTGTAACTCCCTCCTTTCTGGCATCAACCAAAAGTCACTCTCGCGCCTCCAACTAGTTCAGAACGCAGCAGCTAGGCTTCTTACTGGTTCAAATAGACAACATCACATCACCCCAATCCTGGCTTCTCTCCATTGGCTCCCGGTGCGGTTTAGAATCGATTTTAAGATTTTACTGATCACTTTTAAAGCACGTTTGGGTCTGGCTCCAAGCTACATAACCGATATGTTGACCCCATATGAGCCAGTGCGCAGCCTTAGATCCTCAGGCGGGGCCCTTCTGGCTGTTCCAAAGTCTAGACTTAAAACTAAAGGTGACCGTGCCTTTTCCATCAGGGCCCCTCGGCTTTGGAACGACCTGCCTGAGGAGATAAGGCTAGCAGAATCAGTGACTTCTTTTAAATCACTTCTTAAAACCCATTTTTACAGACTTGCTTTTATGTGATGTTGTCTTTTTATCATCTTCTTATTGCTTTTAATTTTGTTTTTATTGCTTTTAATTTTGATTGCTCAGAACTCTTTTAAATACTAATTTTTATTAAATATATTAATGTGTTGTTTTATGCTCTTATGTATTTAGTTATTTTTAATTCATTGTCTATTATCTATCTTTATTTGTAACTGCACTGTATATTTTCTGTTTTTAGGTCTGTGAAGCACTTTGTAAACTTGCTTTTGAAAAGTGCTATACAAATAAAGTTTATTATTATTATTATTATTATCCCCCTCCACCCTCTGTGGCACTGACTAACGTTACAGACTGACGCGCTGGCAGCCCAGGTGACTAACATTTCAGCTCATCCAAAAGATGAAAAAATACACAATGGGCGTGGTCCCTCCTGCTCAAAGACATGAAGTGTGTCACCTGCCCCCCCCCCCCTCAGTCACAGCTACCGAGTGACCTCACCAGCCAAACACCACAGACCAGCTTCTGTTTGCTCTAAAAGCCCTTTCAGTCTGAACACCATGTTGAGCGTAGGAATGGAAACTACAAAGAGAATTTTTATTTTCAATTCCTCTTTCCCCCTAAAGAGAACACACGATTCTGACTGCTACCATATACTATTTAGTCTTGTAACCTGATATTAACAAAGCTATGCAATGTGAGTGAATTATCTCGTGTCCTAATCAGTAACTTTTGTTTATCCGAATGTAATGCAAGTAATTAATCGCTATTATTAATCAATATGCTCTCCTATAAGTAATGTTTCTAGTGTGCTGGGACACTGATAGTTGACACCAAATAGGATGAATGACACATTTACATATAATGAATTGTGAATAAATTGGCAAGCGATGCCAGATTCACAGACTTCAGTTAAATGGTAAGATCCCAAACAAACATAGGCTGTGACCACTCTGCCATGTTCCAGTTAATATTATCCTCAGGGAGAGGATCGGGTGCAAAGAGTCGAAATTTATGGTTCTTTTAAGTTTAATATTTACCAAGCCTCATAAGATTTTTTTGTCTTGCTGGTAAGACTAGAATAAACTAGAATAAAGACTTTCAGCTTGCTCTTGTGTATCAAAATTAAGTCTGTGGCTCGATTAGCCCATGTTGATCTAACTTTGTGTTCACCTATGAGGTCACACAAGGGCTGACCAATCCAGAGAATGCTGCTAATTTATACAGAAGTCAGGGTGTGCATATTTTCACTAAACAAGCCAAATGGTTTAGTGGCTGGGGTTAAACTGTGTAAACAATCGAGGCTAATATCCTTCAAGCACACATCCTGTCCAGACGAGTTGTACAGATTAGAAGCTATAACTGATGAAAGACAGGCAGCCTGTCTATGTGTAAGCTCCAGGTTACTCTGGATAAGTAGGCAGTGTAGCGTAATAATGTAACAGCGTAGCGTAATAATGTAACAGCGTAGCGTAATAATGTAACAGCGTAGCGTAATAATGTAACAGGGTAGCGTAATAATGTAACAGGGTAGCGTAATAATGTAACAGGGTAGCGTAATAATGTAACATCATTATTAGGTGGTGTTAGCGGTATAGCAGCCAGTTAGTGGCTCGTTTTTTTCAGTACTCTTACAAGCAATACTATAACCTCTCTGCATTTGAATGGATCTCTATGGGAATTGGGGGGTGGGACTAGATTTAGCTGTAAATTATACTGGAACAGTATGGAATACGTGGTTGGCTAAATGGCTCTAAGTCAGTGGTTCTTAACCTTATTGGAGGTACTGAACCCTGCAAGCTTCATCAGTGCATTCACCGAACCCTTTCCGAAAAAAACTCTCGATTGCTGTGTGTGAACGTATACTGTGTGTGTGTCCCCCCTGCCCCCCCCAACCCCCTGAGACTGACTCAAACGAACCCTGGGGAACCGAGGTACCCACCCCTGCTCTAAGTCATCAAGAGTCTGACGTATCAAATAAGCCTTAAACCATCACTCTGCTGCCAGAAATACAGTAGCTATGGATGGATAACTTGAAGGGTTTCTTCCCCTGACTTATTTTTCCAGAGTTCAATAGGAAAATTTGTCAGGAGAAACAACCCTTAAAGTGATCCATCCATATCTACTGCATATCTGGCAACAGAGTGATGGTTTGAGGCTCGTTTGATACCTCAGACCCTTGATGACTTACAGCCATTTTATCAACCATGTGTTCCATACTGTTCCAGCATAATTTACAGCTAAATCTAGTCCCACCCCCCAATTCCCATAGAGATCCATTCAAATGCAGAGACGTTATAGTATCGCTTGTAAGAGTACCAGAAAATAAGATATGAAGAGTCTTTTGATGTTGTTGGGTCACAGACATCAGGAAGTCATGGCATGCAAAGGATATGCGACCAAATATTTAAAATTATTCCTTTAATTCTATATATAAATGCAGGGGTGTCAATAATTGTGGCACACGTGGTTTTGTTAAATAATAATTTCTTGATGAGATTTTTTTTTCTCCTCATAATAATTTGACTTCAATTAAAGGTTGAATTTTTCTCATTTTTTCAGTGACATTAAGCAAATTCACCAGTTATTTTTTAATAACCCTTTTTACTCATCTTTACCAGGGGTGCCAATAATAGTGGAGGGCACTATATATAAAACTTGCATTTTGCTTGGTTCTCTTTATAAATCATCAAAGAAGGCACTATTCAATAGGCAATCTGATGTGTGTCTTGATTAGATCACTGATTCATCACTCAATTAAGCAAGCGAAAGCCAGCAGATGCAGGATATAGCAGTACTGTCTATGACCGGTACTCCTCTTTCACTCATGTGGTTATGCCAGGGAGAACGCTGCTTCACAGGGAGAACTCTGCTTCACAGGGAGAACTCTGCTTCACAGGGAGAACGCTGCTTCACAGGGAGAATTCTGCTTCACAGATAATTCTGCTTCACAGGGAGATCTCTGCTTCACAGGGAGATCGCTGCTTCACAGATAATTCTGCTTCACAGATAATTCTGCTTCACAGGGAGAACGCTGCTTCACTGCGTGTGCCCAACAATCTTTACAGCAAGCTTAATATTTAATTAGCGGTGATGTAAGCAGTTGGTTGCAAGGACATGCGCTACCCCTGCCAAGCAGTCCAATCCCAAATCTCTCTAGTGATCCAAAGCAGTCTCTCTAAAATGGAAAGTAAGCAAAGACCCATCCATAAGAGAGATGCGTTTCCACATAGTACACAAGGAGATTGCAAGAGGTTACATTTTACCACACCTGAATAACTATGTTTATGGAGTATGTCAGGTGACGTGCCTGTCGCACAACGGTGTGGCAGCACTGACCTCTGTCATCTATAAAAATTAAAAAACACTTGTTTCCTTGTAGCTGCTTCTTAAAATTGTGTGTCAGTGACTTTGTCTGACGTCCATGAAAGCGCAATCTTAGTTACGATGACTTCGCCATCGAAGGACAAACTTCTTTGGGCTTGTTTAGTTTATCCCGTCAGTCTAACATGCAGTTCAAGCATGGCTACAATCGTAAACAAAATATGCAAAGCTCTACTTGAGAAGAACATTTCATCAATACAAGAAAACGGCCATGTGTCCCATGTCATGTGCCCAGACAGTGTTTTCTGGGAAATTGTCTAAACTAGAATTATTAAAGACCGCAACCAGGATAAAATGTTAGGGTGCCAACAGCAAAACCACACAAAAGTGTGACGTTACAAGAGAGCGGGACCAATCACGCGCCCTGAAACTATTCACCTAAGGTCATGTGACAAGGCGTATGCGGCGGCCTTTAATAAAGATGGCTAGCAGAACTAATCGTCATTGCATTGTTTTGACGTGCAAACCTTAAAAATATATATGTTCTTAGTACTTAAAGGATACAATATCAGCCTAACAGTAAAGTCTTTACAAAGAAAGGAAGTTGAATCCAGACCTCATCTGTACGACCGGATGCTTCGTTAGGCTACAGCACTGTAAATTAGGAGCACTATCACGCGCTTTTCCTGTCATGCCAAACTTATTTTTTGAAGGAGGAAAAGGACCCGTTTCCAAATGGCCTAACCAGAGCGTTTGCTATATTTCCAATACTACCGATGAATACTCCTGATTAAACGCTGGCTTCCGCAAATAAACCCAAACCGGAAAAGTACAATGGCGAATCTAAGCATCTATTGTGTCAATGATGTATGCGAAAGCATTTATCGTTTCGGTACAAATTAAACGTATCTGGTTCAGTGAATGATTATATGCACAACAATGCTATTTTAATAAAACTAGACCTGTACATACTACTAACTTAAAAACATGCAGCTAGTCTACTTTAAGTAAATACTAGTTAACTTCTACGCCATTTCTTAACCAGTATACTAGCAACCACAGAACACCGTGCACTAGGCAGCATCCTGTTGAAAGTTCAGTTATGGCATCGTCAAGCGAGGTTTCACCAACTAATCTCTGCTCAAATTGTCCAGATACAGCCACAGTGAATTAAACTGCATTCTTAGCTGCTTAAATTAGTTAGGTCAACTCTAATGCGTTTAAGAGGTGACATGATTAGCAAGCAAAAAATGTAGGGCGCCATCAATTCACTTGCTACCATTTGAACAGCGTAGGCTAACGCTAATAAGGAAGAGGACACTACGGGTCTCCGCCCAAACCACTGCCTGGGCCTAGAAAAAGAAACGAACAACCCAGTTTTATTCGTATTACTTAAGTCAAATTCTTGAGCACCAATCGCACAAAACAAATGCATTTACACCGTTAGTGTTAGGCTACAGTAGTTAAATGTACAATTTGCGATTTATAGTAACAATCGGTTATTGTCCGCCTTGCAAAAAAATGCAACTCGAAAAAATTACACTAAGAAACTTATGCATTGTCTGACAGTGCAGTCTTACAATAAATGACCACAACCGTTAATGTACTTAGCTGCCGAACAGTTTGTCAGATTAAGTAGATTTTAACATTTTAACACCCCATTTGTAATAGGCATACAATATAGCCTACAGTGATTCGTCAGACAAAACAAGCCCAATAAAACTTCTCACAGGGACACCAGATTTCAGCAGATTACTGCCGTTTTACATGCTTTAAAGAACATGCGAAAGAAGGCCCACTGGCTTAGTTAGCCAGTTCTGTTCAAATGTCTTAAGTCAGATATACTCGTAATCAGATCGCTCAGATGACAGCAAAACTATCGTCTTTGTCGCCCTATCTTGACAAAACGGCAACATTCTTAAAATAATAATGTAGCTATTCGCCGCGCAGTTTAGCAACTGTGCTACATCTGAAAAGAGCAATCGGATCGGTAACGTTACAGTATTGTGTGCTATTGCTTATCTTCATAAAAATACAAAAGCTGTCTGCATTTAGCGACATGTTATGGTATAGCTATATGTGCGATGTTCTCACCGTAAGTCCGGTCCCTAGAACGATAACATCGTATTCTTCATTCATTTTCCTAGCTGGCTATGTTTTATTTTATTTCTTCCACTTGCGCACAACTCGAAGCGAAGAAAAATGGAGAGCGGTGGTACTGGAATCGCGCGGAGGAGACGTGGCCACGTCAAACACCTCCAAACCCACGTCGGGGGAGGAGTCGTCCGGTCTCTCACCAATCATAAAAGGTTAAATAATGTATCGAGTCGGTATCCAGATCCCGCATCCATAGTGTTCTGTGATATAAGTGTCTCAGTTGGACCACAGAACTAGGATTGACATTTCTCTACTCTTACTCTGAAACACGGAGCCTACTCCTGGAAGCTACGCTCTATGATAGATCAACACTCCTACTCTGAAACACTGAGCCTACTCCTGGAAGCTACGCTCTATGATAGATCAACACTCCTACTCTGAAACACTGAGCCTACTCCTGGAAGCTACGCTCTATGATAGATCAACACTCCTACTCTGAAACACTGAGCCTACTCCTGGAAGCTACGCTCTATGATAGATCAACACTCCTACTCTGAAACACTGAGCCTACTCCTGGAAGCTACGCTCTATGATAGATCAACACTCCTACTCTGAAACACTGAGCCTACTCCTGGAAGCTACGCTCTATGATAGATCAACACTCCTACTCTGAAACACGGAGCCTACTCCTGGAAGCTACGCTCTATGATAGATCAACACACCTACTCTGAAACACTGAGCCTACTCCTGGAAGCTACGCTCTATGATAGATCAACACACCTACTCTGAAACACTGAGCCTACTCCTGGAAGCTACGCTCTATGATAGATCAACTCACCTACTCTGAAACACTGAGCCTACTCCTGGAAGCTACGCTCTATGATAGATCAACTCACCTACTCTGAAACACTGAGCCTACTCCTGGAAGCTACGCTCTATGATAGATCAACTCACCTACTCTGAAACACTGAGCCTACTCCTGGAAGCTACGCTCTATGATAGATCAACTCACCTACTCTGAAACACTGAGCCTACTCCTGGAAGCTACGCTCTATGATAGATCAACTCACCTACTCTGAAACACTGAGCCTACTCCTGGAAGCTACGCTCTATGATAGATCAACACTCCTACTCTGAAACACTGAGCCTACTCCTGGAAGCTACGCTCTATGATAGATCAACTCACCTACTCTGAAACACTGAGCCTACTCCTGGAAGCTACGCTCTATGATAGATCAACACTCCTACTCTGAAACACTGAGCCTACTCCTGGAAGCTACGCTCTATGATAGATCAACACTCCTACTCTGAAACACTGAGCCTACTCCTGGAAGCTACGCTCTATGATAGATCAACTCACCTACTCTGAAACACTGAGCCTACTCCTGGAAGCTACGCTCTATGATAGATCAACTCACCTACTCTGAAACACTGAGCCTACTCCTGGAAGCTACGCTCTATGATAGATCAACTCACCTACTCTGAAACACTGAGCCTACTCCTGGAAGCTACGCTTTATGATAGATCAACACTCCTACTCTGAAACACTGAGCCTACTCCTGGAAGCTACGCTCTATGATAGATCAGCACTCCTACTCTGAAACACTGAGCCTACTCCTGGAAGCTACGCTCTATGATAGATCAACACTCCTACTCTGAAACACTGAGCCTACTCCTGGAAGCTACGCTCTATGATAGATCAACACTCCTACTCTGAAACACTGAGCCTACTCCTGGAAGCTACGCTCTATGATAGATCAACACTCCTACTCTGAAACACTGAGCCTACTCCTGGAAGCTACGCTCTATGATAGATCAACACTCCTACTCTGAAACACTGAGCCTACTCCTGGAAGCTACGCTCTATGATAGATCAACACTCCTACTCTGAAACACTGAGCCTACTCCTGGAAGCTACGCTCTATGATAGATCAACTCACCTACTCTGAAACACTGAGCCTACTCCTGGAAGCTACGCTCTATGATAGATCAACTCACCTACTCTGAAACACTGAGCCTACTCCTGGAAGCTACGCTCTATGATAGATCAACTCACCTACTCTGAAACACGGAGCCTACTCCTGGAAGCTACGCTCTATGATAGATCAACACTCCTACTCTGAAACACGGAGCCTACTCCTGGAAGCTACGCTCTATGATAGATCAACACTCCTACTCTGAAACACTGAGCCTACTCCTGGAAGCTACGCTCTATGATAGATCAACACTCCTACTCTGAAACACGGAGCCTACTCCTGGAAGCTACGCTCTATGATAGATCAACTCACCTACTCTGAAACACGGAGCCTACTCCTGGAAGCTACGCTCTATGATAGATCAACACTCCTACTCTGAAACACGGAGCCTACTCCTGGAAGCTACGCTCTATGATAGATCAACACTCCTACTCTGAAACACTGAGCCTACTCCTGGAAGCTACGCTCTATGATAGATCAACTCACCTACTCTGAAACACTGAGCCTACTCCTGGAAGCTACGCTCTATGATAGATCAACACTCCTACTCTGAAACACGGAGCCTACTCCTGGAAGCTACGCTCTATGATAGATCAACTCACCTACTCTGAAACACGGAGCCTACTCCTGGAAGCTACGCTCTATGATAGATCAACACTCCTACTCTGAAACACGGAGCCTACTCCTGGAAGCTACGCTCTATGATAGATCAACACTCCTACTCTGAAACACTGAGCCTACTCCTGGAAGCTACGCTCTATGATAGATCAACACTCCTACTCTGAAACACGGAGCCTACTCCTGGAAGCTACGCTCTATGATAGATCAACTCACCTACTCTGAAACACTGAGCCTACTCCTGGAAGCTACGCTCTATGATATATCAACTCACCTACTCTGAAACACTGAGCCTACTCCTGGAAGCTACGCTCTATGATAGATCAACTCACCTACTCTGAAACACGGAGCCTACTCCTGGAAGCTACGCTCTATGATAGATCAACACACCTACTCTGAAACACTGAGCCTACTCCTGGAAGCTACGCTCTATGATAGATCAACACTCCTACTCTGAAACACTGAGCCTACTCCTGGAAGCTACGCTCTATGATAGATCAACACTCCTACTCTGAAACACTGAGCCTACTCCTGGAAGCTACGCTCTATGATAGATCAACACTCCTACTCTGAAACACTGAGCCTACTCCTGGAAGCTACGCTCTATGATAGATCAACACTCCTACTCTGAAACACTGAGCCTACTCCTGGAAGCTACGCTCTATGCTAGATCAACACTCCTACTCTGAAACACTGAGCCTACTCCTGGAAGCTACGCTCTATGATAGATCAACTCACCTACTCTGAAACACGGAGCCTACTCCTGGAAGCTACGCTCTATGATAGATCAACTCACCTACTCTGAAACACTGAGCCCACTCCTGGAAGCTACGCTCTATGATAGATCAACACTCCTACTCTGAAACACTGAGCCTACTCCTGGAAGCTACGCTCTATGATAGATCAACACTCCTACTCTGAAACACGGAGCCTACTCCTGGAAGCTACGCTCTATGATAGATCAACACTCCTACTCTGAAACACGGAGCCTACTCCTGGAAGCTACGCTCTATGATAGATCAACACTCCTACTCTGAAACACGGAGCCTACTCCTGGAAGCTACGCTCTAATCAGTGAATTCTACAAAACATTCCAAGATTGACAGGATTTTGTATTTATTTTATTTTTAAGTCATTGAAAACGGGACCTCCCCTGTATGATTCTGGTGCATAGCCAAACCTCATCAATACACAACTTAATGGTAACTGGAGGATAGTGACATGAATGATGATAAAAACTTACTTGCTTTAATTTTTACATGTTAACAGTTGCTGTAATTATCTGTGGTTATGCAGGTGATTGCTTGACTGTGAATTGTGGAGCCTAAACAGAAGCAGGTTGAGTGTAAACATCACTTTTAAGGATACAGTTTCTCCCAACGCTGATGGACTGCATTTACAACTTTGGTTCAGCACAAGTGAGTGGAAATACTCTTTATTAATTCACACCGCATGCAGATTTTTCCTGGTGACTGGGACCTGGAACCTACCATCTACAGCGGCAGATGGGCACAGTTTGTGGGGATTTGTGTTAAGATTCTGGGGCGTGGGAGTCGAAGGCCGCGAGCACGTCCTGTTTCCTGGCCAGCTGTTTGGCCGTTGTCCCGGTGGCGTCCTGCGTGTCACTGAGTCCGAGCAGAAGGAGCGCTCGCGTGGCGTCCGCTTGCTGTGCCGCACAGGACGTGTGTAAAGCTGGGACAGACAGACAGACAGACAGACTTACTGACTGGATATAAACGTTTATACACTTTGAAAAGCAGAAAAGGAAACGAGTAGCTTCGCGGTGAAATGAGTTAAATGAGTTAAATGCACGATCATAAGTGGATAGAAATAGTAACAGAAGAAGAGGGTAAAACCTTTGCCAATTACATGAAAGCAAGTATTTTAGCTGGGACTTGGATGGACAACATGTGACCTTATCATGTGTCATAAGTAAAGTTATGGAGCATAACTTCATTGGAGCAACTTTTTTTTGCAACATTTTTACCACTCTGTCCAAACCACAACATTTCAGCTAGGTTGTAATCAGGTTTTTTTTAATGGAAACCAAAGCTATGAGTGTGTCACATGAATGAATATTAACATGAATATTAACCAGCAATAAATGTCACTTCTTGCCAGCATATGTTTTTGCCTCTTTTTACATTACATTGCAGTCATTTAGCAGACTTAATTAATTAAGCCATGCATGGCTGTGAAACTGTATTACGATGAGCAACTCGAACCTTGAGGCTTCTGTAGCGAGTAGTAACTATGATTCCACACCAGATTTTTACACCAGTTTCACGGCAGTTTTACACCAGCAAAACCAGAGTTTCACGGCAGTTTTACACCAGTGTTTCTCACCGGTGTCACTGACCTGTTCTCCCTTTGCTGTCGGTTGCATGAAGGTTGCCTCCTAACTTCAGGAGGGTTTTTATTGTACTAGTGTGACCTTCCTATGGGAAGGATCAAGAAAGAAAGTTAGAGTCGCACACAGAATCAGTTCAGTCAGTGGTGGCTGTTCATACGCATGCATCTGGCCTAGGCTGGATCACCTCCTACACGGCTCTTAAAAGGCTGTTCATATGCACGCATCTGGCCTTGGCTGGATCACCTCCTACACGGCTCTTAAAAGGCTGTTCATACGCATGCATCTGGCCTAGGCTGGATCACCTCCTACACGGCTCTTAAAAGGCTGTTCATACGCGTGCATCTGGCCTAGGCTGGATCACCTCCTACACGGCTCTTAAAAGGCTGTTCATACGCGTGCATCTGGCCTAGGCTGGATCACCTCCTACACGGCTCTTAAAAGGCTGTTCATACGCGTGCATCTGGCCTAGGCTGGATCACCTCCTACACGGCTCTTAAAAGGCTGTTCATACGCATGCATCTGGCCTAGGCTGGATCACCTCCTACACGGCTCTTAAAAGGCTGTTCATACGCGTGCATCTGGCCTAGGCTGGATCACCTCCTACACGGCTCTTAAAAGGCTGTTCATACGCATGCATCTGGCCCAGGCTGGATCACCTCCTACACGGCTCTTAAAAGGCTGTTCATACGCATGCATCTGGCCCAGGCTGGATCACCTCCTACACGGCTCTTAAAAGGCTGTTCATATGCATGCATCTGGCCTAGGCTGGATCACCTCCTACACGGCTCTTAAAAGGCTGTTCATACGCATGCATCTGGCCTAGGCTGGATCACCTCCTACACGGCTCTTAAAAGGCTGTTTATATGCATGCATCTGGCCTAGGCTGGATCCCCTCCTACACGGCTCTTAAAAGGCTGTTCATACGCACGCATCTGGCCTAGGCTGGATCACCTCCTACACAGCTCTTAAAAGGCTGTTCATACGCATGCATCTGGCCTAGGCTGGATCACCTCCTACACGGCTCTTAAAAGGCTGTTCATACGCGTGCATCTGGCCTAGGCTGGATCACCTCCTACACGGCTCTTAAAAGGCTGTTCATACGCGTGCATCTGGCCTAGGCTGGATCACCTCCTACA
>CM040403.1:4243728-4306228 GCA_022702515.1 Ilyophis sp. 1 JC-2022 | reverse complement strand
CACACTGAGATGAACGCCATTCATCCTTTAACTGCTTTACAAAATATGTCCTTCGAGCCGGATTCGAACCAGCGACCTAAGGATATCAACGCATGACCTACAGTCCTCCGCTCTACCAACTGAGCTATCGAAGGGACAGATAGCGTAGGAATGGTCAAATATTTCCATCATTCCATATTATTTTCCATCGTTACTGCAACTTTTATTGGTAAAGTTTACCCTCCACTGACCCCGTGTAATTATTCCCATTTTACATTAGTTAACTGTTACTTTAAACAAACACTAACGTTACTCTTTCATAACATGTCTTTATTTCCAGAAGCAACCGAAGCATATCGGTGTGTCACCAACACAACACTGAATTCCAACGCATTCTCAACAAATCATCCATTATATATATATACACCAAGATACTTATTTGTTCGTATTATACGTGCATTATTTACAGTTCTTACCAGTCAGCCTTTTTCAAAGGGTCAATTTTGGCTCCTTTGGCGACGAGGTAAGATACGCACTGTTCCTGGCTCATGGACGCGGCTTCATGCAAAGCCCTCTTGTAATCGTGGTTGTACAGTTCGATGTCCATCTCCATGTCTTCTATAAAAAATCTCACAACACTTAAGTGTCCATGTCGTGTTGCATAATGCAGCAGCGTATCGCCTGATTTCCCTAAATGTTTTTTCTTGATGGCGTGCTGAATTTGTTCATTCTCTTCGATTTCCTTCTTTATCGAGTCCAGCTGACCGTCCTGAGTGAGTTTGACCAAACGTTTGAACGCTTGTTCTTCGTTCATTTCGCTTTGTGGAGTGTTGTTTTTCTGGCGAGAAACTGAAAACTTCTGAAACTGGCAACTGGGCTATTTAGCCTGTCTCATTTGATTACATTTAGAACGTAAGCACTAAGTATTAAACAGGCTCGATCTTATCCTAAATGATCATTCTGAACAATAAGACGCTGATATAACTCCTACTGTAACATGTATACAACTCTGTAGACTATGTATTCACTGTTCAGTAGGTCTTTAATTTTATTTCATAGCTGAAAAGTTTGTTTAAAATGGACAGTTTAATACTGCAGCAAATGAGCCACAATACGGAAACACTTTCCGGTGACCAACGGGTGAGAAGAGGGGAGAGAGCATTTAAAATAAAAGCCAACGGGGTAGCGGAATTTCCTTCTGCATTTGGAAGTTATTCCTGAAACAAATAATCTCAACAGACAGTTAAACCAGTTTACGAGCCTAAATAAATTACAATATTATTGATCTTTTTTTTGTCTTCATTTATCATAGTCTTGTGTGTAGCAAATCTTGCTCAGCCACAGAATCAAAGGGTTCTTAAAGCGGCATACAGATTTGTACTGGGGTTTAAGTGCTGCCGTTACAGATAAAATGCAGAGTATGTTCATATTTCACAATATAAATCCTACTCTACTGTAGTATTCTTCAATGCCTAATTTCAAATTCAGTTGAGTGTTACATCACAGTGTCATGATACACAGTGTGCGAAAATAAGGCACATTTTAGATACACACACATTCATTGAATTCTAACAACAACTTGTATAATGGCAGTGATCTGTACAATTGTATGATTGTATATATTGATCCTATTAATATTGGTTCAGTACCACTACAAAAATGACTCGTATTATTGCTTTTATTTTGAATTTTGTTTGCCTTTTGGGCCACAGGAAGTCATTGCCTTTAGTCGATCGCTTCGTTTTACACTGCTAAGAGCTAGTGAATATTTCTTGTGACTTTTAGGCTAAGCACTTCTCAAATGACAGTAAGCGAGCTGTGGTACAAAAAAAATATATATAATAATAATTAAATAAAAAAACGGAATACTTTTTAAAGCCATCCAGTGTGCTGCACCAACCTCAATTATATCTGAAAGGGGTGTGTTAATCGTGTTTACATGCATTTCCCCAGGGCAAAAATGTAATATAACCAGTGTCCAGCAGATGTCGGCCTTGTCCAAGTAGAGAAAAAGGAGCCAATAGTCTTAACTCGATGGTTAAAGAGGTCAAATGTTTTATTTTTATGCTGTGTGTGATAATCTGTGATACTTTATTACTGTAGTATTTACTTTTAAAAAATGTTGTTACAAGGAAACACATTACACATTAATCTTAATATTTGTGTGGAAGAATAGAGTCGGATATCTCCATTCTAAAGGGTATATGTCAGTCTGACTAAAGAACAAAAACAATTATTGGAAACAACTTATAAACAACAAGTCTTCAGAACTGTTAATATGGTAATATTACACTGTGTACGTGTTTGTATGGTAATATTACACTGTGTACGTGTTTTGTTTTCTATTTCTGGTAACACAATGAATACCACCTGAGTTATTTAACATCATCCCAGATCTGACCCGACCGTCAGAAAGAACAGATGTTACCATCTTTTCATGTGCACCTGTTTTATGTTATTAAAAAGCCCCCTTGCTTTTGCTGAACATCTCTGTAAATGAGGGACAGCCAGAGGCGGTCTGTCTTCATCAAGCGCGAGAGACTCCCAGATGTTTTTGATGGTTTGCTGTGATGTAGATTTTTAATAAAGATGCTTTTTTTGGGGGCCAGAGGTTCATCAAGGCTAGCTGAGTGCTGAAGGGCCTCTTCGGATGATCTTCATCTTTGTCGTCGCCGTGGCACGACTGCGCTTTATTGTTTTAGTTTATTTGTTTTATGCTGCCCTCTTGGCCAGGTCTCTCTCGTAAAATAGATTTTAATCTATTAAATAAAGGCTATATAAAAATACGCAGGAGACAGGGTGCAGTAGATAGGGCTCTGATTCGGACACAGTGCACTGTACGCAGGAGACAGGGCGCAGTAGATAGGGGTCTGATTCGGACACAGTGCACTGTACGCAGGAGACAGGGCGCAGTAGATAGGGCTCTGATTCGGACACAGTGCACTGTACGCAGGAGACAGGGCGCAGTAGATAGGGCTCTGATTCGGACACAGTGCACTGTACGCAGGAGACAGGGCGCAGTAGATAGGGCTCTGATTCGGACGCAGTGCACTGTACGCAGGAGACAGGGCGCAGTAGATAGGGCTCTGATTCGGACGCAGTGCACTGTACGCAGGAGACAGGGCGCAGTAGATAGGGTTCTGATTCGGACACAGTGCACTGTACGCAGGAGACAGGGTGCAGTAGATAGGGCTCTGATTCGGACACAGTGCACTGTACGCAGGAGACAGGGTGCAGTAGATAGGGCCCTGATTCGGACACAGCCCCCTGTTCCCTGCTGGAACCTCCTGTAGTTAATAAACCACAAGGTCAGAAGGAATTCAGGAGGTGAGCATCTGGTTGCCATGCTTAAAGGTAGTAGAGCGTCTGGTTGCGTCTAAAGAGTCTGTGCTTAAAGGGAGTAGAGCATCTGGTTGTGTCTAAAGAGTCTGCTTAAAGGGAGTAGAGCGTCTGGTTGCATCTAAAGAGTCTGTGCTTAAAGGGAGTAGAGCATCTGGTTGCGTCTAAAGAGTCTGCTTAAAGGGAGTAGAGCGTCTGGTTGCATCTAAAGAGTCTGTGCTTAAAGGGAGTAGAGCATCTGGTTGCGTCTAAAGAGTCTGCTTAAAGGGAGTAGAGCGTCTGGTTGCGTCTAAAGAGTCTGTGCTTAAAGGGAGTAGAGCGTCTGGTTGCGTCTAAAGACTCTGTGCTTAAAGGGATGTGTGTACCATATGCAGCCCATAACTTTGCTCACAACTGCCTTAGCATTATAATTTATTTTTTAGGCAGTGGGCCTTCAGTCCAGGGCTCGTATGGCGTCCGTGTCCAGGAATGTGTGAGTCGTATAATGGATTGCACGCAACGCTGTCAAAAAACCCCAGCCCTTCTTTACATAACACGAAAAAGGCTGCCCACGGTGAATCTAAACAACACACCCCGCCGTGTTACTGAATGCCTACGCCTGTCCAGAGTAATCAAGAAGGCTTGGAGGCTTTCCAGAGTTTGAGAATGACACTGGGATCATGTGTGAGACCACAGCTCTTATATTGCTAAATACTATGTTCTTGACCAAATTAAGGTTTTTTTAAATTATATTTTTAATAGTACTACATCCTGTACGACATCTGTATCTACTTAGCAATATTGTATCTTTTTTTATTATATCTGTTTGAAATCAACATTATGTGGGAATATGTGCAGCACAGGATCTATAATTGTATGCTGAACACAGTATGAAGTCATCAATGCAGTTCAGCAGAGTTTTGCTGCTCATAGCTTGTAGTGCGTTTGAAAATGGCACGCGGTCCTTTTTTGCTGTGAATATCTGTGATTTTGTTATTCTAACTGATGTGATGTCATACTAAAGCTCTGCCCGTAAAATCAAGTCTTGGCTCAGATTGTAGCACATGGTGTGTCTGAACACGAGCAGCTTATCATACCCGTAACATAGCGGCATGCATTTCATTTTGTTTGATACGTCAGACCCTTGATGACTTAGAGTCATTTCGCCAACCATGTGTTCAATACTGTTCCAGTAAATCTAGTCCCACCCCCCAATTCCCATTGAGATCCATTCAAATGCAGAGATATTTAGTATCGCTTGTACCAGAAAATAAGATATCAAGAGTCTTTTGATGTTGTTGGCATGCAAAATATATGAGACCAAATATTAAAAATGAATACTTTATTCTATATATAAATGCAGGGGTGCCAATAATTGCGGCCAACGTGGTTTTGTTAAAAATAATTATTTCTTGATAAGGGATTTTTTTTTCTAATGATAAATTAACGTCAATTATAGGTTGGATTTTTCTCATTTTTTCAGTGTGAGATTAAGCACCAAAATTCACCAAACATTGAATTTTTTATAACCCTTTTTACTCATCTTTATCAGGGGTACCAACAAATTTGAGCACGTCTGTACATTCCACTGGTTTTGTGCAGTTTTGTGTAGAATGAAAACTTGCACATAACGTGTAATTTGTCTGGACCTTGAACCAAATTTGCAACCTGTAAACTTCTGGTAAACTAACTTAATTGATTAACGGGGCGCTGACAACCAGCTACTCTGTTGCACATACGTTTTACGTCCACCAGAGGGAGCCAAATCTATCGACGAGAGTGCACTGAAATTATTATTTTTTAACTTGCATAGATAACATATAAATTGTCTGTACCTTGCCAATTTGTAGACGTGTGTCATTCAATGCAAACGTCTTGGTTGGATTATAAATTAAAAAAACTGTTAATATGCATAATACATTTTTACCACTGTAATATTAGAACGGGACAGCATCAACGCTCTTTCGGCAAAATTACTCTAATATTGTATTATCATTTTGAAAGTACAATGCTGTTGTGTGACACTATGCATGCTTGTGTTAATGCTGGCTTTAACTTGGGCCATCTGTATTAAACAGGGTCTGGACAGCTGACAAAGAAATGGATTGGCGGAATAATTTCAAAACACAACCGTCGATAGATTTGGCTCCCTCTGGTGGACATAAAACACCTCTGCAACAGAGTGAATGGTTATCAGCGCCCCTGCTATTACAGTTTTTCCCGATTGCTAAAACACAATTTTGCTAACTAGGCTGGTTTTATCAAAATACTTAACACAATTCACAAAACCACACACCCAAACTGAAAAATACCTCATATATCCTGCAAAATGAAGCACTGCAACCAAAACTACATATAGCATTATCAAAATCAAACTTTTGCACGAAATGGCACACACTTCATTCATAGTACCAGATTTTTGTCGAACCAACTACACACTGTTGGGCATAATGAAAAGCACTCTCATCTTTAGTATGCTTTGCCATAATACTAAAATAGTTCAAATTGTAGAGACTTCTTCAGATTGTTGCACAGAAATATTTGCAGATACACACACATGCTGTTGAAACATTTTTATTTTTATTTTTCACCAAACAAGTCAGTGCAACATATGCACAGCGGATATATTTACATTGGAGTGAACAAAAATATGCTTTGATGGTTGATGACATGATCAACTAAGGTTGCTCTGATTTCATTTGAAAGTTGTTGTCTTCTTTGGCCATGACCTCCTCTACCAGCTCTACCCCTACCTCTCACTCTTCCTCCCCCTCTTATTCTCACCCTCCCTCTTTCTCTTCCTCTCTCTGCAACGTCTTCCATTGTTGTTGTAAAAAGAAAGGTGCTCACCTGTGGTCTTTTTATAGTGCTTACTTCCTGATTGAAGTGGTAACAATTAACCATTGAGGTGTTTGGCCAGGTGGCACATGTATTGGCCAATTAGCTCATGTAGTGTAATTTTGAATGGCAGTGTTTTGAAATGGCGAACATGTGACTTTATGTCAGATTCTTGTGTCTTAGGCAGAGAACCGTGTTCAGTGCATTTAAAAAGTGCCATTTTGAATAGCAAAATGTGTGTAAAGCAGAAAATGTGTTTAGAGTTTTGGAGACTTGAGAAGAGGTTTTGCTCTCTGTGTGTCAGTTTAAATAATTGTGCTATGCATGTCATTTTATTGTGTTAGCAATTGGAAAAAACTGTAATCACCATTAGCATCGGAAAACACTCTGTTGACATGGGAGGGCATTAGAGCCGACTTTTGGCAAAATTATTATAATATTGTATTATAATTTTTAAAGGATAATGCTGTTGTGTGACACTATAAATTATTGCATTAATGCTTGCTTTCAATTCAAAAATTTAAATTGGAATTAGTGCAGGGCACTTCAGTGAGGGATTTGTCTCCCTCTGCTGGACAACAGAGGCTTCACAGCAGAGCACGTCAGATTTAAAAAAACGACAGCACTGTTATTTATGCTAGTCTTTTTTTGTTGAGTTATCAAATGTATATGAATGTGGATAATAAATATCTACTGAAACTGTTCTGATTGCATAGAATTTTTATTGAGCAATGACAGCACAATTAAAAACTTTCATGGCTGAAATTTAATGACTGAATAAAATTACAAAACACACAGTGAATTATCTTTCATTGCATTCTTTTGTTTTTATCAAACAACCATGAATGTGACTGTTATTCCATATTTTGGTTATATAAAGTAAGTGATTTACTTTAGAGTGGGCATCTTTTAAAAATAATGATAATAATAAAAAATAAATTTATGTTTTAGGCATCTGGCAACCCTGAAAAATGCATCCTTCAAAATCTCCAATTAAATTAACCAAAAGCTTTCACAAAGTACAGTACATATGTTTTCCTGTTGGTTTATATTATGCCTCCTTGTCTTCTTTGTGTTCATTATGTCGATAGGAACGTAAGGTAAGTTTTACTTAAAAAAAAGAAGAAAAAAAGAAAAAGATCTTAATATAAAATGTAAACACATTTTAGAGTTTTCAATGTTTTAAGTTTTTGTGTTTTAAGTACAATGACTACATTCTTTCTCTTGTCTTTGTCTTTCCGTGCTCCAGAGGGAGAGTGCCTTCTTTGGATCTGTGGAATTCAAAGCTGAGTACACATACAATGCATTAGGGTTAGCTAACATACATACACACATTATCAGATCACTGTGAATGAGATTGTATGGTATCTCATAGGGGGGGTTTGAAGAGGCTCTGAATCCAGAGTTCTATGAAAGTCTGTACAGGATAAGACCCCAGACAGAGCTCTCTGGTTCTATACCAACATAACACTGCACAGTTTGTAAGTGTTTATAAAACAGATCTGTTGGTTATACTGTAGTAAATAATAAACCCCAGGGGTTGACTTAATTCTTTGATTATTATTCATAATATATACATTCAGGCGACTCATAATGCAATTTCTGTGTTATCCAACTGTGAATTTATAAGCATTATGATTAATTAATTCTGATTACCCACAAGGCATTTTATGTATTATCACATAACCATGAATGAGACAGTGTGGTATTTCATGTATATAGCTTCAAGGTAAATTCCACTGTATACTTGGTTGGTTTCCATTTTAGGAGACACTTGCTGTTCAATGCAGAGTTAAAAGTAGATAGGCATAATTTTGGGGTATTCTTTATTTTTTAAAAATATAGATATTTTGCTTATTTAAACCAAATGCTTTACTCTTTAAATATGTATTTTTTTAAATTTGGTTTGAATAAGCAAAGCAAAATAGGCACTATCCTTATATTTTTAAAATAAAGAATACCCCAAAATTATGGCCATCTACTTTTTATTAAACATTGAATGGCAGTGTCCCCTAAAAAAAAAAAAAAAAAGGAGTAATACAGGTATAAAGTGGTATTTGCCTTGTTGCGACATCCATAAAATACCATACTGTCACATTCATGGTTGTGCGGTAATATATAAATGCATTATTGGTAATCAAAATGAATGAACATATTAGGCACCCATAAATACAACTCCGGTGGTTGCTTATTTGTCTTAGATTTTTTGGTTATTACTTATTAATTTACAAAGGTCCCATGCCATGGAAATTGGAGTTTAGCTACTTTTAGCATTTATATACAGTGTGGCATGACACTTATGTGCTGGTGAAATATGAACTCGGTACTACCTGCCATTTTTTTGTTGTTGCATAAAAAATAAAATCACTCGGCTTAACAGCCTGTTCAGAATTGGCTCCAGCTGTGACATCATTACTGGACTCCTGTGAAAACAGCCGGATGTCATTTGCATACACCCGCCCTCCTTCAGCCTCTAAAGAACAGGGTAGGTATACAGTTCTGTGGTGACACCAGCCTTTCCGTTCTTTACTTAGCCTCTATCACCACAGAGTATAATTACGAGCAAGTGGAGAGTTCATGACTAGCAAACCTGGCCATGTTAAATGTGCTGTGTCAGGGCACTTTTAATCTTTCCAGCTACAATAGTAAGCGCTTCGATGTTTACAGCTTCAACGTTAGTCAACAGCTCTCTAGCCAAGCTGCCTGGTTGCGAATGGAATCCTGTAACGTTAACCCATACGACCGATACCATTCATTACCTACCGAACAGAATCCAACGCAGATTTTGGTGCCACTATAAAATACAATGCACAAGCTTCCTTTTGCTAACGTTATTTAACGACGGCTCAGTCAGTGACCTCAGGTAGCCTACGGTTAGCAAGCCAGCTAACGTTAAACTCGGTCAATTTTCTAAAAGCGAAAATGTCTAAAGTGTGGCTGTATTTTACCCAAAATGATTCAGGCGAATGCTTAAAAACAATAGCTTGCAAAGGAGAGAACACGTCAATAATGTCACATTTGTTGACCGATCGGATACATTTGAAAGCATGCAGGGATGCATCTTTGACTGCTTGAAAAGTAACGTTAGCCTACAGGCTAAGTATAATTTAAACAGTTAAGAGGTAATCGCTATATTGTATATATGTTAGATGTATTTGCCTTTGTAAAAAATATGTTTTTAAATTTCTTCGTTTGCTCTTTTTTATTTGTTTCTTCGGTTTTTCGGAGCGAAAATGTAGGCAAGAGTGTGATTGTGATTCCGGGTCAGCCAATCAACGCAGAGCATGTAAAAAAAAACTGAACCGCCCACCCAAAATGGGCTGCAAGGGTATAAAACTCACTGTATTTATATATTTTTTAAATATATTGCAAAACTTTTTCCCTTAAAAAACCATATCAACATGTTTGGTAGACCTTGTATAATAATATAAAATTGACAAAAATAGTACGAAATGGGACCTTTAAACATACACTTACAAAGCACTTACACAGCACGGTGGTATTTAGTACCACACTGTCACACTAATGAATGCGTTATAGAATATAATATGCATTGTGGTGGGTACCCAGATTCAATTAATCAGAATGTGTACACATTCACGGTTGTGCCATAGTACATGAAATGCATTGTGGGTAATCAGATTTAATTATTCAGGCTGAATATGTGCGTCGTGAACCATAGGGTATTGTGTGTATTATCACACAACCAGGAATGCTTACTCCAATATTCCCTAAACTTACTCCAATTTTTTTCAGCTTTTTGAAACTGTACATGTCAGGCAGAAGTTGAAGATCCCAGATGAAAACAAGAATGGCTGCCCTTTTGAGCGTACACAAATTATAGCATTACTTATGTCTATGTGTGCACGATAATCTAAACACTGGAATCAACTGATTGGTTGGTATTGGTTTGTCTGATTATCTCAATCGGGGTAAGGTCAAAATTGAAGTAAACAAAACTTGATTAAGACACCTAGATTTTGCAAAAGCAACAACATTTCCATTCATTACCAATTCAGTTAAGTACCAAGACTGAAACACAGACACACACAGACACACGCACTGGTTTATTTATTTTTTATTTTTATTTATTTCAAACATGTAACAAGAAAGACATACTAAACAAGCAAATACAAAAGTAAATATGTATGTCCAAAAAGTAGACAGGACCGTAGTTATGTGTATGATGCACACAAACGTATAGGTTGTCTGTACCAAAATACAGTATACATATATCCCACTTTACATATATTCCACAACATATTGATTGTCAATTTGTTTATTTTATACTTTTTTTAATGCTTATTTCTACTGTGCCCATCTTTGTTTACAGGAAGTGGGAAGGAGTGCATCGGTTGAGGGATATGCCTCCCTCTGCTGGACAAAACCTGGCATTACAGCAGAGCAAGTCAAATTAAAAAAATAACAGAGCTGTTATGTTAAAGTATATTTTTTGTGTGGTTGTCAAATGTATGTGGATTTTAAATTTTGTGCACAATTAATAATACATATCTAGTGAAACTGAAACTACTCTTATTGTATATATTATGTTTATTGAGCAATGACAGCACATTTCAAATTTGAAGGATGAAATTTAATGGCAGAATACAAATCCAAAGCATAAATTATCTTTCATTATTTAAATAAAAATAATGTGCTCCCCCAACACACGCCCACTGTGCTTTATGAAAGCAGAGGAGATGTTCTCTGAAGTACTTTACTGGCAAGATTACCTGTCTTTCTAATGTTTGATCATTGTGAAGGAAAGCATCGATCAAAGGAAAGGCAAACAAATTTCATACAACTCTGTTGTTAGACTTCCCAGTGAATGGCAGCTTACAAATGAGTCCCCTGTTTAAACTGGGAAGGCTTCTGGATTTCTTTCCATTCTCCAAAATGAAGGCTTGGTTAGCACGTTAGCACGTCCTGATAGTTTTCATATAGTCACTAAAGTGATAAAGTATTCTTCCACTAAGGCAGGTGTTCAGTGTGTGCCTCAGATAGAAGGACGAGCCCTGTTTGAATGTGAGAAATCTTTGTACGCACCTCTGAAAATTAAGCCCTGTCTCATTGCCATTGCAGATGAAGCGATCGATGGCGACGGTGACGGCGACGGGGAGAAAGTACAGCTTTATTCACCTTCAGTGTTCACCTCTGTTTTGCAGTTAAACTGATTTAAATTGATTTCTGTGTGGGGAATTTTAATGGATTTGTGAATGGGGAAATTTAATGGATTTGTGAATGGGCAAATTTAATGGATTTGTGAATGGGCAAATTTAATGGATTTGTGAATGGGGAATTTTCCTGTTTCTGAATAGACCCATTTCTTTTGCGGAGGAAACGTTTGTTGACTTTTCCGTGTCATTTAGAAGGTGAATCTGTCTCATGTGTTCTGTTTGCTTATACATTAGACATGTGTTACACATTGTGAATCATGCTGAGCAAAGACATAGAGTGAATACAGACAAAAACACAGGCATACATGCACACACGCACACACACATACACACACGCGTAAACACATGCACGCACACACGTGTGCTTGCACACACACACACGCAAGCACGCACGCACACACTCGCACACACATGCTATTATGCACCAAATCATGTAATTATGTATGGTACATCTTCAAGCTAAATGATACATCGTCAAGCTAATTAGATCAGTAAATCCATTTAGTTGTGTGGCGTTGCGTGAATCTGGTATGAAGTTATGTGCGTTTTTGTGAATAGGCCACACCCACAGCCACACTTCCTTTTAGCGAATTTGTGTCAGAAGTTCATCAGTTCTTCTTCAACCCATGACACATCTTTGATCAAAGTTTGGTGTTGTTATGTGAATCCGTTCTGCAGTTATGCACCTTTTTGTGATATTCCTGTATCACCACCTTTTGGCCAAATGGTGTGAAAAATGATCAACATTCCCACCAAATTTGGTGCAAATCCGCGCGTAAGGTTTTGGGATATTCTGCTATCGTGGGTGAAAACATTCCCTCCTTAGCGGAGGTAATAATAAAAACTTACTGTGGGTTCCACAGAGTGGGTTCCACAGAGTGGGTTCCACAGAGTCGGAAGAGACTGAACACAAACTTCCAGAGATTTCTAAATATTTGCAAGAGTTCATTTAAAGAATAAGCCATTAAAATAAACCAAAAATCTGAATGAATAATATAACTCAACTAAATAATTTGGCGTTATTCAAGTATCACCTAATTATTCAGTGGTAAAATAACAATATTGTAGTCTTATTGAGTAAAAATGTTCTGTGGTAAACCATAGCCAGAAAGTAAAATATTTCTTTTAAAAAAAAATCAGAGAGAAAAATACTTTCTCTTTCCAGCAGATCAGGTGGCAGTTTTTAAAACATACACAGAGGTGTTAAAACTACTGCAGTCAATGTGTCAAGCGCGAATGGAATTTCTGAAAACACAATCCTTGGTTTTCTTGCAACACAAAGCCAGCGTTTCCTCCATCACCACAGAGACAAGATGGTGGTATATTTTTATGACTAAGAGTTAAGGAGGTTTTGATAAAAGAAATTCACATAATTATTACACGTTTCTGCTTGAACTGCTTTATATTTATAAGTGTTTTAGTATTTTGGAATGACCTATACCTATAGCTGTCCCAGGGGAGTTAATGTAACATCTGGACAATGTCACTAGGTCTCCATACTGTAACAACCTGCATGGTCATAGGATAGGTGTGAGACAGAAATTATTATTATTTTGGGGGATATGAGAGGTCAGTCCAAAGGCTGAATTATTTTGAATTATTTTAATTCTATTTAAAATTCTAAAACTTATATCTGCATGAAAGACAACATTGAGCAAATTACTTTAAAAAAAATAAATAAAGAAATAAAAAAACAAAATACAGTATAAATTCAATACTTCAGTATAAAAGCAATCCATCCTTTGAGATTGGCCTTTTTTGTACAGAAAATGTTGTGTTTGAGGTGTATGTGGCGTGTCTGGTATATGTGGGTTCCATGGTATATGTGAGATTAGTTAGTGAATAAGCACCTGTTAGCATAGCTCTTATACGCATCTGCAATAATACTACACTAAAGGCACCAACAAGAACTCACACAAAATCCATCCAACCAGTTTAGAACAAAATGGCTTTCCGTTCACTGTGGAAGTCTAAAACCTAAATGCATTTTTCATTTGCACTGTCAAACTTTAAAGCCAAGCGGGGGTGTCATTTTCCCCCCCTTTTTTACGTACCAATTCCAACATACTGTACAAACATTTGTGAAATATCTAAACTCAAACTAAACTAAAGCTTCGTTGACAAACGGACTGTAACTGTATTACTGCTGCCGAGCCTGCAGAATTAATACACTGTAATACCTTAACCGTGTTTGACATTGCGCGGTGGAATATTCATTTATTTTGGAAATATTTGGAGTTATAACGTAAAAGTGGAAAGCTGGCAGAGAGGAGTATTGTGGGGTGATGGGTGGGGGGGTTGAGGGGGGTGTATTGTTCATGACTGGTGTTCTGTGATCAGTGTTTGCTTTGATAAGAAACTGATACTGAGCTCCTCCTGCCCAGCTGGCACTAACTAGCCTGACGACACATGCCTGGCTAACGCTAAAAGAGCAAACTAGCCTGACGACACATGCCTGGCTAACGCTGAAAGAGCTAACTAGCCTGACGACACATGCCTGGCTAACGCTAAAAGAGCTAACTAGCCTGACGACACATGCCTGGCTAACGCTGAAAGAGCTAACTAGCCTGACGACACATGCCTGGCTAACGCTAAAAGAGCTAACTAGCCTGACGACACATGCCTGGCTAACGCTGAAAGAGCTAACTAGCCTGACGACACATGCCTGGCTAACGCTGAAAGAGCTAACTAGCCTGACGACACATGCCTGGTTAGCACTGAAAGAGCTGTTTACGGCGCGTGCTCATTTTGAACCTTGCCTTTGGCTTTCGGGTAGTAAAGAAATTGGGTGGATTGCTGAAATAAACGGAGGCGCCACATCTTCCATTTCAGTGGGGGTTATAACCAGCAGGGTCCTATTCACTCACGTGGGTGTGTGTGTGTGTGTGTGTGTGCGTGTGCATGTGCTTGTGTGTCTGTACATAGAAAACATAATTCCACAGACATGTGCAATGAGACAAACCTAAACCTAAAATCATAACGGATAGGTGACTCCCACCTTCCTCCACCAGCTCAGGCTTCGGGGCCTGTAAAGAGACTGTCTACCTGTCTCTAATTTAAATCCATTTAACTCACGTTCTGTGATTTAAATACAAAATTCCCATTGAATGCTAACCACACCCCAAAACAAGTATATATAACATAAAGTAGTGAGGCATCAGGCATGATAACTTTAAATAAAATGTAATTAGACTTCAGCTTTGCTAAACTATAACATGGGGAATACTTGTGTATTATCAAAACTAAAATGTCCCATATTCACATCCCAGGACTTTTATCAGATCAACTAATGCTTTCATTTTCTGTAAATGTGCTATTTGGCAAATGTTTTTTTTTGTAAAGTTATTTTTTTTTGGAGAAAAATAAGACAGACTCATATGTGAAGTAAGTGTGGAAACCTTTTCATTGAAACTAAATCAAGGAGCCAATTGTTCACGCTTGTCCACACTTTCGGCAGAATGCGCAAGCTGGTTTTTTGTCAATGGCCTTGGGCAATAAGAGAATGTTCCAGAAGGAAGACTAGTGATTCCATCCAGTGAACATTAAAGGTCTCTGAGAACAGTTTCCAGCTGGTTACGGTTCAGGGGCTGCGTTTTTGCCGAATCCACAGTAATCGCATTCCCTCCCGAGCTGACCCAGCATGAGGTGCTTCTGCGTGTCAAGGAGAAGCCAGCGGGCTGTGAGGACTTTTATAATTGTGTTTACACAACATCTGCGTTATTAATGCTTTTTTATTACAGCCCCGCTGTGTCTCCTATGCTGACATGTGCCCAAACCTTTTTCTGCAACCGTCTGTCATTGCTTCCCTGAATAAAATCCATTTCAGAGATCCCCGGAGGCTGCTTGCCTGAAGTACTGTAACATATGATTGCAAGAGAGTTGCGCGCCGTGTAGAATACTTATTTTTGGTAAAACTTTACATTAAGTTGTGTCTATACCTGTGTAGTTAGATTGTAACTAATTTGGTAATAAGAGGTTATTACTGAGTAACTCTAATGTAGGTGACATGGAACAGCAGTTAGTGGTTTGTTAATTATGAGATGTGGCCTATGAGTATAGATAAAATATTTCTAAATATTCACGTGATTAAGAATAGCTACCGCTAGCTGTTGGTCCATGTTACCTACGTTGGAGTTCGCCTACTCAGTAATAACCTGTAATAATACATTGTATATTTTAATTGACATAGCTTTTTAACTTAGATTTTTACCGGTATTCTTTTATAACTGCTGTCCATTGTCGGGCGTTTGCACATAAAGTTTTTCACTCTCTGCTTATACCTGTGTAAACTGTAAAGTGACAATAAAATAACTTCAACTTGAACTTGAATCTCTTGTTACCAAATGAGTTATAATTTAACTACACAGGTACAGGTGCAACTTAATGTAAAGTGTTACCTTATTTTATTACATTCTTTAGTTTATAATGTTCTGCATCACCCCTGCAGGAAAAAACCCATCAGCAGTAGACGAGGAAGAGGAGGAAGAGGAGGAAGAGCCCAAACACACTCTGGAATCACAGAAAGGATCTCCAGGGTTGTGACACACTGTCCAATTACCACACATTTCAAAACAGATTAAACGGTGGGGTGGGCGTTCGCGTAAATCAAGTCGTCGGTGGTTGACATACCTTGCGCAAACAGTTTAAACCAGCCTACTGCAGCTCCTTAGAAAGTTTATAATAATTTACTACCCGCCATCTTTGTTTAATGCCAAGTAGTACACATTAGTCTTCTTAAAGTATATTTCCACTTCATTCTTTCATCTTAGTTAATTCATTTGGAACACTCAGTTGTAGTTGTGCAATTTCTCAAGCAGGTGGGGAAACTGCTCACTTCAAACAAAACCAAAGCTACGCACACAGTACAGTACAGCTACACACACAGTACAGTACAGCTACACACACAGTACAGTACAGCTACACACAGTACAGTACAGTACAGCTACACACAGTACAGTACAGCTACACACACAGTACAGTACAGCTACACACACAGTACAGTACAGCTACACACAGTACAGTACAGTACAGCTACACACACAGTACAGTACAGCTACACACAGTACAGTACAGCTACACACACAGTACAGTACAGCTACACACAGTACAGTACAGCTACACACACAGTACAATACAGCTACACACAGTACAGCTACACACACAGTACAGTACAGCTACACACAGTACAGTACAGCTACACACACAGTACAGCTACACACAGTACAGTACAGCTACACACACAGTACAGTACAGCTACACACAGTACAGTACAGCTACACACACAGTACAGTACAGCTACACACAGTACAGTACAGCTACACACACAGTACAATACAGCTACACACAGTACAGTACAGCTACACACACAGTACAGCTACACACAGTACAGTACAGCTACACACACAGTACAGTACAGCTACACACAGTACAGTACAGCTACACACACACACAGTACAGTACAGCTACACACACACAGTACAGTACAGCTACACACACAGTACAGTACAGCTACACACACACAGTACAGTACAGTACAGCTACACACAGTACAGTACAGCTACACACACACAGTACAGTACAGCTACACACAGTACAGTACAGCTACACACAGTACAGTACAGCTACACACACACAGTACAGTACAGCTACACACAGTACAGTACAGCTACACACAGTACAGTACAGCTACACATACAGTACAGCACAGCTACACACACACAGTACAGTACAGCTACACACACACAGTACAGTACAGCTACACACAGTACAGTACAGCTACACACAGTACAGTACAGCTACACACACAGTACAGCTACACACACACAGTACAGTACAGCTACACACAGTACAGTACAGCTACACACAGTACAGTACAGCTACACATACAGTACAGTACAGCTACACACAGTACAGTACAGCTACACACAGTACAGTACAGCTACACACACAGTACAGTACAGCTACACATACAGTACAGTACAGCTACACACACAGTACAGTACAGCTACACACACAGTACAGCTACACACAGTACAGCTACACACACAGTACAGTACAGCTACGCACACACAGTACAGTACAGCTACACACACAGTACAGTACAGCTACACACACATTACAGTACAGCTACACACACACAGTACAGTACAGCTGCACACACAGTACAGTACAGCTACACACACACAGTACAGTACAGCTACACACACAGTACACACACACAGTACAGTACCTGTTTCTTGGGAAAAGCCATTAGGCTCAATGTATCGATGGCTGTACACAGCTTTATGTGCAATGACTGGAGAATTGGCTTCAAATGTTTGAGAGACTGTTGAGCTGCTATTCTGTAATGCAGTGGTCACTAACCCTGTTCCTGGAGATCTACTGTCCTGTAGGTTTTGTTAGGTTAGGTGGAAATAGGGACCCAGTAGCAGGCAGGGAGTACAAAAAACCGAAGTTTAATGAGGGACAGGGCAGCAATCCGTAATGAAACGGGCAGGGTCAAACACTGGAGTGACAGGGCAACGGTACAAAGAGTGGTCACAGAACAGGCAGAGGTCAGAACCGGGAAGGCACAGCAAAAGTACAAAAACAGAGTCCAAAATCAGGGTCGCAAGAACACAGGCAGGAGTCAAAAACCAGGGAGGCGTAACGGGAAACAAGAAAAAACAAAAAGAAGACAGCAACAAAAAAAAACAACAGGGAAAAGGATGAGGGATAACCAAAACTCAGGAACAGATACTGAATGACACTTACGGACCACTCGGAATGACACTTACGGACTTACGGAAGATTCTAAGAAAAAGCTAGTATAACAAACGGTGAGAAACTCGTGAAGAACTACTGAGAAGACTGGGTTAAATACACAGAGGGAGACAGACATAATCGGAATAAGGTGTGCAGAGGCGGGGAGGGGAGATAGCTCACAGGTGAGAACAATGAGGGTTCCTCAGAACAGGGGCCACGTCGTACCTCAGAGCAGGGGCCACGTCTTATCTCAGAGCAGGGGCCACGTCTTACCTCAGAGCAGGGGCCACATCTTATCTCAGAGCAGGGGCCACATCTTACCTCAGAGCAGGGGCCACATCTTACCTCAGAGCAGGGGCCACATCTTATCTCAGAGCAGGGGCCACATCTTACCTCAGAGCAGGGGCCACATCTTATCTCAGAGCAGGGGCCACATTTTACCTCAGAGCAGGGGCCACATCTTATCTCAGAGCAGGGGCCACGTCTTATCTCAGAGCAGGGGCCACATCTTATCTCAGAGCAGGGGCCACATCTTATCTCAGAGCAGGGGCCACGTCTTATCTCAGAGCAGGGGCCACATCTTATCTCAGAGCAGGGGTCACATCTTATCTCAGAGCAGGGGCCACGTCTTATCTCAGAGCAGGGGCCACATCTTAGCTCAGAGCAGGGGCCACGTCTTATCTCAGAGCAGGGGCCACGTCTTACCTCAGAGCAGGGGCCACATCTTATCTCAGAGCAGGGGAAACAGTAACCACTGGGGGAGAAGACCTGTAAAACAGACCGTCTGTCTGTCTGTCTGTCTGTCTGTCTGCACCAGTGCATGCAAAAGACGATGAAACGTCTGCTTTACCAGATGTAGAGCCGCCCCGCTCTTCCATCTGGTGATGTTTATACATCCATTTAGTAGCACTGAGATAAAAGCAGACAGATTCGGTTAGAGAGTCATTCTTTAGACTGATATATTACAGTTGGCTCTTTAGTCTGCAAGGGTTTCCAGCTGTTCTTCAGTTATATTTCACATTTTCAGCAAAGCTGGCTTTAATACATCAGCTATGCCTTCACACAAACTGAATATACTTAAACATATTGTGAATATGTAGGTGTATGCATTCAAAACATATAATCCACAGCAGTGCATTTAAAAAAAAATGTATTGGAAAAGCTGCGGTGATTTGTATATTCGCCCATACATAGTGTTGCTATACACTTTAAATGTACATATTATCCATATGTTCATTTCTGTAAAGGACATTATCCCCATTCTTTGCTTTGATATATTTCATATGCATCTCACACATTTAGGAACTAGTATTACCCAAAACACATTTGCAATTTATATTAAGGTTACTTGTACTGGACACAGTTTATTGGTGAGATGAGAATAAAATACAAACACCACGTCAATTTACTTGCTGTTGTAGGATTCGTTTGCTTAGAAAATGATGGACAAGATGGAACAAAACATTCTCTGATCTATGCAAATAGTTTCCATGGAAACAGATGAGGGAAGAGAATGCTACCATTTTAAATGATGAATTACCTGCTTTACCAACAAACAAACTGGAAAACTGGTCAAAATACCAAGTCTTCAAAACATACAATTATGAAAAGCATAAAAAACTACTAGCCATGGACCTAAAAGAACTATGAGTGGAAAAAAGAGAGAATATAATTTACTCACATAATTATTGTTTTATTTTACAAAAATGGTACAAATCTTGATAATTTATACAAATACAACAATAAAAAATAGAAAATAAAACATTTACTTTGTTAAACCCTCGTTATGCTCCATAGGAGTTCTGAAAGACTAGAATCCCTGAGCAGAGACATCCTGCAACATCTTCATTTCTTTATTTTATTAAAAGTTTTGCACAACAAGTGTGTGTATTTTCATTTTTGTAATTTTCAGCGGGGGGAGGAGGGGAGTGGTTATCATTCCTGTAGTGACTGATCATTTAAAAAAAAAAATTGAGGCAGAGTGAGGTGATTTATTTACCTTGAAGGACCAAAAAAACTCCATGTCACATAAAAACTAGAAAATATGACAAAAATATCTATAAATAGAGGGCTTGAAATGTGATTAGGGTCATGAGTTTTTCTCCAGCGGTGGTCCTCCCCTGCAGAGCCAATCGAGCGCCTTTGTGATCATAGAAGTCTTTCCATAGCTTTCAATGACAATGTAATTTATCTTTAGACGTCAACGGTTCAATTTTGTGAAAAAAATTTTCAACCATAAAAATGTTCCTTTCGGGATTCAATGTCACTGGGGAGCAAGTGTCAATTCTCAGGTTAATCATTCAGGATGCAAGTAGATTTTAATAACGAGTATTAATAATCTATAATGACTGGAGAGGTCAATACTCATTCATCCAAATGCACTTCCTGTCTCGTGCCACCTGCTGGACAAATATAAGAATGCATCTCAAGAAACAAGCTCACAACGCACTCATGACCCTAAAATATGATTCATATCCCGTTTACAGGCGAGTTTTAAATATCATATTCACTTTTGTTGATAGGGCATTACTGAGGCATACGTCAAATACACAATAATGTGTCAAAACAGAATTTATTCTTTTCCATTAAACATATTATAATAGAACACAAAGTGCCATCAGTTTTACTAGCTAAAAGAAAACACAATAAGTTACGTTTAATAAACTTGGAATTAAATGGAAGAAGTGGTAAAAGGATATAGTAATTAACCTCTTGTGATTTAATTTAGCTGGATAGTAGTAACAGTGGGGTCACTGTGTCATGGCCAAATGCTAATGTTAATGCTAGAGAAATGTTAAGTCTGCAAAAAATAAAAACAATGGAAATCGCTTAAATCCTAAAATAGAACACGAGTTGCAGAATTTCCCCCAAAAAAGTATCCCAGATGAAACCAAATATTCAAACGAAAACAAGTTCTTATTTATTCCACATGTTCTGAATTTACCTGTCTGGCAAGAACAAAGAGGCGAGTTTACACAGGACACATGGAAATAAAACACAACGGCAGCGTGTGTTTACACTCCCTGACAAACGAACAACTACTGTGTCATAAGGTTAATGGAATGGAAAGTGTGTATATATAGAGTAAAGTCAGGACTTTGATACTGCTGGCATTGTGCTTAAAGTGCGTGACTATAACTAATTGATAGGTTAGCTGAGGAAGGCGTAAGCCCTCTCTTGCCACTGAAACCTGCTGCCACCTTTTCACATGTAAAATTTTGTGCCTCTTTGTTGATGCAGAACAATTCCCTTTCTCACAGTAAATAAAATAAATCCTCACTGCTGCTAAAGATAACGAAACATGAATGATGCAAAAGGCCACTGTGTGTGTGTGTGTGTGTGTGTGTGTATGTGTGTGTGTGTGTGTGTGTATGTGTGTGTGTGTGTGTGTGTGTGTGTGTGTGTGTGTGTGTGTGTGTGTGTGTGTGTGTGTGTGTGTGTGTGTGTTTGTTTGGGTGGGAATGTTGGCACATTAAAAATGACCTATGATATCTCTGCCACGCTTTCTTAAATTTACATCATTTTGTGAGGAGACAACAAAGTGGCGACATATAAAAGAGATTAATTTAAAATAATATTTTGCCAAGTGTCACATAACTTTTTCCCTCAAACTGACCTTACAATTTCATTAAAAAATTTAAATAAATAAAAATACATTTGGCAAAATGTCTTTCATTCAGTATAAACAGACAGCATATCCTTGGACAGCATAAGAGGTGGTATCTTACCATTCTCTATTTTTATTTCTAGAAACAGACTTTAAAAAAATGAATCTTTTTTTAATGTTTAGAGCACACAGTATTTAAGATGTTATTGGCTGGCCCAGTGCGGCCCACACTGCAGAGATAGAGGAACACAACCCTTAGTCACACTTGGGTGATTTAATAGCTGTTGTCGTGGTTGTTTGCATACATACTGCCCTGTGTGTGTTTTGCATGAACCGTGAAGGCCCAGACGTACCATGGTGTCCAGTCTCCTCACGTGTCACATTTGATTGAGTTATCCAGGTGATACAGGACATGTAACTCAAAGCACCTGAACGGGCTCTGAGGTTCTGCACTGAACGCTACAGGGACGTTTGTGTGACGTTTGCTTAACGTCGGCTCGCCCGGCTTCCTGCTGCACTGCGACGGGTACCCGGTAACCCCCGTCGCTAAGGACACTGTCGCAAATCTGCGACCAGACGTCACTGAGAGACGTTTAAAACGTCCGTTTCCGTCTGCAGTAAAGGCCTTGCCTCCTCCAGCACAGTATCCCTCCCAGGCCTGAGCTCATTAACGTCGACCCGCCCTACCCGTCCCACAGCCACAGGAGAACGCGCACGCGTACATCGCATTCGTCCAATGGCGTCCATGTTACGCTTCCACAGTTAAGCGTCGTGAGCCAATCAGCAGTGATCAGGGGCCGCCCAGCAGCCCCATGCAGTGTCTCGCTGTAGGGGCCCCTGCTGTGGGGTCCCCCGCTGTGGCCCCGCACAGTTCCAGCTGCGTTTACCGAGGGCGTGGTGGGGTCAGGGCCGCGCTGTCTTCAGGCCCTGCTTCTCCATGATGTTCCAGAGCTTGCGCAGGTTAGACTGGGTGATGACGTCCTGCGGTTTGAGCCGCAGAGCTCGCAGGTAATTAGACTCCGCCTCCCGCAGTTTGCCATTCAGATGGAGGATGGCGCCCAGGTTCATCAAAGCTGCTGGATACTGTAACACACAGACATGAACACACACGCACACGCAAGCAGGCACGATTCCATTAATATATTACTGCCTAGAAAGAGTTGTATTTACACAGAATGTTTTTTTGCAGAGAGCCCTTCGGCTGCAGATATACTATTATATATATCTATATATTATCTATATACTATTATAGATATATTATAAACAAATGACACAGGTATAATATGTGCCCAACAGGGTGCTGCTTTATAAATGACGCATAACAAATCCACAAGAATACAAGGGCTGATGTCACATTCTTTTGGCTAGCGTTGCATAATGTTAACATCGGTCTGTTGTTATATGTCGTCATAAGTTATTCAACTCCAGTCAGTTTTTCGTCCTCCTGTGAGTGAGCTCACTTGTTCAGAATCTGTAATAAATTTAAGAACTTTTCCTCCACATCGAATCACTGCCACTGATATAAACACATTAATGTTTATTTAAAAAACACACTTTGCTTGAACTCACTCCAGAAATCTAAGGACACATCCAGTGCAGATATAGGCGGTATCTCAACCCCCGGGCTGAGAGAGAGAGAGAGAGAAGCTATCTCTCCTAATCCAATCACAGGGAGGAATGCAGTCACACTCAGCCACCTGTTAAACTCTGAATGGATGCCGAGAGATCAAAAACATGCTCACATGCGTCCGCAGCCCAGCTGGCGGGAAGTGCTCCGGTGCAGTGGAGCCTTAACAAATAACCCACATGATGTGAAAACGGGCTGGTCCCCCACCGCTCAGAAGCAGACGCTGGGTCGGTTGGGCGAGACCGTGACCGTGAGGTTAATGCGGTTGATATGCATCCTCATCACTGCGCTCAGAGGAGCCTTCTTTATGACCGCTACTCCTGATTTCCAGCTTATGGATTCTGACTGATACACCATAAACTTTACAGACTAAAAATATGAGAAGAAAATAAAAACTTATTTTTTTCCAAAATTATGTCTTCAATTAAACAGAAGATGCATTTATAGATAGCCACTGCTACACTGAACTTAGATTAAATCTTATAGGACTCTGTTCCAATCACTAATGTTGACTGTTCAGTTTATTACAGATGAATGGCACAATGTGACAGCTACACAGGCTGGGAATGAACAACCTGATCTTTCAGACTTAAATAACTGTCGACCGCCTTTTTACTTCCACCGGCCAAATTGCTTGCATCTAAGACTTTCACATTTGATGGTACGAGGGCATTTATTTGTGCCATATCAGAAGGCTTTTGAGTGAAGCTCTTTTATGATTCCATCGTGCATAAAGCTTTAGCTGAAGACTGTTCATCCCGTCTGTCTGGAGATCGAGCCGTGTGTTCAGTCACTTGCCAGAGAAGTGCAGTAGATGCGTGGACTGGATCGTGACTAATTATCACTAATTAACTAACACGATAACTAACACTAATTATCCAGTGCACTACTTACATCAGGTCTGAGCCCTGCTGCAATTCCGTAGTACTTCTCTGCCGCTCCATTCAGACTGGCTTGCCTGTACAGGACAAAAATACATTACATTTATATAATAATTAAAAACACTCACACTATAACGCTGCTCCTATTGAAGACATTATATATGTTTACAACCCAGCAGGAGGAGCCACAGTTTAACCCAAAGTTCTGTACAGCCATGGACCGAGATCCCGGGGGGGACAGGGGGTACACGTCAATGGCCCCCCCAATATTATCATGTCGTTTTGGGTTAGTGCCCCCCCCCCAAAAAAAACTAAATCCTAAAGAAAATTTCCTGTTTGTTGTCGCTTCCAACGTTGAAATGAGATGGACATCCTTGGGTACAGCTCATGCAACAGCACATACAAGACTGACAACTGGACACTTAGGGCCTGAGAACTAAGACGTTTAGCGGGTGCAAAAACCTTTAGCACTCACTACACTAAGAACTTAACCAATGATTGGTGCAAAACAAATACCATGACCAATCCGTTGCCATGTTATTGGTTTTGCAAGTGATACAAATTTTTGCACATGCTAAAGGTCTTCGTAAATCAGGCCCTTAGAGTCATACAGATACAGATGGAAGTACAGATATGCAGTATATAAACAGGTTACCTCATAATAATGCTTCTTTAATCATATAGGCTATTTGATGCCCATTGTTTCAGTGAAATCTTTAAGCGTCTCTCTCTCTCTCTCTCTCTCTCTCTCTCTCTCTCTCTCCCTCCCTCCCTCCCTCCCTCCCTCCCTCCCTCTTATCAGTGTTTCATATATCAGTACAAAGCCAACATTGGTCGTTGCGTTTGGTGGCGTTTTGGGTTGCTTTGGAAGGGAAGTTACTAAGAAACTGTTACTAAGTAACGGAAGACAAAGGAGCAATGTGATCTAAGGGCAATCTCAGAGGATATATTCCGGATTTGCACCCTGACCGCGACTTCTGCCCATCTTCATGTTTCCTAGGTCATGACCTTCGACCCCAACCACAGCAACATGAAAGACACTAAAAGAGTTCTTTGTGTTGTCATAGAAAACATCCTTTCTTTGGCCCCGGTTCTTTGCATCTGTCCAAATACTCCTGCTGTTCTTTCAGGGGAAAGCTGGGATGGGCCGAAACAGAGTCACACAAAAAACATGCAAAAGAACGGCAGGTCTTAAGCGTTCAGTCACAACGTTATATAAACCCTGCAACATCACTCACCAATATGGGTGCCCCTGTATTTCTCATGGGTTCTTATTATATAGCTCTCACACACACACACACTCACTAACACACACACACACACACACACTTGACTAAAGAAGTCAAAGTGCTGCTAAAGGAGAGGAACAGCGCTTTCAGGTCTGGGGATAGGGCACAGTACAGGGCTGCCAGAGCCAACCTGAGGAAAGGCATCAGGGAGGCCAAGACAGCACATAAGGGGATGATTGAGGACCACTTCAGCAGCAATAACATACGGCAGGTGTGGCAAGGCGTCCAACACATCACCAACTACAAGTCCAGCAACTTAACTGCAGCCGACGGTGACGCCTCAATGGCTGAGAAGTTAAACCTCTTCTTTGCCCGTTTTGAGGTTGAGACACCGGAGGTGGCCAGGCTACATCCACCAGCCCCCAGTGGCCACATCCTCACAGTGCAGGTACAGGAGGTACGGCGCATTCTGCGGGCAGTGAACCCACGAAAAGCTGCTGGACCAGACGGTGTGACGGGGAGGGTGCTGAGGGACTGTGCAGACCAACTGGCTGGCGTCTTCACCAACATTTTTAACCAGTCTCTATCCCAGTGCTTGATCCCACCATGCCTGAAGTCCTCCACAATCATTCCACTACCAAAAAAGACCAACAGCAGCAGCCCCAACGACTACCGGCCAGTGGCACTTACACCCATTATCATGAAGTGCTTTGAGAAACTGGTCCGGAGTCACATCACAACAAGCCTGCCACCGACATTAGATCCCCACCAGTTTGCATACAGAGCAAACAGGTCTACGGAAGATGCCATTGCCGCAGCTCTCCACACCACACTAACACATGTGGAACAGCGAGGGAGCTACGCCAGGCTGCTCTTCATTGATTTTAGCTCTGCTTTTAACACAATCATACCAAGCAGACTGGTCACCAAACTGCTGGAATTAGGACTTTCACAACACACCTGCCACTGGATCAAAAACTTTCTGACAGACCGCTCCCAGAGGGTTAGAGTAGGACCCCATCTCTCCTCAACACTCAGCATCAGCACCGGCTCCCCACAGGGCTGCGTGCTGAGCCCCCTACTCTACACCCTCTACACCCACGACTGCATCCCCACCCACCCGAGCAATGCCATCATCAAGTTCGCGGATGATACAACTGTGGTGGGGCTCATCACAGGAGGAGATGAGACGGCATACAGGGAGGAGGTGCAAAGACTGTCGGCATGGTGCACCACAAACAATCTCATCCTCAACACCTCCAAGACAAAAGAGCTGACAATTGACTTCAGGAGGAACAAATCGGACATGCAGCCACTTTTTATTAACGGGAACAGTGTGGAGAGGGTCTCAGACTTCAGGTTCCTGGGCTCTCACATCAAGGAGGACCTGTCCTGGGCAACAAACACCAATGCACTGCTGAAAAAGGCACAACAGAGGCTGTATTTCCTAAGGATACTCAGGAAGTACAGCTTAACAGAGAACCTGTTAGTGTCCTTTTATCGGGGCTCCATCGAGTCAGTGCTGAGCTATGGCATCTCGCTGTGGTTCACCAGCTGCACCGCAGCTGAAAGGAAGGTGCTCCAGAGGGTTATCAACACTGCCCAGAAAGTAATTGGCTGCCCCCTAACATCTCTTGAGGACATTTATAAAACGCGCTGCCTCAGGAGAGCCCACAGTATCCTCAGAGACCCATCCCACCCCGGTCACCACCTTTTTGAACTGTTGCCCTCAGGGAGGCGTTTCAGGACCATCAGAGCAAGAACAAACAGACTGAAAAACAGCTTTTACCCCAGAGCTGTTATTGCACTAAACACTGCACAGACCTGAATACCTCCTGAACTTTTAAATACTTTTAAATACATGTATGTGCAATATACGGCTGTTCGTGCAATATCCCTGTGAATGTTTTTCTGTTTTTCTGTTGTGCAATATGTCTTGGGTTTTATTGTGGTTGTCTGTTTTTATCTTAGCATACAGTATCTATTAGTGTAGAACTGTATAGTTTTATTTGTATAGTTTTATTTATATTTTTAGCTTTTATACTTTAAAAAATTGCACTGAGTCTGAGAGCTGCTACCTCAATTTCATTGTACTTGTGCAATGACAATAAAGTGATTCTGACACACACACACTCACCCATACGCACACATGCACACGCACACACACCCACTTAATACATCCAGCTTATGACATGCTCCTCTTATATGTTACAGAATGCTACATTAGAGACGATTACGTTACATTGTTCTTCGTTATATCATTGAGGAAAGTGCTGTAAAACAGAGAGAAAAAGCAGAAATTATATTACATTATAAGGATGGGTTTATCTGATTAAGCCTGCGGCCCTGGCACGCTGGATTACAGGGCATTCCATGGTCACCGCGTTAAGAGAACAAGCTGTGCTTCCAGCCAGATCAACCAGTGACGTTTTCACAGGAGATTATTTCAACATGAACAACAACAACAACAGAGTATCAGCTTTCATCAACAACAAATCAACTCCTGCTTTACTTGTGACTAGAGAATGCTCACACTGAGTTACCAAGTATCAATAACAAATCAACTCCTGCTTTACTTGTGACTAGAGAATGCTCACACTGAGTTACCAAGTATCAACAACAAATCAACTCCTGCTTTACTTGTGACTAGAGAATGCTCACATGGAGTTACCAAGTATCAATAACAAATCAACTCCTGCTTTACTTGTGACTAGAGAATGCTCACACTGAGTTACCAAGTATCAATAACAAATCAACTCCTGCTTTACTTGTGACTAGAGAATGCTCACACTGAGTTAGCAAGTATCAATAACAAATCAACTCCTGCTTTACTTGTGACTAGAGAATGCTCACACTGAGTCACCAAGTATCAACAACAAATCAACTCCTGCTTTACTTGTGACTAGAGAATGCTCACACTGAGTTACCAAGTATCAACAACAAATCAACTCCTGCTTTACTTGTGACTAGAGAATGCTCACACTGAGTTACCAAGTATCAACAACAAATCAACTCCTGCTTTACTTGTGACTAGAGAATGCTCACACTGAGTTACCAAGTATCAACAACAAATCAACTCCTGCTTTACTTGTGACTAGAGAATGCTCACACTGAGTCACCAAGTATCAACAACAAATCAACTCCTGCTTTACTTGTGACTAGAGAATGCTCACACTGAGTTACCAAGTATCAACAACAAATCAACTCCTGCTTTACTTATGACTAGAGAATGCTCACACTGAGTCACCAAGTATCAATAACAAATCAACTCCTGCTTTACTTATGACTAGAGAATGCTCACACTGAGTCACCAAGTATCAACAACAAATCAACTCCTGCTTTACTTATGACTAGAGAATGCTCACACTGAGTCACCAAGTATCAACAACAAATCAACTCCTGCTTTACTTATGACTAGAGAATGCTCACACTGAGTTACCAAGTATCAACAACAAATCAACTCCTGCTTTACTTATGACTAGAGAATGCTCACACTGAGTTACCAAGTATCAACAACAAATCAACTCCTGCTTTACTTGTGACTAGAGAATGCTCACACTGAGTTACCAAGTATCAACAACAAATCAACTCCTGCTTTACTTGTGACTAGAGAATGCTCACACTGAGTTACCAAGTATCAACAACAAATCAACTCCTGCTTTACTTGTGACTAGAGAATGCTCACATTGAGTTACCAAGTATCAACAACAAATCAACTCCTGCTTTACTTGTGACAAGAGAATTCTCACACTGAGTTACCAAGTATCAACAACAAATCAACTCCTGCTTTACTTGTGACTAGAGAATGCTCACATTGAGTTACCAAGTATCAACAACAAATCAACTCCTGCTTTACTTGTGACTAGACAATGCTCACACTGAGTTACCAAGTATCAACAACAAATCAACTCCTGCTTTACTTGTGACTAGAGAATGCTCACACTGAGTTACCAAGTATCAACAACAAATCAACTCCTGCTTTACTTGTGACTAGAGAATGCTCACACTGAGTTACCAAGTATCAACAACAAATCAACTCCTGCTTTACTTGTGACTAGAGAATGCTCACACTGAGTTACCAAGTATCAACAACAAATCAACTCCTGCTTTACTTGTGACTAGAGAATGCTCACACTGAGTTACCAAGTATCAGCAACAAATCAACTCCTGCTTTACTTGTGACTAGAGAATGCTCACACTGAGTTACCAAGTATCAACAACAAATCAACTCCTGCTTTACTTGTGACTAGAGAATGCTCACATTGAGTTACCAAGTATCAACAACAAATCAACTCCTGCTTTACTTGTGACAAGAGAATTCTCACACTGAGTTACCAAGTATCAACAACAAATCAACTCCTGCTTTACTTGTGACTAGAGAATGCTCACATTGAGTTACCAAGTATCAACAACAAATCAACTCCTGCTTTACTTGTGACTAGAGAATGCTCACACTGAGTTACCAAGTATCAACAACAAATCAACTCCTGCTTTACTTGTGACTAGAGAATGCTCACACTGAGTTACCAAGTATCAACAACAAATCAACTCCTGCTTTACTTGTGACTAGAGAATGCTCACACTGAGTTACCAAGTATCAACAACAAATCAACTCCTGCTTTACTTGTGACTAGAGAATGCTCACACTGAGTTACCAAGTATCAACAACAAATCAACTCCTGCTTTACTTATGACTAGAGAATGCTCACACTGAGTTACCAAGTATCAACAACAAATCAACTCCTGCTTTACTTATGACTAGAGAATGCTCACACTGAGTTACCAAGTATCAACAACAAATCAACTCCTGCTTTACTTATGACTAGAGAATGCTCACACGGAGTTACCAAGTATCAACAACAAATCAACTTCTGCTTTACTTATGACTAGAGAATGCTCACACGGAGTTACCAAGTATCAATAACAAATCAACTCCTGCTTTACTTGTGACTAGAGAATGCTCACACTGAGTCACCAAGTATCAATAACAAATCAACTCCTGCTTTACTTGTGACTAGAGAATGCACACACTGAGTTACCAAGTATCAATAACAAATCAACTCCTGCTTTACTTGTGACTAGAGAATGCTCACACGGAGTTACCAAGTATCAATAACAAATCAACTCCTGCTTTACTTGTGACTAGAGAATGCTCACACGGAGTTACCAAGTATCAATAACAAATCAACTCCTGCTTTACTTATGACTAGAGAATGCTCACACGGAGTTACCAAGTATCAATAACAAATCCACTCCTGCTTTACTTGTGACTAGAGAATGCTCACACTGAGTTAGTATCAATGACTTGCTAAGCTGAATGAGTCATAGTAATTCCTCAGATTTTGAATGCATACATTTCATTGAACTTTTTAGTTAAATTTCTTCAGCCTTTAGTTTTACAACATGTCACATCCTTATACTGTATTTTTTCCACCTTCATCAAGTTCTGTTTACTGCACAACAACAAAATATTTCCGTACTTATTGTTGATTGAGGTCCTCCAATGACGGATGATATGGCAGGTGCAGTTGGGTGAATCTTGACTTATTAAATCAGTATTATTATAAATGCTGTTTGTGAAGATAAGGCCTTACTGTTGGACAGCAAGCATTCATTAAGTACTGTGAAGACCTTTATAAGATCTTTATAAGACCATTCAGACGCCATTGTAAAAGTTCTGTTAAAACACAAATCTGTTCCATATGCAAAGACTGTAAAAGCATATTGCCTTTTTTTCTCTCTCTTTTTTAAAACCTCGTGGGGTCATACATTTTGTGCCACACTGAATTTAGCTGATCGATGCAATGAAAACATCTTTAACCACTTAACGACTTACAGCTGCGTGATGCTGATGGCGCCATTTGTCTTTTTGTAAATACCTTTAACTTTGACAGTTAGGAGTAAAGGACAAAATGGACAACCACTGGTCCCAGAACACGGTGCTGTAATAAGAGTCAGGCTCAAGCCTTTTACAACTTTCCTCTCTAATATATTACATGTGCCCCCAAAGTCCCATTTTACATTTAGGGAATATTTACATCTTAGGCATTTAGCAGAAGCGCGTGTCCAGAGTGAGTTACACAGCTTACATTCTTTACATATAATCCATTTGTACAGCTGGAGATATTACTGAAGCAATGTAGGATAAGTACTCCGCTCAAGGGTGCAATTCCCCTCCTGGGAATCGAACCTGCGACCTCCCGGCTCCAAGCCCAGTTCCCTAATCACTATACTACACTGCCAAATGTCACACATAGAGATGTTTTGGAGTGATCAGCACAAAAAAGGTTAATTGTTTAAGTACCATTTGAGAGGCTACATTTGCTGGATTGACTTTTGTTATTGGTCACTTCAGAGCACTTTACTTTAATGCACTTACTAGCACTTTAGTCCACCTGGTCTTTGTTGTGAAAGCAGCCAAAAACGGGATCAAGGCCAACATAAAATCACAGAGGATCACGATATTAAACAGTTCTTGAATATTCATCTTGAATATTATTTATAGATCAGGATAATTTAAATGAGTCGACACTGAGAGCTCAATTAGCACTATATTCAATAAGCCAAAATGCTTGAAGGATTTAGAAAAAATTGCAAAGCAAAAAATAAATAAATAAAAGCTGGAAAAGCAGATGAGCAGCTCATGTGTGAAAGTCTCTCTGCATGGAGAATAAATCATATGAAAAATGTAATGTCCGCGCACTGCTTAATTCTCCCAAAAAAAGGATCTTTGTCATGTGACCAGGAGCTCCTGTGTGAGAAAAATGCCTTCCAGGGGAATGAGTGTGGGCACTGAGACAGATACCCCCCTCCCACAGATACCCCCACTCCCCACAGATACCCCCCCTCCCACAGATACCCCCCCTCCCCACAGATACCCCCACTCCCCACAGATACCCCCACTCCCCACAGATACCCCCCCTCCCCACAGATACCCCCCCTCCCACAGATACCCCCCCTCCCACAGATACCCCCACTCCCCACAGATACCCCCCCTCCCACAGATACCCCCACTCCCCACAGATACCCCCACTCCCCACAGATACCCCCCCTCCCCACAGATACCCCCCCTCCCCACAGATACCCCCCCTCCCACAGATACCCCCACTCCCCACAGATACCCCCCCTCCCCACAGATACCCCCACTCCCCACAGATACCCCCCCTCCCCACAGATACCCCCCCTCCCCACAGATACCCCCCCTCCCACAGATACCCCCACTCCCCACAGATACCCCCCCTCCCACAGATACCCCCACTCCCCACAGATACCCCCCCTCCCCACAGATCACACACATCATACACACACCACACACATGTGCACGCACACACACACACACACACACACATATCATACACACACCACACACATGTGCACGCACACACACACACATCATACACACACCACACACATGTGTATGCACACACACACACACATCTCACACACAGACACACACACACATCATACACACACCACACACACATGCACGCATGCAACTACGGACACTCCGTGTATAATAAAATGTATGAGTGGCGTTTATGAGATCGAACGTACCTGAGCATGTGAGCAGCGCTGAAGACGACGTCAAACTCGCTGTTCTCCAGTTCCGCTGCTTTCTCCGCCATTGCAGCAGCTTCCATCAACCGCCAATCTTCTAACAGAAACTGACCTGAGAGAGAGAGAGAGAGAGAGAGAGAGAGAGAATTTAATTGAGAGAGACAGAAAGAGAGGGAGAGGGAGAGAGCGGTAAAGAGAGAGAGGGAGAGAGAGAGAAAGAGAGAGAGGGAGAGAGAGCCATAGAGAGAAAGAGAGAGAGGGAGAGAGAACCATAGAGAGAAAAGAAGAGAGCGAGAGAGGGAGCGAGGGACAGACAAACAGACAGAGACCTCTCACTGCTCAGTAATTAGCCATAGCCAGAGAGACAGTGAGTTGTTAATATTACTATTAATTACTCATTTTATCAAAATGTTTTCAATGAAATAATGATTGTTTTTATAATCATTACAGATGAGTGTCTTCAATGTAGTTATATTATTGTTATATTGTTTTTTTTTAATAGTATTGCCAAAGTAATTGTGATAATTATTTAGGCAATCCTATAATAATGGGAGGTGGGGCATGGGAGCCTTTTATTTACAATTAATTTAATAAAGATGAATGCACTTCTTGAGTAAACCGAAGGCTGCAGTTTATATAAAGCTACAGGACTTCTTGATAATGTTATCCAAGAAATGATTAACAAATATCCACGCCAGTGTGTGTACATGATTCGACAGTATAATCAATCAATCAATCAATTCATAAATGTTTTTTTCTAGAGCACAGTTCATGTACGGAACAAATCTAAATGTGCTTTACAGAAGAGGCGATATATATTTTTTAAGTTAAGAAGAAAGAATTAAAAACAAACATGACAGAAACAGCAATAAAAACTAAAACTGAATAAAAAGAAAGGAGCAAAACAAGCGGTAAAATCAATGAGATCAATAAAACTAGTTAAAAGCTTTGGAGAAAATAAAAGTGTTAAGACTTATTTTAAAATTGGAAAATGTTGGGGAATTTCTCAATTCATCTGGCAGGGTACTGACACAGAGCCACAAGCATAGACTAATTAAATTTCTGTCCAATTAGCAGGAGGCCAGCTTGAGCCTCGGAGAGCACAAAGGCCTGAAGGACCTGCACGCACAGGCTTCTGGGGGAAAAAAAACCTTGTGGAGTGAACTGATAAATAAAAATCATTCACTCACTTTTTCAGGCTTTCGGTTGCCAGCGCCAAAAATCAATATGCAATTGTCTGGGTTTTTTTGGCCAACTAAAGATGGATTGGCAGCATATACTCCCAATACAGAAGGAACAGTGCTTCCATTATTTAAAAACAATATCCGCCACAGTCATATTGGTGCCCATTATGTGAATAAAATACCTCCCATGGGCTAGAAAATGGCATAAACAGATCATTTCTGTACAATGGGATCTAAGATGTGCACAGTGTGCAAAATGATGTCATGGAGTTGGCCAAGAGAAGGGACGGTGTTGCGCCTGATAAGATTTACATACAGAATAAGTAATAGAACATAAATATAAATATAAATACCCACCGTAATGCATGTAGCAGGTTCCTTTACCGGGGTCCAGTTTAATGGCCTTCACAAAGTATCGTTCTGCCTCCGTCTTCTGCCCCTGTAGTGTACACAGCTCACTGTAAACCGCCCAGTAATGCGCTTTCAAAAACAAACCGTTGGCACGGTAACACCTGGACCAACACACGCATGCATTTACATATAAAACAAGTTAGGTTTCCAACAGAGCAGAACATTAATTATTAATCTGACAAACAAAACAACTCCCAGTTAATCTTGCTTAATAGCCCTTTCTTTATTAATTTATCAAAACAGCAATATTACTTTCTCAAGATTACAGTTTAGCTATACCTGACATTTCCAATCCATCATTAAAAAAAGTTTTTATGAAAGACCAGGCAAAACTATTTACATATTTAATATACAGTACATTAATTTCTAACCAATATTCATAGTTAACCAATGCATATTGACATTAGTTATATAATATTATGCATTTTATTAACAATGTGCATGTTGCCGTTTATCCATTGCTGTGTATAGCTAGATTCCTGCTTTCTGTATTCAGGTAAATAATCTTGCTCAAGAATAAAACATCAAATCTGGTGAATTGTTACAATATCTTGATAATATATTTAATTTCAACATATGTTCAGTATGGTCATTTCTATACGGCTGTAAGAATCCCTGCCACCTGATCTTTGGTCCACACTACACAAATATAAGCAGAATCCTCCGATCCAAGACTTCATCTCATGAAGATGTGCAGGGATAGAGAAGCGGAGAGATTGAGAGCAGCGGGTCCGTAAATAACTCACTCCAGAAGCAGATAACACCACTACTATTCTTAAACATTCATTGGAATGGTCTGTCAGCACTAGTGTGTTTGCCTTTGGCCACTTCAGTGTGCTAGAGTGCATATGATAGCAGCGTAGTAAGGTTTCAATCACACCAGGACAGTCATGCACTCATGAAAGTGATTTCCCCAGGGTGAATCATGGGAAGACTAGTCCTCCAGTCCATCTCTTCCTCCTTCCTGGACTCTAGCAACAGCAGTGAGAATGAAACCTGACTGGTAGTATGTGAGCGCCAGCCTCCTTTGAATGAAACCTGACTGGTAGTATGTGAGCGTCAGCCTCCTTTGAATGAAACCTGACTGGTAGTATGTGAGCGTCAGCCTCCTTTGAATGAAACCTGACTGGTAGTATGTGAGCGCCAGCCTCCTTTGAATGAAACCTGACTGGTAGTATGTGAGCGCCAGCCTCCTTTGAATGAAACCTGACTGGTAGTATGTGAGCGTCAGCCTCCTTTGAATGAAACCTGATTGGTAGTATGTGAGCGCCAGCCTCCTTTGAATGAAACCTGACTGGTAGTATGTGAGCGCCAGCCTCCTTTGAATGAAACCTGACTTGTAGTATGTGAGCGCCAGCCTCCTTTGAATGAAAGCTGACTGGTAGTATGTGAGCGCCAGCCTCCTTTGAATGAAACCTGACTGGTAGTATGTGAGCGCCAGCCTCTTTTGAATGAAACCTGACTGGTAGTATGTGAGCGCCAGCCTCCTTTGGTGCAGGGATGGCAAATTCCGACCCTGGCTAAATGAGGTAATTGGCAGTATACACCAAACACTGGATCACTCGTCGATTAGATCACAGTAAAAACGTTTCATATCAGGAGGCACAAGAACGGTCTCCGACTGTCATTCATCCGCTTATCAAGGAATGTGGCTAAAATGTAAAATGGTGTAAATTAGGGCTAATTAAGCTAATTAAGTAACTAAAGCCAGAAATAACTAAGGCATGGAAACCAGACACAGATACGGCTCTCGTTTGCCCACCTCTGGTTTAGAGGATTACAGATTTTGGGGAGCTGTGGGGGGTGGCGGTGGGGCAGGATATGGGGTCTGGGAGCTAGGCGGGACGATGGGACGGTGTGTTGTTTCTCATTAAGTGTAACCCAAGTCAGCTGCAAACACATCTGTCACACAAAAACCCTCCAACACCACAGGGCAGGAACAGAACAGAGACAAGCCAAAATACACATTTACACAAATAAACAAAGAGAGAGAGAGAGAGAGTGAGAGAGGGAGAGAGAGAGGGAAAGAGGGAGTGAGGGAGTGAGGGACAGTGAGAGGGAGAGAGATTATATAAGCACTGTATTACTGTATAACAGACTATAACAGGTTTTGTGTAAAATATGAAGTTTCTATTCATTCCGTTTTGCTTTTTGTTGTTAACTTGCTGACGCAAATCGCGCCACAGTGTGCCGATGTGCTGAACCAACTTGCTTGCTGGGTCTGTTGCCCAAATTAAACTTGATAAAACACCTAATAAGTGTAGTAAACATAAAGAGAGACGTGTTAAATATTGGCCTTTGAAAGCTGTTCTGGCTCTGACCGGCTGAGCCCTGTGTGTGCGCTGGCTCTGACCGGCTGAGCCCTGTGTGTGCGCTGGCTCTGACCGGCTGAGCCCTGTGTGTGCGCTGGCTCTGACCGGCTGAGCCCTGTGTGTGCGCTGGCTCTGACCGGCTGAGCCCTGTGTGTGCGCTGGCTCTGACCGGCTGAGCCCTGTGTGTGCGCTGGCTCTGACCGGCTGAGCCCTGTGTGTGCGCTGGCTCTGACCGGCTGAGCCCTGTGTGTGCGCTGGCTCTGACCGGCTGAGCCCTGTGTGTGCGCTGGCTCTGACCGGCTGAGCCCTGTGTGTGCGCTGGCTCTGACCGGCTGAGCCCTGTGTGTGCGCTGGCTCTGACCGGCTGAGCCCTGTGTGTGCGCTGGCTCTGACCGGCTGAGCCCTGTGTGTGCGCTGGCTCTGACTGGCTGAGCCCAGTGTGTGCACAGGCTCTGACCAACTAAAGGAAGAAAAGAGTAGAGAATGGTGTGAGAGAGAGGAAACGAGAGGAAGCAGGAACAGGAAGTCTCCTGTGGTCAGAGAGGGGAAGATTAAAGCACGCAGGTCCGTCTCTGAGCTGTTCCAGACGCTGTATGTCTATCTGAGCTGTTCCAGACGCAGCCTGCCACCATTGTTCATCAAGGGCTTTACCCACTCTGATATATGAGACACGCACATACACATACATACATACACACACACACACACACACATACATACACACACACACACATACATACATACACACACACACACACACATACATACACACACATACATACATACACACACACACACATACATACATACATACATACACACACACACATACATACACACATACATACATACACACATACATACACACACACACAAATACACACATACACATACATACATACACACACACACATACATACATACATACACACACACACACACACACACACATACACACACACACACACACACACACACACACACACACACACACATACACACACACACACACACATACATACACACATACATACACACACACATACACACACACACACACACACACACACACATACATACACACACACACACATACATACACACACACACACATACATACATACATACACACACACACACACACATACATACACACACACACACACATACATACACACACACACCCTCTCACACACACACCAATCTACCAGTACCATAGTCTCCACAAAATCTTCTCAAAACACCAGCAATTTGGAAAGAAAAAGTTCATTTACATCTTAGCAAGCAGAAAAAGAAGATAATAAAGATGCAAACTGGGAATGAGATTTATAGATGCACTTAACCAGCGGCAGAATGGACCAAGCTATCTATCAGATGCATTGCACAACTTCCTTAGACACCGCTGTGCAAGATTAAACTAACTCCTGCTGTGCTTCCCCCAAAACACAGTGCTTTTATTCCAGAGTCCTTGTATTTTATGACTAAGGCAACATATGATTCAGCTCAATCACCTCCATAAGGAGACGGACAGATCTGTGCGACGCCCAAGCCAACCTGTGTTAACGCACTTATCCCAGCCTCCTAATCCCAAGAGCTAGCGCTTTATTTGCTTTTTTTGTTTGCTTTTAGTTTTATGCTTAATTCTTTTCAGGTTTTTATAGGTTTTCAGGGATAGATGATTACATTTTAATGACTATTTGTAAAGACCATATGTAATATTTCATCCTCAAATCAGTGACATTTCTGTGTGTATGAAATTGGACAAGCAGGGAGATTACTTAAAGGGCTAATGATCTTAGGAATGTAGTGAGTGCGGAGCCTGGAATCTGATCACAAAACCACCTCTTGAACTGGAATGACCCTCCACATCTCCATCTGCATTAGACGGCTTTAATGACTCCATATGGGACCACTTTCCACCTGCGATGGGCTGTCCATCATAGCTGTTCCATTAAAACAAACGTATGTAGATATGAACTGCAAACAGACAGCCTCACTATGTCATAACAAAAGTGGAACCTCAATAGAGACAGCCACAGGGCAGGGGGGGAAGGGTATGGGGGACGGACTCACCCTGATGGCCAGAAGTTTCCCATAGGTCAGGTGAGCAGGGATGTGGTCGGGTTTGGCTCGCAGGGACTCTTGATACCAGTGCTCAGCTTCATTCAACTTATTCAGCCTCATGTAGGCCTCTCCTGGGGAGGGGGTCAGGTCAAAGGTTATAGAAGCACACATATCCACACTATCCCCATAGGACAGATGTCAAAGCTGGTCACTCATCACCAAGGCCCGGTTCTTACTAGAGGGAGCAGGGGGGATTTCTCTAGGGCTTAAAGATCTTAGCTTTCATCCACAATTAACAGCGTCCATGACAGTGTTCAGACCATCCTGTGTACCACAGAGAAAACTTCAGCGCTGTGGCTCGGGGTTATTTAGTGCAGTCACGACACTTTGGGTTTTCTTAGTGACTGCAGATTGAGGAGCGTAATGAGAGCCCTTTTCTTTCAGTAACGGCCCTCACTTCAGGACACCATTAACCAGCAGAGGGATCTAATCTCAATGACCATTAAGAAGGGCACCATTACAGGGAATGTATCCAGCCATGTCATTTGGGAATCAACGCATCCAGGCTTGACCATAACAGAAAATAAACTAAAAATAAAATCAATGTCAGCCATAATCTGATGACTGATTTCCCCTTTGCTATGAAAAGGGTTTTGATTTTTTTTCAGAGCAGTAAAACTTCATAGGAATATTGTGGCAGTCTCTGGGGTCATACTCTCTTAAGTGAGTGACAGGAAGATTGTGTGCCTCTCTTGACTCTGTGTGCAGCTATCAGGGACAGATGTTTCAGGCACTACGTTACCCAAACTCCTCTGGGGGAGTGGGGGTTCATAAGAGAAATTTAGAGGCCCCAGGTGACAAGGCAGAGCTGATGTAATGGTGTGCTGTGGATGACAGGACCAATCACAGTGGAGGTTGAGGTCACCTGATACCCTCTCCCTGTTTGTTATTGCTCTCCAGCTGAATAAATACTCTTTCATGTCGGTGGATCCTGCAGCTTCAATGCTTGAGAAATGCACACAGAACAAAGTTTTTCATGTAATAACTGAATTACGGAAAAAAATAACAAAAAAACCACGGTGTGAGAGCCCAGCTTTCACTTCGACTTGTTAGCGCAGTTCATTATTCATTTCGACCCCAATTTATGAACGGGTCTACAATTTCACTTGGGATAGGTCCGACAGTGGATATGAGCGAAGACCGCCAATCTCTAAATTAGGCCAAAACCACTGGACTCTGAGGAGCTGACCACAAAGATGAGAAATCTACAGTCTGTAAAAAAGAATAAGAATCAGAATCAAATCTGGAAATAATCCAGTCGATGTTGAAAAGCACATTTCCAAGAAAAAAAAAATTCCACAGGTATCACACAGGCGTTATGATAAGATCTCTGGCCAGATTAAACTGAAACTTTAAACGGGCCAATATCATAACAAAAATATTCTGCTATGGCAGCGTCCACCTCTTTAGTAAAAGTCAGCAAATGTTTGACAATTTCATAAATCCGCTGTCAAAACCTCAGCAGTGACCAGCTGGTGAGCTGAGATTCCTGCACACAACCAGAACCACAGCACAGGAGAACCCGTGACCCAGAAGGGCGTGGCAGGCCTGTCATCTTCACCGCTGTCTCTCACTGCACTCAAGCTGTCTCTTAAAGGTTCTGACTCAATCACGGGTTGGCCGTCACATTGCATTTAGCTCGCTGAACTAGTCAGAAGTTTTTTTTATTTAAAATACTCACTCTCTTAACAGCGTCAGCTGCAGAGTCATTTACACCTTTAAAATGCCAATGAGTAACTCGGATTACAGGGGAGGGAGAGAGATCATTTTTATTTTTATTATTATTTATAGTAATAATTTATTTTTGTTATGATTATTATAATTATAGTATTGAGAGAGGGAACTGTAGATGCAGTTTGGACATTGTAGTGGTTAATAATAGGCCACAGAATTAAAGGAGATCACTGACATGCAGTTTGGACATTGTAGTGGTTAATAATAGGCCACAGAATTAAAGGAGATGACTGACTGGAATCCAGACAAATAGGTGTTCATGGATAAAACCACAGAAAGTAACAACTGGACTGTGAGTTTAGCGTGAGGAATGAGACTATACCAGAGGAATGAGACTATACCAGAGGAATGAGACTCTACCAGAGCCGAGCCAATCAGCCAATCAACAGCATGGAAACCTGAACACACTGAGCTCAATAAAGGTTTGATCAGGAGCCAAGCACCCACGCTTGAAAGCAGGCTTAAGGTTTCCTTCATAAAACACAATATATCCTGACAGTATATCCATATTTTTATAATAACTTGTAAAAATGTAGCAGCTTTGAAAAATACTGGGAGTAAGAACAAGCGTCTTACTCCCAGAAACTGCCAGTTTGCATTTTATATACTGTACGCCTGCGCTATTTCCATTTCTGGAGTTTGGCATTTCCAGCAAATGGGAGTTCCAAAAATAAATTTTTATAAAGATTAGTTACGCTGTTTGACAACTGTGTACTAACAATGCAAAACCTCCGCAGATTCACAGCCAAATAACAGCTTAAGATATGAATCTTTCAACCGAGAATTTACAATGATGAATAAGACCTTTACCTTACCCATCATATTGTAGAGACTCTGAGGTGCAAATTGTCTGGGCATTTTGTGCAAAGCTTCTTTGTACACAGAGAGCGCTTCCTGTGAATAAAATAACAGACCATAAATAAGAAAAGTCATTTCCTGGAGTTCCTGCAATATCACCATTGACAATAAATAAGGAAAAAACTATGAAATAGGTTTACTAAGATGGTAGTTCTTTAAGCAAGACGTTTTTAAAGATAAATGTACATCTAAAAATGTCCTGTATGTTTTAAGAAAATGTTATGAACTGTTAATAAAAGTAATGTGAATCTAATGAGTTATCTGGAAATGTAATGAAAATGTGCAAATGTGATGTCATGTAGAGGAAGGTAAATGTTTAATTTAGGTTGTTTTCATGTTTAGTAGTTTGTCAATGTCAAAGTTGCTTTGTGTGTAAAACTGTATGCCTTGAATTTAAAACACTCAATAAAGCGGTAGTTCATTAAGTGATATTTTTATAAATCTGGTATTTTTGGATGTTTGTGCAAGTATATATACACATACACAAATACCCAGAAGATACAGTAAGGAGTCCCACCAAGTAAGTAGGAAATGAGAGAAACATTTTGACTTGACTTTCAGCCCTGTTACTTGGCCCTGTTACTTGGACCTGTCACTTAGCCCTGTATCTTGGCCCAGCTGTACCCACCTCCTGGTGGCCCTGCCCTGTATCTTGGCCCAGCTGTACCCACCTCCTGGTGGCCCTGCCCTGTATCTTGGCCCAGCTGTACCCACCTCCTGGTGGCCCTGCCCTGTATCTTGGCCCAGCTGTACCCACCTCCTGATGGCCCTGCCCTGTATCTTGGCCCAGCTGTACCCACCTCCTGGTGGCCCTGCCCTGTATCTTGGCCCAGCTGTACCCACCTCCTGGTGGCCCTGCCCTGTATCTTGGCCCAGCTGTACCCACCTCCTGGTGGCCCTGCCCTGTATCTTGGCCCAGCTGTACCCACCTCCTGATGGCCCTGCCCTGTATCTTGGCCCAGCTGTACCCACCTCCTGGTGGCCCTGCTCATGCAGTAGTTTTCCCAGATTGTAGAGGCAGCTGGTCACAGAGCTCCTGTGGGCGTGGGGGTCCTTCAGGTTTTCGTCGGGAATGTCGGCGCAGGTGAGGAAGGTGCGCTTGGCCTCGTCCAGGTGACCCTGGTTCATCAGGATGATTCCCGTGTTCAAGTACGCGGCTGCAGACGAGGAAACCACAATCCCGCGCAATTATACAGCGGAAATTTCCACCCTGTTCCCAGTGTTAGACTCACCTACAGAGCGCCAACATATACAGTACATATAACACTGTGGAAGTCTTGGCGCCGACGCCCTCCAATCTGTTCAGTTATTAGCGGTAGAATTGCAGTCTCCATTTTATCAGCTCTGTCGCTCCATAAACATTTCTGCGCGGCAACACACACTTCCTGAATTTCAATCATTCCAGACCGTTGACTGATCGGGCTGGTATTCCCAAGTGAGAAAATGCAGACGGAGGAAAACAGCGTATCAATAAAACTCCTGAACCTCCTGTGGCACTACGGAAGCTCCACCCGCCATTACGCACAAAACAGACCCCCCACCCCCCGCCCCCCTTTTTCAGCCCTCTTTTCTCCCAATTTGAATGCCCAATTTGCCCAAAAATACCCAGTTTGCAAAAGCACGCTCATGCAATCAGCTCGGTGAGTTTGGTACAGTGCAGACAAGCCTGTGTATGAGTTCCGCATTATCTCACTCCACAGCCCAGGTATAGAGACTGTGGGTACCCGACTGACCAGAGGGGGCACTAGTGTGTAGTAAGACTTGGTCACCCTGCTGACTGATTTCCAACCCCCCCTAACCTAACACCCCCCCCCCCCCTGCCCTGGGTCAATTACACACTGCCTTGTAACAGTGCCTTAGCCAGATGAGCCACCCAGCGGTCCCGCTCACCTCACACAAGCTTCTCTGTGAGCACGCGAATCTGCCACTGGCACTTATAGGAAAGGGAGGAGGCACTTAGCACTTACAAGCCAGAGTGGGCCTGCTTCCGATGGCCAGTTTATAGTACCGCAGAGCTTCAGTGAGCTGGTTGTTCTCTTGCAGTAAAAGGCCCCTGGAAGAGAAGACAGTTTCAGCGGCTAAATCACACTGCTTATTGAAGACAGAGGCTAAGGTGCCACGCCACACAATAACACACCGCGACTGACTGGAGACGAGATTAATCTGTCAAAAGCAATGCAATTCAGAGGATAGGAAGCCTAGAGTTGTCTTAAACACTAATCTACACCTCTATCCAGGGAGAAAACACAGGGACAAGCAAACCAAACATCTAAAGACATTAACAGTAGCATCTAACATTAAGCCACAGTATAAAAAGAAAAATAATACTATCTCTTTTTGAAACTAAGTCATTTCTAAACCAGAGAAGTGGAGATCTGACCAATGACCATTCTAAAATGGATATTCCCTTCATTCAATATAAAATGTTTTTAATATTGACTTAATATTGAATATTGAATTAAACAGGCTCAATGTCATAGTTTTGTTTCCTTCAGTTCTTTATATACAACCATTCAAAAATGTTTATTTTAGCATAACTTCTAATTTTGATTGAATGGGGCCTTTAAATATATAATTATAAGAAGAAGCACACACTGAAAAGCAAGAAAACATGTAAGAGCTCAGGCATGAGGGGGGCTGGCGGGAGCGATGAGAGCGAAGGAGAGCCTCAGAAGAGTTTACCCCCCAGAGGTACACAAAGGTGTGATGTATGGGACAGACTCGAGGGCAGGGCTCTCCCAGGGAAGTAGAGCACAGAGCATCCGATTGGCCCGGCAATAGATGGGGGGGCGGGGCCACAGCAGCGTACTCACAGGTTGTAGAGCATGTCTGCCATGTTTCCACGGTAACGCAGGGCGTTCCTGTAGGCTTGCTCCGCCTCCTCCACCTTGCCCTGGTTCTTCAGCACGTTTCCCAGGTTACCCCAAGCTGGAGGAGAGACAGAGCCTCACTTTCAACGCCTGTTCATTGCCATGACAACATATGACATGTCAAGAATGCTGATAAATTGGCTCTCCATATAAACTCCTCAAAAAAAGTTTGGAAACGTTATTTCGGTTGATTATTCCTCCCCTTTAATAATACCAATTGGTATTGTATTTTATATCGTTGGAAGCCCTGATATTACCTTTACTTTACAGTACAACTACAACTTGTAAGGATTCGATGCGGAATGAACAAGCCACCACACCGTGGTGTGCGTGTGGGATAAAAAAAAAAAAAAAAAATCAAAATCCCTTGCTATTCTTCTTCTCTTATTCTACTTCTCTCGTTGAGCTTCAAGCAAGTGCAGATGGGATGGAATGGGAACCCACAGAAGCCAGTGCACAGCAGTGTGTGAGCAGCATGAGACCTGGTGAGGCCAGGAGGAGGTTGTGTAAGTGCTGGTCCACACACGCTCGAGAGTCCCTGACAGTGTAAAAACCTGACAGTGTAAAAAAAGTAAAAAAGTAAAAAATTTTTTTAATGTTTTTTTGTTTTTGTGTGTTACCAGTCATATGTGCAAAGATTTTAAACAGAAAAACGCCCAGTGAACGATAACAGAAGAATATAATAATTTTTTTTTTTTTTTTTTTTTTGTTTTTTTTGGCCCAGCTTTGTTGCGCTACTACACAATGCACGATGTTGATTGCACGATCCTTGCAAGTTGTACCTACTTTGTTTGGGTGACCTGTGTTGCTTTAATACATATATATACGATACAACAATAAATTAACGCCAATTATATAAAAAAACCTTTCGAAAAATTCCGAAATATTTTTTTTTTTGGATTATTTAGAAGAAAAAAATATATATTTTTATTGTTTAAGGGCTTTGCTGCATCTGCTGTTCAATCTGTGAGCAGGTGATTTAAAGTTAACCTGCAGCTAGACAAGCAATTTTCCTAGGTCTCCATATAAAGTATATCTAGACAGCTGGAGATGACAAATACATGCTGGAGACAGCTTTTAAAAATGGACAGAAGTCACAATGTGTCAGACTCCATTTCATGTCCTTGCTACCATAAGCAATCATGCGGAATACTGCACCGCAATGAGGACCAAGGAAAGAAGGCAGACTTGGACCTACATTCCACATAGGCTGTTAAACTGTTTGGATATTTCTTTAACACTTTTCCCCCAAGGCCAATATAAGAGACGCCATTTAAAAAAGGGCAGTCGTATTGCAACACCAAATAATTTAGAGTGTTCATGCACCATTAAAATCCAGCCTGTCGCCCACAGCATACCACTGAGACTGCACACCGTTACTGCACCATACCACTGAGACTGCACACCGTTAATGCACCATACCACTGAGACTGCACACCGTTACTGCACCATACCACTGAGACTGCACACCGTTACTGCACCATACCACTGAGACTGCACACCGTTAATGCACCATACCACTGAGACTGCACACCGTTAATGCACCACACCACTGAGACTGCACACCGTTACTGCACCATACCACTGAGACTGCACACCGTTAATGCACCATACCACTGAGACTGCACACCGTTAATGCACCATACCACTGAGACTGCACACCGTTAATGCACCATACCACTGAGACTGCACACCGTTACTGCACCATACCACTGAGACTGCACACCGTTAATGCACCATACCACTGAGACTGCACACCGTTAATGCACCATACCACTGAGACTGCACACCGTTACTGCACCATACCACTGAGACTGCACACCGTTACTGCACCATACCACTGAGACTGCACACCGTTAATGCACCATACCACTGAGACTGCACACCGTTAATGCACCATACCACTGAGACTGCACACCGTTACTGCACCATACCACTGAGACTGCACACCGTTACTGCACCATACCACTGAGACTGCACACCGTTACTGCACCATACCACTGAGACTGCACACCGTTAATGCACCATACCACTGAGACTGCACACCGTTAATGCACCATACCACTGAGACTGCACACCGTTAATGCACCATACCACTGAGACTGCACACCGTTAATGCACCATACCACTGAGACTGCACACCGTTAATGCACCATACCACTGAGACTGCACACCGTTACTGCACCATACCACTGAGACTGCACACCGTTAATGCACCATACCACTGAGACTGCACACCGTTACTGCACCATACCACTGAGACTGCACACCGTTACTGCACCATACCACTGAGACTGCACACCGTTCATGCACCATACCACTGAGACTGCACACCGTTACTGCACCATACCACTGAGACTGCACACCGTTACTGCACCATACCACTGAGACTGCACACCGTTAATGCACCATACCACTGAGACTGCACACCGTTACTGCACCATACCACTGAGACTGCACACCGTTACTGCACCATACCACTGAGACTGCACACCGTTAATGCACCATACCACTGAGACTGCACACCGTTACTGCACCATACCACTGAGACTGCACACCGTTACTGCACCATACCACTGAGACTGCACACCGTTACTGCACCATACCACTGAGACTGCACACCGTTACTGCACCATACCACTGAGACTGCACACCGTTAATGCACCATACCACTGAGACTGCACACCGTTACTGCACCATACCACTGAGACTGCACACCGTTACTGCACCACACCACTGAGACTGCACACCGTTAATGCACCATACCACTGAGACTGCACACCGTTACTGCACCATACCACTGAGACTGCACACCGTTAATGTATGCACACTGTCATACAGGCATTATGGGGGAAAAGCCCTCAGGTTACAGTATTAACGGGTGCATTTTCTGCCAACGCAGCGTTTTGAAAGTGGACGTGATTGGCTCTCTCCCGCCAAACGGTCCCTTTTCCGCTGGCATGTTTATTTCATGTATTTATTACTGCGCCGCTGAAGCGTAGCGAGACGCCGGCTGTGTGAATGAATAACGCTTTTTCCTTCACCGCTGCACTTAATGTGCGTGCGCCGAATGCGCTCTTCTGGGGCTGGAGATTTAGCTTTAGCATGTGGCTAAACATGTAGCTTCATCACAGCTCCCTCCTGTGCCTGGATGAGCCGCTGCATGCGTCGCTGTGAGCTTTATCAAAGACAAAGGAGGATGTTTTACCTGCATTCCTCAAGCATTCACACTTCACACACACTCAAGGGGGGAAAGGGGTGTGATGGGAGGTTCTGCTTAGCAACCAAAAAATTACATCACCAGTGGAAAAAATAATTTCAAAAGCATATAAAAATATCTAATAAAAAAAAATCTATACAGACTAGTGATCCATTTATCCGCTCCTTCATACTAGCTTGCCTAGATGAAACAGAGGCTGTGCTGTATTTAATAAAGAGACTGTGCTGTATTTAATAAAGAGACCATGCTGTACTTAATCAACTTCTCTTTGCATAAAGTGTTTCACAGAACCAGCACTGAAGAATAAAATAGACATTCCCAGATGAATTGTAATGAAAAAAAATTGCAATAAAGCATAAACGTTCCATCCCCATTCTGGCAATGTTAGCAGAGGGAAGCTAGAGACTGTGCCTTTTTACTTTTCAGGAGTTGGCTGAATCGCTGACTGAATTTCCCGTGAGAAATGAAAAACGGCTTAAACCTTCACACGTGCACTCTTATAAGTCACCCTGGATAAGAACATTTGCTAAACACCCAAATACAAGCATAACAAATGCAACCCTCCTCTCCCCTCAGTCCTGGGTTACCTTTCGCGGGGTTCACAGTGATTCCAGACCTGTACAGCAGCTCCTCATTGCGCCAGTCGCGGTTCCTCAGTACAGTCCGGGTCCCATAGAGCAGGAACAGAGCAGCGCTACAGTACAGTAGCAGGGTCCTGCAGAGCCGGGCCCCGAGCCGGACGCACAGGGCCCGCAGTCCCACCGCCACCAGGAGGCAGAAGCCCATGCTGGGGATGTACAAGACTCGCTCAGCGATCACAAAGCCCACGTAGAAAAACAGGTTAGAGGCGGGAAGGAAAGGGACGGCCATGAGGCCCAGGGAAAACACCACCAGGTTCTCTGTGGCGGGCAGCGAGGTCGTCCTGACGACAGCGTGGGCCTCCGACCCGTTTAAAGACCGCGGCTCGCCCCCGCCGTGCTCTGGGGTGGGGGGGCAGCTATGCCCGTTGGAGTTGGGCTTCCCGTTAGTCACGTGCGCTTTCCCGTTGGCCTCCCTGGTCTTGCCTGGCTCCCGAAGGCCAACCCACGCCAGGAGCAGAAACCCACCGTAGAAGGCCAAAGTGTGGAGGTTCCTCCAATCGGTGGGCGTCCTCAGGAGGGGCAGGGCGTCCATGGACCAATCGAAGCTCAGGGTGTTGGGGCAAAGAAGCAGCCACAGGTTGGCGGCCGGCAGGTACAGGAAGGTGAGCGTCCTGGTGAGGAGGCTCGGCGAATCGGCCGCTGGGTTGTCGGAGTTGGAGAAGCTCGGCGGTTTGTTTCCCATCCAGTACAGCCGGAGTGCCAGGAGAACAGCGCCCCAAGTGGCCAACAAGCACAAACTCAGGAGCAGGCGCGTGTTCTTCCTCTGCAAGGCCAAAGCAAACAAAACAATAAATATATATAAATATATATCAAAAACAATATGTAACGGGTACTTTTATTGCACACGGCCTCATAAATACAATGTAGACATTCTGTTTGGTTTGGTCTGTGATTTTGGTTTTTTAAAGAGGAAGCCGGTTCAATCTGCTGGTTTAATCTGGGCCAGGTTCTTAAACAGAGTATAAAATGGAAGGATTATTTCCACTTCAGAAAGATGAACTTGAAACGAGCCAAATCAAAATAAAAAATAAAAAACATAAAGCCATATTTTTTTTTGCAATGCTGTTCGAAACACAAGTTGTATTCATGCACAGTATTAGCCAGCAGGGTGTTTTATGGAGTACAGTAACTGGCAAGCGTGTCGGGCCAGAAATAATAACAAAGGCACGTTGCCTAGCGCTCACGGGAATGGAAAGCCACAGATGAGTCATGTATGTAACAGACCCCGCGTGGACATTAGAGATCATTTATACAACATTAGCACCTTCTCACTTCAGACTCTAACACGTACATATAGCAACTTTATGGTTTTCTTTGACGAAGCCAAGGGGTGATCCTTTTCATCCAATTACAGAATTTAAAAAGCTTACATGACCCAGAGAATAAACTTAAACAGTTTATGTTTCAATGGGTCAATGTTAATGCACATAAAATAGGTTAACAAAAACATATATCTGAAACGAATATCAAAACCTAATTTATTATCCATCGTTAAAAATGGCCGCAAACATTTGGTATTCCTCCTCAGAGTGGAAGTGTTGGGGAGATATACAGAGGGGCAGCTTGTGTGATTTCAACAGAAGGTTCGATTTAAAAAATCAATTAAAATAAACTATCAGATGTTTCTTTGTCAAGTTTAGTTATATATACAGTCAATCAGAAGTCCCTGAAGCAGCTAAAGCTCCTGTACTGCACAATAACACCATAACACACTACCTACTATTAATAATGACTGCTAATTAATTTACCCTGAACAGAAGTACACAGTTTAGTTCTAATGTGATAAGTGCACTTTGAATAAACTACACAAAGTCACATAACTAGGTTGCATAATTAATATATACCAATGACCACATTCCAAACTATTTGAAAAGATAAAAGGGAACAACTGATTTAATTCACTGCTTAGATTAAAGTTATGATTTCACAAAATATTATCATGGATCCCAAGATTTATTCTTTTTGGAGGAGTAACAGCAAGCAGCACAAGATGTGATTGCACTACAGAACACTCATTCACATTTGTGAGAAGGTATTGAGCTTTGAATCTTATTAAATTTGACAAGCCAGATTGTAATTAGTAACATGAGGCAAAGAAGCCATTTTAAAAGTTAGAATTAAAAGTAATTTAAAAATATTCATATTAATTAAAATTAAAATTAAAATTACTGCAGCACATTTTTTAAAATATGATTAATATAGGAATCCCCCACCCGGCCCCCAAACACACACACACACACACACACACACATGCACGAACGTGCACACACACACACACACACACACACACACAGATGCACATGCACGCACACAGACATACACACTCACACACACACACACACATACACACACACACACACACACACACAGATTCACGCGCACGCACACAGACATGCACGCACACGCACACGCACATGCACACACAGGTGTTTAAATTTTAACAGAAGGGTCCCAAAATAACTGCCAGTCATGTCAGACTGACTGATAATATCCACATTGCAATCTATGTCCTACATGGATATGGTGCATAATTACAGCTGTATTAAAGGAAATATAGTGTTCACCCACTGCAGGCCTTTGCTGTCTCTGTTCTTGTTTGTACTGTTTATGTGCAAAAGGATTTCACTTGATAAAAGCAAAGTGGTTGGAGGATCATAGTTGTGTTTCCTACAGTACAAAGTAAGCCATAACATATGTTCCAAATCTTCCTCCAAATGAACAAATGTTTCATGAAAACTGCTTGGGAAGCAAAGAGTATTAATCACTGCCAGCGAGAAACCCAAGCGAGCCATTCTACCCGTGCCCCCCCTCCAGAACAAAGCGCAGTTGAGAGAGAGATGAAGTGGACACTATGCGGTAGGTTTCTCAGTAGATTTCGACAGCATCACTGCAAACATGAGCAAAGAGGAACAGATGAAACCGTCCCAATAAAACTCTGATTTCTATCCCCTTCAACACCTGCAAAACGGCTCCTTTTCCCACAAGCGATGAGAAAAACAGCCCCGGATCCTCACAATATTCCTTTACCCCACATCTCATATTAACACTTCCATCTCACAAAATGGCTGCTGCACACAGGACAGGTTACAGCGCTTTAAATCAGTGAAGTCATTCGGCACCTTCATTCAAACTATCTATGACATCATTTGAACATCCAGGCAGACGCTTTAAAAAGCTGCCGCCTCCTCAGTCATGGTATCGATTCCCATTGGTCCTTCACCATGGCATCTGATCCAATGAAGACAACGTGAAGAATTCTAAATCTAGAAAAGCATCATTCTTTCCAAAGGGTTAATACAATTACACAACTGCTTATTCCCCTCCCCTTAATGCAGGGCTGTATGCAGGTTTAACTCCAGTCCTGGGGGGCTGGTGTGTATGCAGGTTTAACTCCAGTCCTGGGGGGCCGGTGTGTATGCAGGTTTAACTCCAGTCCTGGGGGGCCGGTGTGTGTGCAGGTTTAACTCCAGTCCTGGGGGGCTGGTGTGTGTGCAGGTTTAACTCCAGTCTTGGGGGGCCGGTGTGTGTGCAGTGTGTGTATGCAAAAAATATATACTTCATACTATTATGAGCAAAAACAGGGAAATAAGTATATCATCCGGGGATATTAAGAACACTCAATTTTCAGAATTGTCGCGTACTTTAAAAAAGTATACTCAACTGGCATACACAATAGTAGATAAGTGTGCTGATTCAGACACGGCCCTAGATTTCCGCCCATCGAGATTCTGTGCTCACTGGGACAGGCCAGCCTACTGTCACCTGCCCACAGCACCGCCTAGGGTACAGGAGGAATTACAGGCCAGTGCTGTTGAGTAAAAACAGCTCCACCATAGAGGGAGGGCACCTGTGGCGGGTGTTCAGCGCTCATATAATCCAGGCCAGCGACAAAAACCTGCTCAGTATCAGACGAGGCATTTAGGTTTACCACATGTGCTTTATATTTTCCTTAAAAACTTCAGCAGCTCACTTTGATTTTTCAATTTCATGATCCCTTTCTAATCTTCTGAAAGCGCAGGATCAAACAGCCCTGCTGAAAACAGCATGTACTCACAGAGACACAGCTACTGGCCTCAAGTTCAATTATTTCAGGAATTTGGATCCACTGGGAACTATGGAGGCTCAGGTCAGGCTCCAAGTGTAACATTTTTACAGCACTGTTCACATAACAAACAGCCCAGCATGCTGTGATAAAATGATTATAAATCTCACATTGTCACAATGACAGTCAGGTGTAAACAGCAGTCTACACATGCAATACATTAAGACTGCAATACAAGATAAAATGCGAGACGGTCAGAATAAAAACTAAATCCAAGGGAAATAAAACCCACACTAAAAATTACTATGGTCTTGTATTTCTTTGTAGTTTTATTGAAATATTATATTACAGAATATAAATCTATCAATCTGTAGATATGTAAAGCAGTTAAAAATTATTAGAAATAAAATAAAAATACATGTATTGTGGTGATGTATTTGGATGCTCAACGCATGCGACACCTAGAGAAAGATTAAACTTTTATCATTTAAAAAATCCCACAGTAAACATTCAGTAAAATTAATTCTCTTCAGCTGTTATCAATCATCAGGGTCAATCATCAGGGAGGTCAGGTTTGGGGTTGGCCAATGTCAGCATAGTCAGGGTTGGGGTTAGCCAATGGCAGCATAGTCAGGGTTGGGGTTAGCCAATGGCAGCATAGTCAGGGTTGGGGTTAGCCAATGGCAGCATAGTCAGAGTTGGGGTTGGCCAATGGCAGCATAGTCAGGGTTGGGGTTGACCAATGGCAGCATAGTCAGGGTTGGGGTTGACCAATGACAGCATAGTGTCATCGCCTCCTCCTCCACCACTCATGATTCTGCCACTTACAAACCAAGCAAATGTCATTACTCTCTGTTAACTGCAAATACATCTGCAGAATTACAGTGGCAGAGATCGGTCACAAACAAAATGGCACAAAAACACCATTCCTGCTGCAGCACAGGCACACTGATGTGGGATCAGCTGTAGCACAGTTACACTGATCGGGGATCAGCTGTAGAGCAGTTACACTGATATGGGATCAGCTGTAGAGCAGTTACACTGATGTGGGATCAGCTGTAGAACAGTTACACTGATCTGGGATCAGCTGTAGAGCAGTTACACTGATGTGGGATCAGCTGTAGAACAGTTACACTGATATGGGATCAGCTGTAGCACAGTTACACTGATATGGGATCAGCTGTAGAACAGTTACACTGATATGGAATCAGCTGTAGCACAGTTACACTGATCTGGGATCAGCTGTTGAACAGTTACACTGATATGGGATCAGCTGTAGAACAGTTACACTGATATGGGATCAGCGGTAGAACAGTTACACTGATATGGGATCAGCTGTAGAACAGTTACACTGATATGGGATCAGCGGTAGAACAGTTACACTGATATGGGATCAGCGGTAGAACAGTTACACTGATATGGGATCAGCTGTAGAACAGTTACACTGATCTGGGATCAGCTGTAGAACAGTTACACTGATATGGGATCAGCGGTAGAACAGTTACACTGATATGGGATCAGCTGTAGAACAGTTACACTGATATGGGATCAGCTGTAGAACAGTTACACTGATATGGGATCAGCTGTAGAACAGTTACACTGATGTGGGATCAGCTGTAGAACAGTTACACTGATATGGGATCAGCTGTAGAACAGGTACACTGATATGGGATCAGCGGTAGAACAGTTACACTGATCTGGGATCAGCTGTTGAACAGTTACACTGATATGGGATCAGCTGTAGAACAGTTACACTGATGTGGGATCAGCTGTAGAACAGTTACACTGATGTGGGATCAGCTGTAGAACAGTTACACTGATATGGGATCAGCTGTAGAACAGTTACACTGATATGGGATCAGCTGTAGAACAGTTACACTGATATGGGATCAGCTGTAGAACAGTTACACTGATATGGGATCAGCTGTAGAACAGTTACACTGATATGGGATCAGCGGTAGAACAGTTACACTGATATGGGATCAGCTGTAGAACAGTTACACTGATATGGGATCAGCTGTAGAACAGTTACACTGATATGGGATCAGCTGTAGCACAGTTACACTGATATGGGATCAGCTGTAGCACAGTTACACTGATATGGGATCAGCTGTAGCACAGTTACACTGATATGGGATCAGCTGTAGCACAGTTACACTGATATGGGATCAGCTGTAGTACATTTATCAATGACTTTATTTAAACCTGGGGGAAGCATTGAGGGAGAGCCCCTCATTTACAATACTGCCCAGTTACAACAGGGAAGAGGAATAGAAAGAGAAGACCTTACATAAGACAATAATCATAGAACCAATAAACTAAAACATTAGATAAAACTAAAGTTAAAACATTAGATACAAATAAATACATTTAAATAAACTAAATAAAACATGAATAGAACATTTGTTAAAAACAATTACAATCAAAAACAAATGTCTTTGCAAACCATTCCTAATATGACGGGCATAAAAGCAAAAAACAGTCTGTCCTAGGTCAGACTTTGTCTTGGGGGCCCGGAGTACAAGCCAGTCTTGTGAGTGTGTGATAGTTTGCAGTGGTCCAATTCGAGAGTGAGGATAAATAAAGTGGTAACCTGCCCAGCAGGGCTTTATAGATAAAAACAAAACAGTGCTGATCACGTCTCACAGACAGAAAGGGCCAGCCAACCTTTTCATAAAGAAGACAGTGATGTGTGCCAAACGTATCACCTGTGATGAATCTTAGAGCAGGGTGGTAAATGGCATCTAGAGGTTTAAGGGCAGTTAAGGCTGCATGTCTATAAATGACGTCTCCATCGTCTAAAACTGAGATAAATACTGCCTCAAATACTCTCTTTCTGCAGAAAACAGGAAATTATATTTTATTTTATTAAAAAATCCCAATTTTGACCTCAACTTCTTAGCAAGAATGTTTACATTAATTTTAAAGTTGAGTTTGTCATCTACCCAAATACCTAGATATTTATAATGGGGGACTCTCAATAATACTACCATCTAAAGAGTAAATTCGGAAACTGCTGTAATCAATCCTCTTCACTCTGAAAAACAGAATACATTTTGTTTTCACTGTGAAAACAGTTACACTGATGTGGGATCAGCTGTAGAACAGTTACACTGATGTGGGATCAGCTGTAGAGCAGTTACACTGATGTGGGATCAGCTGTAGAACAGGTACACTGATGTGGGATCAGCTGTAGAACAGTTACACTGATGTGGGATCAGCTGTAGAACAGTTACACTGATGTGGGATCAGCTGTAGAACAGTTACACTGATGTGGGATCAGCTGTAGAACGGTTACACTGATGTGGGATCAGCTGTAGAACGGTTACACTGATGTGGGATCAGCTGTAGAACAGTTACACTGATGTGGGATCAGCTGTAGAACGGTTACACTGATGTGGGATCAGCTGTAGAACAGTTACACTGATGGCTGGAGGGGGATTTGGGGAGACCAGTAAGTACTGTAAATTTTGTTTCTCACACCTCCCCACCAGGATTCTGACACCCAGGGCTTTGGGAAAGGGGCAGTGGAAAGGCGCACACTATATTTGGACACAGCGGGATTCTGCAATGTGCCCGAGGTGTCAGAGAGAGGCCAGGCAGGGGGGTGGTGGGGAGACCACCCACCCGCTGACAGGGCGAGGGGACCAGGTGACAGGAGCACCTGGCACACGGCCAAACCGCTCTCAACACCCGTCCTCCTCGCTCACGCGCGCGGCTGTTTATCTCCACATCTGCGTCCGGCCGTTTAATAGGCCTGCGCGGATTACCGCCTCACAAATTAATCACTTAAACAAAAACAAGCCTTTCCAAAAAAGATTACACGCATTTTACAATCTAAATGTGCGAGTCTGCGCTGCTGGCATGAATCTGTGCCAGGACCGGAATCCTGCCGCAACGGCCAACCGACAAACGCATCAACCATCGGACACAACGACGGAGGCAAAAGAGCACATTCATTTACCATGGATTATGGGAACCCCAATCCTATTATCTCACGAGTAAACAAACACGAGCGTCTTCCTAATGCGCTCGCAGTGTAAGCGGCCTGCATTCTGACGAACGGGTCTAATTAAGGACACTGTGAGGGGTCTGCTTTTGGGCGGCTGTATTGTGCGGGGAGCTGAGGAATGCCGGCTTTGTTTATAATCCACTTTAGGCTGAAATAAGTGGTTTAATACAATCCTGCCCGGCAGACTGCAGGCTACTTTCTTTTGTCCAAATCAGTTTAGAACTGAAACAATTTAGCCTTTATGAATTGGACATGTGGATAAAATCTCCATGGATACGAAGTGCAAAGCGGACCAATTAGAGAGACTCTTTTTGTTCACGGAATACAATTCTTCCGGACCAATTAGAGCAGCGGTTTTTGTACACAGAACTCCATTGTTGTGGACATGCTGTGTGGAAATGGACAGGAGGGAGATGGAATAAAGCAGGCTTTTGAACACAGACTCACAGCCGGGACAAACATATGCAGTTTTTGACTTTATGCCATCGCTCACACTTCCCTCAAGTCCTGCGATTGTATCACCCTGCTGCACTTATAACCACCGGTCCAAGTCTAATGGCTCAATCCAGTTTCCTTCTCACATTACTTTAATAAAAATGTATCTGAACATTCATTATTCTTTTTTAAAAATGATTATTCTCATCTTCTCTGTCCTGCATTATCACCACTGTTATTTATAAAGCGCTTTATAAAGAATAACTTTCTAAACAAAGTTTATTGTTAAAGTACATTTTTTAAGGATTAAAGCGAACCTTTCAGTTGAGGCAGTGATTAACGCTGCTATTGCACACGGTGCCACAGAATAGGCACAGCGTAAATACACTCTTAAATAGTTTAAAGTCACTCATAAGGTCAATTAAACCCAATCTCAACCCAGACAAATGAATGCACTACTGTATACAGATACATTCTGGGACAAACCTCCACAAGATTCCCAGCTGCCCTCAAAGACTTACGTAACCTCAAGCATGACCAGCAGCATGACATAACTCACATTAGCGCACGGACGACCTGCATCTCAGGACCAGAGACAGCGTTAACCTGACCCCTGTTTAATAAATCACCATCTTTCTCTTTTCCCTGATTGACTATTTGTGACAAACCTTTTCCCACACCTGGTCAACGCAATTACACCTGAACCGATTGTTAGCAGACAAGCATACAAAAGAATCTGGGAAATGTCAGAGGTCAGAGAAAGATGCCATGCAGAAATGAATCATGCGTCTGCGGGGAATTCACCTCTGTCTCAGCTGCACGGCTCCTTAAAATAAAAGGCTATGAACTGTAGCTGAATAAGACATCCCAAAATTAAAGTTAATTCTTTAGTGCCTCTTAAGGGACGGAGTGTACTACCCCCTCTGCAAGGAGAGAACAAGTAAAATAAGGAAACATCTCCACCATGACTCCCACAGCGCTTAACATATCAAAACTGTCATTGAAAGGCACTCTGGGATACGTTTCTGGGAGAATATGTAGAGAGTCCCCGATGGGTAATGGGGAAAGGAATGCAGGACCCTTGCAGAGGGGTGGAAAAGTCCAGCCACACCGAACCCACTCTGGGTGAACAGAGCCGGGTCATTACAGAATCACAGGGGCCCCACACACATCACCCACCTGTGGTTTGCACACTTAAAACATCCAGATACTAATATTTCCAGCTCTTCCGTAAGAAAGTAAATATGGGTTAAGGGTGAAGGTAGATTTACCACGGTGCGTTGCGGTTACTACTGGGGACTGAGGAAACGGATCAGGGAGACGGGTGTGAAACAGACAGACCGTGTACTTTTCCATCAGCCACTGCAAGAGAAATGGAGTGTGCAGCCGGCATCTGGGCTGGGGACGACTTCAGAGATGCAACACACTGCAGTTGCATGTCAGCAATTCACACAGAGGCCTACAGAGCATACAACATTCACCCACCTGCTCCTAACCTGCTCACGACAGTACAACATTCACCCTACCTGCCCCAAACATGCTCACTACAGTGCAACATTCACCCCACCTGCTCCTAACCTGCTCACTAGTGCAACATTCACCCACCTGCTCCTAACCTGCTCACTACAGTGCAACATTCACCCACCTGCTCCTAACCTGCTCACTACAGTGCAACATTCACCCACCTGCTCCTAACCTGCTCACTAGTGCAACATTCACCCACCTGCTCCTAACCTGCTCACTACAGTACAACATTCACCCACCTGCTCCTAACCTGCTCACTAGTGCAACATTCACCCACCTGCTCCTAACCTGCTCACTACAGTGCAACATTCACCCCGCCTGCTGCTAACCTGCTCACTACAGTGCAACATTCACCCACCTGCTCCTAACCTGCTCACTACAGTGCAACATTCACCCACCTGCTCCTAACCTGCTCACTACAGTGCAACATTCACCCCACCTGCTCCTAACCTGCTCCCTACAGTACAACATTCACCCACCTGCTGCTAACCTGCTCACTACAGTACAACATTCACCCCACCTGCTCCTAACCTGCTCACTACAGTACAACATTCACCCACCTGCCCCAAACCTGCTCACTACAGTACAACATTCACCCTACCTGCTCCTAACCTGCTCACTACAGTGCAACATTCACCCACCTGCTCCTAACCTGCTCACTACAGTGCAACATTCACCCACCTGCTCCTAACCTGCTCACTAGTGCAACATTCACCCACCTGCTCCTAACCTGCTCACTACAGTGCAACATTCACCCACCTGCTCCTAACCTGCTCACTACAGTACAACATTCACCCCACCTGCTCCTAACCTGCTCACTACAGTACAACATTCACCCCACCTGCTCCTAACCTGCTCACTACAGTACAACATTCACCCACCTGCTCCTAACCTGCTCCCTACAGTACAACATTCACCCACCTGCTCCTAACCTGCTGACTACAGTACAACATTCACCCCACCTGCTCACTACAGTACAACATTCACCCACCTGCTCCTAACTTGCTCACTACAGTACAACATTCACCCACCTGCTCCTAACCTGCTCACTACAGTACAACATTCACCCCACCTGCTCCAAACATGCTCACTACAGTACAACATTCACCCACCTGCTCCTAACCTGCTGACTACAGTACAACATTCACCCTACCTGCTCCTAACATGCTCACTACAGTACAACATTCACCCACCTGCTCCTAACCTGCTCACTACAGTACAACATTCACCCCACCTGCCCCAAACCTGCTCACTACAGTACAACATTCACCCTACCTGCTCCAAACATGCTCACTACAGTGCAACATTCACCCCACCTGCTCCTAACCTGCTCACCACAGTACAACATTCACCCTACCTGCTCCAAACATGCTCACTACAGTAAAACATTCACCCTACCTGCCCCAAACCTGCTCAATACAATGCAACATTCACCCCACCTGCTCCAAACATGCTCACTACAGTACAACATTCACCCTACCTGCTCCAAACATGCTCACTACAGTACAACATTCACCCTACCTGCCCCAAACCTGCCCAATACAATGCAACATTCACCCCACCTGCCCCAAACCTGCTCAATACAGTACAACATTCACCCTACCTGCTCCAAACCTGCTCAATACAGTACAACATTCACCCTACCTGCCCCAAACCTGCTCACTACAGTACAACATTCACCCACCTGCTCCAAACCTGCTCACTACAGTACAACATTCACCCTACCTGCTCCAAACATGCTCACTACAGTGCAACACTCACCCCACCTGCTCCTAACCTGCTCACTACAGTACAACATTCACCCTACCTGCTCCAAACATGCTCACTACAGTACAACATTCACCCTACCTGCCCCAAACCTGCTCAATACAATGCAACATTCACCCTACCTGCTCCAAACATGCTCACTACAGTACAACATTCACCCTACCTGCTCCAAACATGCTCACTACAGTACAACATTCACCCCACCTGCTCCTAACCGGCTCACTACAGTACAACATTCACCCTACCTGCTCCAAACATGCTCACTACAGTACAACATTCACCCTACCTGCCCCAAACCTGCTCAATACAATGCAACATTCACCCCACCTGCTCCAAACATGCTCACTACAGTACAACATTCACCCTACCTGCTCCAAACATGCTCACTACAGTACAACATTCACCCTACCTGCCCCAATCCTGCTCAATACAATGCAACATTCACCCCACCTGCCCCAAACCTGCTCAATACAGTACAACATTCACCCTACCTGCTCCAAACCTACTCAATACAGTACAACATTCACCCCACCTGCCCCAAACCTGCTCACTACAGTACAACATTCACCCCACCTGCTCCACCTAACCTAACAACACTCACTGATAAGGGCAAATTCTCAGGACAACACATCTTGAAATGGCCGAACAGCTCATAAAATGCACGATGGGAGTAACATACGTGTAACATACGTGTAGGACAGCTGAAATAACAGCATTATTCTGCACAGGTGTGTTCCTGAGTTACTTGTATAATTCCTAAAGCAGATCTCCATATGAAGAGAACAAAGGGGGTTCGGTAAAGAAAGGGTTAATAACGGACACTGGAGGGTTATCCCAAGTTCATTTGGCACAAACCTACAGAACTCAGATTTAACTTCCTATTTTATCCAATTTCCTTTGTAAAAAGTAACATTAAAATTCTAAACCTGCTTTTGATTATACTTATTTTTAACAAGGCTGTACCTCATGAACTAATGTTACCAACTGCGTCTTAATTTATTCTGATATAGTTTGAGATCAACTTCTGATCAGTTATGAAAACACTTTGATCTTGTCTCACATTACAGATGTTTAGTGCCTCTTGTGAAAATGGAATATACTGGAATATACTTTAAGTAGGTTGTTCACAAAATATAGTGATTCATATTTCACAACAGTGCATTTTTTGCACATACAATTTCAATATCTGAAAGTGGCAATCATTTTGACATTTGCCCATATATTTTTTGATATGAAAATAAGAGTTGATAATATATTTCATTTCAATATATCTTCAGTATATTCCATTCCTGTTCAGGGCATGAAAAGCAGTTTATACTTCCCCAGGTCACACAGCACTGTATGAATGTTCCTGTAGAAAATTATGAACTCGAAAAAACTTTTCCATAAATTAGGACCTACATATTTCAACACCCCAGATCGACATTATTTCATTTAAGCATTTAGCAGAAACCTCTATCCAGAGCAATTGACATTTCCATTTTATTTTATTTTTTTACAGAGAATCTATTTGTACAGTTGTATATTTACTGAAGCAATTCAGGACAGAGTAAGTACCTTGGCTCAAGGGTAAAATGGCAGTGCCCCACTTGGGAATCGAACTTGCAACCCCTGACCAATGTTACAGTACAACCCCTCAGGTACATTATTTAAATGCAACATAAATGCACTTTAACGAGGATTCTGTGACTTCTGTTTGATGCTGCCAACCATAAACTGTTCTGACAGGTAAAATATTACAGCTGCAACCCAAATTTTGGTTAGATTCCAAAATTCCCTGTTGTGTTTACTACAAACATGCTGGGAAATAATGGGGAAAAACTCAATGTTTTTGGGTTCCAGAGTTTATTTAAAAAGTTCTCACAGCAAACATGGTGCCTTTTGAGGTGAGACTACATTTAAAAGTTTAATAAGAACTGTAGGGAGAAAGCAGGAGAAAACAACCCTAGAACAGACTGAGTGCCCCCAGACACCCATAAAATCCTCTAATAGATTCAGGAAGACCAACTGCCAAAGGGGCTGGAAACTGCCTGCAAAGCCAGCTAGTGGTGACGCACTACAGCACCCCACACACACATACACACTACAGCACCCCACACACACATACACACTACAGCACCCCACACACACACTACAGCACCCCACACACACATACACACTACAGCACCCCACACACACACTACAGCACCCCACACACATATACACACTACAGCACCCCACACACACACTACAGCACCCCACACACACATACACACTACAGCACCCCACACACACATACACACTACAGCACCACACACACACACAAACACACATACGCACTACAGCACCCCACACACACATACACACTACAGCACCCCACACACACACACACACTACAGCACCCCACACACACACATACACACTACAGCA
>CM040403.1:4223728-4238728 GCA_022702515.1 Ilyophis sp. 1 JC-2022 | reverse complement strand
AGCGCTGCAACGGCGACATGTAGTCCAGCTGTCTCTCGTGTACGTGTTTGTTAATTTGTATGTGTTTTGTTGTGTCTGGCTTTTGTCTTTAGTTTTTTTCATGCGGGCTAGACATTTTTCAGGGCACTCCTGCTGCTCGTTTTGATAATATTGAGGAATTGTCTAGTCAGGATAATTTTGTTTGTGGTCGTCACCATGGAGATGCATTCGCAACATATGCTCAGCAATGTCCATTGGATCTGCAGCCACAAAGTTTACCATCGCTCTTCACCGGAGTTGAACATGTGACTGATCCAGGACTGCAGGCAATTTTCAAAAGGCCTCCAGGGAAGGGAAGGAGAAGATAATGCGGGGGAGGAGTGAGGTGACGAGTGGGAAGGCTGACGCAGTTCGATGCTCCATGTTGACGGTGGACAGAGACCGCAACACTGCGTGTATGGAGGAGAGTCATGGAGGCGGAGTTTGTGTGTTGGATTGCTTGATAACACTGGACATCTTGGGACAGCGGGGGGTATTTTTAATCATGCCGTTGTGGATCTGCTCCACTGTCTATGTTTTTTTGTTGTTGCTGGGGGCTACAAATGAAGGTCCCTAACAGGAAAATAAAAGTTATTCTATTCTATTCTATTCTATTCCATTCTATTGGAGATCACGTGTACACCTGCGCGATAATTGAAATACAAGATTTACGTTCACAGCAAATATTAAACTTACTGACAGCGTTTTACTCTTCTAAATATGCGTGTGTACGGACACAGAACATGAGCGACTACAGCTAATAACTTTGATTGTTGAGTTCCAAAATGCAAGTGTGAACGGGGCCTAAGTACATTACATTACATTATAGGCATTTAGCAGACGCTCTTATCCAGAGCGACTTACACAGCATTTATTTTTTTTTTTTACATTAGTATCAGCTGGATATATATATAAGAAGCAATGCATGAAGTAGTACTTGCTCAAGGGTACAACTCAGTGTCGGACCTGGGAATCGAACGGAACCCCTCGGGGTTTAAACTTACAAACTTTCCATTTATACACACATACCCGCAGTAACTCTGTTCAGGCAAGCACCTCGTTAAGCACCCCCTTAATCAGGCAAGCACCCCGTTAATGGAACTTAAACCACCGCCTCCGTACAGGATTATAATCCATTCTTTTTATCATATCAAGAACGCAGGCCAGCTTCAATCTACCGACATAAATACAAGGTACTTTGTTAGTTTTACACTGCAAGAGTTTACAAAGATTTACACAAAGATCACCTTCCAAATAAATATACCGTGACAGGGTATCCATGACGACCAGCGGAGAGGACTGATGCTGTCACATTTTGTCTCGTCTCTCTTGCGGCGTTTACCGGGAGCTGGAGAGTTTATATTTCTCAGCTCCGGCTGCAGCAGATTAAATTCCCCAGTCAAAGAGACTCCGTTTAGCGTAAACAAGAGAACGGGGACGACTTTCAGCTTCACAAGTTAAACCGTCTGAACTCTGCCGTTAACAAGACCAAAGCAATGACAGAAAACAGAAGGGAAAACCATCTCCACTTTTTCAGTTGTGTGAACATCACCCATGCAGGGAGGCTGTAAAACAACCTCATTTTATTCTTTATTTTTTATATTTTATAACACATGGGCTATGGCTACACGCACAGGAGACTGCATTTAGCAACTTTCTGGGTCTTATAACCTCACAAGCCTGAACCAGAGACAACCTTTACAAATCTACGGGGTGGAACCAGAAATTTTAATATATTTTTTTCTGGTTTGGATTGTTTGGCCTCTGGCACTCACACATCATAGCTGTTCAGTTTTCATTACAGCGCATTCTGTCTGTGGGTTTATTCCAGCACATTCTGTCTGTGGGTTTATTCCAGCGCATTCTGTCTGTGGGTTTGACTCACTTCACACTTCCTCAGTCACCGTGAGGAGTTTATTTTCGCTCGGCGTCATCATGTGACTGACGACAGGGCCAAACATTAGGATGTAATTACGAGCTGTGAGTAGAGGGGGCGTGTGATTAAAACCCCCTGCGTCTCTGACGAGAGGTGTGATATCACACAGGGAGCGTCAGGCTGTGTTTGGACCCAAGGGCTCACAAATTAAAACATTAAAACACTCACACACAACACCTACAACCATGGACTGCATCTGTTACACAACAGCTTCAAAATGTTCAATAGCAATGCAAATCTTAATAGCAGAGTTACCTTCTAAGCAATACCTTCTTTTTTATTCCCCATGGAAAAAAACATCTTTGTTTGAATTTAGGCACTAATATGCTTTTGGGACGTTTCCCTTTTTCCATGAAATTGCAGTGGAGTAAGAATAAGTATTAAGAGAATAAGTTCTACTGAGGACCTGAAGACAACTCCAGTTATGATACCAAAAAAAACAAAGCAAGCAGCCAGTTCAGGTGAAAGCCAAGGCTGTGGAAATAACATTTCTCTGTATTCTTCCATCTTGGATATTATATCAGATTCCTAGGCTGCTCTTGTGGTCTTTTACTAAGGAATGGGGAGAAATCTTAAGCTAAGAGAAAGGGCGGGGTTGACCTTATTGCTCTGGATGATGTCATGTGTCATGAACAAGTTTACTTACTATTCCCACAGTGATTGGTTGATAGGGGATTTGTCTCTGTCAGTGATTTCATCATAGAAATACTGTAGAAAAAGGTATCATGTTTCCATATTCAAATAAAGATTTTTTATCCTACGTGGTTATTCACAATTAAAGTGTTTGTGTGACCAATATAGCAATATATATAACAACCAATGTAACACTTAATTTGAAGGGTTCTTCATAAGAGCTATATAACTTCTTCATACGCACTACATAGCATATTAATAAGCACTACATAGCATATTCATAAGCACTTCATAGCATATTCATAAGCACTATGAATGTTTATGTAGTGCTTATGAATATGCTATGTAGTGCGTATGAAGAAGTTATATAACTCTTATGAAGTGTTACCGAAACATCTTTATGAGATGTGCAACTGCAAGCCCTATGTATTGGATGAGTGTTGTGTTCAGTGTGTGTGTGTGCGTGCGTCAGTGTCTGTGCCCGTGTTTAGTGTGTGTGTGAGACTGTTCAGTGTGTGTGTGTGTGTGTTCAGTGTGTGTGTGACTGTTCCATGTGTGTGTGACTGTTCAGTGTGTGTGTGTGTGTGTGTGTGTGTGTGTCTGTTCAGTGTGTGTGTGTGTGTGTGTGTGTTGTGTGTGTGTGTGTGTGTGTTTGTGTGTGTGTGGTGTGTGTGTTGTGCGTGCGTGGCGGTGTGCGTCAGTGTCTGTGTGTGTGTTGTGTGTGTGTGTGTGTGTGTGTGTGTTGTGTGTGTGTGTGTGTGTGTGTGTGTGTGTGTGTGTGTTGTGTGTTGTGTGTGTGTGTGTGTGTTTTGTGTGTGTGTGTTGTGTGTGTGTGCGTGTGTGTGTGTGTGTGTGTGTGTGTGTGTGTGTGCGCGTTCAGTGTCTGTGCCCGTGTTTAGTGTGTGTGACTGTTCAGTGTGTGTGACTGTTCAGTGTGTGTGTGACTGTTCAGTGTGTGTGTGTGTGTGTGCGTTCAGTCTGTGCACATGTGTGTGTTCAGTGTGTGTGTGCGCGTGCGTGTGTTCAGTGTGTGTGTGTGTGTTCAGTGTGTGCGTTCAGTCTGTGCGCATGTGTGTGTTCAGTGTGTGTGTGTGTGTGTGGGTTTTGTGTGTGTGCGCATGTGTGTGTGTGTGTGTGTGTGTGTGTGTGTGTGTGGTTTTTGTGTGTGTTCAGGGACAGAGCAGTTTTAGAAGCCCTGGTAAAGCCTTCCCAGCACTGCAGCGCTCCAGAAAAGGAGAACATAGCCGTGCGTTAGTAGTGTAACATGACGAGAACAGGGGGGCGTAACGTGTCCTCTGCCCATCCCGGCCGTGACTAACGGCCCCCACGGCTCTCTGCCCTGCTCGCTGGAGACAGACTGTGTGCTCGGACAGCGTGTTGCTGTGATACCGACGCTGCGTACTGCGGATATGACCGTGACCTCATCGCTAATGTTCCCGCAAACAAATGAGCCATCTGGATCTGGGATGCGGGACGCTGTTACTCACGGCTACGAGTCACGCTCATCCCACCAAACCGGGGTCCGCATTTCATCACATCGCCACAAAAACGCCTTCCTTCAGAAGCCTGTGATCGGTATGAATTATACCAGACGATATTTTTCATCTGAGAGTGATGACATAGGCGCTGTACTGCTTGACCTCCATTTTGAAAAGCAGGCATTCTCAAAGGAGTAAGTTGGAACACAAGAATAATATTCAGCTCAACTCAATAATGTTCTGCGGGCGCACCAAAATATTTCAATGGTCCTGGAGAGAGAAATAACTGCATGATTTATGAAAAGCTAAAAGCCAAAGACACTCAAATACTAAAGAACCCTAAGAAAAGCAGCAAGAATGTGATCTTAATAAAAGCACAGGTGAAAAGCAAGCAACGCGTCACGCCGTAAATATTTGCACAGCGTCCACGCTTCTGTGTGCGCCGTATAACCTATACTGAATAGGAACCTGAGCTATCCAGTATAAGTCACATTTAATGTAAATCAGTGCATTAAATGCTTTTAATGAAACAGCGGTTTGGCTTGTCAGTTTTACTCTATTAGAGTTAACAGCCCTTGTTTGGTGTGCTGATCGGTGAGTAAAAATAAAAAAGAAACGCACCAGTGGTAATAGACACTGTAAGATAAGACTTATGATGTGAATGACTTCAGGGAGCCGAGCTAATATTCATTAACTTCCAGAAGCAAGCTGTGGTGAATTATTAATCCTCACAGGAATTAATGAGTTACAAAGTCCATATTAGGCAGCTATAAGATTAACATAATTTTTTTTTAAACATCCTGGTTTACACAGGGCTGATGACTACGTTTAGAAGAATACATATAGCTTTTTTTTTCTCGAATTAATTAGTTCTCAATTCCACTCCCAAGTTTGACGGAATTGAAATACAGCACACGTCAACACCAGTGATTATTGCTCAAACCGCTCTACGGCACATCAGACTCTTGGCTATTCACAGCAGGAACATAGCACTTTCCTACTTTATGTGGTTGTAAGTGGTTCTTTGTTGAAACCACACTTCATTTTTGAATGCATGTCAGGCAGAAAAGAGGGTGGATTGCTGGGAAACGGAGTCCTGGCAGCCGGGCAAACGTGACCCTCTCGCTCTGCCAAACATGGGCTCACGGCTCCGCTTGCATATCCCAGAATCCCAGCTGCCGTGCCACTGTACGTGCGGCGCTCCTTCTGTGGGCTTGGGGGCTGTCCAATCGGCTTCACCAGAGTCTTCTTACCCCTCCCAAGTCTGCCCGCAGCTCAATAAAGAAAGAGAATCCCCCCACCCCCCATCTCGCCCCCTCACCCCCCTCCCCCCATCTCGCCCCCACCCCCCTCCCCCCATCTCGCCCCCTCCCCCCTCCTCCTCTCTGGGCCATTTTTATCACCGGATTCTGAATTTTATTTTTATTATTATTATTATTATTATTATTATTATCATTAAGATTATTATTCCTCACACAGCACCCTGCAGTCTCAAACTTTCATTTGAGACGTCCTGAGAACAATGCAAGTGAAAATCCTTCAGTCAGCTTCTCTCACGGGCGCGGTGCAGAGACCCCCACCCTGACCCTCCACCCCCACCCCAGTGAAAGGCCCAAAAAGAAAAGGGGCGCCGTAGTGTTGCATTGTGACAGAGCAGACTGGGAACACGGCCAGGGTGGGACGTTCCTCTGTGGAGAGATTTAAACCCGTCATGGGCGAAAGCAGGTACACGACTCCACCCCCTCTGCTGTGAGGTCACCATGGCAACGCTGGCTCCATTCATCCCTCTGTTAGCTTACAGAACTGGAAACGGAATAGACTGCAACACAGTGAAATTAAATACATAGCAATACACCATCTACGAACCTGCTCGTTTAATCTAATGTCCCAGAGCAACTGCTTCTAAAGATATTATTCTGTGTGTTTTTAAGGTACAATGGCCTATTGTCTGTACTCTAATATAATCTGAGCTGACTGATCAGTTAAATGAGGCCAAACGAGGAAGATTAAATGCACATTGTTGTGATGGGATTGATGATGATATTTTTCCAGGACCCTAAAAAGGCCAGTTTAAGGAGGCACTGCACACAGGGGACACTCCAGCAGCAGGAATTCCCTGGTCTCCCTTAAACATGGAGAACATGCACTCACGCAAGAACACAGCAGACCGAGAGCCTGAGAAATCGCCGTTTTCCCATTGGACAGAACAATCGTGGGAAACAGCAGCAGCCTTTGGCCAATGAGGTCCCAGCTGTGAGGTCACAATACAGCTATGAGGTCACAATGCAAGCACGTTATCACCCCTCCCACCCAGACACTGCAGTGGGTTTTGTTTATAAAGCCAGATAGGAAAAGGGTTCTGGCAGATTGGTAAACAGAGTCAGAAATCGCAGCACCAGGTTTCTCTACATGTAGTTTTTGTATGCAGCTGGCAGCTCTCCTTGTTGCATTTCTGCATTTCAACCCTTATAGAAATAAATATAATACACTGCAATATATTGTAAATATGTGAATAAATATGAAATTAAGTGTATTTCAAAATATTACTATCTGAAAACAGCGATAGTTTTGTTCATTAGCCCCATTGTGAAGTGTTACAATAAAATTATATTTATTGTAATAAAAACACAATTTAGAGGAATTAAGTGATTTACCATTTCTACATTTGTTCTGATTTCAGAAAACAATGCACTATAGGATTGTGTAATTCAAGTCAACACAAAAAAAACACAATGCTTAATTTACCTTAATTTACCAATATTAAGAGCAAAGTGCTAATGGTTAGCTAGACTGCAGCCGAGACTTAAACGGGTATATCATGGCTGAAAGCCTGCAGATATTGGCTGGGATAGAAAGGTCAGGTCAGTGGGCATTCTCACTGAAGGCCCAGTGGCCTCGCTAAAGTCGGCATGAAATCTGCATTGTTTGGGACGTGCTGCAGCCTAATCCATGTGACACACGATTAAGAACACAACAATTTGGGTCCGGGGTAAATAATCTAACCAGCAGTGTGTGACCACGAGGACTCCCACACCAGTTAACCCCCCCGGATCTACACAGGCCAACAGAATGGACTACTGGCCAATAACAGGCCACACACATGGAAGATGTTTTCTGTGTTTAAAATAAACTCAAAAATAAATTCAGTCTAAACATGGCTTAAGCGTGAGCATGAGCAGAATGCTCTTCTCTCAGCCAGTTTTGCATGTTATTAGCATGTTATTAGCATGTTATCCGTTTGTATGACTGGAAGTTTTCTTAAGCAGCTCTACTACCCCATCTATTCATCTGAAGATTCTCATGAGGAACTCGCCTTTTTTTTGCCCGACTAGAGTTACCGTCATACACCACTCAGAGTACACACTGCCTACACACCACTCAGAGTACACACCATCTACACACCACTCAGAGTACACACTGTCTACACACCACTCAGGGTACACACCGTCTACACACCACTCAGGGTACACACTGTCTACACACCACTCAGAGTACACACTGTCTACACACCACTCAGGGTACACACTGTCTACACACCACTCAGAGTACACACTGTCTACACACCACTCAGGGTACACACCATCTACACACCACTCAGAGTACACACTGTCTACACACCACTCAGGGTACACACTGTCTACACACCACTCAGGGTACACACTGTCTACACACCACTCAGAGTACACACTGTCTACACACCACTCAGGGTACACACTGTCTACACACCACTCAGGGTACACACTGTCTACACACCACTCAGAGTACACACTGTCTACACACCACTCAGAGTACACACTGTCTACACACCACTCAGGGTACACACTGTCTACACACCACTCAGAGTACACACTGTCTACACACCACTCAGGGTACACACTGTCTACACACCACTCAGAGTACACACTGTCTACACACCACTCAGAGTACACACTGTCTACACACCACTCAGAGTACACACTGTCTACACACCACTCAGAGTACACACTGTCTACACACCACTCAGGGTACACACTGTCTACACACCACTCAGAGTACACACTGCCTACTCACCACTCAGAGTACACACTGTCTACACACCACCCAGAGTACACACTGTCTACACACCACCCAGAGTACACACTGTCTACACACCACCCAGAGTACACACTGTCTACACACCACTCAGAGTACACACTGTCTACACACCACTCAGGGTACACACTGTCTACACACCACTCAGGGTACACACTGTCTACACACCACTCAGGGTACACACTGTCTACACACCACCCAGAGTACACACTGTCTACACACCACCCAGAGTACACACTGTCTACACACCACTCAGGGTACACACTGTCTACACACCACCCAGAGTACACACTGTCTACACACCACTCAGGGTACACACTGTCTACACACCACTCAGAGTACACACTGTCTACACACCACTCAGAGTACACACTGTCTACACACCACTCAGAGTACACACTGTCTACACACCACTCAGAGTACACACTGTCTACACACCACTCAGGGTACACACTGTCTACACACCACTCAGAGTACACACTGCCTACTCACCACTCAGAGTACACACTGTCTACACACCACCCAGAGTACACACTGTCTACACACCACCCAGAGTACACACTGTCTACACACCACTCAGAGTACACACTGTATGTACCACCACAGTTGCTGTTAAGCTAGATGTTACAAATCATCCAAGCAAAAAAATTCTGGAGTTCACTGTTCCAGTTTAAACTGTTATGGTTTATTACCTTTTCACATACTAAAACGAGAAAGAATCCGTACATCAGACTGATGGTAGTTTTAAATGTCACCTTTAATGAATTTGGCATTCAAGAGCATTGTGCAGATTTTCTTTCGTCATTTTATACATAATTTCCATCACCTGTATTTCTTTGGGATGTGCTGTTCTTTCTTTTTATATTTCACATGTTACCTGTGTATATGTATATGTGTGTATGACGTCACATGGCGCTGTAATGGCGACATGTAGTACAGCAGTCTCTCGTGTTTGTGTTTGTTAATTTGAATGTGTTTTGTTGTGTCTGGCTTTTGTCTTTTGTTTTTTTTCATGCACTGTGTGTTTATTGTGGGACGGGGAAGCAGGTTGGAGATTTGTCGGAGCACTCCTGCTGCTCGTTTTTCTAATATTGACGAATTGTATATTTTTTGTTTGTGGTTATCACCATGGAGACGCATTCACAACATATGCTCTGGAATGTCCGTTGAATCTGCAGCCACAAAGTTTCCCATCATTCTTCACCGGAGTTGAAGATGTCAGAAACACCATCTTCACCTCTGTAAAATGCACTGGATCTCTGTCCTTCATACAAAGCCACACAACCATGAAAAAGCCCAGATGTGCACAGTGAGATAAACTGACTGTCACATTACCCTGCATTAATGTCGGCCATTTAGAGAAGGGAAACCGAGCATTACCCTGCATTAATGTCGGCCATTTAGAGAAGGGAAACCGAGCATTACCCTGCATTACTGTCGGCCATTTAGAGAAGGGAAACCGAGCATTACCCTGCATTAATGTCGGCCATTTAGAGGAGGGAAACTGAGCATTACCCTGCATTAATGTCGGCCATTTAGAAAAGGGAAACTGAGCATTACCCTGCATTAATGTCGGCCATTTAGAGAAGGGAAACTGAGCATTACCCTGCAGTAATGTCGGCCATTTAGAGAAGGGAAACTGAGCATTACTGAGTAATGTCGGCCATTTACAGGAGGGTGACAATGAGTCTGAAGCCCCTGAAGATCAATGTCTGATAATCATGAAAATTATATTTCATTACATAAAGCATGCAAAGCCCCATTCTACAACCAATAATAAAATCCCTGCCGAGTACTGTCCAACAAGAATTTAATCATTCATAACCACAGCAAAAATGATTACGAACCTGTCAAAGCCAAAAAAAATACATAATGCAACGGTGTCTAAATGACAATTTTCTCTATTGATGAAATCATAATTTATCATAATTTATCATTATAGCTTCCTAGGGTCTTGTTCCTCCAGTAATTCAAAATGAAGTTTCATTATGAAGCATTGGCATTTTAGACTAGCTACAGATTTCAGCAATAAAGACTCAAACACGCCCTTTCACATCAGCCACTTACATCATGTCTGTACGAGAACTAAACATCCCTTTGTCATCGCATATGAAACTAATTAAAGAGGGGTCACAGTTGTCTTGGTTCTGGGGCAGCCAATTAAAGCCAAACTGATTAAATTCTGGGGGGGGGGGGCAGTTTCAATCTACAGGTGCTTTACAGCATGCGATAAGCCTTTCAATTTATAGGCTGGGACTTCATTTAATTCCACAGTAGATAAATAAACACTGGGGTGGGTCGGGGGGTGGGGCGGCTTAGTGACCTCGTTTCAGTCAGAAGGCGACAGTGCCATACAGCCCCCTGCACTTCAGCACCGGTTCTGTTTCAGATAGTCTATTTAATCAAGGAGGTTTATTTTTTAAAAGAAATCCTGCGCTCATTAGTTTAAAGTCTTATTCTGGAAGCTGAAGAAGGGGCGCAGTGGGAATGGAAATGTTGTATTTCGGAGGTCAAAGTGCCCTGTTCTGTACTGTTGTCATTTCTCACCCCGGGTGGGAAAAACCCAGGTGAGAAAAGCAATTACACAGACCCTGGCTGTGTGAGGCGACTCAGGGTCACGCACCCACATTATTACTGCTCATAAATCAGTGCATCTGGGGCTGCTGTGCCTCCCTCTCTCTCCCTCTCTCTTTTCCTTTCTCTCTCTCTCTCCCTCTTTCCCTCCCTCCCTCTCTCCCTCTTTCCCTTCCTCCCTCCTTCCCTCCCTCTTTTCCTTTCTCTCTCTCTCCCTCTTTCCCTCCCTCCCTCTCTTTTCCTTTCTCTCTCTCTCTCCCTCTTTCCCTTCCTCCCTCCTTCCCTCCCTCTCTCTCTCTCTCCCTCTCTCCCTCCTCCCCTCTGTCCCTCCTTTCCTCCCTCTCTCTCCCTCTCTCCCTCCTTCCCTCCCTCCCTCTCTCCCTCCCTGCCTCCCTCCCTCTCTCCCTGTCTCTCGTGCACTTTCTCACTCACTTTCTCCTTCCCCCTCTCTCTCTTATGTACTTTCTCACTCACTCTCTCCTTTCCCCTCTCTCACGCACTCAATCGCTCACTCTCTCAGTGGTCTGGGCGTGTTTCCCGAGGCACTGAATCGCTCACTCTCTCAGTGGTCCGGACGTGTTTCCCGAGGCACTGAATCGCAGGCTGGAGGGCCTTGTGGTCCTTCCGTTTCCCCTCGGCATGGCTGCGCGCCAGAATCACTTCCTGCTCCATCAGATAAGGCCGTCCCAATTGGCTGTTAGTTAGGCGATACAGTCAGGGCCAATGAGGAGCAGTGATGGAGAAGAGAAGCGCCGAGCTCCAGTCAGCTGTGGAAGTCTTAATCCAACTCGGGGCCTGTTAATCGAGTATAAAATTGGTCAAGAGGGAACAGTCATGATTTAACGGTCAGCCGAGCAAGACCAAGATACGAAAATACAGGAAGTCTGCATTTAACCACTGGGCCATCATCGTAATTGGAAACAGAACGCTACATTTTTCCATTAAAATCCATTAAATCATCTAATTTCTACATGATTGTTAGAAATGACGCTCGTAAATTCACATGATGGTCGACGACACGTGAACTAAAACGAACGGGGAACGAGAAAAAAATCATTGGGACGTATATCCGAGCAGTCTACCTTAAAAACAATTCCCACCGCCCCCGAGCCAAAGCAAACAAAATATCCAAGTTTCTGTTCTTGCATGTGTTTGAAGAGCCCAACAACCTTATAAACACACACATCTCTAACCCTAACAAACCACTTCATTCCACATGCTGTCTATTAGGATTTTAAGGAAAAGGCTCGTTTGCCATTTAACAGTTACAGACCCGAATCTATGAACAACAAACACCTTGCAGAACACAAGCTTAATGGCTCCCGTTCCACTATCTGCACCACATCAGCAACACTGGCACTCAAAGGTAATCAGTCCTATAGAAGGTAGAAAGTGTGTGAAATTATATGAAGTCAATTTATCGATAGCTTGTATTCAGCATTGCGTTTCCTCTTCCCTTTAAACAAGGAACTCTTTATTAATATAACAAATAAGGCACGGTTCCGCAGTGACAGGAAGTGAGAATTTCCCACAGAAGTTCTTGCCTTTGATGTCCCAGGGCGGTTTCCTGAGTAACAGTAGAGCCAGAGGGAGCATAACATAGGCATTCTGAACCCTGAATGAGTTTTCATATCAGTCACCCGCCCCGACCCCCATCCCCGTTCATTATTACTGCACTAGTGTCCGAGTTACGCCTCTCTTGTTTTTAACCTTGTGAAAGTTCAACTGCATCTTGACCTTAATAGTGACTGTTCTGGAGTAAAATATTAATCTAATATTTTCTTCTTGACTCGACACTACAAAGGACAATTTGAAAACATCGTCATTTGCAGAAGAATTTATTTATGGCGAGTGGAACGTTTGCCAAAAGACGGCCCAATTCATCCACCAACCAGCAAATGGAACAACCAAAAAAACAGCACCAGCTGGCGGTTGGCATTCCTAGCACTGCTGGTAACAGTTATAGCAGATCAGTAGTGCTTAGAGACCATAGCATTAGCACAGATCATATTAGCACCATTAGTGCTAATATTAGCCTACTATTATTATCAGTAGTAATAGCAGCAGCAGAAAAGGAAAGGAAGAGCCAAGCCGCCATCCCCTGTTTCTCTACTTGTGGCTATTTATCATTTTTACCTTCAGTAAAACCTGCTTAGCATTAAACAGGCCATTAGACAGACCCCCTCTCCCAGCAGGAACAGTGTGAGAACAGCTGTGACACAGCCAGCATGCGGACCCAAAAACACAATGTAACAGGTTTCTCCTGACCTCCCACCTGTGTTCAGTCATTAGGGAGAGAAGAACACCCGTCTGAAAGCACACACAGGTATGAATCACAGACTTGGAGAAAAAGTACATCAATAAAATCTCAATGCCCAGCAGCCTTAAGCCACACAACCATTAACGGCCGAGGTCAGTTCATCTGTCAATTATATAAAAGAATGCAAAAATATATGCTACACCAATTTCTCTGTCTAATTGTGGCTTTGTGTTTGGGGTGTAGCTATTAGGCTATAGATGATTACTCCAAAAACAGGGCAAACAGAATTATCAGGGTGTTTAATGACGGATGAAATAAACAGAAATAGATACTTAAACACTGGCTGAACAACATTTACTACCAACAGAGTCACAATTCTGGGAGGAACATACTGAGGAACATGTAGATTCATTAAACCCCTAAAATTCACTCAATCACTTTCTGATTGAGATTTTCAGAATAAGAACAACGATCGGAGTGTTGATTTAATAGACTCTGGCCTATGCCATCATGTCAGAGATGGGACTTTTATTAAAACACAGCTGCGGTACGGCAGAGAAGGTTTACGGTCTCCGGGCCACTGCTTAGCCCCGGGACAGGCCTTCATTGCCCACCTCCCCCGCTCCTCCATCTTACCAGCCTGTGTGAGGAGGACTGCTGGAGTTTATGTGAGTAATCATTTCTGCCGGAGTTCATTTTACAGGCCAAAGGCTCTCCATCAAGATTGCTATCCAAGGTCAGGTGGTGGAGGGCATCCGCTCACAAACACTTTGGCGGTAATGGATTCTGTGTCCCAGCTATGGCCATCTAGAATGTGAAAGTATCTGAAGACATTTTAGTCTGGGGGTCTTCAAATAACATGTAGAACTATCAATGCAGCATTTACACAGCCATTATTTAGCCAAAGCTCTCACCTAGAGCAGCTTACAGGGCGGGAAAGGGGGTATATTCATACGTACTAAATGTTTTCATAAACCCAAAGCAATATTATTATTATTTGAAAAGTGTGAGAATTTTGTGTCATACAGGGTGACAAGCCACCTGTTTTCATAAAAAGAAGGACGAAAAACAGGATTGTAAGAAACTGAGAACGTTGAGACTGAGAAATGGATCTGACAGGAGTCGAGCGGTGATGAGGCATAATGGTTTTATGGGTTACAGCAGAAGCAAGTCTTATACAAACACAGCAGCAGCTGGATATTTAACCACTGGTGAGAGGAGAGAAATCCTGCCAAAAACCACAAAGAACACCTATGACACGAGAGAGCGCTCCCGCCACACAGGGGCTTTCTGCTCTTTTCTTTCTGCACACACCTCTCTCCCTCCCCCCCTCCCCCCTCCTCTCCCCCTCCCCCACACATTTAAATCAACCAGTCAAATATTCATCACACAAATGATACCAAGCAGCGTTCAAGCACTTTTGTTTTGAAAAGACCAGCCTTAGGGAACAGTGATCAAAGTTTATCCTTTAACAGCCCCCATCATTGACCCAATGCAGCCCAAAAAATGTAATAAGCTAGAGCAGCTAGAGATTTCAGACGTCACATTTCCCTGAAATAAAAACCTAAAAACTATTTCCTGACTGGCTGTGCAATCACACAACCTGACCTGAATTAGGCCTACTGTTAATTATGGTCTGTATAACCACCCCCCCCCCCAAAAAAAAAAATGTATTTTTACACTGATGAAGAAGGAAATGCAAACTCACAGGATAACATGGTAAACTAGTCAACTCACAGGATAACATGGTAAACTAGTCAACTCACAGGATAACATGGTAAACTACTCAACTCACAGGATAACATGGTAAACTAGTCAACTCACAGGATAACATGGTAAACTAGTCAACTCACAGGATAACATGGTAAACTAGTCAACTCACAGGATAACATGGTAAACTACTCAACTCACAGGATAACATGGTAAACTACTCAACTCACAGGATAACATGGTAAACTAGTCAACTCACAGGATAACATGGTAAACTAGTCAACTCACAGGATAACATGCTAAACTAGTCAACTCACAGG
>CM040403.1:4196228-4221228 GCA_022702515.1 Ilyophis sp. 1 JC-2022 | reverse complement strand
GTAGCAGCCTTTGGGCTATTCTCACGCTGCTGTGGGCATGTAGCTGCCTTTGGGCTATTCTCACGCTGCTGTGGGCATGTAGCTGCCTTTGGGCTATTCTCACGCTGCTGTGGGCATGTAGCTGCCTTTGGGCTATTCTCACGCTGCTGTGGGCATGTAGCTGAGCTTTTTACTCTCTGAGTGTAAGTCAGCAATCACATGGGCACTGTGCGATGCCGACAGCCTTTAGATTAAAGAGATTAAAGAAATAGGATATAACATATGGTGTTTATGCCATCGCAATGAATCATATGTCCGTGTATTTATATAGAAGAACAGAATGATCTCTGGTGCCGGGCCACAGGTTATTATGGTCAAATATAAACGTGTGATTGAGCTTTGTCAGCAGGGTGTTTGATGAATTCATCATCTCAAACAGCACAGTCACCGACCCCCCTTTCAGAGAGGAGGAATGGCCGTTACCCCCCTTTCAGAGAGGAGGAATGGCCGTTACCCCCCTTTCAGAGAGGAGGAATGGCTGTTACCCCCCTTTCAGAGAGGAGGAATGGCCGTTACCCCCCTTTCAGAGAGGAGGAATGGCCGTTACCCCCCTTTCAGAGAGGAGGGAGGTTGAGGCTGTGAGTTACTGAAGGAGGTTGAGGCTGTGAGTTATTGAAGGAGGTTGAGGCTGTGAGTTACTGAAGGAGGTTGAGGCTGTGAGTTACTGAAGGAGGTTGAGGCTGTAAGTTACTGAAGGAGGTTGAGGCTGTGAGTTATTGAAGGAGGTTGAAGCTGTGAGTTATTGAAGGAGGTTGAGGCTGTGAGTTATTGAAGGAGGTTGAGGCTGTGAGTTATTGAAGGAGGTTGAGGCTGTGAGTTATTGAAGGAGGTTGAGGCTGTGAGTTACTGAAGGAGGTTGAGGCTGTGCGTTACTGAAGGAGGTTGAGGCTGTGAGTTACTGAAGGAGGTTGAGGCTGTGAGTTATTGAAGGAGGTTGAGGCTGTGAGTTATTGAAGGAGGTTGAGGCTGTGAGTTACTGAAGGAGGTTGAGGCTGTGAGTTACTGAAGGAGGTTGAGGCTGTGAGTTACTGAAGGAGGTCGAGGCTGTGAGTTACTGAAGGAGGTTGAGGCTGTGAGTTATTGAAGGAGGTTGAGGCTGTGAGTTATTGAAGGAGGTTGAGGCTGTGAGTTACTGAAGGAGGTTGAGGCTGTGAGTTACTGAAGGAGGTTGAGGCTGTGAGTTACTGAAGGAGGTTGAGGCTGTGAGTTATTGAAGGAGGTTGAGGCTGTGAGTTATTGAAAGAGTATGAGGCTGTGAGTTACTGAAGGAAGTTGAGGCTGTGATTTGTGGAAGGAGGTTGAGGCTGTGAGTTACTGAAGGAGGTTGAGGCTGTGAGTTATTGAAGGAGGTTGAGGCTGTGAGTTATTGAAGGAGGTTGAGGCTGTGAGTTATTGAAGGAGGTTGAGGCTGTGAGTTATTGAAAGAGTATGAGGCTGTGAGTTACTGAAGGAAGTTGAGGCTGTGATTTGTGGAAGGAGGTTGAGGCTGTGAGTTACTGAAGGAGGTTGAGGCTGTGAGTTATTGAAGGAGGTTGAGGCTGTGAGTTATTGAAAGAGTATGAGGCTGTGAGTTACTGAAGGAAGTTGAGGCTGTGATTTGTGGAAGGAGGTTGAGGCTGTGAGTTACTGAAGGAGGTTGAGGCTGTGAGTTATTGAAGGAGGTTGAGGCTGTGAGTTATTGAAGGAGGTTGAGGCTGTGAGTTATTGAAGGAGGTTGAGGCTGTGAGTTATTGAAAGAGTATGAGGCTGTGAGTTACTGAAGGAAGTTGAGGCTGTGATTTGTGGAAGGAGGTTGAGGCTGTGAGTTACTGAAGGAGGTTGAGGCTGTGAGTTATTGAAGGAGGTTGAGGCTGTGAGTTATTGAAGGAGGTTGAGGCTGTGAGTTACTGAAGGAGGTTGAGGCTGTGAGTTACTGAAGGAGGTTGAGGCTGTGAGTTATTGAAGGAGATTGAGGCTGTGAGTTATTGAAGGAGGTTGAGGCTGTGAGTTACTGAAGGAGGTTGAGGCTGTGAGTTACTGAAGGAGGTTGAGGCTGTGAGTTATTGAAGGAGGTTGAGGCTGTGAGTTACTGAAGGAGGTTGAGGCTGTGAGTTACTGAAGGAGGTTGAGGCTGTGAGTTATTGAAGGAGGTTGAGGCTGTGAGTTATTGAAGGAGGTTGAGGCTGTGAGTTATTGAAGGAGGTTGAGGCTGTGAGTTACTGAAGGAGGTTGAGGCTGTGAGTTACTGAAGGAGGTTGAGGCTGTAAGTTACTGAAGGAGGTTGAGGCTGTGAGTTATTGAAGGAGGTTGAGGCTGTGAGTTATTGAAGGAGGTTGAGACTGTGAGTTATTGAAGGAGGTTGAGTCTGTGAGTTATTGAAGGAGGTTGAGGCTGTGAGTTATTGAAGGAGGTTGAGACTGTGAGTTACTGAAGGAGGTTGAGGCTGTGAGTTATTGAAGGAGGTTGAGGCTGTGAGTTATTGAAGGAGGTTGAGGCTGTGAGTTACTGAAGGAGGTTGAGGCTGTGAGTTACTGAAGGAGGTTGAGGCTGTGAGTTACTGAAGGAGGTTGAGGCTGTGAGTTACTGAAGGAGGTTGAGGCTGTGAGTTACTGAAGGAGGTTGAGGCTGTGAGTTATTGAAGGAGGTTGAGTCTGTGAGTTATTGAAGGAGGTTGAGGCTGTGAGTTACTGAAGGAGGTTGAGGCTGTGAGTTACTGAAGGAGGTTGAGGCTGTGAGTTACTGAAGGAGGTTGAGGCTGTGAGTTACTGAAGGAGGTTGAGGCTGTGAGTTATTGAAGGAGGTTGAGACTGTGAGTTACTGAAGGAGGTTGAGGCTGTGAGTTATTGAAGGAGGTTGAGACTGTGAGTTACTGAAGGAGGTTGAGGCTGTGAGTTATTGAAGGAGGTTGAGGCTGTGAGTTATTGAAGGAGGTTGAGGCTGTGAGTTACTGAAGGAGGTTGAGGCTGTGAGTTACTGAAGGAGGTTGAGGCTGTGAGTTACTGAAGGAGGTTGAGGCTGTGAGTTACTGAAGGAGGTTGAGGCTGTGAGTTACTGAAGGAGGTTGAGGCTGTGAGTTACTGAAGGAGGTTGAGGCTGTGAGTTACTGAAGGAGGTTGAGGCTGTGAGTTACTGAAGGAGGTTGAGGCTGTGAGTTATTGAAGGAGGTTGAGTCTGTGAGTTATTGAAGGAGGTTGAGACTGTGAGTTATTGAAGGAGGTTGAGTCTGTGAGTTACTGAAGGAGGTTGAGGCTGTGAGTTACTGAAGGAGGTTGAGGCTGTGAGTTATTGAAGGAGGTTGAGTCTGTGAGTTATTGAAGGAGGTTGAGACTGTGAGTTATTGAAGGAGGTTGAGTCTGTGAGTTACTGAAGGAGGTTGAGGCTGTGAGTTACTGAAGGAGGTTGAGGCTGTGAGTTATTGAAGGAGGTTGAGTCTGTGAGTTACTGAAGGAGGTTGAGGCTGTGAGTTATTGAAGGAGGTTGAGGCTGTGAGTTACTGAAGGAGGTTGAGGCTGTGAGTTATCTCCAGCAGGCTCCCGGCTGCCGTTTTCTGTCTGGTTCCTCTGTTGGAGAAATCCTCTTTAAAAAACAAAACAAAAAAACAATTGCTGCCCCTCCCAACTTCTAATAGCTCAGATTATGATACTATAAATAATTCTGCAATGTCAAGTAATGAGGCAATCGCAAAACCAGCCAGCCTTTATCTAGGGCTCAATCAAGCTTCTAATGATCGCTGCGCATATTCAAGGCGTTTTGGCTGGAAACGAAAACTAGCAAAGCGCACGCGCACTGTTTCCACAGAAACTAATGAGTAACTGTGAATTCTCCAAACAGATGGGAGAGTCCGCATTATGGGCTCCCATTTAATGCCACGGAGAGAGTGCCATTTCTGCTGCATAATTCAAAAATAAGTACGTGCCACATAATTCATTCCCTAAGGAAATGGGAGGGAAGTGGAACAGGAACGCTCTTTGGGAATGACGTCTGGCTGGGGTAATTAAAGAAGGCGGGGCCGAGTCCGAATCAGACTTGAATACTATTGAGTATACCAGTGGAGTATACTTTTTAAAAAGCTGTTAAGTACACAATAATTCATAAAAATGGAGTGCTCTTAATACCCCCGGATGATATACTTATTTCCGGGTTTTTGCTGATAATAGTATGAACGATATTTTCGTAGACTGCATGTCACTAAGCATTATGCAGTAAGTAGTATACAGTATGCTAGTACATAGTAAACAGGACGCATTAGACAGGGCTCTTATTCAGACACAGGCCCGGACCGGTCCAACACCACTGCAGGCCGCAGACACACAGCCTAACTCACCAACCACAGTCACAGTAGTGGCGGTGATGTAACGAGCAGAACAGCCAATCGGGCGTTGGCGACAGCCTCATTCTGCCGCGCCCGATGATCCGGTCTCCCAGACTGCAGGCAATCCCTTACGCAGTGGCACAGACTGCACATCTCATTTTAAATGCATTAAAGAGGAACGCTTGCAAATTACTCCCACTAAATACGACTCGCTTGTGGAACTCCACAGGTCGTTGTCACGGCGAAGCAGGGCGTATATCCCTGCACAATTATAGCTGACGGCAGAGTCAATGTTGACCATGTGGCAGACTCTGTGATAAGGGAGAACGGAAGGAAGAAAAGCGCCTACTTCAAATACAGTCACAATCTTAGGCATGACACCAACCCACAATGAAGCAGGCCCAAACCTAGCAAGCAACTATTCTTCAAGATATTCACTTTTATATCAGCCGCAGAATGCATCACTGGGGACTCTCATGATCGCCCTCCAGGGTGTGAAAGTAGCACCCGCCACCAGCCCAATGTTGCTCAAATTTGGATTGTGGCTGATAAGATTTTCTACTCTAGGAGCCACTTTGGCCGGTGTTACTTTGTAAAAGGTAATGTGGCTGGTAAAACGTTGAAAATGGCTGCTGATTTTGTGATTTGTAGAACAAGCCACTCTGGCCAGTGGGTGAAAAGGTAACATTTCATACCCTGCGACCCTCTCATAACCCCGGTATTATAATATGTATTTGGCCCCAGTATTATAATATTTATTTAGTATCTGATGCCGATAGAGTTGGGAATACAGCACACTGAAAGCAGAACGCTGGTCAGTTCCTTTCAGGATAAGCACAGGACTCGTTGGATTTAGCTTATCAGCAGATGGACACCATCAAACATGGACCGTCTCGGCCAAAATGTGGGCTTGTGGATGCCAGGGATTGAACTCTGCTCTCTCTCCATCAGCACAAATCACCACTCAGCGGACGCCTTGTACCCAATAAGTCAACCCCAGAGTTATCTGCACGTATAGCTGACCACAGCCGATTAAAGCCAAAATGGATCCATATGTGTTTCTTACCCCTTCACTGTGGTAGGTTAGCTTATGCTAACGCATGCTTCCAAACTTACCATAGCCCACTCTAACTGGTATGTAGGGAATAAATATTTGTAGTCACATAAACACATTAAGAACATAAGCAAACATTAAGCTTTGCTTAAAATCAGCAGCTGCTCTTTGCTGGCTATGGAAAAACCAATGTTATAATGAGAGAAACGTGGCCTTATTTACCAAAACCCACACTAGCATGGGTCCAACTGTTCTTTATCCAATTAATTAATATGAACCAAAATCTGAAACAGTGCAACTAAAAATAAATTCCAATGTTTTTTTTTCCTAGATAATATTTTCCCTTTTAAGTGGAGCCCAAAGGGACTTAATATCAAGGATCAGGAATCACACAAAATCTCATTTAATTACATTGAGGGAATTACACAGCCCTCTTTAACTCTTACACAGCCATCTTTAACTCTTACACAGCCCTCTTTAACTCTTACACAGCCATCTTTAACTCTTACACAGCCATCTTTAACTCTTACACAGCCATCTTTAACTCTTACACAGCCATCTTTAACTCTTACACAGCCATCTTTAACTCTTACACAGCCCTCTTTAACTCTTACACAGCCCTCTTTAACTCTTACACAGCTCTCTTGAACTCTTACACAGCCCTCTTGAACTCTTACACATCCATCTTTAACTCTTACACAGCCATCTTTAACTCTTACACAGCCCTCTTTAACTCTTACACAGCCCTCTTTAACTCTTACACAGCCATCTTTAACTCTTACACAGCCCTCTTTAACTCTTACACAGCCCTCTTTAACTCTTACACAGCCATCTTTAACTCTTACACAGCCCTCTTTAACTCTTACATAGCCATCTTTAACTCTTACACAGCCATCTTTAACTCTTACACAGCTCTCATTAACTCTGTAGCTGTATTAAAATACCCCATGAAATAAAGGATAAATTCTGTATAATCCCAGTCATTCCCAATCCAAAAAAGGTAATGACATTCTCTCACGCACGCACGCACGCACGCACGCACACACACACACACGCACGCACGCACGCACGCACGCATGCATGCACACACACACACACACACACGTTATTGTCCTCCGGAACCAGCATTCAAACCGCCGCTTTCTTCAGAAAAGCAATTTTTACGCTACAAAAAACCAACTGTTGGCAGCACCAGCACTTCGGTCTAAAACTTGTTCTTACTCTCATTTTATGAGACAGAAAACATACAGCTGATCCAATGAAAGGTCCAATAAAGGACGCCTTTCCCTCAGAGTTAAGTCCCTGCCCAGGGGACACAGACTGACAGTGCAGAGATCAGACAGTCGATAGCAGCGCGCAGCGTTAGCTCTCTCTGCTGTACCGCAGCGATGTCATTAATCATCGGTGGAGTGCAGTGCATTGCATTAGCAGTGTCTCAGTCAGAGCGAGGCCCGGAACATTCCGGCTAGCCCAGCCTTTCTGGCTCACTGCTGATCAGTCTATCAGGACCGTCCGCTTTAATCGCCCCTAGCTGAGCTCCTTCAGCTAGGCTGCCCGTCAGTAAGGCTAGCAGGACCGTCCGCTTTAATCGCCCCTAGCTGAGCTCCTTCAGCTAGGCTGCCCGTCAGTAAGGCTAACAGGCATTCTGATTCACTGGAAAAGTCAACCAAAATAACTTCTCCCTACAATCTAAGGAATCTGGCAGAGGCGGAGGCAGAGGCGGAGGAGGAGGAGGAGGCAGAGGCGGAGGAGGAGGAGGCAGAGGCGGAGGAGGAGGAGGAGGCGGAGGAGGAGGAGGAGGCGGAGGAGGAGGCAGAGGCGGAGGAGGAGGAGGAGGCGGAGGCAGAGGCGGAGGAGGAGGAGGCGGAGGAGGAGGCGGAGGAGGAGGCAGAGGCGGAGGAGGAGGAGGAGGAGGAAGAGGCGGAGGAGGAGGAGGAGGAGGCAGAGGCGGAGGAGGAGGAGGAGGCGGAGGAGGAGGAGGAGGAGGAGGCGGAGGAGGAGGAGGAGGCGGAGGAGGAGGAGGAGGAGGAGGCGGAGGAGGAGGAGGAGGCGGAGGAGGAGGAGGCGGAGGCAGAGGCGGAGGAGGAGGAGGAGGAGGAGGAGGCGGAGGCGGAAGCGGAGGCGGAAGCAGAGGAGGAAGCAGAGGAGGAAGACGTCACGGAAGAGCAAGAACAGTTGTGTCTGATGAAATCAGAGCCACAGTCATTGATCATGTGGTAAATCATGGTCTGTCCCTGAAGGAAGCAGGTTTGAGGATTCAACTAAACTTGCCTAGATCCACAGTGGCTTCAATAGTGAGGATTTTCAGGCAAACCAGCAGGTACTATACAGTATTTACAGCCTTCTGGCGTGTATATTACAGTAGTACTGTGATTTGAGAAGTCTCTAGAAAAAGCTGATGTATCAGTGCACATTTGTCTCTGACTCACTACAGGACCCAGCGGTGACCTCACACAGGGGGAAACCCAGCGGTGACCTCACACAGGGGGACGGGGAAGAATATTTACGCCTCAACAAGAGGATGCAATAGTTGGGATGGTCATCGTCAACAACAGCATCAGGCTAAGAGAAATACGCAACAACATAATCGCAGACAACAACATATTTCCAAACATTGACAGTGTTAGCACTACAACCATTCCAAGAGTACGTGTTTCAAAGGCTCACTGTGAGAAGTTTTGAAGAAGTGGACCTGGTATTGAGAAAAGTGTGAAAACGATTGTAAAAAACTGTATTTATGAAAGCAATAATATCTACCAAAAACAAACTTATAACTTCTATTTAAGCCCAAACATAAATGTCACACACGGACACGCACACGCACATGCATACACATGCGCACACACACAAAATTGTAACTTTACTGAACAATGATATGACATGGATTTTTTCCTGCAAACATCCTCATTGAATGTTTTGTTAACTTTAAGCAAACATAAAAGCTCATAAACTCCATATGAAAGGATCCTGGAGGGTACAAGGGGACACGTTTACTTCCTGCCCCCCCAGTGTACACTAATTAGGGCACTGACATAGAGGCAAAATCAAATTCAAATGTTTGTTTTCCCCAAGACCGTTGGTCACGGCTATCCAAGGCCATGACTGCAGCCGCTTTCAGGCCTCAGCCCGACAAAAGTGACTAAAGAGCCAAACTCTTCAATGGACACAAAGCACCTGTCACACAGACACGCCGGACCTCTCAAAATGGAGGAACCATTCTGTGTGTGTGTGTGTGTGTGTGTGTGCGTGTGTGAGAGTGTGTGTATGTGTGTGCGTGTGTGAGAGAGTGTGTGTGTATGTGTGTGTGTGAGAGAGCGTGTGTGTGTGTGTGTGTCTGTATGTGTGTGTGTGTGTGTGTGTGTCTGTATGTGTATGTGTGTGTGTGTGTGTGTGTGTGTGTGTGTGTGTGTGTGTGTGTGTGTGTGTGTGTGTGTGTGTGTGTGTGTGTGTGTGTGTGTGTGTGTGTGTGTGTGTGTGTGTGTGTGTGTGAGAGCGTGTGTGTGTGTGTGTGTGTCTGTATGTGTGTGTGTGTGTGTGTCTGTATGTGTGTGCGTGTGTGTGAGTGTGTGTGTGTGTGTGTGTGTGTGTGTGTGTGTGTGTGTGTGTGTGTGTGTGTGTGTGTGTGTGTGTGTGTGTGTGTGTGTGTGTGTGTGTGTGTGTGTGTGTGTGTGTGTGTGCATGTTTCTGTGTGGCTCTGGGTTTGGATTCCACTGTTATTGACAAAGAAAAGTCCTCCTCAGCAAATCTCCCACGGGGTGAAATCAATCTCCCCACGGGTGAAATAGTCTCCCTTCACTGAAATCACGGTTGCAGAATTCTGAGCTGAATGGAAAATGAACGCGCGTCTCCCTTCCTGCGCATGAACGAACAGCACCGTGTTAGCGCATTACCACTGCGGTGAATGACTGCAATAAACGCAGTCCGGTGCAATAAACACAGTCCGGGTGCAATAAACGCAGTCCGGGTGCACTGTGAGAAGATTCACTCCGTTGGTTCAAAGGCTCAAAACTGCACAACGGCAAGGTAGAGCCAGCCATCGAGGCACAGAGATCAGGAAGTGTTTCTAACACACTCCAGAGATACTGTCTGAACGCAATGCAGAAATAGAGACAAGAATTACCCCTCAACTAAGCCTCCCGTGAATTTACACCTTCTCAGCCAGCAAGCATGCGCTACTCGGCCAGCGAGCGTAGCCCGTCTAACCACTGGCATTTTGGAAAATCGCCACTAGAGCGGCCCTGCTAGTCAGACTCGGTTCTTTAAACAACGCTAAAACGGTTGGTGAACCTTGAGCTCTTGGCAAAATTCTGTAAAAACACCATGTGTCAGACTGAAGCAACAGGAGGAGTTGGTCCAGATTCTCACGCATCCTGTGGCAGTACAGCCTTTCTCTCCCAGGGTGCAAGGCCTCAGTCCGCTCACCCGTTTGAAGAGCTTTCTTATCTTCACACAAAGCTGAGCCCTAAAGTAGACTTAAGTCTCTGCAGAATCTTTTAGGAATCAGGAGTGGAAACCACATCACCTCCTCTCCACAGTCACAGAGGGGCTTCACCGTTAATTAGGGGTAACCCCTCAGTTATCAGTATTGACCCTTTTGTCAATCTGCTGCCAATTACACAAAACCAGATCCCCAAAAGTCTCTGAATTCAGACAAATGCACAACTAATCAGCGTAAAGCTTCAATGCAGATATTCCGATTTTCATTGTTCCGGAGAAGAAGGTTAAATACTGTACTGCATGAGACCACCGTCCTTCATTACAGGACCAATCAGGACCTAATCAATCGCACCCCTCAAATTTCCATGTGGTTATTGGAGCAGGATTTGCTCCAACCTGCATACAGTGGCGTGCATTTCATTAAGAGCGGCTGAATGTGACTGGGCCTGTTATTTGGAGACCGTCTCAAATTACCGTCTGAAAATGAAGTCTGATCTTGACAGGCAGTCCCACAAGACGACCAGCTGAAAGGGACCATTACAGTGCAGTAAATTGGGCAGAATGAATGCTGTGGAACACTCAGGCAGAGACAACCATTTAGTCAATTTTATCGAGAGATCCCCCTGACCTCTCTGTTAGCATTTAGCTTAGCTTTAACGACTGCCATTACATTTCAGGCATTTAGCAGACGCTCTTATCCAGAGCAACTTACACAACTGTTTTAATTTAAAATAAGTATCCAATTGTACAGCTGGATAATTTTACTGAAGCAATTCAGGTTAAGTACCTTGCTCAAAGGTACAACAGCAGTATCCTACCTGGGAATCAAACCTGCAACCTTTCGTTTACAAGCCCATTGCTCTAACCATTGTACACTACTGACACAAGGCTGGCAAGCCTCTATATTCGGCTTCTTACCGAGATTTCTTCCTACCTGGAGGCTTCTCACCACACTTTCCAAAGGGGACTTTACCTCCCTTGCAGGTTTATGGGGGTTCAGCCTCAGTCCTGCGTTTCAGTAAAGCCTCTTATCTGAAATCATTCAATCATTGAAGTCATTCAGTCATTGAAGTCATTCAGTCGCTGAAGTCATTCAGTCATTGCAGCGTAGTTTGCCCGCCACCCATTCTATTAGTTTTGCTAAAGTGTCATTTTAACTGCATTCTGCTTTTGTCATTTCACAAGCTGTTGAAATGTGTATTGCCAGCATGTGTGCCCAAACTTTTATTACTGTAAGGAGGGTTCATCGTTCATCCGAATAAAATGAAAAATCTTGTGTGCAATGTTGATCGAGAGGTTTAAAATAACAGTTTGCCAATTACAATTGTGACACATTATTAATGTGAAAAGTATTCATGTAGACATGCGAGGCTCAAACATCAGTGTCAGATTGAATAATTGCTTCATCACTGATTTTCAATTCTAACACAATTCTAACACATCTATTGTACCAACAATGCAGTGGGCTTAGAAAGGATGTTCGGCATAGTGCAACAACACAAAAGAAAACAGCAATTTCACTGATTAATGTTTAATTTCGGTCAACTGTGTTCCAGCTGTTTAAACCGAGGTGCTCATCAGATGAAAGCTTTATGCTGCAACTGCGATTTTTTATAAATTTTTTATTCTCGTGTGAACACGGGCTGCCGAATGTGCCTCTGGCTGGTGATGGCCATTCAGTCAGGGACTGCTGCCCCAACACAGAAACGCTCCCTGAAAAAGCTCCAATAACCAACCGAGTGGAGCAGCTTCTCCACAGCCCGTCTTCTACAGCAGACAACTCGCTAAGCAAACACCGCATGCCGACCGCGCCCCGGTGCAGGTATGTAAAGGTGGCCATGCCGACCGCGCCCCGGGGCAGGAATGTAAAGGTGACCGCGCCCCGGTACAGGTATGTAAAGGTGACCACGCCCCGGTACAGGTATGTAAAGGTGGCCGCGCCCCGGTGCAGGAATGTAAAGGTGACCGCGCCCCGGTACAGGTATGTAAAGGTGGCCGCGCCCCGGTGCAGTTATGTAAAGGTGTCCGCACCCCGGTGCAGGTATGTAAAGGTGACCGCGCCCCGGTGCAGGTATGTAAAGGTGGCCGCGCCCCGGTGCAGTTATGTAAAGGTGTCCGCACCCCGGTGCAGGTATGTAAAGGTGACCGCGCCCCGGTGCAGGTATGTAAAGGTGGCCGCGCCCCGGTGCAGTTATGTAAAGGTGACCTCGCCCCGGTACAGGTATGTAAAGGTGGCCGCGCCCCGGTGCAGTTATGTAAAGGTGGCCGCGCCCCGGTGCAGTTATGTAAAGGTGGCCGCGCCCCGGTGCAGTTATGTAAAGGTGACCGCGCCCCGGTGCAGGTATGTAAAGGTGACCGCGCCCCGGTGCAGTTATGTAAAGGTGACCGCGCCCCGGTGCAGGTATGTAAAGGTGACCGCGCCCCGGTGCAGTTATGTAAAGGTGACCGCGCCCCGGTGCAGTTATGTAAAGGTGACCGCGCCCCGGTGCAGTTATGTAAAGGTGACCGCGCCCCGGTGCAGTTATGTAAAGGTGACCGCGCCCTGGTGCAGGTATGTAAAGGTGACCGCGCCCTGGTGCAGTTATGTAAAGGTGACCGCGCCCTGGTGCAGTTATGTAAAGGTGACCGCGCCCTGGTGCAGTTATGTAAAGGTGACCGCGCCCTGGTGCAGTTATGTAAAGGTGACCGCGCCCCGGTGCAGTTATGTAAAGGTGACCGCGCCCCGGTGCAGTTATGTAAAGGTGACCGCGCCCCGGTGCAGTTATGTAAAGGTGACCGCGCCCTGGTGCAGGTATGTAAAGGTGACCACGCCCCGGTGCAGGTATGTAAAGGTGACCGCGCCCCGGTGCAGTTATGTAAAGGTGACCGCGCCCTGGTGCAGTTATGTAAAGGTGACCGCGCCCTGGTGCAGTTATGTAAAGGTGACCGCGCCCCGGTGCAGTTATGTAAAGGTGACCGCGCCCTGGTGCAGTTATGTAAAGGTGTCCGCGCCCCGGTGCAGTTATGTAAAGGTGACCGCGCCCCGGTGCAGTTATGTAAAGGTGACCGCGCCCTGGTGCAGTTATGTATAGGTGACCGCGCCCCGGTGCAGTTATGTAAAGGTGACCGCGCCCCGGTGCAGTTATGTATAGGTGACCGCGCCCCGGTGCAGTTATGTAAAGGCGACCGCGCCCCGGTGCAGTTATGTAAAGGCGACCGCGCCCCGGTGCAGTTATGTAAAGGCGACCGCGCCCCGGTGCAGTTATGTAAAGGCGACCGCGCCCTGGTGCAGTTATGTAAAGGTGGCATTGCCTGAACACCACCTGCAACAAGCAAGACCCGTTGCCTCTACGCCGTTTCGTGCGTTCATACGCATCTGGGTAATTGCATGACTGTGCCTGTTCCATTACGCACATTTGAGCATGTTTACTGTGCAACCCTGTTTGGTACCTTAGGATCACACTGTTTTCTGTGCTCACATCTTACATCCCCTTACTGCCATGTGAGTACTCTAATGCTGACTGAACATATACACCTGCGTTCCCCATGGCAGTACAAAACACACCTAAAATTACATTTTACAAAAATGCATCCAGCCTTAAGCCACACAAGGTACTTGATATGCATTAATATGCCCATAAATGCACAAACAAGGCTAGACCACAACATGATTTATCTGTTTTAACAAGTTTTAGTCTGCTTAAAAACAGAAAATCAGAGTCATCACTATGGGGTAGTTGGGGGCTTGGAAACAAGAAACAAGGTGTGTGGACTCTCCAACCAGCCAATCAATGGCTGAGGCGAAACAAGGTGTGTGGACTCTCCAACCAGCCAATCAATGGCTGAGGCAACCCCTCTCCTTTCAGAAATAAACCAGAAAGTATATTTTAAAAATAATTGTTAAAAAAAAGGTGGTTGTAGAGAAGGTGTTAATGTCTATTTGAAGTGCCTATATTTGTTCGGTGCCAGCTTTCGCTCGTCCAAGTGTTTGCCAACAGCCTTTGCTTCCTCTAAATAAAACCCAGAGACCTGTGAACACACTGGTGGTAAATATACCGTTTACCATTTACATGCACCGCAAAAACCCTGTGACACATGGTGGTAAATATACCGTTTACCATTTACATGCACCGCAAAAACCCTGTGACACATGGTGGTAAATATACCGTTTACCATTTACATGCACCGCAAAAACCCTGTGACACATGGTGGTAAATATACCGTTTACCATTTACATGCACCGCAAAAACCCTGTGACACATGGTGGTAAATATACCGTTTACCATTTACATGCACCGCAAAAACCCTGTGACACATGGTGGTAAATATACCGTTTACCATTTACATGCACCGCAAAAACCCTGTGACATGGTGGTAAATATACCGTTTACCATTTACATGCACCGCAAAAACCCTGTGACACATGGTGGTAAATATACCGTTTACCATTTACATGCACCGCAAAAACCCTGTGACACATTATGAAGCGATGATACTGTATCAACACTTGAATGTAAACACTGATTTTAACACTGTGTACCTGCAGAGAGAGGCTCGTGACCTGGCGTGTGTGCTAAAACACACAGCATCCAGAAAACTAACTCTGCTGGAGCTAAATTCTTCATCTGCTCGTCTCTCAGACACACTATTGTCACCTTGTCTTCGGTTTTATTTTTATGTAATCACAGTGCAAGTGATGTCAGGCTGACTTCTCACCCTGTAAACGTCTGAAGTTAAGATGTGCCAGAACGAGCTCGTAAGCGTTGCTTCTGTACGCCGAGACACTCCCCACCCTACATAAAGTGAAGACTGATTTTAAGGAGACAGCAAGCAGGAGGGTGTAGGGTGGGGGCGGGGGGCGGGGTGGGGAGGGTGGAGAACGCAATGAGAACTCCACTAATGGCAACTTACAGTGCAGCAACATCTCCGCTTTAATTCTTTCACATCCCACTCAGGTCCTGACAGGAAAGGCCGCTGAGAATCGATATTACAGCACCGGAGTCGACTCCATTTCTATCCTTTCCCAGTCTGAGACTCTGGAGATAAAACACACTTGTTTGACTTCAATTCACCGCGTGACAGGACGCGGACGGTAGCATTTCACCCCTTGTTTTTCTGGCCAAATTTTTAAACCGCCAATCTGTCAACTGCAGGCCTGTCCCGTATCTGAACACCCCCCCCATCAATTGGGAAGAGAGCACACCAGCACCTTTATGGGGCCTGTAGACTGTGCTCCTTTCACAGCTCAGTTCTCACACAAACAAAGGGGCCACAGCGCTTACTCTGACGCGTAGCATTACGGCTACCGCTACACTCTCACTGTCATCAGCACAAGCACAGCCTCAGAAGCACCGCCATCTTTATTTTAACTCGCTGACAACTACAGGCGCCACTGACAAATATGACCTTAATTGGGTGAGGGCGCAGTGCCTCCCCCCCCCATCCCTTCCCCTCATGTCCCCCCTAGGGGACAAAGACAAAATTCTGCTCAGAAAAATGAGTGTCAAAGGAGGCAGTTTGTGGCAGGGGACCCGGAATGAGAGGTAGGCCTCTTCACTGGGAGAGAGGCGCGGAGCTGTGTTTTTCCCCCCACTTTCACTCGCTCGCTCGCTCATGCGCGTCACTCTTAATCTCATTAATACGAGAGGCGTGGAGGAGCAGGGACTGCACACACAGCATTACATACGTCAGCAAACGCTAACCATCCGCAGCAAAGCCCGTATATCTAAGGCCCAACGTAATCCTACGGTTAACAAAGCGGGTGCATCGTCCCTCAATTGGCATTGACACTGCACCATATATGCCGTGTGTCGTGAGCTTGTCAGATGACCTGTCATCAGCTGTGTTGGTTGCTTAACCCTTAATGTTCTGAGCGAAATGGAACATAGCAGAATGTTCACACAGCAGCTGAAAGCAGCTCCACTTTTGGAGATCTCTCCCATCTCTTACATCAGTTATCAACCAAAATATCAAACTCAATGAAAGCCGAGGCCTGATGCTGTGATGAAACATCACGCTAACCCTTTGGCTAAAGGTCTCCCCCTCCAGGGCACTGAAAACCTTCAACAAACCTTTAGCAAACCTTCAGGTGTCGAGACCATCAATGCGCAGTTTTTCACTGTCAGTTTTTTCCCCCACCAAACGGCTGCATTACTGATTCTCCCAGACAAGTCGTTGCATTTTACGCCATTTGTACAGCTGAACATTACCTCCTGAACATTACATTACCTCCTGAACATTACATCACCTCCTGAACATTACATCACCTCCTGAACATTATATCACCTCCTGAACATTACATTACCTCCTGAACATTACATCACCTCCTGAACATTACATCACCTCCTGAACATTACATCACCTCCCTTAAGCGGGACTTCACAGTGGTATAAGTGCCTCAGGAGCTCTAACAAGTACATGCAGGATAAATTCAATGAGGCGTTATTTGTACAATAAAAATTTCTGTATTTTGGCAGATGCCAAAGCAACTGGCAAAATGTGCATTTAAAGCCTGAGTGAGAGATAAGTAAAGCTACAATAGAGATAAGTAAAGCTACAATAGAGATAAGTAAAGCTACAATAGAGATAAGTAAAGCTACAATAGAGATATGTAAAGCTACAATAGAGATAAGTAAAGCTACAATAGAGATAAGTAAAGCTACAATAGAGATAAGTAAAGCTACAATAGAGATATGTAAAGCTACAATAGAGATAAGTAAAGCTACAATAGAGATACGTAAAGCTACAATAGAGATAGGTAAAGCTACAATAGAGATAAGTAAAGCTACAATAGAGATAAGTAAAGCTACAATAGAGATATGTAAAGCTACAATATCAGCGCTCTGAAAGAAAGGTGGAATGGAAGGGGGTTAATAATTGGGGGGGGGGGTGACCCCACACACAGCCCACTCCAGCCATGGCCTCCTGTTGCTCTCCACAGTGGGGTAAACCTGACGGTGACATATGGTACCGTCTCCATCTGTCTAATCTGCAGTGGATCCAAGCCCGTTTCACTGGCACATGGAACAGCCACACTACACAATAGCACAAATGCCCTGGGCACATATGGCTAAAGCTAGCTTAGCCTAGCCCAAAGTGAACGGCTCCCCACCAGCAATGTGCTGGCTTTTTGCCAGCACCAGTGTGTGTGGTTGCCAAAGGGTAAAGCCAAGCTTTTCAACACTGCCAGCCGAGCAGCTTACTGACCTAATGGGGTCTAAGGGCTTCCTAATGTATGGCGCCTCCCACTCAAGACTGTATTACTGATGGACGAATGAGGTTTCATAATGAGCTGTCAATCACTCACTTGCTTGAACCAATCAAATAGATTTTTTCCTCTCCACAGCAAAACACAAGGATTGGTTCAAACCATTGACTCATAGCATATGGCAGCTCTGCCCATATTTGGGTTTCACAAAAAAAATCTCCCAGCAGTACTTCACATGCAGTGCAGTAATTCATAAATAGCTCTGTACCACAACAATATGACAAAATAACACAGCGTGACAAGAGCTTGTAATCTTTAAGGGAACACAAAGCTACTCCCTGCAACACTGTAATAAGGGAACACAAAGCTACTCCCTGCAACACTGTAATAAGGGAACACAAAGCTACTCCCTGCTACACTGTAATAAGGGAACACAAAGCTACTCCCTGCTACACTGTAATAAGGGAACACAAAGCTACTCCCTGCTACACTGTAATAAGGGAACACAAAGCTACTCCCTGCTACACTGTAATAAGGGAACACAAAGCTACTCCCTGCTACACTGTAATAAGGGAACACAAAGCTACTCCCTGCTACACTGTAATAAGGGAACACAAAGCTACTCCCTGCTACACTGTAATAAGGGAACACAAAGCTACTCCCTGCAACACTGTAATAAGGGAACACAAAGCTACTCCCTGCTACACTGTAATAAGGGAACACAAAGCTACTCCCTGCAACACTGTAATAAGGGAACACAAAGCTACTCCCTGCAACACTGTAATAAGGGAACACAAAGCTACTCCCTGCTACACTGTAATAAGGGAACACAAAGCTACTCCCTGCAACACTGTAATAAGGGAACACAAAGCTACTCCCTGCAACACTGTAATAAGGGAACACAAAGCTACTCCCTGCTACACTGTAATAAGGGAACACAAAGCTACTCCCTGCTACACTGTAATAAGGGAACACAAAGCTACTCCCTGCAACACTGTAATAAGGGAACACAAAGCTACTCCCTGCTACACTGTAATAAGGGAACACAAAGCTACTCCCTGCAACACTGTAATAAGGGAACACAAAGCTACTCCCTGCAACACTGTAATAAGGGAACACAAAGCTACTCCCTGCTACACTGTAATAAGGGAACACAAAGCTACTCCCTGCAACACTGTAATAAGGGAACACAAAGCTACTCCCTGCTACACTGTAATAAGGGAACACAAAGCTACTCCCTGCAACACTGTAATAAGGGAACACAAAGCTACTCCCTGCAACACTGTAATAAGGGAACACAAAGCTACTCCCTGCTACACTGTAATAAGGGAACACAAAGCTACTCCCTGCAACACTGTAATAAGGGAACACAAAGCTACTCCCTGCTACACTGTAATAAGGGAACACAAAGCTACTCCCTGCTACACTGTAATAAGGGAACACAAAGCTACTCCCTGCTACACTGTAATAAGGGAACACAAAGCTACTCCCTGCTACACTGTAATAAGGGAACACAAAGCTACTCCCTGCAACACTGTAATAAGGGAACACAAAGCTACTCCCTGCTACACTGTAATAAGGGAACACAAAGCTACTCCCTGCTACACTGTAATAAGGGAACACAAAGCTACTCCCTGCAACACTGTAATAAGGGAACACAAAGCTACTCCCTGCAACACTGTAATAAGGGAACACAAAGCTACTCCCTGCAACACTGTAATAAGGGAACACAAAGCTACTCCCTGCAACACTGTAATAAGGGAACACAAAGCTACTCCCTGCAACACTGTAATAAGGGAACACAAAGCTACTCCCTGCAACACTGTAATAAGGGAACACAAAGCTACTCCCTGCAACACTGTAATAAGGGAACACAAAGCTACTCCCTGCAACACTGTAATAAGGGAACACAAAGCTACTCCCTGCTACACTGTAATAAGGGAACACAAAGCTACTCCCTGCTACACTGTAATAAGGGAACACAAAGCTACTCCCTGCAACACTGTAATAAGGGAACACAAAGCTACTCCCTGCAACACAATTAAGTTAATAACCAAATAAATGACCAATAGTCTGCTTGATAGTTTTGAGAAGAGGGGGTTGAAAATAAAACTGCATGGTGTCTCAAACGCTTTCCCATGATTCCATTGGCTGCGAGACCAGAAATGTTTGGATTGGCTCTGTGGGTTGTGGGCGAGACAGCAGCAGCTGTAGGATACACTGGGATCATCTCATTAATAGTATTTTTAGCAACAAACAAGCCTGTGGTATTGCGGCTTTGTGGTCCTGGTTGAAAATAACACGATCTGGGCGGTTTTCTCCCATAACGTAAGCAATTGGGACAGAACGGGGGAAGACATCTATCACCCAGGACAGTGTGGCTGGGCTGCGTGCATCTCCTACACGCACGAGGAGCCTGGAAAAGTCACTGTTTGATAGGGGAGGGGCTCTGAACGCTGCGGATCGCATAAATAAATAGACATTGTGTCTTAAATAGATGAAGCGGCGACTTGCTTTGTGTTTATCCCACACAAAATCGCACAGCCTGAAGTCTCACGGCGATAAAAGACCAAACGACTTTGATTATGCAGAAAGGCAGAGACAAGGCACAACAGCACAAGAGGAATTCATTAGCACAAACATTCAAAACATCTGTGCCATTAATCATATGGTTCTGCGTGGACTCTGATTTTCTGTCTGACAGTAAAGTTATACAGGAGAAGAGTGGCTATGAGTGTACACACCTGACAGCTGAACACACTCAGAATAATGAATAATCTCCATCACACATCTACTTAATGCATTTTAAAAAAAAGAAAATGTATTTATTGCAAGATCTGAATTTGCCAATAATCTGTATATTTGTCCATAACTTTTGAATAGCTGCAATATTTCTGGTTTTCATATATTTGAACACATTAGCAGGAGGCTCCATTCCATGTCTGTGGGGGCAGGAATCCAATGAACGCCTGAGGTATGGAATGTTTAATTTATACCCAGAGGTCAAAACTGCATTCCCAATTTTAATGGAAAATGTGTATTTGGTACTTGTGACTAAGTGATGAATTTCTGTAAATTTCTGCAGTTAATATCAAATATATTGTCAATCTTGATTATTCTGTGGAACAAACGTTAAAAGCATTCCTCATTCAGAACGGATGCATACAATTGAATGCACAAATCTGAACCTACTTCTGCCTCCCACCAGCCCATGTGATTAATGGCAGAACCTGATCTACCAACTGTGGCCCAAAACTGTGGCCCAAAAACAAAGTCCAACAAACAAAAGGAACAAAGGTGTTTTTTAAAGACAATTTTTCATTTAAAAAAAATGTAATAAAATGTCAAACCTCAAAGAATGGATTGCATCACAAGTTGGAAAAATATAAAGTACTGTTCCATGTCATGTATGTTTCAGCATTCCATCTATAACAAAGACCCTATTCACAGACCTATGAAAACCTTTCATCGTCTAAAGCCGCCGTTCACACTCGTATCTGATACAGCTGAAAAATCACATTTCTGTGTATTCAATACATTGCAGTCATCTGTTTACCGTTGATCTTTAAAGCGTCGCATATCTGCATTTTTCCTCATTCAATTCCGTGTTCCCTCAAGAACTGAAGGCCAGCTTTGCAACAGGGCCGGCTCCGGCATGCTTATTATGGGATGTTATCGTTCAGACAGACAGTAGTAGCTGCATTCAGATCCAATACCAGGCAGAATCCCCCCCAAGGGACCTTCAAACGCAATTCAAATCAGATTAGGGGAAAAATCCAATCCAACTCAGACTTGTGTTTACACAACAATCATCAAATGATGCGTGCATCAGAAATTGTAATATGGAAATAAATCAGATTTCAAAATATACATAGCACTCATATAAACAGACCAAAACATGACTGAGCACCCCCCCAAAAATAAATCTATAAATGTTTTCCTATAAATCCCGGTTGCAGAAAGTGGGGAAAGTATCATTACAGCATTTTGACACAATTGACAGGTCACAGAATTAAACAGGTAATTATCAATTACTGACATCTGGGATGTGAAAGACATTTATTGGCTGTCAAGTCAAACTCATAATTTATTGGCTGTCAAGCCAAACTCTAGGTGTAGAACATCACTGAGATATGAAAGGAATGATGATTCATTCTCCTCAGTGGATGTAAAAAAATCCTTGTGCAATAATGAGAACTTATTTATCCATAACTCCTGCCACTATAAAATTCGGATGAGACTTTCTGTAGAATGCTCTAAGCATTGCAATGGTAATAATAATTATTATTATTAGTGCTTTTCATACTTTGTTCAAAACCTTCTCCAAGTAAAAGAACAAAGCAACAACAGATAAAAGACTATATAAAATAAAGATGTAATGTAGTTTGTTGAAGGCATGTGATGAGTATACAGGGCCTCAGATAGAACCTGGGCAGTTATAGGACCAATCAGCGGAGAGTCACTGCAGAATTTTGGATGTGATGGAACTTGGGCTGAAAGCAGATGTTGTTGATGTTGTTATGTAGTCCACGGACAGGTGAGGAGCGATGGGAAAAACCTTTGCTCTTCTTCCACACCAGCTGAACAACTCTGGGACTCTGGAATGGATTTTGCAGGCCTCAGACTCTACAAATGTTTACCCTATGCTGCGTATCACTGGGACGATTACAGTTGAACTTGTTTAGTGATGATCACCACTAAACAGCCAGGCCAAAAGATCTCAGCATGGTTATCCATTACCATTGTACCAATAAATATGACAACGGCTATTCATTCAAGAGCGTCGAGCACATAAAGTTTGCTTGCACCACACATACTGCTCGTCACCACACACTCCATTCCCCACAATCCATCACTCACCTCACAGTCACCCTGGATTCACTTCAGTTAAATAATCCTGAGCTTGGAAATACAAACTCATTGACTTCAATATAAAAGGGCGTTGGGAAAAAAAATATGACATGATAACCGAGCTGCATTATGGTTTGATTTATGAGGTTTGCTGTGTTAATCTGCGTGTAATTAAAGTGCAAATGAAAATGTCACATTTCCTCTTCTTCTTCAACGGCTGGAATCCACCAGCAAACCTAAATTCTCAGGTGGGGTTCTGGCAGTATCGCTGCTCCTGGCTATTCTCCACACATTGACAGGACTGGATTTCCACTTTTAATCATTAGACAGGTTAAAACATACTGCATAGAATAAAATATCCAGTGTAAAAATAAACTCTGATATAGTACTTTTCCAGTACTCTATCTCTAAAGAACGCACACTCGTAGACGCATCAGCATGCCATTTTGGCTCTGTGTCTTTTCACACTGATTTTTCGTCTACAGTGTTTTTGCGTTGCAAAAACGTGCCCTTGTTTTTCTTGAAAGACATTAGACTATCACTACTTTTGTGCACCAGCTTAAGTCGCTACACTAGCGCTAATCTTCTCACGTGAAGAAAGGGGGTCACAGAAAGGCTGCAGTCAAACAAGAACGCCGCACGAGACAGACATACACGCAGCGCGCCCCACCGGCCACATTCCACACCGGCGCACCGGGGCATAAGACAATACCGGGAAGATATTAACGCATTCCTCTTGGAATTTATGCACCGTTATCTTAAGAATGAAACTTCCTATTACTGTATGTGGCAGCAAGTACTCACTACTGATGGATAAAGAAGGGGTTGTATTCACGCACAAGTGTTCTTAAATATAGGCTATTAAAGAGGTCCACGAGATTGATAAATCAGACTGGCTACGCAAATGACGGCATTCTGGAAAAGAAAACCGATATTTCAGCCTTCTTCTACTTCCGTTGGGTCAGACGGTCTACATTTCAAAGAACTGTTTGGCACAAAATATTTTTCCTCAACAGACAAACCAGGGTCATAATTACTTGTTCTGTCACTATTATTGATGGACGAATCGCCAGAATTGTGCGAAGTGACCTCGTATTCTGACAGGGTATTTCAAAATTAAAACTGATTTAAGCCAACGGGATTTTTGCTGCTCAACTGGCTTCTGAAACAAGGTGTTAAAAGTTTTCAAAATAGTAGAGGTCACTTATTGCATTTAAAACATTATGTTGTTTTAAATTCAACTGGCCTTTGTTTTATCTCGTATATTTCATGTTTCTAACAAAAATAATATAAACTGAATATGAAAAGAACACGAAATGACAATTTAAACACTTTCGACAAAAAAACCTTAATTTACTTAGAATTACGGAACAAATTGGTAATATGTTATTGACATTATTATGACTATTATTATTATTATTATTATTATTAGTATTAATAATAATAACATTTGATTATACATGCTGCTTGGCACAGCGTTACATATACTGTAACTACTACAACTCAAGTCCTGTACAACTTGATTATAACTTCCCCTAATTCAATTAAAAACCTTTTATATTCATAATGGAAGCCCAAGGGAGACATATGCACTTGATGGATAGTTGCTTCTAAATGGAGCTTGAGGTCCTAGGTGATTTGTTAGCGAATACATTTCAGCAAGGCGTACTACAACGGTTTCAGCGACCGAGTCTCATTGCGATCGCATTGATAGCCAAGAAATAAAAAACCGTACATATCACTCAGCAAATTATTGACACCTGGAACACCGGGATTCAGTTATTCCCTCTACACCGGTGCCTCTCCAATCAAGTGATCAAGATCTGAATCAGAACAAAGACTGATCGTGGGTGTCCAGTCAACACTTTAATAATGTAACACCGAAATCTTGCCAGTCTCTGAAAAAAAGAAACCAAATCGTTTCTGTCTGATTTTAAATATATATTTGCGTGTCACACTCGCCTATCATTTCATACATAAAATACGTTACGTTGTGTTTAGCCTATGTTATAAGCTAGCGAAAGACAGACTATTAAACAAAACGTAGAGATGTTAAGATGCGCTCGCAGTTGATGCCGTGGTCTTACTTTAAAATAATCGATTCTGCTTCGATTCACGATCAAATATCGCTTTTAAAAATTAATATCACGAGCTTCACGTAATGGAAACAACACGGGCTGGTGCACAAGCTCGTCCAAATAAATATAATGCATTGCCCAACGGAATTTGTGCTCTCCTGGGTAATTCAATGACAACAACGCATCACACATTCGTAGAGAAAAGTGAAATTACACTGAAGATGGAAAGGATTGAATCGTTTCACTCTGTACCTGTCATCATAGCAGAATTCCGCGCCCAGGGTGTTGAGATAGAGTACCAAAGCAACTGCGCTGCACACCAACTCTTCAATCATTTCTCATAAAAAGAAAAATAAAGAAAGAAGGAAAATAAAATGAGGGAGAAAAATATTTTTCCCTCCCTCTCAGTCTGTCTCAGGATTCTTCCCCCTTTGTCAGTATGTCTCCGCTAAAATCACACATACCAGCTTCCATCCTCGCAAAGTGTTCAGAGTGATAATCCAAGCATCGGGTCTAACCCATCGCTACAGTTTAGCGGTCGTCGCTGCTTCGGATAGACGGTAAATAATATTTACATGATAGCAGTCGATATGTGGAAGGATAAGGATTAACTGTTCGAGTGTCGGACTTGTGAACCTTCAGCGCGTATAATGCCGAGCGCTGATCCGCGTGTGGCAAAACGTCTCGGTGCGCGTGCGCAGAGCTCCTCCCTCCGCCGTTGTTGAATCTCAAATAGGCCCGTTAAATTCCTTACTGTAGCCTACTTCTCTGAGACAATAGCGCAACGCTGTTTTGACAATTACTTAAGAAGGCAAATGACCAGACAGATTAAGTGAACAGACAGGAATTTTACTGCGCCTATAATCAAAGTAAAAAATCTTAAATTATGCGTCGGCTACAGTACATTTCTGAGACAGTAAGGGGGTACAATATTACACACTTCATATTGGGAATGTAAATGTCGCTCTTGAGATATGTAGTCAACATAATGATGCCTACGTCACAGTTACCAATGAGGATACAGAATGTGTTGCGTCGGGAAAGTAAACTATAAACCATTTACT
>CM040403.1:4006228-4191228 GCA_022702515.1 Ilyophis sp. 1 JC-2022 | reverse complement strand
TCACACCACCCATATGCTAGCCAGTAAACAGGAAATGGGAGTGGCCCGAAGCATGAGGTATTCAGACTGGAGACGAGAGGTTTTAAAAAAAGCTTTGGTGATATTCAGTCCAAAGAATGTTTGCATGTCTCAATCCTACACACCCTACAGATTGGATATTGTATATCACATTAATAATAAATCATACACAGAGAACTATTGTTTAAAAAAGTAAATAATGGTATCATTATATGGAACGTTATGGGAGCTATTCAAATACAAAATATTTTATTCAAAGATCTTCATCATTAATAATCAGAGGGTGAAGTAGTAAAGGTGCATATGTACCCAATTGCTACTGTTCAGCCTGTCCGCATGTCAGCCAGCTGATAAAAAATATACACAATGCATTTTTAAAAATGGGACATAATACATTGAGCAATGAATGACAGCAAGTAGAAATACAGCTTTAAATATGACTGTTCTTTGCAGAATCAGGGCTGGGTTTCCTCTGGGTAAATAAAAACTATTTCATTAAATAAACAACTTTGTGCATATTGTAGAAATGCAGAGGCCAAATTAGAAGCTGTATGAGATTTCAGGTCATGCTAGTCCCTGGTTTCGGGGAGCAGTGTCAGGTCATGCTAGTCCCTGGTTTCGGGGAGCAGTGTCAGGTCATGCTAGTCCCTGGTTTCGGGGAGCAGTGTCAGGTCATGCTAGTCCCTGGTTTCGGGGAGCAGTGGAGGCGAGGGCAGTCTTTTACGGTCAGATAAAGTTAGCCTTGAGACGCAAACACAACAGGTGCAGCTCAAAAGAGAACTGAAACTGGCTCATGTTTTGGCTTCCAAAACGGAAACTTTTTCAAAAAGATAACAAGAGTATGAAATATTCTGGCAGCAAAATAGATATGCAACCTCCCTATCCTGGACCCCTATCCCTTTCTTTGTTAATTTTCCGTTATCAGTCATCTGCCCGTGCTCATATCCAAAAGCAACATGAGGACAGTACTGCTTGTCCCTGGAGGAGTCCGTATGGGCATCTTACAATAAGCCTGTATTACCTGCTAAACAAGATGCTCCACCAAAACTTGGAATTTGATTCAGTGTGGAATCTGAGGCACGTGTGTGTGTGTGCCCATCTGTGCATGTGTGTGCATGCCTACATGTGGAGGTAGGGGTGTGTTTGTGCATACAAATAGGCATGCATGTGTGAATACATACAAGCGGAGGTGCATGCGTGTGTGTGGTGTGCGCTTGCACGTGTGTGTTTGTTGAAGGCACACGCTGCAGTAGAAGGAGACCGTACATGACAGAAAGCAGTGAGTGTCTCCCACATGTTGGTGTTAAATAAACAGGAAAAAGAACATCTTGAAGTGCTTAATTTAACAGGAACGGTTTTATTTGTTCAGAGTTTCCATGAGAGAGATAGAGGGGTGGGTGGGTCTCAGTGCTCCACACATGCATCCTGACCCAGAGCATCTCAAACAAACAAGGCCCGTCTGAGGCCAGTTACCCCTCCTGCTCTCTCCTCTCAATCCAGCTGTGATGAATGTCGCCCCCTGCAGGACTGTTCGATCATAGCAGTTGCTTTTCTAACTGAATGAATTAGTGATAGTGGCCTTGATTCAAACATTTCTTTAACTGACTCAGAAATGTTTTTAAGTTCTTAAAAAATATACAATTTGGCAAGTTAATGTTGGCGATTGCTGAGCAATCCGCTGTGCGGGGGGGGAAATAGAACATTTCATTGTGAATTAAAGCAAAAGACTAATGGTGATTGAATCCAGGCTCGTATTTGTCAAAAACAAATGCATAGGCTACAGCCAAAGAGACCGTTTCTTTGTGGGAGTTTTGCCAGGACATTGCGGTTAACACCTCTTCTTTTTCGAAAAGTACCATGAAAACTTTAATGAGCACCGTGAATCAGTCCCATCCCCTGAACAACATGATGTTCAGCACAATGTCCATCTCCTTGCCCTCTGGACTGAACAGAAATTCAATGACCCCCACAGACCGCCCCCTACTGGCCAAACAACACCTCTTCCAGAAACACTTTCCCATAAGATCTCCCATTCAAGTACTAACAAAGCCCAGCCATGTTTAGCTTCAGCAGTTTGACACAATGGACCAGGGTAAAATGGCTTATTAGCTTCAGTAGTTTGACATGAAAAGGGTACAGGGTGGTATGGCTGCTTAGCTTCAGTAGTTTGACATGAAAAGGGTACAGGGTGGTATGGCTGCTTAGCTTCAGTAGTTTGACATGAGAAGGGTACAGGGTGGTATGGCTGCTTAGCTTCAGTAGTTTGACATGAGAAGGGTACAGGGTGGTATGGTCGCTTAGCTTCAGTAGTTTGACATGAGAAGGGTACAGGGTGGTATGGCTGCTTAGCTTCAGTAGTTTAACATGAGAAGGGTACAGGGTGGTATGGTCGCTTAGCTTCAGTAGTTTGACATGAGAAGGGTACAGGGTGGTATGGTCGCTTAGCTTCAGTAGTTTGACATGAGAAGGGTACAGGGTGGTATGGCTGCTTAGCTTCAGTAGTTTAACATGAGAAGGGTACAGGGTGGTATGGCTGCTTAGCTTCAGTAGTTTGACATGAGAAGGGTACAGGGTGGTATGGCTGCTTAGCTTCAGTAGTTTGACATGAGAAGGGTACAGGGTGGTATGGTCGCCTAGCTTCAGTAGTTTGACATGAGAAGGGTACAGGGTGGTATGGCTGCTTAGCTTCAGTAGTTTAACATGAGAAGGGTACAGGGTGGTATGGTCGCTTAGCTTCAGTAGTTTGACATGAGAAGGGTACAGGGTGGTATGGCTGCTTAGCTTCAGTAGTTTGACAGAAGATGGATATGTCATCGCTGCTCAGGCCAGGAGCTAATATTACACCTGGGCCCCTGGCATGTGGCGGGGGAGCCGGATTCAAACTCGTAGCCCTCATCCCACACACTCGCGTTACAAAGCCACTGTTCAGCCGTATACCTCCCAACACATGGAGCTGATCTCTGAAAATTCCTCTCAGACGCGCTGACCCGACTAGTGCAGGTCATGTACAAGCCCACGGCGCAGTATATCACACTTACAGCGGGAAAAACTCTATGCACTGACTCTACGCACTGAAGAGCTTCACGCTAAAAAGCACTCAGTTTATGCTGCTGGTACACACCGATGTGTTTCAACTGTCACTGCGAACCACACCCAATCCTGTCTGTGAAATAGTGCCAATGTTGCCATTGGTAAACTAAAATAATTAAATTATGCCATTATTCTAAATACATTTAATAACATACAAATAAGTCACAATGGCAACTAAAATTTATTGACAGTTTACCTGCACTAAAGGTTTGGTAAATTGTTTGTTAGTGTCACAAGACACACACAGGCAGTGTGTCATGCAAAGACGTTATGCCTATCTATTGTGGATTTTTTATCCTCCTGATGAAGGCATATGTCTACTGAATAGGTCAGTGTGAGGGCAAATACAAGCTCTCTTGATATTATAAAAATGTACCAATGGTCTATCTATTTTTTACCATTATAATGCATGTACAGAGAGCACCACTGCTGCCAGATATACAGTAGACAATGTTGGAGAAGCTACTTTGAAAGCATAGCTTTGCAAGCTACCAATTAATTCACACTGTAAGAAGTTGAACAACAGCAAAGCTACCCTAGGGAGAAATCTAGTTTGGTTCACTAAAGCTACTTAGAAAAAGCAGTTCAAACTACTGATCAAATTGACAATGTACATGTGATATGAAATTATAACAAAATATAATTCAAAAAAGTCACATGCCAGCAAAAAATGCCACTAAATTGAGTTTATTGCAAAAAGTGCCCACCAGTTCACAGGTCATACATAAACCAAAAAAATAAAATACCCCACTATTCATGGGAAAGTGCAAGGAATGATAGCTTTGGTTTTGTATACAATGTCCATCAGTCAGACACCTGCCTTCCAGGTGTGGGTATTGCACCAAGCTGGATTACTCAGTTAGCCAGGTAACTTGCCATGCAACAACTTCTCTGAACATTTGTTAATAAATAGCAATAATCAATACTTATGACTAATTGATACCTAATATATGCAAGTTTAGTTTTACCAGTGGCGGGCCGTCAGGGCCAGCAAGGCCTTCTCTGCTGGCCTAAACATCATCAGAATATAAATTTAATTTTGATATATTTTTTCCACAAATATGTATTCAATTATTCCCCATAGTCTATTCTCTTCATTTCATAGCTTTCCTCTTGGTTGCGCTGCTTCAAGCCTCAGATTGAGATTTGGAGGGCTGGCCTTTATGTTAGAGCTTTTATCCAATCATATTTCAGCCATAATGTGTTGCCAGGGTCCAAGAAATCTGCCCTTAGGCCTTCAGAATAAACATTGCGGGCGCATGTAGCTTAAAGTGAACGGAAACAAACCTGTGGTGTTAACCAATCAGATTTCGAGTAGGCGACACCGGGGCCAGCTAGCAGGCGTACGATAACGTCAGCACGTGCACGTCTTTTGATTGGATACGCACTATTGAGAGGCAGAGCTATGCAGAGCTAGCAAACTGAACTTGAACGAGCTCATTTGTGTAGATTTCTACAAGCTGTTTTTTTTTCAACCCACAATGGCTGAAGGAGGAGAAGAGATCGATTTGGTCGCAGATATAATTACAACGCCATTTTCAAGACGAACTTTTCAAGAAATGCTAGACATCGTCAGAAGAGAACGGCCAACCCCGACGCTAGCGAGCCGACGCTAGCGAGTCAAAGTGGACATTCAAGGCTAGGAATACACTTTCACCACTGTCGCAAATATATCCTCATGAACAAATGCAAATTATTTGTTTGTTTTCTTTTATTTTCAGTGAATAGTTTATGTGTCTTTATCGTCACGTTTCTTAAATGAAACTGCTTTGGGTGCGACAATGCGCTGTTTAGTGAACAAACTTGTTAAAGCTCACATACTTTTGGTGGACTTAATAAAACTTTGTAGACTAATCCCTTAAAAGCGCCTTTTATTTAAAAGTTTTGACAGTATCCAAGCGATCTTAAAGCTGGTAGTTTAACACTCTTAATTGTAAATGCGGATTTATTGATTATAAATGCTTCGGAAATATGAATAACTCTGTTGTACTTGACTATGTTAAGGTGATGCAACGCCCGGTTATACTGCGTTTCTGTCTAAATGTATAGTTTCTAGAGCCATGGCGTCATAATGATGGTATTAAGAGGTGGAATAATTCAGGTAGGACTGTAAGACATCGCTGAAGGCCTAGGTGTGAAATGCACGGCCCGCCACTGAGTTTTACAAATTCAGATTCAAAACATTTTAAACTATAGCCAAATACTTTTCACAGGTGAGCTGACAATCCAGCTTCCTGGAATACCCCTGAGACCTAAACCTGTCCTAAACAAAACAATCCCATCTGGGCTTTTCACAAGGACAAAATTACAAGTTGTAGTTTCAGTAGTTTACACAAAAAATGGCAAAAAAAAGTCATTTAACTACTTGAATCACTATGCAAATATGAATGTAGTTGAACTACCAGCAAGCTACTGCAAAATGTAGTTAAACTACTAGTTTAATTACATGTAGTTCATTACTCCCCAACACAGTAGATATGGATGGATCACTTTAAGGGTTGTTTCTCCTGACAAATTTTCCTATTGAACTCTATGGAAAAATAAGTCAGGAGAAGAAACCCTTCAAGTTATTCATCCATATCTACTGCATATCGGGCAGCAGAGTGATGGTTTGAGGGTTGTTTGATACATCAGACCCTTGATGACTTAGAGCTATTTAGCCAACCATGTGTTGCATACTATTCCAGTGTAATTTACAGCTAAATCTAGTCCCACCCCCCAATTCCCATCGAGATCCACTCAAATGCAGAAAAGTTATAGTATCACTTGTAGGAGTACCAGAATATAAGATATCAAGGGTCTTTTGATGTTGTTGGGTCACAGACATCAGGAAGTCATGGCTTGGATGAAAATACTCTCAAATTAAATCTGGCGGTCTGCACTTCAACCTCATTGTCATTGTATCCTTTCAAACTCAAAGTGCTAGAGTACAGAACCGGAATAACTAAACAATGTGTCACTGTCCAATGCTCACTGTATTTAGCACTTTAGACTTCTAGAGCCACAACAGTCTGTCTTTTCTAGTTTCATTCATATAAAGAAGACTGTTTGGAAGATTAGAATTGACATGATTTGGCCAAGTGAAAAGTATGGGAAAAAAGCATAGTCCATAGTCCATAGTCCATTTTATCTTGGTTTGCTTAAAGTGAGTGTATTACACATTTTAAGAATACCAAGGAAGAGCATTCACAGGTCATTCATAATAAACCCTCCACAGCATTCACAGGTCATTCATAATAAACCCTCCACAGCATTCACAGGTCATTCATAATAAACCATCCACAGCATTCACAGGTCATTCATAATAAACCCTCCACAGCCGCCTCTGCTCTTATGAACTGGAATGGGAAAGGCTAAAGAAGCTAAAACCTGCCATCTCATCCTAAAACAAACATAGCAAAGGCCCACGACTAACAGGGCTTCAGTGCTTCACTTTATTCAGAAAATGGCCTGGAAATCATTAATCGTCTGTCCTTAATTCTGACCCATGATTTAATGCAATTGCTTTTCTTCACAAACACAGCTGTGAGCTCGTTTTGGTGATCGATGGATTCACCGAGCTATGTTCATGAACAAAAAACACATGCAACTTTGGACAGAAGTACAAATGTGTTTTGAATGCAGGCCAGTTTGTGGTTTGTGTGTTCGTACGTGCACACATACATACATATGAATATACATACATAGTGAAACATACGTGCATACATACATACTTATGAATGTACATAGATAGTGAAACGTACGTGCATACATACATACTTATGGATGTACATACATAGTGAAACGTACATGCATACATACATACTTATGAATGTACATACATAGTGAAACGTACATGCATACATACATACTTATGAATGTACATACATAGTGAAACATACGTGCATACATACATACTTATGAATGTACATACATAGTGAAACGTACATGCATACATACATACTTATGAATGTACATACATAGTGAAACATACGTGCATACATACATACTTATGAATGTACATACATAGTGAAACGTACATGCATACATACATACTTATGAATGTACATACATAGTGAAACATACGTGCATACATACATACTTATGAATGTACATACATAGTGAAACGTACATGCATACATACATACTTATGAATGTACATACATAGTGAAACATACGTGCATACATACATACTTATGAATGTACATACATAGTGAAACATACGTGCATACATACATACTTATGAATGTACATACATAGTGAAACGTACGTGCATACATACTTATGAATGTACATACATAGTGAAACGTACGTGCATACATACATACTTATGAATGTACATACATAGTGAAACATACGTGCATACATACATACTTATGAATGTACATACATAGTGAAACATACATGCATACATACATACTTATGAATGTACATACATAGTGAAACATACGTGCATACATACATACTTATGAATGTACATACATAGTGAAACGTACATGCATACATACATACTTACGGACGTACATACATAGTGAAACGTACATGCATACATACATACTTACGGACGTACATACATAGTGAAACGTACATGCATACATACATACTTATGGACGTACATACAGTACATAGTGAATAAAGTCTGTGCATGTCCTTGAATGGCCCAGCCAGAGCCCAGACCAGAATCCAATTGAACATCTGTGGAAAGAGCTGAAAATGGCTGTGTACCGACGCTCCCCATCCAACCTGACTGAGCTTGCAAGGATATGCCAAGAGGAATGGGCAAAAATGTCCAGAAACAAGTGTGCCAAGCTCGTAGCTTCTTTCCCAAGACGCCTTGAAGCTGTAATCGCGGCCAAAGCAGCAACCAAGGATTAGGCTAAGGGTGTGTACAGATATGTAACCCCTAAATAACCTATTTTTGTTAGTAAAATAAAATTGCATATTTTCTAAAAACCTGTTTTCACTTTGTCATTATTGGCTATTGTGTGTAGATGTTTGAGGCAAAAAATTAACTCAATCTATTGTAGTATAAGTCTGTAACGTAATAAAACGTGGAGAAGGTGAAAGGGGTGTGCAGACTTTCCGGCTTGACTGTAACAGACAAACTACCTGTGAGGCTTTTGTGTTTCATTAATTAAAATACCATGATTAAAATATTATCATTAAAATAAAAAAGTAAAATTTGTAATAAATTTTAATAATTAAAATAACTAAAATAATTAAAATAAAATAATAAATTGAAAAAAAAATAATAATTATAAGCCCAATTCAAATCAATTGAATCCGCAAATGTCATCTGAGATTTGTATACGTGTATTGGCTGTGGTTAATTTCACCAGAAAAGGGGAGGATATGACATACAAGAAGTGAAATGTGTCCTGGGGTTCATTCTACACAATTGTGATTCATTCCAATCAAGTTTATCCGTCCCTGTCTCCTTGGTGCTCGTGTCACCTGGGAATCTTTAAGGAGGTCCGCCATCCTCACTTCATTTGCACGCTCCTTCACTCCACCCAACGGAGGATGAGGAGCAGATGCAGGGACTAGGTAAGAGGACAGAGGAATCGAAGCAGCATGCATTAGGCAAATAATTCCATCCTAATCCTGCATACTGAACTCTAAATTCAAGTATGATTTTGGCCCACCTTTTTAAGTTTTTGTTCTTTCTATGGAAATTGTTGAACACATATTTGTTGACATTTACATAAATGAAAATGTATTCAGGATTTACATTTCTTGATGTTAACGTTACAACCTCTTAGAAACAAGCCATTGGTCTGGTCTGTCAGGTACTTCATTAGTTTAGTTGTCTGTTCACAGCAAGGCTGAAATCAAAATGGATGCATGAGGTGTGCTCATCACATTTTAAAAAGAAGCCCAACCGATATTTCAAAACGGCCACCCTGTCAATGCATTCAAGAACATCCCAAAATCTGGCAGTGAGCCTTAGTGAGCCCAACACAGCGACAAGAACAATAACCTCCCTTCAAATGACACATTTTATGGAAGCCTTTCTGTGCTGGAAAATATATGATCTTCACTAGTTTCACAATGCACTCAAGCAGAAACGGTTACTGCATTGCAAATCACGAGCCAAACCCTGATGTAAGCAAGGCAATAAAAAACAACCAGCACTTGTGAGGTTACTTGGAATCGTTCAGAAGACATAATGAATTAATTCATTTCTTCTGGTGAGGCCTATTACTCAATTTTCATAAATGCACTCAGATAATTGCCACACATTTCTACCAGAATCGTGACTTCCTAAAAGTTGTTGCAAAATCACAATTCAAACAAAAAAGGCTGTTTAAATCCCTGTACATTATTACAATTATTAACCATAAGAATAAACAGCACGAGAAATTTGGCATTTAAAATACATTTACACTATTAACACAACACACCTGCAGATGTTAGCTGGCTCAATGTTGATCAAAAACTGTAAATCAAATGCCAATCAAACAATAAGCAGATGGAGCCACATGTCTGACCTCAGACCCGCAACCTGAAAGGTTTCACCATTTAAACAGCTCCTTACAATGTGCCACTACACAGAAAGCATTTGAACTTCATAAACTTCTTACAAGGATGAATGGATGGTTAAACAGCAGTGCAGACTGCCGTTTTATGGGCGGCTAATGCTGCTCTAGCAGCTGAAATCCAATAGGGGCTGATGCTAAGGAAAACAGTAGCCTGTCACAGGAGTTAATTTATACGGCAGTTTTAATGTGCACAATGCTGTCTTTGTTTGGAACGTGGTCCGGAATATGCGACGCTGCAGGATGCAGGCCACATCGGGAATGGACAGATCCTGGATTAAATCGCAATTTAGAAGAACAAACTTGCTGGGTCAACTTTCATCGATGTTAGTACCAGTTAATTTAGAACAGGACAGTGTACGTAGTGCCCCCATTCTGTAATCGTATTTTAGCGGGTTTTGGACAGTGTACGTAGTGCCCCCATTCTGTAATCGTATTTTAGCGGGTTTTGGACAGTGTACATAGTGCCCCCATTCTATAATCGTATTTTAGCGGGGTTTGGACAGTGTACGTAGTGCCCCCATTCTGTAATCGTATTTTAGCGGGTTTTGGACAGTGTACGTAGTGCCCCCATTCTGTGATCGTATTTTAGCGGGTTTTGGACAGTGTACATATTGCCCCCATTCTGTAATCGTATTTTAGCGGGTTTTGGACAGTGTACGTAGTGCTCCCATTCTGTAATCGTATTTTAGCGGGTTTTTGACAGTGTACGTAGTGCCCCCATTCTGTAATCGTATTTTAGCGGGTTTTGGACAGTGTACGTAGTGCCCCCATTCTGTAATCGTATTTTAGCGGGTTTTGGACAGTGTACGTAGTGCCCCCATTCTGTAATCGTATTTTAGCGGGTTTTGGACAGTGTACGTAGTGCCCCCATTCTATAATCGTATTTTAGCGGGTTTTGGACAGTGTACGTAGTGCCCCCATTCTATAATCGTATTTTAGCGGGTTTTGGACAGTGTACGTAGTGCCCCCATTCTATAATCGTATTTAAGCGGGTTTTGGACAGTGTACGTAGTGCCCCCATTCTATAATCGTATTTTAGCGGTTTTTGGACAGTGCACGTAGTGCCCCCATTCTGTAATCGTATTTTAGCGGGTTTTGGACAGTGTATGTAGTGCCCCCATTCTATAATCGTATTTTAGCGGTTTTTGGACAGTGCACGTAGTGCCCCCATTCTATAAACGTATTTTAGCGGGTTTTGGACAGTGTACGTAGTGCTCCATTCTCGAATCCTATTTTAGGTGGTTTTGACTGGTGAAAGAGGGCCCGTTAAATGAAGCAAAGTCACTCATGGGACAGGAACCTGGCTCCCACACAGTGTACCATAAATCTGTTCACTTTTCATTTAAACTCTGGCCCCAAAATTATAGCTGTGTCTTTTACAACACGGGGCATAAATAAGGATCCTGGGGTAACTCCAAAGCCTTTTCTTCATTTCTAAGATCGCATCTTCTGGGAGGCTGTGCATTCCCCAAAGCCCTCCTCTGAAGGCCTTCCTATAATCTGCAAAATTACTGAGATTCAGTCAACTAATCATTTTACAAGATGTCTGTAATTTGGTTGCTCTATACAGGAGTTACCTTACCTATTGTTGCAAGTCTAATTTGCTAAATAAGCAGCAGGAGATGGTGCCAGAAAGGGTGTTGCTGAAACAGAAAAGGAGTTGCTGAAACAGAAAGGGTGTTGCAGAAACAGAAAAGGAGTTGCTGAAACAGAAAGGGAGTTGCTGAAACAGAAAGGGAGTTGCTGAAACAGAAAGGGAGTTGCTGAAACAGAAAGGGAGTTGCAGAAACAGAAAAGGAATTGCTGAAACAGAAAGGGAGTTGCAGAAACAGAAAGGGAGTTGCTGAAACAGAAAGGGTGTTGCAGAAACAGAAAAGGAGTTGCTGAAACAGAAAGGGAGTTGCTGAAACAGAAAGGGAGTTGCAGAAACAGAAAGGGAGTTGCTGAAACAGAAAGGGAGTTGCAGAAACAGAAAGGGAGTTGCTGAAACAGAAAGGGAGTTGCAGAAACAGAAAGGGTGTTGCTGAAACAGAAAGGGAGTTGCTGAAACAGAAAGGGAGTTGCTGTAGTTGGTGTCTCGGTACTGAAGGAACTAGTCTTATCAGTTAGAATAGAATAGAATAACTTTTATTTTCCCGCAAGGGAACTTCAGTTGTAGCCCCAGCAACAACAAAAAAATACAGACAGTGGGGCAGACCCACAACACACAAACAAACATATCAAACAAAGACATCCAACAGAGTCATTACATCAATCAAGTGAATTAAGTGAATTAAAGTGCAATACAGCCATGATTAAAAAAATAGCCCCGTTGTTCCGAGCTGTCCAGTGTCACCAAGCAGTCCAATACACAAACTCCGCCTCCACGACTCACTTCCATAGCTACACGCAGCACCGCGGTCTCTGCCCACCGCCGAAACGAAGCATCGAATTCCGGCAATCCTCTCAGTCCTCTCCTCATTCCTTCCCCGCATTATGTGTTCCTTCCCCGGCTGCCTCCCAAAGATTTCCTGCACTCCCGGATCAGTCCCGAAATCCCCAACTCTGGTGAAGAGCGATGGTACTTTGTTGCTGCAGTCTGCAGATCCAGCGGACATTCCCGAGCCTGTTGCGAATGCGTTTCCATGATGATGACCACAAACAAAATTATATCGACGAGACAATTCGTCAATATTATCAAACGAGCAGCAGGAGTGCCCTGAAAAATCTCCAGCCCACCCCCCCCCGTCCCACTACAGACACACAGCGCATGAAAAAAAATTAAGACAAAAGCCAGACACAACAAAACACATTCAAATTAACAAACACGAACAGGAGAGACCGCTGGACTACACGTCACCATTACAGCGCCACACATGTCAATCATTAATTTACATTGTTACATTTATATTGTATTTATATTAGTCTTATTCAAAAAAGTAAAAAATTTGAAACTGAAAAGTATTGGGTGTTTTGGTCTCAGTGGACATGCCTCGTTAATATAGACGTTTTTAACATTTTGAAATAGAGTGCCTTCGTGATATTTCTTTCAACATTAACTAATGAGATGCGTATCAAATGAGATGCATTTCACAGCACAATCTGGCCTGCAATTCCAGGTAAGGCTGGCGACTGGCCCTCAGACCACCACACAAATCCCTGCCATTATGGATCCGCACATTTAAACCAGACCCTCACGAATCACAGACATCTAATCAGCCCCAACCACAAAAAGGCAACAACCATAAAGAGGCCCTAGCCACAGACCCCAACTGCAGAGGCGCCCCAGTCCTGGACCGCTTTCACAAAGAGGCTCCAACACTGGACCCCCCCCCTCCCCCCACAAAAAGGCCCCAACGCTGGAACGGTGGTTTTCGAAGAGGAGAAAAATAGATCCCACAATGTGCCGCAGTAGATCTTCTGCTACCAGATATCACGGAAGGTCTTTGTTTTTCAGCGTTTCGTGACCCCGCGCGGAAGGCCTGAACATGAACTGCCGTTTATTTACGACGGAAAAGCCGCTGAAAATTGAAACCAAATGCAACAGAGTGACACTGATGCCTCAGGAGGGGGTTTACGAGGTTTAACGTTAAAAAAAGAGTTTGTGGTTCAAGCCGAATCTTCTCATAGAGAAGGTAGAGGGAGCAGCTGCAGCAGTAATGTCTGAGAGCGGATTCCTTTCACACTCTTTGGTAGAACGTATTTTATCAAGAGATAACATGTGGAAGCAGTTACGCTCCAACATAGAAATGCAAAGATAAACACGTAAATCATTCAGAATGTCTACGGCATTAGTGGTGGTATTTTTATCTGGGAAAAATGATAAATTTAGTACTTTAACCTTTAGCACAAAGCCATTAGAAGGTTTTCCTGCGTCAAGACTGAAAGTCAGAGGGATCACGACACGGGAAACGTACTTCCTGGGTGGCGTGGAGACGCATTTCCTGTAGAGATATCGATCTTGCTGCTGATATCGATCTTTGTTCTAATCCCATAAATCCTGACCAAATGTAGAGGAAGCCATCCTGCTTTTAATGCTCGTGAAATTTCCCCATGTTAAATCTTGTGGAAAGTGAATATTAACGCTTTATTTTAGTCAACTAAGCTGATCCGTTTGGGTTCCGTGCAAAATAGGACTCCAGCTTGAATGTGGAGAAAATGTGTTGAATTCCTGACCCATCTGCCTGCTGCAGTGTTTCAAGCGGTCTGTGGGTCAGACGGTATCAAAGCAAACCTTTGATTTATTTTTTGATTTATTTTAATGTGGAATCACAGCTTGACATCGTAACCAGGGTGACGTTACACGGAAACATCTGCCTCTGCCTTCGGTCTCCAGCGTAAACATTCATACATATCTACCTATCGACATGAGCAGTAACGCATCTCACATACATCCCATGCAAGTCCTTTTTGGTAAACGTGTCCCCTCTGACCCAAAGAAGGGATCACACAGCCCCTTCGTGAGAAGCTGCCACCCAACAGTAGGCTACACATTCACGGCAAATCGACACTTTAAGTGCCCTCAGAAATCAACCAAAAAATAAATAAATCTCATTTTAAAAAGTCGATTGTATGCTATTTGCATGTTGATGCTTTGACATTTTCAGGCTACTTAAGTAAAATCCACATTTTCCACAGAAGTGAGCTGTGAGCTGGCCTAACACTTCAATTACAACTGTAAAATGGCTGCTTAAAGTAAGGCACCCATTTCCTTTTACAGAGCAATGTCCGTGAGGATGATTCCTTAGACGAGGAGATAAGTGTGCAGCCTCTTAGCCTTAGCATACAGCCACGTGCTACCAGAATACCGGGGGAACATGGTAACTGTAGACGATTCATTGTTCTTCAAATAGGTTAGTAGTTGTCCTTTTCCTTAAAAAGACAAATATACAGCTTTAATTTGAAGGAGTAGCTACATTGATTGTAAGGAACAAAACATTTACTAGGAACAAGCCTACTAGAGTTTAAAAACACAGAGGCCTCAAATTCTTTTCAATACAGCTGTATTTGGCTGTTGCTGTGTCTCTTTGTAAATGAAAATGTATGTCCAAAAATGAAAAACAAAACAAAAAAGCATAATCATGGACAACAATATACATTTTATTATAGCCTACTCATATCCCTGCTTTATTAGGCTACATTCTTCTCAGCCCGTTTTGTCCACAGTTATCATAGACTAGGCTATGTGTAGCCTACGGTTTTTATTTAGTTTTTTAAAAGGGTTTCCGCATTGTTATGGTTTTGAAAGCTTCGCGCTATTATGGCTATGATGGAGCTTTGGCAAAAACTGGTGTGCAGTAACAGCATAGCCTTTTTCTTTTATTGTATTTTAATTTTTTTCAAATAGGGCATTTCCCGATATAATTGCTGACTTGTGGCAAGTGGTGATAGATTTACCTTAACATCTGTCCGAGAATGTAAACAAGTCGTTCATTTTCACTGTAAGAAAACATTTTATGACAACGTCACCTCTATTTCGCTAGCTTAGCCTACTTGAACAGTTACAACCTGCATGAGAAGAGTTGCCTACCCATTGAAAGCTGATTGTTTTTTCTTTGTCTCACCGTTTGTTTGGAATCTACACACATACAACGATGAAAAATTATCGTGGATGATAATATTTTGCACTTGCAAATATAATACTGTAACGTTATAGCACTCCGATTTATCCACATTCCACTACAAACCATTTGCATATGGTCAAAATGTTTTACCGTTTCTTACAGCAATATTTGTTAGCCATATATTGACAATTGGATAACTTATTTGACTTATTCCCCTTTCTTCCTGCCGACGCCTCACGTCTTATTGCTCGGATCCACTTTTCTCATCTTATTGGCTCCATTTTGCAGTTCGGAATCTTATAAAACCGCAATTCTGTTTTTTTTTAACCTTGTTTGTAGTGCATCCCATCAAACAACAACTTTTAGGCATTTTTATGCTGTAGGCTAACAGATCGAAATGACAAGAAGGCACCAGCACGTCAAGTCAATAGAGGGCGAGAGCGGGATGTGTTTTCCCCCCCGGGATGAGCGGGGCCTATTTGCGCTCAGTCTCCTGGCAGTGCACTGCGCTTAAGCGGCTGGCTAGCTATACATTTGTCATTTTCTTTCACATGCATGAACTATTATGAAAAATATAATTATTGATTTAAATGAATAGTACCTAATGTAAAATATCAGATAGCAGCATTGTCCAGAGCTCAAGTTGGCTCAAGTTGCCTAATGGCGAAAGCGGCCCATATCCACAAAACCTCAGCTGAGGAAATCCAAACCCAGAGCAATCACAATCACATCAAGCATGTCTGCATCATATTTCTACATCTCACATGATTTAACAATTCACTTTTTCATTGGGTAATGCAAGAAAAACAGCCAAGTGCATGTTATTCTGGGGGGGAAAAACCCTTTTGACTAAAAATCTTACGACTGGAGACCATCCTGTATGTTTTCACTCCAACCCTAACAAAGCACACCTGATTCAACAGCTAGAAATCTCATTGAGCTGCTAATTAGTAGAAGCAGGTGTGCCAAATAGCATCCTGTAGGTGTTCATTTCAACCCTAATTTGGCACACCTGATTCTGCTAATTAGCTGCTCAGTAAGATCTCTTGTTGTTGAATGAGGTGTGATTTGTTAGGGTTGGAGTGAAAACCTACAGAATGGTAGATCTCCAGAAACAGGGTTGCGAGGAGAAATTGATGCTTCTCATCGTTACTAAAAACCTGCACTGAAAGCTCATCGTGACTGTCAGCATCGCACGCCTTTGTATCTATTGCCTGCATTCTGCTAACATTTTGGGGGAAAAAATCATTCCCTAAAATCACAAGATATCTTCAGATACTGAGCAATATCAATAAATCCCAATATTATACAGGCTATGCCATTTCTATGCTACCATGTACTTTATGTGCTACTATATAAAGTCAAGAAGAAGGAGAAATATCCAAAAATAATACATTTATATATTGTACATCAGGGGTGGCCAATTCCAGGCCTCGCGGGCCGGTGTGTATGCAGGTTTTTACTGCCACCAGTTACCACGGTTCAATCAGCTAATTAGTCATACACACAATCACCGATTCACTTGTAAATTACAGAACGATAAAATGCTACAATACACGCATTGACGCATACCGGCACAAGAACATTCATCAGCTGCTTTTCATATCGCGGATATGTAGATTAAAATATCAGATCGTGTAAACGATTGGGCTAATTAAATAATTGTTAACTGGCGGCAGCAAAAACCTGCATACACACCGGCCCGCGAGGCCTGGAATTGGCCACCCCTGTTGTACATTATATGAAATGAAAACTATAATATTATATCCATGCCAATGCATAACAAATATCAGTCTAGACTTCTTGTAAAAGTGCTGAGCTGAGCGGCTCTGAGTAGTTTAGAGCGGCTCTGAGTAGTTTAGAGCGGCTCTGAGTAGTTTAGAGCTGCTCTGAGTAGTTTAGAGCGGCTCTGAGTAGTTAGTAGTTTAGAGCGGCTCTGAGTAGTTAGTAGTTTAGAGCGGCTCTGAGTAGTTAGTAGTTTAGAGCGGCTCTGAGTAGTTAGTAGTTTAGAGCGGCTCTGAGTAGTTAGTAGTTTAGAGCGGCTCTGAGTAGTTTAGAGCGGCTCTGAGTAGTTAGTAGTTTAGAGCGGCTCTGAGTAGTTTAGAGCGGCTCTGAGTAGTTAGTAGTTTAGAGCGGCTCTGAGTAGTTAGTAGTTTAGAGCGGCTCTGAGTAGTTAGTAGTTTAGAGCGGCTCTGAGTAGTTAGTAGTTTAGAGCGGCTCTGAGTAGTTAGTAGTTTAGAGCTGCTCTGAGTAGTTTAGAAGAAAGAGAGTGATTTTGGTTTTGTTTTAATTCGATTGCATTTCCAGCCTTCCAAGCTGCCCCCATTCCAGTTACTCCACATCCTTTTTTCAAAAGGGTGCCCTGTTTCTGGATTGGGATAAAAGCATTACTCCTGTGTTTCTGATTGGATAGAAGTGTTCTGACGAATGTAATGTTTTCAGCAGGCATCCATCTTGTCATCTCGAACCATTTTAAATGCATCAAATGGTTGTACTTAAATATACATAAAGCAGGGAACTCAAAATGGAGCCTAGACACCTAGAGCTCAGTGCAAGTGTTACGTCCTTCTCTCTTTATACACATACGGACGGCTGCACTCCTTCCCAAACACCAGCCACGTCTTTTCTACACTCAGTCATGGATCCCTTTCATATATACACACCTGATGGCTTCCAGTTGCTTTTTAGTTGAGTTAAAAAATTTATTAGGCAAGGCAAGGGCTATATTTTTATGTTGCACTCAGAAACTGTTAAATAGCACTTCTGACTGTTCCAGAGACTGAGCTAATATGTAAAAAGACAGGAAAGTAAAGCATTGTCAACAATAGAAGTCAGTATTGCTAGAGAAGTGGAGCCTAATTTGTGTTAACCCTTTTAATAAACAAGTTTTTTTACTGTGTATTTGCTCAATAATTATTTTACTGTCATTTATTTTACTGTCAATTGTTTTTTGGATCAGCACTTGTGAGGTTTTTTTGGAAAATATTCATCCATGGCTGAGGGTGACTTAGCGCGATGTTGACACGATTAAATCTATCAGAGCTGTGAGGTTGTGGTGTTAAATATTATCATGCATAAGTTATTCATTCAAATTAAAGGACATTTGGTATTATTAACAAAGCCATTTATCTATTCATGGTCTGCAGCCAAAATAATGAGAAATAAACAGTACGTAACAAGCTGAAAAGCTTTTAAATGACCTCAACTACTTTTTCCATAATCAATGAACAACTCTCCATATCTACAGTACACATGAGAACACATACATTTTACATTATGATAATATATTCAGCTCATATTCAGCTGCTGTCATTCATCAAGGAAATGTGGAATTCTGATCCTTCAGGGGATTCATGCTCAAATGTTAAAGCGGGGGGGGGGGAGGGGGGGTGATGAGTCAGCTTGAGGTTAAATGTATAAATATATCAAAACAAACCTCAGCTGTCATCATATTTATTATATATTAGATGATACATTTTTCTCTACCATTGGTCTGCCCAAGAGATCTCCATCCTCCTCAGACAAGCCTTGCAGATTACCCATAAGCCCCCTTCCACACCTCTCTAAAAGGGACTACCTTATGAATCTGTACAATCTTCACACTCAACCCTCATTTCTACAATATGAGGGTTTCTGACAAGCGCTCCATACAGGCACACCTAGAACTGCTTAAATTATAATTATTGCACTGATTAAAAATTTGTCATATAAGAAATGCACAGGATTTCATCAGTTTTATTTTATAATTGATTAATATTTGTTCATATATTTATTGTTACTTATATTCCAGACATTTTCCCCATGGAGACTAATATGTTCATCTGTAGAATTACACAGCCTACCCTTCTCTGATAATGAGTTTCATTGGTTCTTACTGAAAATAATGCAGCCGGATAACACAGCAACAGACGGTTATGAATGATAAAAAAAAATAAAAAAAATTGTGCTCTACAGAAGAAAGGATAGTAAAAAAAAGTGTTTAAAATCCACAGGATAATTCTGTTTCCCATGGTGAATTATCTTGTGGGGGAAAGGTCTGGGTTTTGGAGAAAGAGTGTGTTAGAGGAGTGTACACCAATCATCCAGACCCGGGTACAGATCCAAGCCCATGTGGTGCACAGATTGGAGAGCAGTTGCCTGGCGATGGTCTGTCAGGTTGATAGGGAAGTTGCCTGGCGATGGTCTGTCAGGTTGATTGGACAGTTGCCTGGCGATGGTCTGTCAGGTTGATAGGGCAGTTGCCTGGTGATGGTCTGTCAGGTTGATAGGGCAGTTGCCTAGCGATGGTCTGTCAGGTTGATAGGGCAGTTGCCTAGCGATGGTCTGTCAGGTTGATAGGGCAGTTGCCTAGCGATGGTCTGTCAGGTTGATAGGGCAGTTGCCTAGCGATGGTCTGTCAGGTTGATAGGGCAGTTGCCTAGCGATGGTCTGTCAGGTTGATAGGGCAGTTGCCTAGCTATGGTCTGTCAGGTTGATAGGGCAGTTGTCTGGCGATGGTCTGTCAGGTCGATAGGGCAGTTGCCTAGCAATGGTCTGTCAGGTTGATAGGGCAGTTGCCTAGCGATGGTCTGTCAGGTTGATAGGACAGTTGCCTAGCGATGGTCTGTCAGGTTGATAGGGCAGTTGCCTAGCGATGGTCTGTCAGGTTGATAGGGCTTCGCTCTTTCAGTGGCATTCTATCATTTCTCTAAAACCCAAAAGGCCAAATTAGCCTGGAAACACATGCATGTCTGGTAGCCAACCAAGCGGCCTCCTGTCCCCCGCCTTGCTCGCCACTCAAACAGGCCCATGCTTCATCAGTCATGATCCGCAGTCATGAACCGTTTGTGGGTTTACAATAACCGCTGAGCCGGGCAGTCCCAACTCCCAACAACCCGTTGAACACAGAATAATATTCAGCGGTTCGGTATGGCACAGTAACTGCACACGGACAAGGATCAGATGTTAAGAAACCAATATACAGTATAAATGCGTGCTTGTTACATTTATACTCCGAAAACATTCATTCAGTGTGTTCTTTGAGAGATTAACTGTACTGAGGCCGTTACACCACCAAACTGCAATACAATGTAAAGGAGAAGTGATGCCTCTACATTACGTTCCTAATGCAGTCATTTACTATGCATACGATGATGACGTATTTGATGTGATATTCGATATATTTTCAGGGGAAATGACAGAAACAGCCTTAGCAGAGCAGAATCTAGAATTCTGCTGGAAAAGGGCGTTTTGGACGAAGCAGACTTTTTGCGGGTTTGGCAGTTGAGACTGTGGTCTGGGGTTTAAATCCGACGAAGCATTCTAGGACCAGAATTGAACCCAAAGAGCAATTTCTTTTTGAGTTACATGAACAAAATGGGGCTACTGGGGTAAATGTCATCTTGGTTTAATATTTAGATTTGGAGTTCAAAGAGGCGAGGGTTTTGGGAAAGACTTAGCCGTCTCCTGTGAAAACATTTTCAGCATCGAACAAATGACATCAAATATTATTTTCAAAACAGACAATCAGGCGCTTGCCATGTGAGTAGAAGGCCTACCAAGTTTACACCAGGGCGTGTGCTTAATCACACCTTTTCAAGTGTGCTTTAGTCCTTTTGGAAGTGTTTGATGCTCAAAAGAACTCAGTTTCTAAATAGATTACGCCAATGAGCAGGACTATCCGGCATGCAGTATAATGCGAAACACATGCTGAAAAAAGAGGCGTTGCTTTACATTTAGTACGATGAACAGTGTGCACGGTTTTGCAGCAACTTTCTCTCCCAGCCCAAGGAAACACACAGCCTGAGTGGCACAATCTACTAAAATTCTGCAGCGTCACAATTTTCAGCGGTTACACTTGTGTCCCAGTTCGGATTTCATGCCCCCAAATCAGCCAATCACAAGTCAGATGTCCTTTACTTCCTGAAGTCTCTACTCCAATTATATTGTGCTAAACACACAGAATTGCATATGCACTGCTTTCCTACAGCAGGGGTCCCCAACCCTGTTCCTGGAGATCTAGCATCCTGTAGGTTTTCATTTCAACCCTAATTTGGCACACCTGATTCTGCTAATTAGCTGCTCAGTAAGATCTCTCGCTGTTGAATGAGGTGCTTTGTTAGGGTTGGAGTGAACCTACAGGACTGTAGCTCTCCAGAAACAGGGTTAGGGACCATTGTCCTACAGTATATTATGTACTTCTCGCTATATTACGTGGAAGCGATGGCTTAGCCACCTTGAGAAGCTCATATTTTATATTCATATTTTCAGATGTAATGTCTAGAATGATGCTGAATACAAACCACTACTTTTCAAAACAAGTGACAAATTCAGCAATCACTCAAATTCAGCAATCACTCAAATTCAGCAATCACTCAAATTCAACAATCACTCAAATTCAACAATAACTCAAATTCAGCAATCACTCAGATTCAGCAATCACGCACTTGTGTAATTTGACCCCATTCAGTGTTTGACTTTTAAAAACCAGTTAACCTTATTTTTTCATCTCGAATGAGTTTTCCTAATTTGGTGGGATTAAATAGCAAACAATCAATAAACATAATGCAGTTTTCAAAGGTCTTGCACCAACTTTGTACACAGAGGTGTTGTGTGGGGTCATTTTGACCCCAGGCTCTGTAGCTTTATGAAACATAAGAAAATCTACAACCTTTTTTATTTTTTTTGGGGGTGATTCTGGGTACTTTCCCATACAGGTTTAAACTCCAAAAATTTAGCACTGGCTCTAAAATGAGAAGTTAATCACAGATTTATATAGTTTGTGATAAAAGGCTAGTCAATTGGGATACACTAAGAAGGCGACATACAAAGTGTCAAAATCTTTCTATGACAATACTTTTGTGTCGTTTAAACTGCTTGGGTCAATTTGACCCAGAAATATTAAAGGCATCATAAAATTTAAACTACGCTAGTGTTACGGTCGCTTATTGTTATTTGTCACCCCTGTTTTCTTTTCCATTATATTTTTTCCCCCCCTTTTTTTTCCGCGCCTCCCGGGGCTTAATGGCTCCCACGGGCGGCATCACGGTATTATTTTAAAAGGTTGAGACGGATATAAAGGTTGCTTCACTGGCGTCTCTCTTTTTTTCACGAGCTTGCTTCACTGGCGTCTTTTCTTTTTTTTTGCTTCAGTTTTCTTCACACTTTTCTTTCTTTTTCACGACTTTTTTTTGCTTTACTCTCTCACGGTTGTTGGCTTTCACTGCGTCTCTTTTTCATTTTGTTGTCGGGTCTTCTTATATCTTATTTCGCATCCACACACCATACATACACATACCATACACATCCGCATCATCACGCACGCCAGGTTTTTTTATTTATTATTTAATTATTATTTATTTATTTTATATTTTTTTATTTTGTGTTTTTGTTTTGTTGTTGCGGTTGGGTCAGGGGGGAGCTAGCCTCATGCACTTGAAAGAATCCAAATAAATTCAGTAGCTCCATTAGGAAAACCGAGGTGTGAGTTTCCGCTTCTGGCACAGGATGTGCGCCACTGAGATAAAGGGGAACTACATGAGCAAAATGAAACAAGTCCAACAGGTACGAGCTCACACGTGTGGGAGAGGACGTTCAGGACTGAAAACAGACGAAAAGGGAACTTGAGTACATTTCTTGGCTACGAACCAGCCGCCCTGTACACTCAACCATATGTAGAGTATATAGTGGCCTGCCCTCACAGTCAAACTGTAATGTCTACACTACACTGTTGAGGGGAATATGGCACTGTAATTAGTAAACCTGCTAATTACTTGAAATGAAATACTACTTTAAACAGGGCGATTAAAGGCTTTAGACTAGAGCAGTGAAACTGATTGTGTCATGGATTAAGTATAACAGAAAACAGAAACCCTACACCCCATAGCGTGAGATTCTGACTATGGAACAACAGCCTGTGCGGTCAAACCAAGATTTTAACAGTGCAATTCTCTTCTACAATTCTAGCATTCTCTGAAAACAGTTTTTAAGTTTAATTTGCAGTGCTTGACAGTAAACAAAACAGACGTTAGTCATTGCAAGTTAAATGCATTTACAGCTTTCTAGGTGAACTTAAACACACGTCTTCCAAGTTTCAGAAAGTTTTTTCAACATATCATAGCATCCACAGAATATTAATACATATTTTGCCCTCAAAACCGCAAATGTTTCCCAATCCTTTGGAACTGCTTCTGAAAGTATGTCTTCATCCAGTTTTGATTATATATTGCCTGTCATATGGTGAGCCTGGTGTTAAATTAAGTATTCATGCTGACTCCATGTCTTAAAATAATTTATCCTGAAACACTGATGTTTGAGTGCCTTGCTGGATTTTAGAGTTTAAGACCAAAATAAATGCTTTTAAAGTCCTGACCAGCCGTAGGCCACTAAAAACATTTGCTCTTCCTGTATTAAATGTTTTGCTCAACTCTGTGGAGTTGCCTGCAGATGGAAAACATCATTTGTGGTTTTCTTCTCAACCAGTAAGCCACAACCCTGCAATATTTCTCATTTCTAATGATTTGGATGATCAGGACCGTGAAACCCAGTGCCTTAGTGCCTAGATGAGTAATATATTGTTAATTATTATTTTATTTTTTTTACCTTTTTAAAAAAATCTCTGAAATCTGAAATTAAAAATCGGTTTTTCAAGAGAGGCCTGGCCAAGAAAGCAACAAAGGACAGACACTACAATAAATTACATTTAACATAAAAGCAGACAAACAACATTGTTCCAATATTCATATCAGGTTACACAAGGCAGTCTAAATGTGATGCAACTAAGGGTCAAAGCATTTACAAATTTCACTTTCCTCCATAACTTTAATCCTTGCTTTAAAATAATTTAGTGATACAAGCTCCTGTAACGTAAGATCAGTCTGGATCATTCCTCACTGAAGGAGCTGAGAACTGAACAGATTAATTTACAACATTAATGTTAGTGTTGCTTGTTCAGTCGACACCAACTGTCAAAACTACAGAGAAACTATTTTATTTTATCATGTGACAGTGCTCAACTCTACACAAACCAAATTTATAGTTTGTAGTTACTATGAGGAAAGAACCTAAAATAGATAACAATTTCCATTTTACAGAGAATTAATGCATGGTAAAACTATAACCACTGAGTGAATCGTGTGATTTAAATAAACAAGTAAAGAGATCAAAATAAGGTTTGTGAACAGGTTTGCTTTGTCCATAACAGAAGACGAAGGTGAGGAACTCTAACAGGTAAGGGCACCTGTAAGCGCTCACCTGCTTTAGTCTATTCCTGGAGTTCTCAGCTGCAACAGCTTGCAGTTCATAGTGAGGGAAATAGTTTTCCTTTTATAAAGCTTCCAACCTTAAAGTACTCCGGTTGGTTCTTCTTTTTTATGAAGAATTTATAAGCGGAAAAACACTCCATCATTTTAACATACAGTAAATCACAAAGGTATTCAAAAGTACAAAAAGCAGGCCTTTCTAAACTGCAAGTATATAGAGCAGCTATAAGGCATTTGCCCAATTTGTTCCCCGATTTGGTCACACGCATTTGAAGATTTATGATTGTGACGTTCTTGTCCGACATTTTACGATTACGACAGGAAATAAGTCTTAAGAGTGTCTGTCCGGATCAACAGACAGGGCTAAAGGCACCATAACAGACCCAAACCACACCTGTGCGGGGTGAGCGGAAACCCAAAGCACATACACACACACACGCACACGCACACACACACACATGAATGCATACACACACACACACGGCACACACACACAAACACACACACATGCATGCGCGCACACACACACACACACACACACACACACACGGCACGCACGCACATACACATGCACACGCATACACACATATGCACACACACACACACACACGGCACGCACGCACATACACATGTATGCGCATACACACATATGCACACACACACACACACAACACACACACATGCACGCACACACACACGGCACACGCGGACGCACATATGCACACACACACACACACACACACACAGCACACAAACACACACACACACACGGTACAAGTCTGTGTTGATTTAAGATGGATTTATAAGGGTGAGGATAAGGACTGAAAGTACAGACAGGCAAATAATCCTCTTCCCACAACCTGAGCTCACTGACACCGTGACATTACATTATTTATATGCTTATCTTATTAATATACCATATGTCATCCACAGCAAGATTCTGTGACCAGCATCCATAAAAGTGTAAATCCACTGGTCCATGTGGTCCTGCTTATATGTCAACCTGGAAACAAGTCAGAATCACTCAAGCAGAAGACAGAAATAAGCCATGTGTAAAGATCACATGACCCTGTGTCATGTACCAGGAGAGTCAGAACTGACCACTGCATCAGAATGATAATGATAAAAAATGATAAAAGCAATAACTCACTGCGGAGCTGATCAAAAACACGCCAAGGATTGGAATACAAACTCTGGGCTTGATTGGCCAAGAAACATAACTAAGAACATGACCAATGATTGGTTCAAAACTAAGAACATGACCAATGATTGGTCAAGCTATTTGTTTTGCACCAATCATTAGTTTTGTTAATTAAAAGGTTTAGCACACGCTAAAGGTTTGAGTAAATAAGGCCCTTTATGCACTTTCTGAAGATCAAGAGGCTGACTTCAGCAAAGTACAGCAATCAACTATCAACCTTAAAAAAAAAAAAAGTCAACTGCCATTTTCAGCCAGCTCAGCTGTGAGTGGACTGAAGAGACTTCTAGAAACGGGTGGAAACCAGGGCGGTTTGCTTCAGTCCATTTGGATCCCATTGAGGATGTTGAGATGAGTCACATTTTAGACATAAATTCTTAAGCGCATTTCTTTTGAACAAGACAAAGATACTGAGCATGCTCACGAAACCTCAGGAAGTGTATTTCCTGGATATTAAAAACTACTCCATCTCTAACCGAATGTATAAGGTTAAATTGTCCATTTTGGTTAAGGTGAAACATTAAAACATTTGTTAGGTTGTTTAAAACATACTTTACACACACTTTTACCAGATTGAATTTTATTAACATAATTATACCAACGACATATTAAAGGTGATAACTTAAAGCTTAAATGGTCAGTCCCAAGGGCTGTACTATTTAACTTTACAACTGTACCAAAACTCGAGTTTTCATTATGAAACTAGAAAATCTGGAATCTCTTCCTTTCGTCCTCCACCAATAAGATCATGCTGTCAACTGGAAACAGACCCAATAGTAAAACACAGGAAATATGTCTAAGAGCCAATCTAATGACTCACAGAAGTGTGGACGCATGATGTCACAGGCCTGAGGTGCCAGCGGTTTAATTGGGAGACTCTGGCCATTGACTGGACAAGAAAGCAGCCTTCGCCCAGACCAATCACCACTCACCTGTCACAACCAATCCAGTCTGATCATCACACGTTGACTTTTTCTTGGAAGGCAACGAATCACGCGTCTAACTGTACCATGTGTAACTGTGCACCAGAGCCTGGCCAACAAATACTTTAGCCTAGAAGATGAAAAACTGCATAAAACCCAAAATCGACGAAAGCCCAATGCCAAGAAGAAAGTCCCTGGTGTTAGATGTGAAATACTCCCGGCTGCTCAATGTCCAACTCCTATAAAAAATTTTTTTACGGTAACACATTCACTGACAGCCTTGTGCAATAAAGCGGAGGCCAGGCGGCGTGTGTCCCGATGAAAGAGAGCGGGAAGCGCAGTGTCAGTGTTATCAAAGACTTCCCTGTGGAAGAGAGCGGGAAGCGCAGTGTCAGTGTTATCAAAGACTTCCCTGTGGAAGAAAGCGGGAAGCGCAGTGTCAGTGTTATCAAAGACTTCCCTGTGGAAGAGAGCGGGAAGCGCAGTGTCAGTGTTATCAAAGACTTCCCTGTGGAAGAGAGCGGGAAGCGCAGTGTCTGTGTTATCAAAGACTTCCCTGTGGAAGAGAGCGGGAAGCGCAGTGTCAGTGTTATCAAAGACTTCCCTGTGGAAGAGAGCGGGAAGCGCAGTGTCAGTGTTATCAAAGACTTCCCTGTGGAAGAGAGCGGGAAGCGCAGTGTCAGTGTTATCAAAGACTTCCCTGTGGAAGAGAGCGGGAAGCGCAGTGTCAGTGTTATCAAAGACTTCCCTGTGGAAGAAAGCGGGAAGCGCAGTGTCAGTGTTATCAAAGACTTCCCTGTGGAAGAGAGCGGGAAGCGCAGTGTCAGTGTTATCAAAGACTTCCCTGTGGAAGAGAGCGGGAAGCGCAGTGTCTGTGTTATCAAAGACTTCCCTGTGGAAGAGAGCGGGAAGCGCAGTGTCAGTGTTATCAAAGACTTCCCTGTGGAAGAGAGCGGGAAGCGCAGTGTCAGTGTTATCAAAGACTTCCCTGTGGAAGAGAGCGGGAAGCGCAGTGTCAGTGTTATCAAAGACTTCCCTGTGGAAGAGAGCGGGAAGCGCAGTGTCAGTGTTATCAAAGACTTCCCTGTGGAAGAGAGCGGGAAGCGCAGTGTCAGTGTTATCAAAGACTTCCCTGTGGAAGAGAGCGGGAAGCGCAGTGTCAGTGTTATCAAAGACTTCCCTGTGGAAGAGAGCGGGAAGCGCAGTGTCAGTGTTATCAAAGACTTCCCTGTGGAAGAGAGCAGGAAGCGCAGTGTCAGTGTTATCAAAGACTTCCCTGTGGAAGAGAGCGGGAAGCGCAGTGTCAGTGTTATCAAAGACTTCCCTGTGGAAGAGAGCGGGAAGCGCAGTGTCAGTGTTATCAAAGACTTCCCTGTGGAAGAGAGCGGGAAGCGCAGTGTCAGTGTTATCAAAGACTTCCCTGTGGAAGAGAGCGGGAAGCGCAGTTTCATCTCTGCTCAACATTAGGTCAAGAGCCAAAATTCATAAATCGGGTTTTGTTGGGTTTAACAAAAGCTTTAAATTAAGCAGTTACTCTTAAAAACAGGGCCATTGGCATGACTGTAATACCACCTGCATTTAATTTCTACACTGCAACATAAATCTTGAGGTTGTGTCCACTTCTTTCAGTAAAGCATTTTCTCAGAGTTCTCAGCTACTTTAAAAAATCATGTTTTTCCCCTCAAAGACACTTTTCATTTCATTTAACTGAGCCAAATATAACTTAACTTTGATTTGTGAGACTCCCATTAATATTTCTGCTCTATTTTTTAAGTTTTAAATTTGAATTTAAAGTGTGACATGGGTTAGATTTAGGGCAAAAGGACACATTGCCAAATTCAACCCAGTGTGTTGAGTGACTGTGAAGCTCTTTAAAACCAGAGAAGGTTAGATTACCACAGAGGCAAGATCCAAAAAATCCCAAATATCTCAGGTTGCCTTTCTTTTTGCAACAAGCATGAAAGCCAGATGCTATACCCATATGCTTCCAGGAAAGTGTTTTTCAAAGGGCCGAGGAAGCAGAGGGATTCTGGGCATCACATATGAAAAGAGCATATTAAAGCGCTCCTGGTTCACAGACTGGCTTTCCCGAATGTGCTGATGTACCCTTTCTTTGATTCTGTTTCACTGTGAGACTCTAGCTAAGTACTTGACTAGATGCACGTTTTCAACATTCCACTTTTCCAGGAATAATCCCGAAATCAGAAAATTCACTCTCTGGAAAACGGCTTCTCTGTTCTCTGTGCATTTCACTCTCTGGAAAACGGCTTCTCTGTTCTCTGAAAGCAGGCTCAAAAGCGACACAAATGGTGATGCTGTGTCACACATGTACACGAGGAGCTGGGAGGGCGTCCGGGGATCAAGAAAAACACATCTCAGTAGATCTGGGGAGTATACAGCTATGAAAGGGTTCCAGGTTTTACTCAGTTTATGCAGTTATCCAGCTAACTAAGTAATCCTGCTTCATAGTATACCCCATGGAGACAAGTTTTGAATTATTTGAATTTGACACGATTTAATTAATTTAATTAATGGCTGGAACTCATTAAATGCTTGTAACCACACAGTTCAGGGTAAATTGTAACAACACTGTTCAGGGTAAATTGTAACCACACTGTTCAGGGTAAATTGTAACCATACTGTTCAGGGTAAATTGTAACCACACTGTTCAGGGTAAATTGTAACCACACTGTTCAGGGTAAATTGTAACCACACTGTTCAGGGTAAAATAAATGGATGTGGTTTTTTCATGATGATTTTCTGCAGTCTGCCTTCGGTGCTCATTTTATGATCACATACAGCCCCTCTCACAGGCCTGTTTCCACTGAGTCATACATACTTAAGTCTGTAAGAGAAACGGCCTCCACTGAGTCAAACACACTTAGGTCTGTAACAGAGACCGTCTCCACCGCGTCAAACACACTTAGGTCTGTAACAAAGACCGTCTCCACCGCGTCAAACACACTTAGGTCTGTAACAGAGACCATCTCCACCGAGTCAAACACACTTAGGTCTGTAACAGAGACTGTCTCCACCGCGTCAAACACACTTAGGTCTGTAACAGAGACTGTCTCCACCACGTCAAACACACTTAGGTCTGTAACAGAGACCGTCTCCACCGCGTCAAACACACTTAGGTCTGTAACAGAGACCGTCTCCACCGCGTCAAACACACTTAGGTCTGTAACAAAGACCGTCTCCACCGCGTCAAACACACTTAGGTCTGTAACAGAGACCGTCTCCACCGCGTCAAATACACTTAGGTCTGTAACAGAGACCGTCTCCACCGAGTCAAATACACTTAGGTCTGTAACAGAGACCGTCTCCACCGAGTCAAACACACTTAGGTCTGTAACAGAGACCGTCTCCACCGAGTCAAACACACTTAGGTCTGTAACAGAGACCGTCTCCACCGAGTCAAACACACTTAGGTCTGTAACAGAGACCGTCTCCACCGAGTCAAACACACTTAGGTCTGTAACAGAGACCGTCTCCACCGAGTCAAACACACTTAGGTCTGTAACAGAGACCGTCTCCACCGAGTCAAACACACTTAGGTCTGTAACAGAGACCGTCTCCACCGAGTCAAACACACTTAGGTCTATAACAGAGACCGTCTCCACCGAGTCAAACACACTTAGGTCTGTAACAGAGACCGTCTCCACCGAGTCAAATACACTTAGGTCTATAACAGAGACCGTCTCCACTGAGTCAAACACACTTAGGTCTGTAACAGAGACCGTCTCCACCGAGTCAAACACACTTAGGTCTGTAACAGAGACCGTCTCCACCGAGTCAAACACACTTAGGTCTGTAACAGAGACCGTCTCCACCGAGTCAAATACACTTAGGTCTGTAACAGAGACCATCTCCACCGAGTCAAACACACTTAGGTCTATAACAGAGACCGTCTCCACTGAGTCAAACACACTTAGGTCTGTAAAAGAAACGGCCTCCACTGAGTCAAACACACTTAGGTCTATAACAGAGACCGTCTCCACCGAGCCAAAAAAGTGAGAAAAAAAATGATTTGAGTCTGAAACATAACAAAATGTGGAAAACCTGAAAGGGTCTAAAAACTTTCCATATGCATGTATGTCTGTAACAGAAACTAGATCACATACAAATTCAAATAATGTTTGTGTGGGGCAGCTTATTTTTCATTTGCACACACACACAGCAGAGGAGACAGCATTCACCCTTTTTCCAGAAATGGGACAAATAATATATATTTTTTTAATCCAGAAGAAAGTATATTTAAAGAAAATGTAGAAGCTTATTGAAAAGAGAGCAGCCTGGCCCTCCCCATTCAGATTTAAAAACATTAATAAGTTTGGGCCAAGGCAGAAACTCCAGGCACAATGGAAACCACATGAACTCCTGGGAGAAGTCTGAGGGAAACAGCGCTTTCATGCTAGCATTGCTGCCCCTGCATGCAAGCCTGGCTCCAGCTGCAAAAACCTCTCCTGGTGCAAAAAAACACAGCCACCTGGACCACAAGTGTGGATTTAAGGAACCAGTGTTGGAAAACTAACAGGCACTTACACACCATTATATCAATGTATTGTATATTCAATGTATTTTTAGAGTAACTAATGAAACAAGCCAGATTTATTGAGGCCATTCATTAGCATTAATATGATAAGGTTAACGCCAGCAAACTTAATTAAAGAAGCTGTCCTGTCTGGAAACACAGGGCTGGTAGCTTGACTGAAAAGTGTCGTGAGCAATTACCTTGCATGGCCAAGTTTAGCCCTCCCTGCCTGTAGGGGGCGATAGGAGCCTGCAGTGCAGAAGGCCCTCATGCTCCCACCCAGAGGTGAGTCAGGTTGCCGTGCACAACCAGGACCACATCCTGAAGAGCACAATAAAATAATAGTAAAATCGTGCAATGCTGATGATGGCAGTGTGCGGGTATCCCATTGCAATCAAATAACAGCATAAAACACCGCATATCAAAAGAAAAGTGTCCGCAGCAACAAGAGGAGCAGAAGTTGTTGAAGGAAAAAGCTATTTATTGGAATAAAAATGGAAACGGATACATTTCCACCAAATCATACACGTATTGCGCCCTGAAAATATACAACATGCATGTTCGTTATTGTCAATGGCCATGTTTATAAAGATGCAGGAAAGAAAGTATGAAGATAATGTAGCATTGCATTATTTAGTTACATAACAAGTCATGTTTTCATTTAATCAGCACCAATTAAAGCAAGTGTGAAATTATTTTAGAGGAAAAATTTTTTTTTGACTGGCAGTGGCAATTTACACAGGCTTCATTAGTTTTGCGTTTAAAAAAACCTGCCGTTAGTAAATTATGCCACCTCGTGGCAGAGGCAGGTTACTACAGGCTTTAGACAAGGGACACCGTTTTTATGTTGCGATACTTGTTTTTGGGATTAAACATTGAGGCTGTCCCGCGTTATAAATGCTTTAAAGGTCTACAGATAGTCTAGTAGGTGAGGCGTCGTTCAAGGCGAGTGTTAACCCAGTGCAACAGGGATATGTCTGTTTCACACCCCTATCCTGTTTATCAGCAAACAGTAACAAACCTCTAGCCTTCAGATGGTCGACCGTTAAAGGCTTTCTTGGTTGCTATTTTTCAAGAAAACAAATCAGTTATTTTGCATTGTAGACCTGTTTACCGATACATCTTAATATAATCTGTAAACCACTGTGAAATTCGGTATAAAGCAAATCCAATCATCTGCAGCAGGCTACTAGGCGTGCTGTTGCTTTTTTAATTACTTTGTATCACATTTAAAATGCAATGTTGTGACAGGTAGGCTATACAATTTTACGTTAATAAACAGTAGGTTATTGCACTTTTTGAAAAAACGCGAGCAAAATGGTGTTTCTCGAGTATTTCCGTTTCAATTAGTGAGACGCGCGTAATCACCTGTTCGCAGCTGATAACCGCGGTCAATTTGCACATACAAACACAGGTATGTGTGTGTCTACATCTATTCAGGTGCCCGACAGGTTAAAACCGTGAATGAAATGGGAGAATTAACAGGTGAAAATGATTTTGAGTTTTTATTTTTTAACAAAGCTGGAATTACAATACTCACCTGTTATTTTCAGAAAAGGTTAAGCTGGAGTGACCTTCACATCTTCAGTAATTAGGACCCTGTTGATTTCACCTGCCAATCTATGATTTCATTAAGAATTAACTTTCCCCTCTAATTATGTAAATTAGGGTGGATGTACAATACTAAGGAGCAATGTAGCCTCATGGCTCGAGAACTGGGCCCGAATCAGAGCCCTATCTACTGCACCCTGTCTCCTGCATGCAGTGCACTGGCAGAAGTGTGCTGTTTAATGTGCAGTTTAGCAGTCTGCGAAAAATATCCGCCGTACTATTTTCCAACCGCACTGTGGTAGTCGCGAGCAGGTCATAAGACGTCCCACCAGTGTTGCCATGTCCGCGGTTTTACAGCTAAATTGGGATACTTTCAAAGTGTAGTCACGTTTTAAAAAGTATAATCATGATAAAATACGTTGGTTTCGGATAAAAATAGCCTGCAATTTGGGAGTTTTGAGTCGCCATTTGGCTGGAAAAGTTTTACAAGATCTGGCAACCCTGCGCCCCACTCTTGCGCTGCCATGTCACGTGTTGTTTTTGTTGTATTTGAAGGAAAACGCCAGCGAAGCTGCGCCTCATTTCTTGAAAAGTGTGCTCCCAACCCCAGAAGTGTGTCATCCGGGTGTTTGAATTATATTGCAATTTGAAAAATGTTCACGTACTCTACGACTTTCTCACCCCATCGACTCACCAAGGCTACTCAACAGTGTGGGAAAATGCTGATTCGGACACGGCCCTGGACTTTTATCTTAAAGGCTGCGGGTACAATTTCAGTTACAATTGTTACTGTTGAACGCTTGAGCAACGTACTTAACCTGAATTTTTTCAATAAATATTCAGCTGTACAAATGGACTGTATGGAAAAAAATATTTTTAGATAGTCTGCTAAACATTAAACTGTAATGTAAACCCCAATAATTTCAAGGGTGAATACACCATTTAAACTCACCTCATTTACATATCAGACATTATGAGGAATAGATTTCACCCTGCATTTAAATCCATGAGATCAAGGATCTTTTTTGCAAGAGATCAATATTTGGAATGGCTCAGACTATAGCCAAAATACAGTAGCATAAAATGATCAGCTAAAGGAATGAGATGCGTTTAAGAAAACTGAAAACTTGCAAACATGTTTCAATTATGAAACGCTACAAGAACATACATTCTATTTCCATTCATTTTGGTTTACCCACTATAAAACAACGCTTTTAAAACCAAGTCCACGCTTTTATTTTGAATTTTCACCTCTCCGGTGTTCACCAGAACTCATTTCTTTAATGAGGGCGCTCCTGATGCTGCCTTCAAGTGCTCCTCGGAAGATCCCATTTCTCAGTTGCTAAATCGTAATTATGAGGTTGACGCATTCACATGCCGAAATCGGAATTACCAGCAAACATGGATGTCTAGAAAGTACGTTTATTTGGATCCTTTACGAATAAAAGACGCACAGAGATCTGCTATCACTTTCTACATGAGAAAGAGGAGAGCAATGAATGATACATTAAAGTGTATCGTGCGAGATGGTTGTGTGCAGTGCGTGCGTGACCATCAACATGCTAATCTGCTGCGCTGCACAGCCTGGCTACGTCTACCCATTTTATTTTCTGCCATTTTCACATGGCAACTGGGAAATAGGAGCTTCCAAGAAGCACTTGAAGGATAGAGGTTAAAGGTCAGTGGTGAAATGTCAGGAACTCGGGTAGCATTATTATCTAAACTTTCCCACTTGTAAATACGACCCAGAGGGTCTTTCAAGTGAGCTTCCATGTCGGAAACTTGTATTTCCGATAATTCCGACAGCACTTGAGGGCAGCATTACTGATAGCAGCATTACTGATAGCAACATTACTGATAGCAGCATTACTGATAGCAACATTACTGATAGCAGCATTACTGATAGCAACATTACTGATAGCAATTGCTGATATTCGTTTCCACCAGAGTAGTCCTGGATTAAAAAATGGCCTGAATCAGGCCAAAACAAAATGGAACCCAGTTAACACCATGTCCTGGGGCTTTTTCTCTAAAAACACACTAACCCACTGTTATAGACTCCAACACTAAAAAAAAAAACACAGGTGACGAGTGGGATCGGAGTCCATGTAATGTCAGGAACGTTACCACAGTGATCTTGACGAGACAGAAACACTAGTTAGAATAAAATAAAGATATGAAGGCAGGCAGAAGTAGAAGTTTTTATTAGACATTTCTCCTCAGTGGATTGTTTTTTTTTCTTTTTCTTTTTTTTTCTTTTCTCTTCATAGATGAAAACTTTATGAGTCATCTCACATCTCACACACCTTTCTACACAGCCTTGAGGCCAGACTCGATGACCGAGCTCGCTAGACTGGTCCGAGCACCACAAACCAAGCTCCCGCACGACACATTAGGTCCCATCACACCGTTTCTATAGGAATGACAAAGTAAACAAAAGCAGATAAAGGCCGTCTTTCAACTCTCACCGCTCCTCAAGGTGAATTACCTGTAGTTTCACCTCAGCCCCCCGCCCTCAAGGTGAATTACCTGTAGTTTCACATCAGCCCCGCACCCTCAAGGTGAATTACCTGTAGTTTCACATCAGCCCCACCCCTCAAGGTGAATTACCTGTAGTTTCACATCAGCCCCGCACCCTCAAGGTGAATTACCTGTAGTTTCACATCAGACCCCTGCCCTCAAGGTGAATTACCTGTAGTTTAACATCAGCCCCGCCCCTCAAGGTGAATTACCTGTAGTTTCACATCAGCCCCGCACCCTCAAGGTGAATTACCTGTAGTTTCACATCACAACTCCCCCCCGCCCCCCCCCTTTATTTTTTGAATATGTCAAGTCTTTTTGTGCCGACCAAAAAGCCTAACGCTGATGGCCTTCCAACAGCAATATTAAAACCTATAATCTATGGGGTTTGACCAAGGACTCTTTATTTTTTTTTGCCACAAGAGAGGAGCTTATTTGTGGCTTTAGGACCACAGGCATTGTGTAGCGGGGACCACGGGCATTGTGTAGCGGGGACCACGGGCATTGTGTAGCGGGGACCACGGGCATTGTGTAGCGGGGACCACGGGCATTGTGTAGCGGGGACCACGGGCATTGTGTAGCGGGGACTCAAACCGCTCTCACAGATCTAGCTTGAGAGAAACTACACCAAGCGCTAAACGGTCTTTGCTCTTGGGAGAGGGCGAGTTGACACCATTTGAAGTCACAATTTAGGTAAGATGGCGGAGCTCGGCAGAGAAACGCTGCTCAGTTTTGTTCCCCTGAAATCCCTTCAGACACAGCTCAGCTTACCCACACTTGCATGGCTTTCCAGAGGATTTTCTGAACCTGGCATTTCACATGTTCTACCGCAAAATTCATACGCCATCAACACGTCCAGTAGAAATAAAAATAAAAATAGGTAATACTAAATGTGGCAGAGAATGCACTGATCGTACTGTACACATGCTTTTACGAGAAACAAAATGGCGGGGGCTCCTTGCTTGCAAAAATAAAAATTATGTAAAAAAACAACAACAAAAAAAAACAAAGAAAAGAAGTGGAAAGAACCATTCCAACGCAACTCACTCATCTGAACCAATGAGATTCAGACGCACATCTTCGCCTTTCCCACCAAACAACCAAGCTTGTCTAATATAATCTTACAAATCACACATTCTCTGGGTCCCAACTTGCCTATCCACAAACACTCAGAACACAGATGGATAAGGCAGAAATGATACTCAAATCGTACAGAACGGCTTCCCCCAACAACCTGCTGTGAACGGCATGGCAAACCAAAAGAAAATGTTTAAAAAGAAGAAGAATGCTTCAGAAACAACAAACGTGGAACATTATTTTCAACCCAACCTGCATTCCTACTATTGGATTACACTCCAATGACGGTCACTGAAATATCTCAAATATGTGACGAGAAATGTCCGTCCCTTAAGCCCAAAATTGACCTTTCCCAGTCAAACGCCGTCATGTCACTCAACACTGGGGTCTGAACGACAGGAGGAAGTACCGGTGCACTCTGCAGACTTTATGAATTATAAAACACTAGACAAAAAAAAAAAGCAACCATGAACACGTAGCCAAACATACCGTGTGGTTTCTTTATGGTAAAAGAGGAACACAGTGATGAGCATTGGAGCTTCAACAATGTTTTTCTTTTTAAATTATTTTTTTTGTTGTTGTCTTTTTATCCCCCCATTTATATTTTAGTTTTTTTTTTCTAAACTGTAGTTTCAGTGCAATGCGTGGAACGATAAACAGGTCGCCCGGGTTTTTTTTTTCTTTTCCGTTTTTTAGATTACTGACGTTTTTTGTTTTGGAAGCAGCGGTGGCGGTGCTGTTTTTAACTGGTGTCCATGGACTCCATGTTGGCGGACGTGGAGTCCTTCTGGATGCTGTCGAAGATGGCGGCCAGCTCGGGGTTGGAGCTGATCTGGGACTGGAACTCACTCATCAGGGGACTCTTCTCCGCCTCGGGGATGGTGAGCAGCGCCACCACTGCTCGCATGGCTGATCGCTTCAGCTCGTCTTGCTTCTCAAACTCCTGCTTCACCGAGTTAGCCTTTACCTGTGGACACACGCACGCACACACAGACAGACATGCACACATGCACAAGTACAGAGAGAGAGAGACACACACAGAAATAGGCAGGTGAGAGCAGGTATAGGCAGGTTAAAGATCAAAGCAGCAGGTATAGGCAGGTTAAAGGTAAAGGCAGCAGGTGAGAGCAGGTATAGGCAGGTTAAAGGTAAAGGCAGCAGGTGAGAGCAGGTATTGGCAGGTTAAAGGTAAAGGCCGCAGGTGAGAGCAGGTATAGGCAGGTTAAAGATAAAGGCAAGTGAGCAGGTATAGGCAGGTTAAAGGTAAAGGCAGCAGGTGAGAGCAGGTATTGGCAGGTTAAAGGTAAAGGCCGCAGGTGAGAGCAGGTATAGGCAGGTTAAAGGTAAAGGCAGCAGGTGAGAGCAGGTACAGGCAGGTTAAAGGTAAAGGCAGCAGGTGAGAGCAGGTATAGGCAGGTTAAAGATAAAGGCAAGTGAGCAGGTATTGGCAGGTTAAAGGTAAAGGCAAGTGAGCAGGTATTGGCAGGTTAAAGGTAAAGGCAGCAGGTGAGAGCAGGTATTGGCAGGTTAAAGGTAAAGGCAGCAGGTGAGAGCAGGTATTGGCAGGTTAAAGGTAAAGGCAGCAGGTGAGAGCAGGTATTGGCAGGTTAAAGGTAAAGGCAGCAGGTGAGAGCAGGTATTGGCAGGTTAAAGGTAAAGGCAGCAGGTGAGAGCAGGTATTGGCAGGTTAAAGGTAAAGGCCGCAGGTGAGAGCAGGTATAGGCAGGTTAAAGATAAAGGCAAGTGAGCAGGTATAGGCAGGTTAAAGGTAAAGGCAAGTGAGCAGGTACAGGCAGGTTAAAGGTAAAGGCAGCAGGTGAGAGCAGGTATAGGCAGGTTAAAGATAAAGGCAAGTGAGCAGGTATAGGCAGGTTAAAGATAAAGGCAAGTGAGCAGGTATAGGCAGGTTAAAGGTAAAGGCAAGTGAGCAGGTACAGGCAGGTTAAAGGTAAAGGCAGCAGGTGAGAGCAGGTATTGGCAGGTTAAAGGTAAAGGCAGCAGGTGAGAGCAGGTATAGGCAGGTTAAAGATAAAGGCAAGTGAGCAGGTATAGGCACGTTAAAGGTAAAGGCAAGTGAGCAGGTACAGGCAGGTTAAAGGTAAAGGCAGCAGGTGAGAGCAGGTATTGGCAGGTTAAAGGTAAAGGCAGCAGGTGAGAGCAGGTATAGGCAGGTTAAAGATAAAGGCAAGTGAGCAGGTATAGGCAGGTTAAAGGTAAAGGCAAGTGAGCAGGTACAGGCAGGTTAAAGGTAAAGGCAGCAGGTGAGAGCAGGTATTGGCAGGTTAAAGGTAAAGGCAGCAGGTGAGAGCAGGTATAGGCAGGTTAAAGATAAAGGCAAGTGAGCAGGTATAGGCAGGTTAAAGGTAAAGGCAAGTGAGCAGGTACAGGCAGGTTAAAGGTAAAGGCAGCAGGTGAGAGCAGGTATTGGCAGGTTAAAGGTAAAGGCAGCAGGTGAGAGCAGGTATAGGCAGGTTAAAGATAAAGGCAAGTGAGCAGGTACAGGCAGGTTAAAGGTAAAGGCAGCAGGTGAGAGCAGGTATAGGCAGGTTAAAGGTAAAGGCAGCAGGTGAGAGCAGGTATAGGCAGGTTAAAGATAAAGGCAAGTGAGCAGGTATAGGCAGGTTAAAGGTAAAGGCCGCAGGTGAGAGCAGGTATAGGCAGGTTAAAGATAAAGGCAAGTGAGCAGGTACAGGCAGGTTAAAGGTAAAGGCAGCAGGTGAGAGCAGGTATAGGCAGGTTAAAGGTAAAGGCAAGTGAGCAGGTACAGGCAGGTTAAAGGTAAAGGCAGCAGGTGAGAGCAGGTATAGGCAGGTTAAAGGTAAAGGCAAGTGAGCAGGTACAGGCAGGTTAAAGGTAAAGGCAGCAGGTGAGAGCAGGTATAGGCAGGTTAAAGATAAAGGCAAGTGAGCAGGTATAGGCAGGTTAAAGGTAAAGGCCGCAGGTGAGAGCAGGTATAGGCAGGTTAAAGATAAAGGCAAGTGAGCAGGGATAGGCAGGTTAAAGGTAAAGGCAAGTGAGCAGGTACAGGCAGGTTAAAGGTAAAGGCAGCAGGTGAGAGCAGGTATAGGCAGGTTAAAGGTAAAGGCAGCAGGTGAGAGCAGGTACAGGCAGGTTAAAGGTAAAGGCCGCAGGTGAGAGCAGGTATAGGCAGGTTAAAGGTAAAGGCAAGTGAGCAGGTACAGGCAGGTTAAAGGTAAAGGCAGCAGGTGAGAGCAGGTATAGGCAGGTTAAAGGTAAAGGCAAGTGAGCAGGTACAGGCAGGTTAAAGGTAAAGGCAGCAGGTGAGAGCAGGTATAGGCAGGTTAAAGGTAAAGGCAAGTGAGCAGGTACAGGCAGGTTAAAGGTAAAGGCAGCAGGTGAGAGCAGGTATGGGCAGGTTAAAGATAAAGGCAAGTGAGCAGGTATAGGCAGGTTAAAGGTAAAGGCCGCAGGTGAGAGCAGGTATAGGCAGGTTAAAGATAAAGGCAAGTGAGCAGGTATAGGCAGGTTAAAGGTAAAGGCAAGTGAGCAGGTACAGGCAGGTTAAAGGTAAAGGCAGCAGGTGAGAGCAGGTATAGGCAGGTTAAAGGTAAAGGCAGCAGGTGAGAGCAGGTACAGGCAGGTTAAAGGTAAAGGCCGCAGGTGAGAGCAGGTATAGGCAGGTTAAAGGTAAAGGCAAGTGAGCAGGTACAGGCAGGTTAAAGGTAAAGGCCGCAGGTGAGAGCAGGTATAGGCAGGTTAAAGATAAAGGCAAGTGAGCAGGTATAGGCAGGTTAAAGGTAAAGGCAAGTGAGCAGGTACAGGCAGGTTAAAGGTAAAGGCAGCAGGTGAGAGCAGGTATAGGCAGGTTAAAGGTAAAGGCAGCAGGTGAGAGCAGGTATAGGCAGGTTAAAGGTAAAGGCAGCAGGTGAGAGCAGGTATTGGCAGGTTAAAGGTAAAGGCAGCAGGTGAGAGCAGGTATAGGCAGGTTAAAGGTAAAGGCAGCAGGTGAGAGCAGGTACAGGCAGGTTAAAGGTAAAGGCAAGTGAGCAGGTATTGGCAGGTTAAAGGTAAAAGCCGCAGGTGAGAGCAGGTACAGGCAGGTTAAAGGGATATTTCACCTTTGTGTGAGAAAAGTAATTTTGTGGAGCCTACCCCATTATATTTGCATAGCGTGAATACTAGTAACTTCAGCAGTCCCTGCTGACCGTGAACAGCATCCCCGGTAGTTTGGCTCCCCGTTCACTCGCATTCATTTTCGGGACCTCACCATAATTAATCGTTTTAAAGCACAAACTAACTATGGCAGATGTATGACGTGTTTGTTTTGATATTTAATGTATTTTCAACGTTTTATAACCTTTTTAAAATTAAAATAAAAAGAAGATCCGGCAAAAACCTTTATTATTTTAACTCAGTGAAGAATCCTTAAAGTTGATGTCAATTCACCAACTGTAGTAGGCCACTGTTAGTTGTAGGTTTACATCATAATAAAACTAAAAATCAAACTATGGCTTGTTGTATTTCTACGCAGTAGCATATCCGAAAATAGTTCCACTATTTATAGCTAATTTAAATAAAAAATGTAAATTTAGCTAATTTTATAAGCTCAAAAACCTTTTCATCGTCATGTTCTTTTATCAATGTATTATCCGCCGTAGTTAGTTTGTGCTTTAAAACTATTCATTTTGGTGAGGTCTCGAAAATGAATGGGAGTGAATGGGGAGCCTGATGACCGGGACTAGCGGGGATGCCGTTAACGGTCAGCAGGGACAGCTGACGTTACTAGTATTCACGCTATGCAAATATAATGGGGAAGGCTCCACAAAATGACTTCTGTCAGACGAAGGTGAAACATCCCTTTAAAGGTAAAAGGTAAAAGAAGCAGGTATAGGCAGGTGAGAGCAGGTATAGGCAGGTTAAAGGTAAAAGAAGCAGGTATAGGCAGGTGAGAGCAGGTATAGGCAGGTTAAAGGTAAAAGAAGCAGGTGAGAGCAGGTATAGGCAGGTGAGAGCAGGTATAGGCCGGTTAAAGGTAAAAGAAGCAGGTATAGGCAGGTGAGAGCAGGTATAGGCCGGTTAAAGGTAAAAGAAGCAGGCATAGACAGGTGAGAGCAGGTATAGGCCGGTTAAAGGTAAAAGAAGCAGGTATAGGCAGGTGAGAGCAGGTATAGGCCGGTTAAAGGTAAAGGCAGCAGGCATAGACAGGTGAGAGCAGGTATAGGCAGGTTAAAGGTAAAAGAAGCAGGTATAGACAGGTGAGAGCAGGTATAGGCCGGTTAAAGGAAAAGGCAGCAGGTGAGAGCAGGTATAGGCCGGTTAAAGGTAAAGGCAGCAGGTGACACAGGTAGAGAGCTCACCTTTGTGGTACAGGTGGCTCGTAGTGGCTCTACTAGCCGGTCCAGCCTTTGCAGCACTGCGCTGGGGCACAGTGTGGATAACCTGGCCAGCATCAGGAACGTCAGCATCTGAGGGAAAACAACACCGCTCAGTGTAGTTCACAGCGCTCATTACTCCTGATTAACACTGCTCAGTGTAGTTAACAGTGCTCATTACTCCTGATTAACACTGCTCAGTGTAGTTCACAGCGCTCATTACTCCTGATTAACACCGCTCAGTGTAGTTCACAGCGTTCATTACTCCTGATTAACACCGCTCAGTGTAGTTCACAGCGTTCATTACTCCTGATTAACACTGCTCAGTGTAGTTCACAGCGTTCATTACTCCTGATTAACACCGCTCAGTGTAGTTCACAGCGTTCATTACTCCTGATTAACACCGCTCAGTGTAGTTCACAGCGTTCATTACTCCTGATTAACACCGCTCAGTGTAGTTCACAGCGTTCATTACTCCTGATTAACACCGCTCAGTGTAGTTCACAGCGTTCATTACTCCTGATTAACACCGCTCAGTGTAGTTCACAGCGTTCATTACTCCTGATTAACACCGCTCAGTGTAGTTCACAGCGTTCATTACTCCTGATTAACACCGCTCAGTGTAGTTCACAGCGTTCATTACTCCTGATTAACACTGCTCAGTGTAGTTCACTGCGCTCATTACTCCTGATTAACACTGCTCAGTGTAGATCAGAGTTCAGTTCTTCTGATTAACACATCTCAGTGTAACAGCTGTAATGCGTACCTTGATGTCGTAATGATCCTTTAGCCCGTCCTCCACGTGGTTGAGGAACTCGAAGATGTCTAGTCTGTCCAAGCAGCTGTCCAGCAGTGTGTACATGCACTCAAACGCCGCCTTACGAATATCCAGCCCGTCATCCACTGTGTGTTTGAACGGCCCCATCTCCACCTGCCTCACAAGGGCCCAGGAAGTACACCGTTACCGTATAAGAACTATAATACAAACCAAAACATAGCAATACCACGTACATAATAAAACGCTTAAAAAAAACTAAACGGTAATATAAACTGAAGGTGGAGAACGACAGAACATCCACAAGACAGAACATAGAAAAACTGAGTAAAAAAAAGAAATCAAGAAAATCCATAATTATACATTTGAATATAATGTTTTCAAAGATGGTCCTTAATGAGACTCATCTGTCCAACCCTGATCTTGGGTTCTGTGGTGTTGGCGATATGTTCAGGCCCAGTTCTGTGGTGTTGGCGATGTGTTCAGGCACAGTTCTGTACAGGATTACCCAGGTCACCCTTTGTGTCTACCACGTCACGGAAGCACAAGAGATTGGAGTGAACCGTAAGAGGAAGAGGAGGAGGAAGACTCGCCTCTCGGATCAGCTCCTTGCGCACTTTGGTCTCGTTGTACAGGTGTGGGAGAACGGTGTCCAGCAGGTCCCGGATCAGAGAAGGCTTATTGTGGGCCGCCGAATTGAACGTCACCAGGGCAACCCGTCGCACGTTGAGGTCTGGGTCTTCCAACGTCTTCAGAAAGTCGCCTAGAATGAGTGACAGCTTTGCCTTAAGATAGCTCACCTGTAACAATGTACAGGGGTGAAAAAGCACCTGACCGTTTCCACCGGCAACAGCGTGCCACACTGAGAAACCGGGCCTCTGTGGTTTCAGTTCAGAGTTACACACCGACTGCCTTTTCTATAGAACTGATCCTGATTATGTGGTCAAACTAATACTGGATAAAACATTTTTTTTAAAAACTGCCAGATCCTCTAGTGCATTTTGTTTTCACCTTAAATACAGCAACTACTTAGACCAAAGAAACCAGGTGAGGTGAGTTAACTGTGTAATCAACTGCTTTAATTGATCAATTAAATGGCGAGTAACAACAAAAACCAGCAGACCCTGCGGCTCTCCAGGACCAGGGTTGCCTACCCCTACTCTAGTGTGTAGTTAGTGGATTAGCCTACCCCTAAAACTACTCTCCAGTATGTAGTTTGTGGATTACCCCTAAAACTACTCTCCAGTATGTAGTTTGTGGATTACCCCTAAAACTACTCTCCAGTATGTAGTTTGTGGATTACCCCTAAAGCGACTCTCCAGTATGTAGCTTGCGGATTACCCCTAAAGCTACTCTCCAGTATGTAGTTTGTGGATTACCCCTAAAACTACTCTCCAGTATGTAGTTTGTGGATTACCCCTAAAGCTACTCTCCAGTATGTAGTTTGTGGATTACCCCTAAAGCTACTCTCCAGTATGTAGTTTGTGGATTACCCCTAAAGCTACTCTCCAGTATGTAGTTTGTGGATTACCCCTAAAACTACTCTCCAGTATGTAGTTTGTGGATTACCCCTAAAACTACTCTCCAGTATGTAGTTTGTGGATTACCCCTAAAACTACTCTTCAGTATGTAGTTTGTGGATTACCCCTAAAACTACTCTCCAGTATGTAGTTTGCGGATTACCCCTAAAGCTACTCTCCAGTATGTAGTTTGTGGATTACCCCTAAAACTACTCTCCAGTATGTAGTTTGTGGATTACCCCTAAAGCTACTCTCCAGTATGTAGTTTGTGGATTACCCCTAAAGCTACTCTCCAGTATGTAGTTTGTGGATTACCCCTAAAACTACTCTCCAGTATGTAGTTTGTGGATTACCCCTAAAACTACTCTCCAGTATGTAGTTTGTGGATTACCCCTAAAACTACTCTCCAGTATGTAGTTTGCGGATTACCCCTAAAGCGACTCTCCAGTATGTAGTTTGTGGATTACCCCTAAAGCTACTCTCCAGTATGTAGTTTGTGGATTACCCCTAAAGCTACTCTCCAGTATGTAGTTTGTGGATTACCCCTAAAGCTACTCTCCAGTATGTAGTTTGTGGATTACCCCTAAAGCGACTCTCCAGTATGTAGCTTGCGGATTACCCCTAAAGCTACTCTCCAGTATGTAGTTTGTGGATTACCCCTAAAACTACTCTCCAGTATGTAGTTTGTGGATTACCCCTAAAGCTACTCTCCAGTATGTAGTTTGTGGATTACCCCTAAAGCTACTCTCCAGTATGTAGTTTGTGGATTACCCCTAAAGCTACTCTCCAGTATGTAGTTTGTGGATTACCCCTAAAACTACTCTCCAGTATGTAGTTTGTGGATTACCCCTAAAACTACTCTCCAGTATGTAGTTTGTGGATTACCCCTAAAACTACTCTCCAGTATGTAGTTTGCGGATTACCCCTAAAGCGACTCTCCAGTATGTAGTTTGTGGATTACCCCTAAAGCTACTCTCCAGTATGTAGTTTGTGGATTACCCCTAAAGCTACTCTCCAGTATGTAGTTTGTGGATTACCCCTAAAGCTACTCTCCAGTATGTAGTTTGTGGATTACCCCTAAAGCGACTCTCCAGTATGTAGTTTGTGGATTACCCCTAAAGCTACTCTCCAGTATGTAGTTTGTGGATTACCCATAAAGCTACTCTCCAATATGTAGTTTGTGGATTACCCCTAAAACTACTCTCCAGTATGTAGTTTGTGGATTACCCATAAAGCTACTCTCCAGTGTGTAGTTGGAGGATTACCCCGAAAGCTACTCTCCAGTATGTAGTTTGTGGATTACCCATAAAGCTACTCTCCAGTGTGTAGTTGGAGGATTACCCCTACAGATTCTCTACAGTGTAGTTTGTGGATTACCAGGCTGGTAAGGGGGGCTCACCAGGCTCGTAAGGGGGGCTCACCAGGCTCGTAAGGGGGACTCACCTATGCAGTTCTTGAGCAGAGGATCAATAGTCTGTGGATGGTCAGAAATGGTGAACTTCACTGCAGTGACGACAGAGCTTCTGGCATAGGAGGATCCTGAGAGGAAAAAACACATTCATCTCCACCTGCTGCCGCATCAGCCAATGGCATTCCAGCACACCATTAATCTCATTTAAACAATACCTGCTAGAAATATCGCACGTTGTTAATAGTCTGGCGTATATGGAGCAGAGGGATATAATATTTAATACTTTCTCTCTAAATGTGCGAAACCCAGGCCCAGAATGTAAATCATGCACAGCAGTTAATACGCCTTCATTAATCGCCTCAAAGTGGAATGAATAGATGCTATCTAGCCTTCCCCAACCCTCCGTCCCATTCACTGTATCTGTGCTTCAATTAACTGCAGACATGCTGACGATGCCCACAGAGCAGCTACATCACTTCCTGCTTCACCGTTACTGAAGAGTGTAGTAAGGCTGCTCTCATTGAACCTTTCGCAACTTGCGCACTTTTCACAAAAGTCGCTCTGGCCAAGAGCTTCTGCTAAAATTAAAATCATGCAAGCTCAATGTTACATGACCACAAAGCCCGTAACACTGCCTTTGAAAGTTTGAGGTTTAGGGTTCGGGACACGAGTGAGAGCCGACGGACGGATAGACAGACGGACGCCCCACCTGACAGGAGGTATCCTTTGAGTCGCGGGAGCAGCGTTTCGGGGTCGATGAGGGTGAGCTTGCCCAGGCACTCCGCCACCACATTCCGGGTGCCCTCCTCAGTACACTCGCAGTGCTTGAGCAGCAGGGCCCAGACGCTCTCCACGTAGGGCCGCAGCCCCGACACCGACGCCGAGCCGATGATCTCCTTCAGCGAGTGCAGCAGCAGGTACTGGCGTTTGGGCTGGCCCGAGATCTCCTGCAGGACGAAGGGGAGGTACTCCGGAAGGTTCCCCACGCTGATGCTGCCCAGGGCGTACGACGCCGCCGACTTCACCTCCTCGCTGGCCGACGAGAAGGCGTCCAGGATGACGGCCTTGAGCTCGGGCTGGCCGCTCAGGTCCACGTGGTGGCCAACCTCCCCCAGGGACAGCAGGGCGAGAAGCCGGATGGAGTCTGTGGAGCGAGAGTTCTTCACGTCCTGGATGAACTGGCCTACCACGGCGGGGCCTTCTTTGGGACAGGCGCGTGTCAGGGCCGCCACGCATTTGGCGATGGAGTAGTAGGACTGCTTGTGCGCCAGCGTGGCGCTCTGGGCGTACACGGGGCCCGTCAGCATGCGCAGGAGGTCCATGTAACCCAGCCCCGCCGTTTCCGTGGAGACCAGCGCCTGGAAGAACTCGAGCATGGCGCAGAGGGCGCCTCCCTGCAGGAGGGGCGAGCGGACGAGGGCGATGAGCTCGGGCAGGATTGCGCCGCTGATCTTGGACAGCGAGTCGGGGTGGGCGCTGGCCAGCGTGGTGAGGAAGCCGATGGCCATCTGGGAGACGTGCATGTCGCTCTCGCTGATGAGCGGGGGCAGCTCTGCCAGGACGGCGTCGATCATGGCGGGTGTGGCCGCGTCGCTGTAGCTCTTCACCAGGATGTCGAGGGCGGCTAGCGTGCTCAGCTTGAGCGCACGCTGGTTCTTGCGCAGAAAAGAGGCCAGGATGGGCACCGCATCGCCCAGGACGGGCCGCAGGTCGATGCGTAGCGGCGATCCCGCGATCAGCGTCAGCGCTTTGACCGTCGTCAGCCTCGTGATCTCGTTCCGCAGCCGCTCCAAAAAGATCTGCAGCGTCGGGGGAAGGTCCGCCCCGAGGCTGTCGCCTAGGTTACAGATGACCTGTCCCATGCAGGAGATCGCGCGCTCCTTCACCTCCTGGTCGATGTCGGCCGCTTTGAGGCGGCGCACGGTGCAGGAGAACAGGTCCTGGATGTAGGGCGAGGCGTCGAAGGAGTCGGGCTGGTCCAGCGGCCGGATCACACGCACCAGCTGCTGGGTGACCAGCAGGGCCTCGGACGTGATCTTGTAAAAGGGGTCTCCCACGCAGGCCACCACGGGCGGCACCAGGGCCTGGACGTGCGGGTGAAACACCTGGGGCTGGTGGTTACACAGGATCACGTACAGACACGACAGAGCGTCGATCTTCAGGTTGGAGGAGCTCGACTTATCGTTCAGAGAGAAGATCACCCCTGTGAAGAGGAGAAATCCCACAGATTAGAGCGACGAAATCTGGTCTCTTGTAAAACTCAAATAATAAGAATACATAAAATAGTTTTACAGCCTTGTATGAATGTCACTATATAAATAAAAACAGCAGCAGTACAATAAACACACAATAATACACACACAATAAAACGGGGATATATATAATACTTAAAAGAATTAACTGTCACCCACCGCTCCCAATTATATACAACACAATGTGCAAACAGAGATAAAATTTAACAAACTTATTTTCCAAAATCTTATTTAAAAAATGAAAGCTAAGCTCAATAAAAGTGCTTGAAAACATGTTGTCATTTATTATGTAAAAACTGGAAGTACTTATGGAAGTGAGTTACAATAACGTGACAGTAACGTTCTCTCATATTATAAAGAGCAAAGTCAAGGGGGTACACTACTAAGCAGGATTACTGAGCTAGCTGGATACCTGCCCTGACTAAACCCTGGAAAAGCTCTTTTTACTTCAGTCCATGTTCCAGACTTGGGAGGGTTATCCAGCTAACTCCGTAATCCTGCTTTCAAGTACACCCCCCAGTACACCCCCCAGTACACCCCCCCAGTACACCCCCCAGTACACCCCACAGTACACCTCCCAGTACACCTCCCAGTACACCCCCCAGTACACCCCCCAGTACACCTCCCAGTACACACCCCAGTACACCCCCCAGTACACCTCCCAGTACACCCCCCAGTACACCCCCCCAGTACACCCCCCACCTCCCATTACACCCCCCAGTACACCCCCCAGTACACCTCCCAGTACACCCCACAGTACACCCCACAGTACACCCCACAGGTCTCGGTCTCCCTCAGGCAGCTCAATAATGCACAGCTATTCCACAGCCATGAGAAAAAACGCCAGCACGATCCCGCTAAGGCCTCACGCCCACGTAAATCACCCCGTGAACTACGCCAACGGCCCGTGGCGTGGCGGCAGAATGACGACGCAATGAGGCGTTCTCATAACGCGGCGGCAGAGCCTGTATATCTCCGAGCGGCGGAGCGTCTGACCGCGCGACCCCGCGCACACAATCGCAGAGTTACTGCAGACCTTCTCTGGGAGATTTACACCCCTTTATTAACACTATTTCACCCAGCCTGTGTACCTGGGCAAAATGACTGACGATAAGAAACCCACAGTCCACGCATCCCGGAGTCAAAACCTGAGCGGTAACTCTTTAAAAAACACTGAGTAATATTTCCATGTCACTCTGGGTTTTTTCCTCCAAACCGACTGCGTCATGTGGGAGGTTATCAGCCTGCTTCCTATGCTGAGGCTTGGAATCCTGCTCTGTATGGTAATAAGAGCATATGAACGTGAAATGAGGTCTTATCAGAGTACAGCGGGCACTACTGTGCTTCTGCACCACGTACTCCCGGTGTTTATACGGCTCTGTGCGGCACAAAGCCCTGTGCAGTAAGAGCACAACGCACCTTTGGCCTGTGTGTGTGTGCTTGTTCTGTAAACACAACTTTAATCGCTTCTGTAACGCACCACACTGACTTCTGCGCAAAGAATGTACAAAAATAAATAAATAGAGAGCTTCCTTTTGCTGAGTCTGCAGAGATGAATGAATAAATCTTAAATCTTTCTTAATAACTTCTAAAAATGAAATATGTACTTTTCATATAAAGTTTCTTTCTGACTAAGCATAATGCCCAGAGGTTGACATTGAACAAAGTCAGAGAGCAATTTTTATAACATGCAAACGGTATATCCCAGAATCTGCCTTTCCTGCCAGAGTGGGACCGTTTGGGCCGCCCCCCAGGTGTTCCCCCTCTCTCCCCCCCCCCCCCCCCCCCAGCCCAGTCCAGGTTGTTCCTGTCCTACTACTCAACATACTAACAAAACTAATGCAGGGCAGGTAGGCTTGATGCTTGAGATGGAATACTGGATACTGGATTGGGGGTGGGGGGGGCTGGGGGGGCAATGTCTTTTTCAAATCAGGAAAGTTGGAAAATAACAATGGTCCCTAACCCTGTTCCTGGAGATCTACAGTCCTGTAGGGTTTCACTCCAACCCTAACAAAGCACCTCACTCAACAGCTAGAGATCTTGTTGAGCTGCCCGTTAGTAAAATCAGGTGTGCCAGCTTAATGTTGAAATGAAAGCCTACAGGAGGGTAGATCTCCAGGAACCAGGGCTGGGGATCGCTGTGACAGAGTAACCCTGATGCACGATGTGGGATTGAGGAGCTCGTACCCGGTACCAGCACGGGGATGTGCTGGGTCAGAGCACCAGGCAGGACATTCACCAGCTCCGTCAGCATGTTGAAGCAACACTGGCGCGTCTTCACACTCTTCTCCTTCATCTGTTTGTGCAGGGCCTTCACAGTCATGGGCACCTGCACAGACACCTCACAGCTGTCAATCACCATGCCTTCTCAACCTCTCCTGCTGGTTACAGTCACTGCTAATACATGCTGGGTCCTCCCATTGAGCTTGAGGCACTCGGACATGCAGAGAGGGGTGTGTGTCCACCTGGAGAGAGCGTGTGTGTGTGCGCGTGTGTGTTTGCGGTACGTGACTCTGCAGCATGGTAAGGGGTGTGTGTGTGTGTGTGTGTGTGTATGCGTGCGTGCATATGGTACCTGGCTCTGCAGCATGGTGAGAGGCGCGTATGTGTCCCCGTGCATGTGAGGGTGTGTGTGTGCATGCGTGGGTTAGTGGTACTTGACTCTGCAGCATGGTGAGGGGTGCGTGTGCGTGGGTGTGTGCGCACGCGTGTATGCGTGTGTTAGCGGTACCTGACTCTGTAGTATGGTGAGGGGTGTGTGTGTGTGTGTGTGTGTGTGTGTTAGCGGTACCTGGCTCTGCAGCATGGTAAGGGGCGTGTGTGTGTGTGTGCGTGTGTGTGTGTGCGTGTGTGTGTGTGTGTGTGTGTGTGTGTATGTGTGTGTTAGCGTTTCCTGGCTCTGCAGCATGGTAAGGGGCATGTGTGTGTGTGTGTGTGTGTGCGTGTGTGTGTGTGTGTGTTAGCGGTACCTGGCTCTGCAGCATGGTAAGGGGCGTGTCCCCCTGCTCCATGGCGTCGGGGTCACACAGCCAGCTCTGGGCGGGGCGTGTCTGTTTGAGAAGTGACAGGTAGGCGTGGAACACGTCCGCCTTCACGTTCTCCTCGCGCTCTTTGAATCGGCCAATCAGAGCTGGGGAAACCGTCCTGTAGAACTCGGGCAGCATCTCGTGTCGCGTGCTGACCACCGCGTCCAGGCACTTAGCCGCCGCCCGCCGCACCTTCCAGCTCATGTCATCATCATCGCTGTATTCGTCATCGCTCCCTGTGACCAATCAGAGGGGAGAGAGGGTTTTAACCAGTTTAACAGCAACTAAAGCAACCACCTGTGACCAAAATACCAGCGATATATTTCCAGCTGAACGCACTATGCACATGAGATCCTGTACATGAGGTGGGTCAGAGTGCTTCAGCTGCGTTTAACGAGCTTCACGCGCTGGCGAGGACAGCGATCCACCGCTAGTTTCACCGCACATAACGACCTGGGACCGTTTCCCACTCCCGCCGTTTCACACCCCAACACCGTTTATCTCTTACACGGGTTTTTACAAGGTGTCTGTGGCAGCCGGCCTCATTTCTCAGCTCTTATGCCTCCACACTCGCATTCCTTTACAATACTGCTCCGGTTGGCTTCTCCCCCCGCCCATTTTTATATATATTTTTTTAAATATGAGGAAGCAGCAGTTTGCTTGGCTGGCAGATCAATTTTCTGATAGTTGCCAAGTGCTCAGATGTGGTTTAATGAGATCTTGGGGGGTGGGTGGTGCTGGGGGTGACAGTTTGACAGAAAGAACACAAAGTTCTAGATCGCTGAAAATTTGTCAGGCAAGAGGGGGGGGGGGGGTTCTGATTTCAGCACTTTAAAGTTGCAATTTGGCCTTGCAATACAATTCCCATGAACCATTTCACAAGGATCTCATAGACGTCACAGACATTGCAGTGAACTCTGGGAACTTGAGGCAAGGGAAACATGGAAGTGGCTGCATGCACCCATCTTTCAAAATTAAAGTCTAAAAGGGCAGCAATGTTACACTGCCACTGAAACCTGCTCAGCCGATGCAGAGAAGTACCCAAGTGTGTGCTGTGTACAGTCTGAAGCTGCAGGAGAACGGGCCGCCGTTACGGCGGTAACGCCAGCTCGCGGCGCGTTTCCGTACCCTGATAATCCTCGTCCACTCCGTCCGCGTCCATGGCGTTCTCGTCCTCGTCCTCATCGTCGTAGTTGTAGTTGGGGTCGTAGGTCAGGTACGTCAGACAGATGCTGATGACGGTCGGGACGTGGGGGTACACTTCCTTGGGACACCTTCGGGGGGGGGGGGGAGGGTCGAAGACAAGCGAAGCATTAGCCAAGCGCAACACAGGGAAGAGGCTTTGGTACGGCTCAGATTTTTATTGACCTAGCTGGGACCGGGGCCGTGTTTGAGGAGCGAAGTCAGATAATCAGCCAACGGCTTCACAACGCAGTGTGTACGCTCTATTGACTGATCTGAGATCAGCGTCATCTCCCCGGTCAGCCGAGCAGCACGTACCTCCTGACAAAAGACTCAAAGGCCTGGATGCAGTACTCTCTCAGCTCGTCATCATCGATATTGCAAAACTTCACAACTAGGGGAATGATCTTTTCCAAGTATTCACCTGTGGGGAAAAACATTTCAAACAAATCTTTACACCGTACAAAGCAATGCGCAAGGTTTCTCAAACATTATAAAAACGGCACCGCAAAGACATGTGTTTTTCCAGTGTTCATAATAGTTTTTAGAGGACAGTCGTCGGGCTGATAAAAGAAAAACTATTCTTCCAACAAAACCGAGCGAGTGCTTTCAAGATGGTAAAAAAATGAAATAATTAAATGCGGAAATAAAGAACTGTGAAATGGATTTGACCGTTGGCGCTATATAATCAAGCACATCTTAACCACCACAAACTTTCACTTATCAGTAATCGCTGGACGGAGGAACTGCGAGCTGGAAAGACAATCTCCACTGGTCTAATCTCAGCAGTTTCTCAGTCCATTAAACTCTCCAAACAGCTGGGAATGAGGCGGACGATCTGACAGAGAAAGAAAAGGTCGGCGTTTCCCGTCTCCTGCGCTATTATCGTCACAATAAAGGCCTGCTCCGCTCGGCTCATCGCTCTCTGACAGAAATCATTCACTTGAAAATTGAGCTTAAAAAGCAACTTCTTTACGTCATGTTTATAAGGACCAAAAATACAGTGTCCTACAGTACGTGACATACATAAGGCCAGAGCAGTGCCTCCTTCCGAAACAAGGAGGCTACTGCTCACACACGCACGCACACACGCACACGCGCACACGCGCACGCAGGGTCCCGGGTTGGAGGGTAGAGCGAGCCTCACCGATCCGGTGTCCTGCCTGTCGGCTGATGGCAGCAATGCACTGGATGTAGGTGCGCGTGGTGGACATGGAGTCGTTCTTGGAGAGCTCGGAGAGCAGGTGCTCGATCAGGTCCACGAACACCAGGTTACCACAGCTCATTACCAGGTGACCGAGGGCGATGATGGTCCTCTTCCTCACAGCAAGGCGCGGGCTGGTCAGCTGGGGCAGTAAGCAGCTCAGGATGGAGGGGTGAAAGTTCACCAGCAGACCCCCCTGTCTGAGAGAGTGAGGGGAGAGACACAGCACTCAGAGGAGCCCAGAGTAATAAGAATTATAATGCACAATGTACAATTATGAATAGCAATAACACACATTAATAACAACAATAACATACAATGAACAATAATAATCAGAATAACATCAATAATTCATTTTGAAATAAGGGGTGGTTGAACCGTTACACCGGTAGAAATCCAGGCCATGACATGGATTTGTCCAAACCATTTCTACCGGTAGAGCATTAGGCTACTTGCATAATTGAAAAATGTTCATGTCTATAAATGTAAGCTACCTCATAAAGTGGTGAAATGCTCTGTCATTAAATGAGTCAGGCATGTAACGTGCATCTCCAATCAAAAACCACCTCCATGGATTAATTGCAGCTTTCAATGCAATACATTCCCCTGTATGCTGTATATGGTTCTTGTATTACTGTGCATACAAGTGGAAAGTCAATGAAAAACAGCCTAGGTATTACCATTTCTACATTTTAATTTACACAAAGGTTCAACAGTGGCTCGCTCGACATTTTTAAATTTCGCTACAAGGTCATCATCATCTTCATCATAACATTACGCCGCCTGGCGCATCAAGAGCACGCCGGTTCTCTTAAATCCGGTTAACCCGGTCCAGGCCCGGGCGCTTAATCAAACCCTCTCAATGACAGTACACAGTGAAGGGCTGTGCAACCCATCAGAGCTGCCGATACAATGTGTAACAGGAGTTTCAACCAATCAGCATTGCAGGGCCCGTCAGTCGTCCCCACCTGCACAGCATGTCTGCCATGATGTCTAAGGCCTCGAGCTGCACAGAGACGTCCTCCTGCTTGGCTATGGCACTGGTGAGGCGGCCCGTGATCTTTTTACAGACGCTGGCAGCGAGGGCGGAGCCTGGGGATCAAGAGTGGGGGGGGGCACAGACCTGGATCAGCACAGACCAGAACAAGCTACAGACCCTGTGGAGTGTATCACGCACGCACGCACGCACGCACGCACGCACACAGCTTTTCTCAAGCTTTTCCAATGTTTTGCTTTTCACTTTTCTCTCAGGTGAGTTATAAAAGGTGTGTCCTGCTAACATGGTTAAATGCAGCTCCACTGCTATGCCCAGTGTGGGGAGAGAGGGGGATAGAGAGACAGAGACGAGAGAGACAGAGACGAGAGAGAGACAGAGACAGAGACAGAGAGAGACACAGAGACAGAGACACAGAGAGAGAGAGAGAGAGAGAGAGAGAGAGAGAGAGAGAGAGACAGAGAGAGAGAGAGAGAGAGAGAGAGAGAGACAGAGAGAGAGAGAGACAGAGACAGAGAGAGAGAGAGAGAGAGAGAGAGAGAGAGAGAGAGAGAGAGAGAGAGAGACAGAGAGAGAGAGAGAGAGACAGAGAGACAGAGAGAGAGACAGAGACACAGAGAGAGAGAGAGAGAGAGAGAGAGAGAGAGAGACAGAGAGAGAGAGAGACAGAGACAGAGACAGAGAGAGAGAGAGAGAGAGAGAGAGAGAGAGAGAGAGAGAGAGAGAGAGAGAGAGAGAGACAGAGAGAGACAGAGAGAGAGAGAGACAGAGAGAGAGAGAGAGAGACAGAGACACAGAGAGAGAGAGAGAGAGAGAGAGAGAGAGAGAGAGACAGAGAGAGAGAGAGACAGAGACAGAGAGAGAGAGAGAGAGAGAGAGAGAGAGAGAGAGAGAGAGAGAGAGAGAGAGAGAGAGAGAGAGACAGAGAGAGACAGAGAGAGAGACAGAGAGACAGAGAGAGAGACAGAGACACAGAGAGAGAGAGAGAGAGAGACAGAGAGACAGAGGTTACGGTTACACTGAAGCAGCCTGGTATGGAAGCAGCAGAGAACTGCGCTGCCCATATATCCATTTAAACTGAAATCCTGTTTGATAAGGAGTGTCTCCTCCTGTCCTTCAGAGTGACAGCGATCCACACGGCGCTCCCCTGAACTCAGGTATTCCTACATCTAATTTAGATAAGCCTTGAGCTTCTGGAGCTCAATACCAAGCAACACCCGATGTGCCCCAGGACTTAAGTCCAAAAATTAAAGAGAGGATTGTGCAAGGCGGCAATACGCTACACTGCTTTACTGTGGGCACATTCCTTTAGTAAAACACACACAGACAAATCGACACTCGCTAGAGGCACATGCATGAGACGACTTCCTCCAGGCTAATTGATAAATTCTTCACACGATTAAATGATAAAATAACCAAAATAACCACACAATGAATATTAATTGTATTATTAATTAAACTATGGGAGCACTCTGCGCTTAGCTACTCTATCTACTAGCTGTTCGGCCTCTGATGGCTGGCAACCCACTTCCCACCAGAAAACCCTAATTTCCCCTCGTTCTGCAGTCAGGGTTAAGTTACTCATCACAGGGGTCACTTCTCAGTCATTACACACCGCTCTTTAATCCCCCGCTCCCGCTGAGTTTAAGCGTAACTCGCACCTCGGTTTGGGGTGACAAGCTAACTCTTAAATACATCCCCAAAGCCCCATTAGCTGTAGATCTCAGTCCATTAGCCATTCGAGCTGGTGGCATTACTCCTTAGGAGGCTGTGGTGCCAAACATTACTAAACTACAACACAATTAAAACTACACTCGGTTCAGGTGTCTCCATGGTGTAGCTTGTAAAGGCACTATCCACGAGCTCATTGTGAGCTTCGACATTGGCGGTACGCATATCTCTCCCTCTCTCTCGCACCCCATTCTTCCCGTCTCTCCCTCTCTCTCGCACCCCATTCTTCCCGTCTCTCCCTCTCTCTCGCACCCCATTCTTCCCGTCTCTCCCTCTCTCTCGCACCCCATTCTTCCCGTCTCTCCCTCTCTCTCGCACCCCATTCTTCCCGTCTCTCCCTCTCTCTCGCACCCCATTCTTCCTGTCTCTCTACACTGTGCCAGCATGCTAAATAAACACCGGCCACCAGCCAAATGCTGGTAAAATGTATTTGATTGTGGCTGGTAAAACGTTTACTCTTGACTTGACTTGGGCCAGCAACCACCCAGGTGGTGTGATATTGTAAAAGGTAATGTGGCTGGTAAAGTGTTGAAAATGGCTGGTGATTCTTAGAATCCACAAGCCACTCTGGCCAGTGGGGGAAAAAGTTAATTTCATACCCTGCTGTCCTGTCCAATAAAGCTGAAAACCCGAGTAAAACATGAAATAACTCAAATAAAAAAGTACACGCAGTCCCGCGGCAGACGAAGGCCTCAGCAGCAGCTCACTTACCACTGGAGGCGGGAGGCAGCTCTCCGATCACAGTCTTGAGCCCGATGCTGGAGATGTCCCGCAGCTGCTCCTTATCGGACAGCATGTTAGTGCACAGCGTGTCTACGATGGTCTCTACCTGGTACTCTTTCACTTTACTGACCAGGGGCCCCAAACTGAAAGAGAACACCACAGAACCCACCTCCATCACACACACACACTGGCACTGACCACGGCAACAGCTCTGAGACAGGGTTAGCAGAGGATTACTCCATCACACACACACACTGGCACTGACCACGGCAACAGCTCTGAGACAGGGTTAGCAGAGGATTACTCCATCACACACACACACTGGCACTGACCACGGCAACAGCTCTGAGACAGGGTTAGCAGAGTATTACTACAGAAACGCTCAACACTGTAGACATAATGGAAAAAACATTATTACCAGGTTATTGCAATACTCCACAAGATATGGGCCAAACATGACAGTGATGTGAAATACATTTATAAGAGTGTGTGTGTGGAGGAGGCTAACAGAAGCACACTAAGCGCACAGGAAGAGTGTGTGTGTGGAGGAGGCTAACAGAAGCACACTAAGCGCACAGGAAGAGCGTGTGTGTGGAGGAGGCTAACAGAAGCACACTGAGCGCACAGGAAGAGTGTGTGTGTGGAGGAGGCTAACAGAAGCACACTAAGCGCACAGGAAGAGTGTGTGTGTGGAGGAGGCTAACAGAAGCACACTAAGCGCACAGGAAGAGTGTGTGTGTGGAGGAGGCTAACAGAAGCACACTAAGCGCACAGGAAGAGTGTGTGTGTGGAGGAGGCTAACAGAAGCACACTAAGCGCACAGGAAGAGTGTGTGTGTGGAGGAGGCTAACAGAAGCACACTAAGCGCACAGGAAGAGTGTGTGTGTGGAGGAGGCTAACAGAAGCACACTAAGCGCACAGGAAGAGTGTGTGTGGAGGAGGCTAACAGAAGCACACTAAGCGCACAGGAAGAGTGTGTGTGGAGGAGGCTAACAGAAGCACACTAAGCGCACAGGAAGAGTGTGTGTGGAGGAGGCTAACAGAAGCACACTAAGCGCACAGGAAGAGCGTGTGTGTGGAGGAGGCTAACAGAAGCACACTAAGCGCACAGGAAGAGTGTGTGTGTGGAGGAGGCTAACAGAAGCACACTAAGCGCACAGGAAGAGCGTGTGTGTGGAGGAGGCTAACAGAAGCACACTAAGCGCACAGGAAGAGTGTGTGTGTGGAGGAGGCTAACAGAAGCACACTAAGCGCACAGGAAGAGTGTGTGTGTGGAGGAGGCTAACAGAAGCACACTAAGCGCACAGGAAGAGTGTGTGTGTGGAGGAGGCTAACAGAAGCACACTAAGCGCACAGGAAGAGTGTGTGTGTGGAGGAGGCTAACAGAAGCACACTAAGCGCACAGGAAGAGTGTGTGTGTGGAGGAGGCTAACAGAAGCACACTAAGCGCACAGGAAGAGTGTGTGTGGAGGAGGCTAACAGAAGCACACTAAGCGCACAGGAAGAGTGTGTGTGGAGGAGGCTAACAGAAGCACACTAAGCGCACAGGAAGAGTGTGTGTGTGGAGGAGGCTAACAGAAGCACACTAAGCGCACAGGAAGAGCGTGTGTGTGGAGGAGGCTAACAGAAGCACACTAAGCGCACAGGAAGAGTGTGTGTGTGGAGGAGGCTAACAGAAGCACACTAAGCGCAAAGGAAGAGTGTGTGTGTGGAGGAGGCTAACAGAAGCACACTAAGCGCACAGGAAGAGTGTGTGTGTGGAGGAGGCTAACAGAAGCACACTAAGCGCACAGGAAGAGTGTGTGTGTGGAGGAGGCTAACAGAAGCACACTAAGCGCACAGGAAGAGTGTGTGTGTGGAGGAGGCTAACAGAAGCACACTAAGCGCACAGGAAGAGTGTGTGTGTGGAGGAGGCTAATAGAAGCACACTAAGCGCACAGGAAGAGTGTGTGTGTGGAGGAGGCTAACAGAAGCACACTAAGCGCACAGGAAGAGTGTGTGTGTGGAGGAGGCTAACAGAAGCACACTAAGCGCACAGGAAGAGTGTGTGTGTGGAGGAGCCTAACAGAAGCACACTAAGCGCACAGGAAGAGTGTGTGTGTGGAGGAGGCTAACAGAAGCACACTAAGCGCACAGGAAGAGTGTGTGTGTGGAGGAGGCTAACAGAAGCACACTAAGCGCACAGGAAGAGTGTGTGTGTGGAGGAGGCTAACAGAAGCACACTAAGCGCACAGGAAGAGTGTGTGTGGAGGAGGCTAACAGAAGCACACTAAGCGCAAAGGAAGAGTGTGTGTGTGGAGGAGGCTAACAGAAGCACACTAAGCGCAAAGGAAGAGTGTGTGTGTGGAGGAGGCTAACAGAAGCACACTAAGCGCAAAGGAAGAGTGTGTGTGTGGAGGAGGCTAACAGAAGCACACTAAGCGCACAGGAAGAGTGTGTGTGGAGGAGGCTAACAGAAGCACACTAAGCGCACAGGAAGAGTGTGTGTGTGGAGGAGGCTAACAGAAGCACACTAAGCGCACAGGAAGAGTGTGTGTGTGGAGGAGGCTAACAGAAGCACACTAAGCGCACAGGAAGAGCGTGTGTGTGGAGGAGGCTAACAGAAGCACACTAAGCGCACAGGAAGAGCGTGTGTGTGTGGAGGAGGCTAACAGAAGCACACCAAGCGCACAGGAAGAGTGTGTGTGTGGAGGAGGCTAACAGAAGCACACTAAGCGCACAGGAAGAGTGTGTGTGTGGAGGAGGCTAACAGAAGCACACTAAGCGCACAGGAAGAGTGTGTGTGTGGAGGAGGCTAACAGAAGCACACTAAGCGCACAGGAAGAGCGTGTGTGTGGAGGAGGCTAACAGAAGCACACTAAGCGCACAGGAAGAGCGTGTGTGTGGAGGAGGCTAACAGAAGCACACTAAGCGCACAGGAAGAGTGTGTGTGGAGGAGGCTAACAGAAGCACGCCAAGCGCACAGGATTAACGGAGCCGTAACTACAGAAGCCTTCAGCTCAGCCAAATGAAAACCACTGCAGCTCATCTCAACCGCGCTATTTCCCACAAGCCTTTAACCAACAGCATGGGCACAATACAAACACATGACCACACAACGGCAGCCAGCCACAATGCGGCCGAATCCAACAGCCCAAACCTGGTCTATTCTAACAGCAGAACGCTGTCAGAGGCTAATGGCTGCTCTCTATCTGTGTGCAAGTGCTGGTGCGTTCCCTCATTTTTAAAAAGCCGAGGAGGAGCTCACGCTATTTCAGTTCCCAGATACGATCCCGGCACTTGTCAGCAAACACCACACAAGCAGAGCCATTAATGTTGATCTATTCAAGAAATGCAGCTTGAAAAAAAATCACTTCATCCTAATAACCCGCTGCCTGAGAAGGTGAGACGAAGCGTGGCGGAAATATTAAAGTACACAGAACTGACACCTTCACAGCCTGGGATTTCACTCCGCTCTCAAAGGCCGCTTGCAAAGGCCTCTGGGAAAACATCTGAATAAATGCCCATGATGTCACAGGAACCGCTAGTCCGGTTCACAGAATCAATCGATTTACTCTGCACGATAACGGAATCCTCGTGTAACATCCTTCAACAGATTTAATGAGTTTGTGAAATGAAAACATCAAAAAGCTTTCAACACAAAGTCAAAATGGGAACAAGGTGAAGCTTCAGTCACATTAGTGTACACTGTACACATACAGGCATCCCAACACTGAGAAATGGCAAAAAAATGTTCTTAATAAAATTAAAGATGAGGGGGCCAGTTTAATTTAAATTCAGTTAATTCAGAAAATTTACTTTAATTCACTTCACTGACTGAAACACTTTTTCAATTCATGAAATTAATTTTAATTCACCTGCACTGAGTGAATGAAACTGAGCCCAACTATGACAGCACACTGCCCCCTGAAGGGAATCCCACTGACTGCAAGGGCCAGAAAAAGGAAGCGAAGGACAAGGGAACGACAATGTACATTTTGCATAAGGGGGTCTGACGTGGCAGGTGCTGGACAGGGGAGGGGTACCTACCATTTGACGGCCAGGTTCTGCACCTCTCCGTTCTTATCCTCCAGCAGTTTGAGGATCATCTTCACCACCTTGCGCTCGCTGTCATCGTCCAGCTTGATGGAGTCCTTCTGCAGCTCGGACATCAGGTCGTTTGTGGCCATAAACCTGGAGGCACCAGAGAACGTCCTGTCACTCAAAAGTGAGCGCTCCCAATTATGGCAAAGTCTCACTAGACCACTCCATCTGCACAAACCTCCCAAAGGCCAAGAACGCAATCTCACAGCCACGAAACCACAGAAGGAACGGCCGGATATCTGAAATAAGGGGCACTCACCAGACAATGCAGGGTTGGAAACCACGTTCCACTATCCCACCATCAACAGCACCAGCTTTCCTAGGGGAAATTTCCCTCAACTAAACCAAGCCGTCAACTGTAAATGAAAGGGTCGCTGTGTAAAGTCGCCTCCTTCGAGGAAAACGCAGGCAATTTCAGTTTGCAGTGATGGCTTGGTCCTCGTCTCGGAAGATAATATCTGTGTTGCAGACAGGACTTCCATCAGCACCATCTTTATCCTCGGGCTCCTCCTCCACAATGACCTCACAACAGCCTCTTAGGCTCCTATTGGCCAGAGTTTCTCACCCCCAGTTCTGGGGGACCCCTGAGAATGCTGCTTCTCATTCCAACCACAACTGCAAAAACAGCATTTTAACAAGCTGCTCATTTCTCTTCACTAGACAGTAGACACTTGTAATGTTTTGAGGGATTATTTACCCTCTTAAGCCACATTATGTAAGAGATAGCTATACATGCCACGAAGAACAAAAGTCCCATATTCATATTGTGCTATATAGCAAATGATTACATAAAAAGAGGTAAGACATTTTTTACTTATTAAATTCAAGACTGGGGAAAATCCCTAACTAGGCTCCTAATTGGTGAAAGTGTGGACACATGGCCACTCAAACGAACCAATTGGCAAATAATGAAGAATTCAAAGACAAAGCAAATGATAATGAGCCAAACCTGCATAATTTCATCAATATCAATAAGTTTAAGGAATAAATTATGAAAGAATTTAAACACATATATTCAACAACCTTAATGGAGCAAGAATTGTCTGTAACAAAAAACAGCATACACAGGGGTCTCCCAGGATCAAGTTTGAGAAGCCCTAACTTAGGCCAGCGCTGGCTGCTTAATCGCAAATCTGGGGTGCGTCCCACGCTCCTCCACTACCATCTCCTCTCCTCCGTGCCCCGGAAACCGATCTTTGTGTTTTCATATAATGTCGCGGATTACGTCTTAATTACGTATTAATGGTTACATATGAATTAATGTCTCAACTCAAACTGCAATGTCAGGTACATGCAAATATACTCTACATGCAAATACTTGTACTCTAAACGTTCAGGCAGTTTTGCATACTTCTGGGTAGGAGAGAAGTGGTAGTGGGGCAGTGAAGGAAAGGAGGTGGGGAGTGCAGAATATTGGGACGCACCCAAGAGGAGCATGGCTAAGGCAATCAAGCACTGCCATAGGAGGGACATGGTGCTTTTAGGTAGAGGACAGATATGGCTACAGGTATTGAGGGTGAAACTGCCCTAAATAAGGCAATCGGGTAGACAACTAGATTGTGACAAAGTATTAAATATTGCACTAATGTGCAACAGTTACTGCAAAATATCTCATTGAAATAATTATATGTCACTCCTGAATTAAATGTTTTCAAAGATCAAGACTACACTTGCAATATTTGTCAGATGTGGACTATAGCATTGTCTTCATCAGAATGAGAAATATAAGCTGCAAAGATACGGTCTCTTTTGGTAATAAGTTCCACAACACAGGAAATGGATGCAATTCCAACATATTATAATGTACTAAAATTTTATTTGGTGCCTGGTCATGCATTTATTTGGGATAACAAGCTAATTTCAGAATGTAATTTAGATTTTTTTGGATTGAATTTGGACTTCACAGTAGTTTCTTTTACAGTGAACTTAAATATCAAATGTAGTCAAAATATCTAATCTAATGTAGTCACATTTCTTATCAAAAAGTTTACTTTTTGGTTATAGCATATATATAGAAAAATACACCAGGGAATATTCAAATGCAGCTCAAAATGCAATGTATTCTTTTTTATTGTTTTATTTCACCTCTGACCAGGTAAAGGTTACACTACAGTGAGAAAGAAACCTGGACCAGAAAGATCATCCCGGTTCAAGTTTCGAAACCGTCAATTAGGGGAACTTTAGACAATGAAATACCAGGAACCTCCTTAAAAATATATATATGGGTATTGCAGCAGCAAATAATGTGTGTGTACGAGTAGATTAATTCACAATTTGTGTTTTCCACTAATTAAAATGCTATGTTTGTATAGTTATTGTACAGTTCTAACACAAATGTCATTATTCTACATGATGTTCATAAAACCAGTGCTGAAAGACAAACTGAAGACAAACAGCAGTAGTCAGAAATGTGCCATTTGGTTCTTGCAAAAAGCAACAGTGAAATACATAAGTTATGTCATGTCCAAATTTATAATCTAAAATACTTTGGCTTCATTCTTGTAGACAAGGCTGATCCTGGACAGCTGCAAGGGCTCGTTATTCAGCACTTAATTGATCAGTTGATTAGTTTACTCACTTCACCTGGTTGCTTGGGTCTGAACTGGTTCCTGGTTTTAAGGTGAACGCAAAACAGAACCGTTTTATCATTCTACTAAAAGATCGAGCAAACTGTACGGTGCAATGTGGTAAACTCTACATAACTGCATTATGCACGCTGTTCCTAATCTTAATTTTAATACAACACGTTCAGTCACTTTAAAAATATGAAGCTGTACGGCTTCACACGGACGCCAGATTCATAAACCATCAATCAACACATTTCTTTAAAACGTAAGTTGCCATGTTTACAGTCTGTCCCAAAGCAGTGATTACTTGCCCTTGACAAATGACTTCTGACCAAGCACAGCAAGAGAGAATTAATGTCCAATGATGATTCAAAAAGAAATTCATAAAGGGGGAGTGCTGTCAACGTCCACACAGACACAGCAAACAAGATATGTCCGTTATTAACTTGCATTGCTGAGTGGTGCCTGTTATTAATATGAAAGCATCGCATGTAAAGGACAATACAACAACGTGCTGTCAATATATATAACGTGAGTGGCCAGCTGGCGAAAGTGAATGTGCCAGATCCACAACTCTGCAACCAATGAAATCAGCAAGTTGACGTTACCTTGCTAACGTTAGCTAGCTAACAAAGTCTAGTTTAAAAGTTATTTAAAATATGGAGGCAGCGAAATTAAGATAGCACAACACCTAGCTAACAACATCCCGTGTCCATACTATCAAATATGTGTGACAGCCCATAGCTCGCTGGCTCCCAGACACGCCAGCTTCAGCAGAGCTTCGTTAGCTAGCAATCGATACAAATTCAAGTTCAATCGCCAGCTAACTTGCTACTTATTGACATTCATTCTTTACAAGCCTTTTCAGCTGGTTAGCTTGCCAGCTAGTAAAATAAAAAAGAAATAAAGTAGCGATCTTTTATACGACACGAACATCACCGTACAGCTTCCATTTGGCCACTTCAACACAAGTTAAGTGTCTTTTTGAATAGAAGCAGTGTGAGTTTACAGCGGTGTTAGCTAGCCGGCTAACTGCAGTGCTACCGATCACTAGCCATGACTGGGACTTTAGGGAATGCCTGTTTACGCTCATCCCGCTGTCAGTAGTAAAACAGTTGTAAACATTATGCATCTTAACTCGTGTGGGACACACTATTTACAAACTGGAGCAACGTTAAGTTGGTTTACAATGTAACGGATGTTGTGTTTTGAACGTTAAAACCATAAAAGGGAGGAATGAGGCCTACTTATCCAGGCTGCTAACAGGCTACATAGCGCGGAACGGCGCTAACATATTTCAAGAGCAGCTCAAACTTATAGGTTGAATAAACAACAACATTTACGACAACAAGGGTCTTCTGAGCAATGCAGGTATTTTCCAAAGCCCGTTTACCTGAAATCCTTGTCGCTGGATGTCATTTTCTCCAGCAGGTTGGAGATGTGGTAGGAGGCGCTCGCCATGTTTGCAGTCTGGTGTAACACAGCTAAGCTAAAGCTCGCAGCACAGTCACTATTATTTTCACCCCACTCTCTCGCTCTGGGTTAAGTGTGCCTTCAATCTCCGCAGCCAGTTTTATTCTTCGGGGGGAGACGCGCAGTTTCAGGAGGTGAATGGCGGATAGTTGAGTGTCATCACTCGGAGCTGAGCCGTGTTTGAATGGAGATCCGGGCGGTCTGCAGTGAGGGGCGCACAGGCAGTAATGTGGAGCTGCTCTGCGCTTCCGGGCGGGGGCAAGACTGGGGGGCGGGGCTTACGCCTATACAAAGGAATACGGTCCGGCTACTGGATTCTGCTATTGTCAATCACAAATGGGTGACAACATGCTTCCTGTTCTGTTAAATTTTAGGATCAAATCCTGAAGACTCCTGCGAATGACAGTACTTTTATTTGAGTGTGTTTTCCCAACAAACTCGACTCAACACTGCTAAAATCGATTTATTTCAGTGAGGCTAAAAAGTGCCTGAGGAAATTACAATCCCTCAAATGTTTTCTACTAGACAGCAACAGATGGTAACAAAGAGATGCTTTGTCATATAGTGAACTACTCTAGATTCATCTGTATGTTCAGAAAAATAATTGATGGGTGGCCGAAATTAAAGAAACAATTATTGGAGCCATGAAAAATGGGAAAACATGCTTCTTTTTTAATGTTTGTTTTACTTTGAAATTTCAAATCCCCACGTTTAAATCTCATTTTGAACGTAATAACCAGCAAGGCCCGGGATTGAGGAGGAGTGAGTTACAGATTATTTTAATAAAAGTAAATGTTGAATAAAATTAAACCCTTCTTGAACTTGTGTTGCCCTTGATTTTGAATAAAATGTAAAGAAAGTAGCTTGGGGAAAAGCAATCTCAACCGTCATCGATCTTGATATCTCAGGGCATGAGTGCACCCAAACCACACCAGGAGAACGCACTGCACAACATTACAGAACAATCAAAACCCTCCACTGTTGGAGTCAAATCCCTGGGCTGTTTAGTTATTTTATTTGGTGCCACATGTTTACTTTTTTTTTTGAGAACAGTTAAAGATGATTCATCTGATCATATCACATTTAGCCAGTGCTCAGTGGTACACCAGGTGTTAAATCAGGCATGAGCAGGTGTGATGTGGGGTTCACTGCATCCCCACCATGGTATCCCACTCTCGCTCTGCGCAGTTCTTGGTTCTTAATTTACCTGGCTGCTCTCACCCCAGGTTGACACGTGCAGTAAAATGAGTTGCGTTCACTCGCCCGTTTTGCTTCGCAAATTAGAATTGTTGCAGAATCAGAATCCTGGAGCATGCACTCTTGCCCACTGTAGCCATTTTCTGATCCATCTTCCTCTTGCGTTTCCACGGTGATGTCTCCATAGACACCGTTAGACACCATCGCTCGTGGAGACATCAGCAAGTTGAGCCATCACATGCCCCACCACTCACAGTGGTGCTATGCTAGCCATAAGTATAAGCTTCTCCTGCCTTTAATACATGACCTATATACGTAGCCACTGTCTTAATATCATCACTCTTTAATGTTATTACTATGCCAAGTATGTTTATTCAAGATAATACGTCTGAGATCTAATTCAAAGCAATGGAAATTATTTGGAGAATGGGGATTGAGATTGAGTACAGCAAACGTGTCTTCAGCTTTAATGGGAAACTAGGTTCTCTTAAAATCCATGGCTAATCCATGAATGTGATGAATATTCTGGTATATGATGATAAGCACGATCTATATGACACAATGAACATTGTTCATTTTGCTTTATAATTACTGATGGGGTGAACACACATGCTAATTAGTAATGGATGTAGGATCCATTTGCTATTTATACAACATTGATAAGATACTTAAAATGCCTACGTTCTGAAAAGCCATAGTGTTTATTAATTGCCATACTGATTACACACCCTGGGGCCTATCAAATCCATTTTAGTCCACTTTGCCATAGATTTTTTGCACAACATTTTTAAATTGCGAGTAGCCGCCTTGAACAATGAAATTATAAGAAATTGCAACACACAAAGATGCCCCTTTTCAATTATGAGCTAAAATTCTGTGAGTTCTGTCTGTACTATTAGCACACACAATATACATAGTCAAAATGATAGAGACCCAATGACTAACATACTGATGGGAAACCAATGCTTATTATCATACACTTTTGTTGTTGTACACTTAATGTCTGAGCGGTTTTATTGGAAAATGGTTTTAATATAATTTATTTGCTTGGCCTGTTGAAACTAGTTCCTTCATTTAAATTCTGCTCACAGATTGTCTGCATCTTCTACAGGAACAATTTTGAGATCCAATACTGCGCGGTTTGATGCGCTACATTGTACTTTACGACGGGGAGCCAGACAGGAGGTCAAACATGATAAAAATGTCATTTAAAGCAAAGGAAGGACTTCAGAATAAGGTTACATTTCTTTTTAAAGTACATAGTGGCACAAATAATTATGAAAATAAGATGAAGAAAGCTGCTATAGTCCCACTATGCAATGAAAGAAAATGCAACTCTAACAGTGACGTACTATCTATCTTCTACACTTACCTAAATCATTTGCTCCCATTTTGGAAATTGAGCTTCAAATTATACACTGATGTGTGCATTTCTATCTTAGGAGCACTCAAGCAGCCATGCAGTGTTCTTACTTTCTCTAAGATACTTGGAGGTAAGCAGGAGAGTCACTGTGGAAGGCTGGACGTGTCGAGGGCAGTTTTCCCTCCGGACCATTGCAGTGCAATTAAGGGGTGGGCAATAAACATGAGACAGCCTGATGTATTTGTGTCTGACTCACGGGATTTTTAATGATCACGCTTGGGTTAACATGTCATTGGTCTCGCTCTCTCTCTCTCTCTCACACACACACACACACACAGTATAGCAATGATCAGGAAGTTCATTGAAGTCATGGCCAAAACCCCTATGGCTTCCTCTAATCAGCCCCAGGTTATATGACTGAATAGGTGCGTAACTCTACACCACATCTTATTATTATTACTATTATTATTAGATGTAGTAGTAGTGTTATTATTATGTAGAACTTATTATATGTAGAAGTATTATTATTACAATATAATAATAATAATGATAATAGTATTATTATTATTAGCCGTGTACTCGCAGTGATATACAATAATCTATTGAACCCCTTAAGCCCATGTTTTGCTGGGTTTTATGTGTAATAAAGGAGCTTTGTGAAGGACGGTGATTTGAGCTCAGGGTATGTGCCCTGCAACATGTCTCTTTCAGCAAATCCAGTGACCTGCAGGTGCAGCTCAGTACTGCAGTACCACAGTCTGCTACCAGATGTCAGGAGAGAAACTCATCTCCAAACTTCTGGGGTGCTGGTGGAGCAGGTGTTTCTGGGGTGCTGGTGGAGCAGGTGCTTCTGGGGTGCTGGTGGAGCAGGTGTTTCTGGGGTGCTGGTGGAGCAGGTGTTTCTGGGGTGCTGGTGGAGCACCATTGTGTCCAGTGCAGCAGATTTTTACAGTGGAGCGCCGTAATAAAACATTGTGTCCAGTGCAGCAGATTCTTACAGTGGAGCGCCGTAATACAACATTGTGTCCAGTGCAGCAGATTCTTACAGTGGAGCGCCGTAATAAAACATTGCCACTGTGCTTACCTCAGCTTTTTTTTCAGGCAATCATGCATATGATGTCCCAATTATGTTACCTCAAGGAGGCAGCCATGTGTGAAGGAATGGGAAACGTCCCTGGCGAGCTCCAGTAACGGCCTCCATCTGCAAGCATTACCGCACAGATGCTCCCGTTTAAACCAGGAGAGAACAGGGGACTGGCCTCGTTTGTTATTGAAAGGTTATTTCACAAATGGACAGACAGGGATTGTTGGTGACTGATAAGCCATGTTGGGACTGTGGTCTTCCACTGGGGAACTGGTAGATTTTCAAGGCAGAGGACACTGAGAGACTACAATGGCCATACGCCTTTACTGTGGCTTTCATATTGGTTTTTATATAGTGCAGGATACATAATAGGGATTGGCTAAGTGTTTGCAGCGCCACCATAGGCGGTGATGCTCCATCAGTTACTGGTGCAGGATCCTGAGTGTGTGTCTGTGTGTGTGTGTGTGTCTGTGTGTGTGTGTGTGTCTGTGTGTGTGTGTGTGTCTGTGTGTGTGTGTGTGTCTGTGTGTGTGTGTGTCTGTGTGTGTGTGTGTGTTAGTGTGTGTGTGTGTGTCTGTGTGTTTGTGTCTGTGTGTGTGTGTGTGTGTGTCTGTGTGTGTGTGTGTCTGTGTGTGTGTGTGTGTGTGTGTGTGTGTGTGTCTGTGTGTTTGTGTCTGTGTGTGCGTGTGTGTGTGTGTGCGTGTGTCTGTGTGTCTGTGTCTGTGTGTGTGTGTGTGTGCGCGTGTGTGTGCGTGTGTGTGCGTGTGTGTGTGCAATTTCTCCTCCAACTCATCTTTGGCAGTTCACAGTGACATGTGGTAGCAGTGTGCATTGTCGTTAATGCCCAGCCAACACAAAACATTTCCAGAACGTTTGGGGGCAGGCTCCAGCTAGATTTCCGTTTGGTTCCAGGATAACATTGTGATGAGAATGGTCCCCAAACAGTCTGAGAATGTTTTATAGTTCTGTCAAAGTAGCAGAAAGAGATTCCAGGCAAAGAATAAATGTTGATTGATTCCGGTCCAATATGTGGGATTGCTGCACAAACATAGGCAATGAATCAAACAGGTAGTAAACAGCGATAAGAGCCTCCGGGTGGCGCTAATTGGACATCTAATTCACATTAATGGTCACTTATTAAATAATTGGTGTTTTTTATGTGTACATTCTGTATTTCATGCTGTTTGCATGAAAATAAAAGTATTATAATTTTCACTATAAACACAGTTGTCATCAGCTAGCTGTGTAATTCTGAGCTCTCCACAGCAAGAGCCTAAAATAGCGACAGTATTTTGTACTTTAGCGACGCTCACTTGTACTGTTTGTGTGATTTGTTTTATGTTCTTTCCAGTGTCTTTGGTACTGCAGTATTTTTATGTGACAACTGTGCAGTGCACATGATGAGTGTTGCTGTTGTTTACCCATCTAGAGCCTGGAGATAAAAATGAGCTTTTTGCTTTATCTGGTGCAATACATGTGATTTCAACTATTGAAATTTATGCTGTGATTGCACACGGTCCTTTACAAATAAATTAAACAGATAAATACAGGAACAAATTCACCTGCTCTCAGATATGTGTATAGATTTGAATGCCTTGCACACCATGATAATATAAAACCCTTTAATTCATATCTAAGATTATCATGGCCTTTACATTCACAGCAACCAACAAACATATATTGTCATATATTTAAAAAATATCACAAAACATTAAAAGCATACATGTCTGTATTTGGAGGCACTCCAATTATATTTTATATATTGTAGGTGCTTTTGATAATATATTCTGATGGTTATATTCAGATATATCACATTCACACTACTGTGGCAATGATTCATATTTTTTTTGAAACATATTTATACTATATCATTAAATACATTTCTCAACATATTGTACATTTCAGTGTTATGTCTTGATATCACTGCTATCTATAGTTAAATTCTGAAAATAGGCACAAGAGTTGACAAAATCTTATATATTCTTTTATATATTGTAAAATGTATTTTTGCTGCATGAGATTTTTATGGAGTTTTGCACAGCTGAGTAAGCTCAGTAGCCAATCACAGAAAGAGGCTTGTGTGACATCACTGAAATCACAGTGATTGTTTGCACAGCACTGTTCCAGACATGATTAAGCTTGGCCTATGGGATGACTAAAAACAATAACTTTGTGTTCACAGGCACAATGTCTGCAGTGGAGCAGTTGGAGAATAGCACACGATGATAAAAGATGAGTTATCAGATATTAGGGCTGAGCGCACCCAACAGCAAACAATATGTGGGCTCCCTTTTGCACAAGAGGCACTAAAACATTGTGACTCCCACACATGTTTTTGATTACTAAAATCCAGATAACGTGGGTGTGCATGTTTGGCTGTATGTGTGTGCATGAGTGTGTGTGTGTGTGTGTGAGTGTGTGCGCATTCATGTGCGTGTGCGTATGTTCATGTGTGTGTGTATATGTGTTGTTGTGTGTGCGTATGTGTTCTTGTGTGTGTATGATAATGTGTGTGCGTATGTGTTCTTATGTGTGTATGTTAATGTGTGTGCGTATGTGTTCTTATGTGAGTATGTTTCATGTGTGTGTATGTGCATGTGTGTGTGTATATGTGTTGTTGTGTGTGTGTATGTTTATGTGTGTGCTTGTGTATGGTAATGTGTGTGTGTGCGTATGTGTTCTTGTGTGAGTATGTTCTTGTGTGTGTATGTTAATGTGTGTGCGTATGTGTTCTTATGTGAGTATGTTTCATGTGTGTGTATGTGCATGTGTGTGTGTATATGTGTGTGCTTGTGTATGTTAATGTGTGTGTGTGCGTATGTGTTCTTGTGTGCGTATGTTAATGTGTGTGTGTGCGTATGTGTTCTTATGTGAGTATGTTTTGTGTGTGTATGTTAATGTGTGTGCGTATGTGAGTATGTTTCATGTGTGTGTATGTGCATGTGTGTGTATGTTTATGTGTGTGCTTGTGTATGTTAATGTGTGTGCGTATGTGTTCTTGTGTGTGTATGTTAATGTGTGTGCGTATGTGTTATGTGTGAGTATGTTTCATGTGTGTGTATGTGCATGTGTGTTCTTATGTGTGTATGTGCATGTGTGTGTATGTTGCATGTGTGTGTATGTGCATGTGTGTGTGCATATGTGTTCTTATGTCTGTATGTTCATGTGTGTATGTTCATGTGTGTGTATGTTCATGCGTATGTGTTCTTATGTGTGTATGTGCATGTGTATGTTTCATGTGTGTGTATGTTCATGCGTATGTGTTCTTATGTGTGTATGTTCATGTGTGTGTATGTGCATGTGTGTTTATGTTCATGTGTGTGTATGTGCATGTATGTTAATGTGTGTGCGTATGTGTTCTTATGTGTGCATGTTTCATGTGTGTGTATGTGCATGTGTGTGTATGTGTGTGCGTATGTGTTCTTATGTGTGCATGTTTCATGTGTGTGTATGTTAATGTGTGTGCGTATGTGTGCATGTTTCATGTGTGTGTATGTGAATGTGTGTGCATATGTGTTCTTATGTGTGTATGTTCATGTGTGTGTATGTTCATGCGTATGTGTTCTTATGTGTGTATGTGCATGTTTCATGTGTGTGTATGTGCATGTTCATGCGTATGTGTTCTTATGTGTGTATGTGCATGTGTGTGCATATATGTTCATGTGTGTGTATGTGCATGTGTGTGTATGTTCATGCGTATGTGTTCTTATGTGTGTATGTGCATGTGTGTGCATATGTGTTCTTATGTGTGTATGTTCATGTGTGTGTATGTTTCATGTGTGTGTATGTGCATGTGTGTGTATGTTCATGCGTATGTGTTCTTATGTGTGTATGTGCATGTGTGTGTATGTTTCATGTGTGTGTATGTGCATGTGTGTGTGATGCTGTTGTAGAGCACCGCTCATCCTATGATGTTGATTTTAAATAATAGATGCTATAAATATGCTGCTCTGAGGACACACCCAGCCTCCCTGCGGGGCGGTAAGATTCATGCGGAGCCTCTGCTCCTGTGTAAAGTTTCCTCTACCCCCATTCTTTTACCAGACAGCTTTACTGCGTCGCTCTCTCCCGGGGATTATGGGTAAAACGTCCACCATGCACTCCTCACTGAGGTTACGCCACAAAGGAGGTCAGGACAGGGGTGCGTCCCGTCCGAGCTACTCAAAACATTTCTGTGTCCCTGAGAGAGGAGCGCGTGTGTGTGCAAGCGGCGTTTGTGTGTGTGCGTGCGTGCGCATGCGTGTGGGGTTTGTCTCAGTCAAAGCTCTTATAAAAATGACAAACCTCTTCAGCACACACCTCGGAAGAGAGAGAAAGACAAACCAGAAAACTATTCAGAATCACCTGTAACTATAATCACCTCTTCCAATAAACACATTTTCATACCATATTCTGTAACTATAATCACCTCTTCCAATAAACACATTTTCATACCGTATTCTGTAACTATAATCACCTCTTCCAATAAACACATTTTCATACCGTATTCTGTAACTATAATCACCTCTTCCAATAAACACATTTTCATACCATATTCTGTAACTATAATCACCTCTTCCAATAAACACATTTTCATACCATATTCTGTAACTATAATCACCTCTTCCAATAAACACATTTTCATACCGTATTCTGTAACTATAATCACCTCTTCCAATAAACACATTTTCATACCATATTCTGTAACTATAATCACCTCTTCCAATAAACACATTTTCATACCGTATTCTGTAACTATAATCACCTCTTCCAATAAACACATTTTCATACCGTATTCTGTAACTATAATCACCTCTTCCAATAAACACATTTTCATACCGTATTCTGTAACTATAATCACCTCTTCCAATAAACACATTTTCATACCGTATTCTGTAACTATAATCACCTCTTCCAATAAACACATTTTCATACCGTATTCTGTAACTATAATCACCTCTTCCAATAAACACATTTTCATACCGTATTCTGTAACTATAATCACCTCTTCCAATAAACACATTTTCATACCGTATTCTGTAACTATAATCACCTCTTCCAATAAACACATTTTCATCCTGTATTGTGGAACTATAATCACCTCTTCCAATAAACACATTTTCATACCATATTCTGTAACTATAATCACCTCTTCCAATAAACACATTTTCATACCATATTCTGTAACTATAATCACCTCTTCCAATAAACACATTTTCATCCTGTATTGTGGAACTATAATCACCTCTTCCAATAAACACATTTTCATACCATATTCTGTAACTATAATCACCTCTTCCAATAAACACATTTTCATACCATATTCTGTAACTATAATCACCTCTTCCAATAAACACATTTTCATACCATATTCTGTAACTATAATCACCTCTTCCAATAAACACATTTTCATACCGTATTCTGTAACTATAATCACCTCTTCCAATAAACACATTTTCATACCATATTCTGTAACTATAATCACCTCTTCCAATAAACACATTTTCATACCGTATTCTGTAACTATAATCACCTCTTCCAATAAATACATTTTCATACCGTATTCTGTAACTATAATCACCTCTTCCAATAAACACATTTTCATACCGTATTCTGTAACTATAATCACCTCTTCCAATAAACACATTTTCATACCGTATTCTGTAACTATAATCACCTCTTCCAATAAACACATTTTCATACCGTATTCTGTAACTATAATCACCTCTTCCAATAAACACATTTTCATACCGTATTCTGTAACTATAATCACCTCTTCCAATAAACACATTTTCATACCGTATTCTGTAACTATAATCACCTCTTCCAATAAACACATTTTCATACCGTATTCTGTAACTATAATCACCTCTTCCAATAAAACACATTTTCATACCGTATTCTGTAACTATAATCACCTCTTCCAATAAACACATTTTCATCCTGTATTGTGGAACTATAATCACCTCTTCCAATAAACACATTTTCATACCATATTCTGTAACTATAATCACCTCTTCCAATAAACACATTTTCATACCATATTCTGTAACTATAATCACCTCTTCCAATAAACACATTTTCATACCGTATTCTGTAACTATAATCACCTCTTCCAATAAACACATTTTCATACCGTATTCTGTAACTATAATCACCTCTTCCAATAAACACATTTTCATACCGTATTCTGTAACTATAATCACCTCTTCCAATAAACACATTTTCATACCGTATTCTGTAACTATAATCACCTCTTCCAATAAACACATTTTCATACCGTATTCTGTAACTATAATCACCTCTTCCAATAAACACATTTTCATACCGTATTCTGTAACTATAATCACCTCTTCCAATAAACACATTTTCATACCGTATTCTGTAACTATAATCACCTCTTCCAATAAACACATTTTCATACCGTATTCTGTAACTATAATCACCTCTTCCAATAAACACATTTTCATACCGTATTCTGTAACTATAATCACCTCTTCCAATAAACACATTTTCATACCGTATTCTGTAACTATAATCACCTCTTCCAATAAACACATTTTCATACTGTATTCTGTAACTATAATCACCTCTTCCAATAAACACATTTTCATACCGTATTCTGTAACTATAATCACCTCTTCCAATAAACACATTTTCATACCGTATTCTGTAACTATAATCACCTCTTCCAATAAACACATTTTCATACCGTATTCTGTAACTATAATCACCTCTTCCAATAAACACATTTTCATACCGTATTCTGTAACTATAATCACCTCTTCCAATAAACACATTTTCATACCGTATTCTGTAACTATAATCACCTCTTCCAATAAACACATTTTCATACCGTATTCTGTAACTATAATCACCTCTTCCAATAAACACATTTTCATACCGTATTCTGTAACTATAATCACCTCTTCCAATAAACACATTTTCATACCGTATTCTGTAACTATAATCACCTCTTCCAATAAACATATTTTCATACCGTATTCTGTAACTATAATCACCTCTTCCAATAAACACATTTTCATACCGTATTCTGTAACTATAATCACCTCTTCCAATAAACACATTTTCATACCGTATTCTGTAACTATAATCACCTCTTCCAATAAACACATTTTCATACCGTATTCTGTAACTATAATCACCTCTTCCAATAAACACATTTTCATACCGTATTCTGTAACTATAATCACCTCTTCCAATAAACACATTTTCATACCGTATTCTGTAACTATAATCACCTCTTCCAATAAACACATTTTCATACCGTATTCTGTAACTATAATCACCTCTTCCAATAAACACATTTTCATACCGTATTCTGTAACTATAATCACCTCTTCCAATAAACACATTTTCATACCGTATTCTGTAACTATAATCACCTCTTCCAATAAACACATTTTCATACCGTATTCTGTAACTATAATCACCTCTTCCAATAAACACATTTTCATACCGTATTCTGTAACTATAATCACCTCTTCCAATAAACACATTTTCATACCGTATTCTGTAACTATAATCACCTCTTCCAATAAACACATTTTCATACCGTATTCTGTAACTATAATCACCTCTTCCAATAAACACATTTTCATACCGTATTCTGTAACTATAATCACCTCTTCCAATAAACACATTTTCATACCGTATTCTGTAACTATAATCACCTCTTCCAATAAACACATTTTCATACCGTATTCTGTAACTATAATCGCCTCTTCCAATAAACACATTTTCATACCGTATTCTGTAACTATAATCGCCTCTTCCAATAAACACATTTTCATACCGTATTCTGTAACTATAATCGCCTCTTCCAATAAACACATTTTCATACCGTATTCTGTAACTATAATCACCTCTTCCAATAAACACATTTTCATACCGTATTCTGTAACTATAATCACCTCTTCCAATAAACACATTTTCATACCGTATTCTGTAACTATAATCACCTCTTCCAATAAACACATTTTCATACCGTATTCTGTAACTATAATCACCTCTTCCAATAAACACATTTTCATACCGTATTCTGTAACTATAATCACCTCTTCCAATAAACACATTTTCATACTGTATTCTGTAACTATAATCACCTCTTCCAATAAACACATTTTCATACCGTATTCTGTAACTATAATCACCTCTTCCAATAAACACATTTTCATACCGTATTCTGTAACTATAATCACCTCTTCCAATAAACACATTTTCATACCGTATTCTGTAACTATAATCACCTCTTCCAATAAACACATTTTCATACCGTATTCTGTAACTATAATCACCTCTTCCAATAAACACATTTTCATACCGTATTCTGTAACTATAATCACCTCTTCCAATAAACACATTTTCATACCGTATTCTGTAACTATAATCACCTCTTCCAATAAACACATTTTCATACCGTATTCTGTAACTATAATCACCTCTTCCAATAAACACATTTTCATACTGTATTCTGTAACTATAATCACCTCTTCCAATAAACACATTTTCATACCGTATTCTGTAACTATAATCACCTCTTCCAATAAACACATTTTCATACCGTATTCTGTAACTATAATCACCTCTTCCAATAAACACATTTTCATACCGTATTCTGTAACTATAATCACCTCTTCCAATAAACACATTTTCATACCGTATTCTGTAACCATAATCACCTCTTCCAATAAACACATTTTCATACCGTATTCTGTAACTATAATCACCTCTTCCAATAAACACATTTTCATACCGTATTCTGTAACTATAATCACCTCTTCCAATAAACACATTTTCATACCGTATTCTGTAACTATAATCACCTCTTCCAATAAACACATTTTCATACCGTATTCTGTAACTATAATCGCCTCTTCCAATAAACACATTTTCATACCGTATTCTGTAACTATAATCGCCTCTTCCAATAAACACATTTTCATACCGTATTCTGTAACTATAATCGCCTCTTCCAATAAACACATTTTCATACCGTATTCTGTAACTATAATCGCCTCTTCCAATAAACACATTTTCATACCGTATTCTGTAACTATAATCACCTCTTCCAATAAACACATTTTCATACCGTATTCTGTAACTATAATCACCTCTTCCAATAAACACATTTTCATACCATATTCTGTAACTATAATCACCTCTTCCAATAAACACATTTTCATACCGTATTCTGTAACTATAATCACCTCTTCCAATAAACACATTTTCATACCGTATTCTGTAACTATAATCACCTCTTCCAATAAACACATTTTCATACCGTATTCTGTAACTATAATCACCTCTTCCAATAAACACATTTTCATACTGTATTCTGTAACTATAATCACCTCTTCCAATAAACACATTTTCATACCGTATTCTGTAACTATAATCACCTCTTCCAATAAACACATTTTCATACCGTATTCTGTAACTATAATCACCTCTTCCAATAAACACATTTTCATACCGTATTCTGTAACTATAATCACCTCTTCCAATAAACACATTTTCATACCGTATTCTGTAACTATAATCACCTCTTCCAATAAACACATTTTCATACCGTATTCTGTAACTATAATCACCTCTTCCAATAAACACATTTTCATACCGTATTCTGTAACTATAATCACCTCTTCCAATAAACACATTTTCATACCGTATTCTGTAACTATAATCACCTCTTCCAATAAACACATTTTCATACCGTATTCTGTAACTATAATCGCCTCTTCCAATAAACACATTTTCATACCGTATTCTGTAACTATAATCACCTCTTCCAATAAACACATTTTCATACCGTATTCTGTAACTATAATCGCCTCTTCCAATAAACACATTTTCATACCGTATTCTGTAACTATAATCACCTCTTCCAATAAACACATTTTCATACCGTATTCTGTAACTATAATCACCTCTTCCAATAAACACATTTTCATACCGTATTCTGTAACTATAATAACCTCTTCCAATAAACACATTTTCATACTGTATTCTGTAACTATAATCACCTCTTCCAATAAACACATTTTCATACCGTATTCTGTAACTATAATAACCTCTTCCAATAAACACATTTTCATACCGTATTCTGTAACTATAATCACCTCTTCCAATAAACACATTTTCATACCGTATTCTGTAACTATAATCACCTCTTCCAATAAACACATTTTCATACCGTATTCTGTAACTATAATTACCTCTTCCAATAAACACATTTTCATACCGTATTCTGTAACTATAATAACCTCTTCCAATAAACACATTTTCATACCGTATTCTGTAACTATAATCACCTCTTCCAATAAACACATTTTCATACCGTATTCTGTAACTATAATCACCTCTTCCAATAAACACATTTTCATACTATACTGTGGAACTATAATCACCTCTTCCAATAAACACATTTTCATCCTGTACTGTGGAACTATAATCACCTCTTCCAATAAACACATTTTCATACCGTATTCTGTAACTATAATCACCTCTTCCAATAAACACATTTTCATACCGTATTCTGTAACTATAATCACCTCTTCCAATAAACACATTTTCATACCGTATTCTGTAACTATAATCACCTCTTCCAATAAACACATTTTCATACCGTATTCTGTAACTATAATCACCTCTTCCAATAAACACATTTTCATACCGTATTCTGTAACTATAATCACCTCTTCCAATAAACACATTTTCATACCGTATTCTGTAACTATAATCACCTCTTCCAATAAACACATTTTCATACTGTATTCTGGAACTATAATCACCTCTTCAATAAACACATTTTCATCCCGTATTCTGTAACTATAATAACCTCTTCCAATAAACACATTTTCATACCGTATTCTGTAACTATAATCACCTCTTCCAATAAACACATTTTCATACCGTATTCTGTAACTATAATCACCTCTTCCAATAAACACATTTTCATACCGTATTCTGTAACTATAATCACCTCTTCCAATAACACATTTTCATCCTGTATTGTGGAACTATAATCACCTCTTCCAATAAACACATTTTCATACCGTATTCTGTAACTATAATCACCTCTTCCAATAAACACATTTTCATCCTGTATTGTGGAACTATAATCACCTCTTCCAATAAACACATTTTCATACCGTATTCTGTAACTATAATCACCTCTTCCAATAAACACATTTTCATACCGTATTCTGTTACTATAATCACCTCTTCCAATAAACACATTTTCATACCGTATTCTGTAACTATAATCACCTCTTCCAATAAACACATTTTCATACCGTATTCTGTAACTATAATCACCTCTTCCAATAAACACATTTTCATACCGTATTCTGTAACTATAATCACCTCTTCCAATAAACACATTTTCATACCGTATTCTGTAACTATAATCACCTCTTCCAATAAACACATTTTCATACCGTATTCTGTAACTATAATCACCTCTTCCAATAAACACATTTTCATACGTATTCTGTAACTATAATCACCTCTTCCAATAAACACATTTTCATACTGTATTCTGTAACTATAATCACCTCTTCCAATAAACACATTTTCATCCCGTATTCTGTAACTATAATAACCTCTTCCAATAAACACATTTTCATACCGTATTCTGTAACTATAATCACCTCTTCCAATAAACACATTTTCATACCGTATTCTGTAACTATAATCACCTCTTCCAATAAACACATTTTCATACTGTATTCTGTAACTATAATCACCTCTTCCAATAAACACATTTTCATCCCGTATTCTGTAACTATAATAACCTCTTCCAATAAACACATTTTCATACCGTATTCTGTAACTATAATCACCTCTTCCAATAAACACATTTTCATACCGTATTCTGTAACTATAATCACCTCTTCCAATAAACACATTTTCATACCGTATTCTGTAACTATAATCACCTCTTCCAATAAACACATTTTCATCCTGTATTGTGGAACTATAATCACCTCTTCCAATAAACACATTTTCATACCGTATTCTGTAACTATAATCACCTCTTCCAATAAACACATTTTCATCCTGTATTGTGGAACTATAATCACCTCTTCCAATAAACACATTTCATACCGTATTCTGTAACTATAATCACCTCTTCCAATAAACACATTTTCATACCGTATTCTGTAACTATAATCACCTCTTCCAATAAACACATTTTCATACCGTATTCTGTAACTATAATCACCTCTTCCAATAAACACATTTTCATACCGTATTCTGTAACTATAATAACCTCTTCCAATAAACACATTTTCATACTGTATTCTGTAACTATAATCACCTCTTCCAATAAACACATTTTCATACCGTATTCTGTAACTATAATAACCTCTTCCAATAAACACATTTTCATACCGTATTCTGTAACTATAATCACCTCTTCCAATAAACACATTTTCATACCGTATTCTGTAACTATAATCACCTCTTCCAATAAACACATTTTCATACCGTATTCTGTAACTATAATTACCTCTTCCAATAAACACATTTTCATACCGTATTCTGTAACTATAATAACCTCTTCCAATAAACACATTTTCATACCGTATTCTGTAACTATAATCACCTCTTCCAATAAACACATTTTCATACCGTATTCTGTAACTATAATCACCTCTTCCAATAAACACATTTTCATACTATACTGTGGAACTATAATCACCTCTTCCAATAAACACATTTTCATCCTGTACTGTGGAACTATAATCACCTCTTCCAATAAACACATTTTCATACCGTATTCTGTAACTATAATCACCTCTTCCAATAAACACATTTTCATACCGTATTCTGTAACTATAATCACCTCTTCCAATAAACACATTTTCATACCGTATTCTGTAACTATAATCACCTCTTCCAATAAACACATTTTCATACCGTATTCTGTAACTATAATCACCTCTTCCAATAAACACATTTTCATACCGTATTCTGTAACTATAATCACCTCTTCCAATAAACACATTTTCATACCGTATTCTGTAACTATAATCACCTCTTCCAATAAACACATTTTCATACTGTATTCTGTAACTATAATCACCTCTTCCAATAAACACATTTTCATCCCGTATTCTGTAACTATAATAACCTCTTCCAATAAACACATTTTCATACCGTATTCTGTAACTATAATCACCTCTTCCAATAAACACATTTTCATACCGTATTCTGTAACTATAATCACCTCTTCCAATAAACACATTTTCATACCGTATTCTGTAACTATAATCACCTCTTCCAATAAACACATTTTCATCCTGTATTGTGGAACTATAATCACCTCTTCCAATAAACACATTTTCATACCGTATTCTGTAACTATAATCACCTCTTCCAATAAACACATTTTCATCCTGTATTGTGGAACTATAATCACCTCTTCCAATAAACACATTTTCATACCGTATTCTGTAACTATAATCACCTCTTCCAATAAACACATTTTCATACCGTATTCTGTTACTATAATCACCTCTTCCAATAAACACATTTTCATACCGTATTCTGTAACTATAATCACCTCTTCCAATAAACACATTTTCATACCGTATTCTGTAACTATAATCACCTCTTCCAATAAACACATTTTCATACCGTATTCTGTAACTATAATCACCTCTTCCAATAAACACATTTTCATACCGTATTCTGTAACTATAATCACCTCTTCCAATAAACACATTTTCATACCGTATTCTGTAACTATAATCACCTCTTCCAATAAACACATTTTCATACCGTATTCTGTAACTATAATCACCTCTTCCAATAAACACATTTTCATACTGTATTCTGTAACTATAATCACCTCTTCCAATAAACACATTTTCATCCCGTATTCTGTAACTATAATAACCTCTTCCAATAAACACATTTTCATACCGTATTCTGTAACTATAATCACCTCTTCCAATAAACACATTTTCATACCGTATTCTGTAACTATAATCACCTCTTCCAATAAACACATTTTCATACTATACTGTGGAACTATAATCACCTCTTCCAATAAACACATTTTCATCCTGTACTGTGGAACTATAATCACCTCTTCCAATAAACACATTTTCATACCGTATTCTGTAACTATAATCACCTCTTCCAATAAACACATTTTCATACCGTATTCTGTAACTATAATCACCTCTTCCAATAAACACATTTTCATACCGTATTCTGTAACTATAATCACCTCTTCCAATAAACACATTTTCATACCGTATTCTGTAACTATAATCACCTCTTCCAATAAACACATTTTCATACCGTATTCTGTAACTATAATCACCTCTTCCAATAAACACATTTTCATACCGTATTCTGTAACTATAATCACCTCTTCCAATAAACACATTTTCATACTGTATTCTGTAACTATAATCACCTCTTCCAATAAACACATTTTCATCCCGTATTCTGTAACTATAATAACCTCTTCCAATAAACACATTTTCATACCGTATTCTGTAACTATAATCACCTCTTCCAATAAACACATTTTCATACCGTATTCTGTAACTATAATCACCTCTTCCAATAAACACATTTTCATACCGTATTCTGTAACTATAATCACCTCTTCCAATAAACACATTTTCATCCTGTATTGTGGAACTATAATCACCTCTTCCAATAAACACATTTTCATACCGTATTCTGTAACTATAATCACCTCTTCCAATAAACACATTTTCATCCTGTATTGTGGAACTATAATCACCTCTTCCAATAAACACATTTTCATACCGTATTCTGTAACTATAATCACCTCTTCCAATAAACACATTTTCATACCGTATTCTGTTACTATAATCACCTCTTCCAATAAACACATTTTCATACCGTATTCTGTAACTATAATCACCTCTTCCAATAAACACATTTTCATACCGTATTCTGTAACTATAATCACCTCTTCCAATAAACACATTTTCATACCGTATTCTGTAACTATAATCACCTCTTCCAATAAACACATTTTCATACCGTATTCTGTAACTATAATCACCTCTTCCAATAAACACATTTTCATACCGTATTCTGTAACTATAATCACCTCTTCCAATAAACACATTTTCATACCGTATTCTGTAACTATAATCACCTCTTCCAATAAACACATTTTCATACTGTATTCTGTAACTATAATCACCTCTTCCAATAAACACATTTTCATCCCGTATTCTGTAACTATAATAACCTCTTCCAATAAACACATTTTCATACCGTATTCTGTAACTATAATCACCTCTTCCAATAAACACATTTTCATACCGTATTCTGTAACTATAATCACCTCTTCCAATAAACACATTTTCATACCGTATTCTGTAACTATAATCACCTCTTCCAATAAACACATTTTCATCCTGTATTGTGGAACTCTAATCACCTCTTCCAATAAACACATTTCATACCGTATTCTGTAACTATAATCACCTCTTCCAATAAACACATTTTCATCCTGTATTGTGGAACTATAATCACCTCTTCCAATAAACACATTTTCATACCGTATTCTGTAACTATAATCACCTCTTCCAATAAACACATTTTCATACCGTATTCTGTTACTATAATCACCTCTTCCAATAAACACATTTTCATACCGTATTCTGTAACTATAATCACCTCTTCCAATAAACACATTTTCATACCGTATTCTGTAACTATAATCACCTCTTCCAATAAACACATTTTCATACCGTATTCTGTAACTATAATCACCTCTTCCAATAAACACATTTTCATACCGTATTCTGTAACTATAATCACCTCTTCCAATAAACACATTTTCATACCGTATTCTGTAACTATAATCACCTCTTCCAATAAACACATTTTCATACCGTATTCTGTAACTATAATCACCTCTTCCAATAAACACATTTTCATACCGTATTCTGTAACTATAATCACCTCTTCCAATAAACACATTTTCATACCGTATTCTGTAACTATAATTACCTCTTCCAATAAACACATTTTCATACCGTATTCTGTAACTATAATCACCTCTTCCAATAAACACATTTTCATACCGTATTCTGTAACTATAATCACCTCTTCCAATAAACACATTTTCATACCGTATTCTGTAACTATAATCACCTCTTCCAATAAACACATTTTCATACCGTATTCTGTAACTATAATCACCTCTTCCAATAAACACATTTTCATACCGTATTCTGTAACTATAATCACCTCTTCCAATAAACACATTTTCATCCTGTATTGTGGAACTATAATCACCTCTTCCAATAAACACATTTTCATACCGTATTCTGTAACTATAATCACCTCTTCCAATAAACACATTTTCATACTGTATTGTGGAACTATAATCACCTCTTCCAATAAACACATTTTCATACCGTATTCTGTAACTATAATCACCTCTTCCAATAAACACATTTTCATACCGTATTCTGTTACTATAATCACCTCTTCCAATAAACACATTTTCATACCGTATTCTGTAACTATAATCACCTCTTCCAATAAACACATTTTCATACCGTATTCTGTAACTATAATCACCTCTTCCAATAAACACATTTTCATACCGTATTCTGTAACTATAATCACCTCTTCCAATAAACACATTTTCATACCGTATTCTGTAACTATAATCACCTCTTCCAATAAACACATTTTCATACCGTATTCTGTAACTATAATCACCTCTTCCAATAAACACATTTTCATACCGTATTCTGTAACTATAATCACCTCTTCCAATAAACACATTTTCATACCGTATTCTGTAACTATAATCACCTCTTCCAATAAACACATTTTCATACCGTATTCTGTAACTATAATCACCTCTTCCAATAAACACATTTTCATCCCGTATTCTGTAACTATAATAACCTCTTCCAATAAACACATTTTCATACCGTATTCTGTAACTATAATCACCTCTTCCAATAAACACATTTTCATACCGTATTCTGTAACTATAATCACCTCTTCCAATAAACACATTTTCATACCGTATTCTGTAACTATAATCACCTCTTCCAATAAACACATTTTCATACCGTATTCTGTAACTATAATCACCTCTTCCAATAAACACATTTTCATACCGTATTCTGTTACTATAATCACCTCTTCCAATAAACACATTTTCATACCGTATTCTGTAACTATAATCACCTCTTCCAATAAACACATTTTCATACCGTATTCTGTAACTATAATCACCTCTTCCAATAAACACATTTTCATCCTGTATTCTGTAACTATAATCACCTCTTCCAATAAACACATTTTCATACCGTATTCTGTAACTATAATCACCTCTTCCAATAAACACATTTTCATACCGTATTCTGTAACTATAATCACCTCTTCCAATAAACACATTTTCATACCGTATTCTGTAACTATAATCACCTCTTCCAATAAACACATTTTCATACCGTATTCTGTAACTATAATAACCTCTTCCAATAAACACATTTTCATACTGTATTCTGTAACTATAATCACCTCTTCCAATAAACACATTTTCATACTATATTGTGGAACTATAATCAGCGGTTATAAGAACCGATCGGAACACACGCAGATACAGTGGTGTGATATGAATCAGGCTTTATTCAGGGTCCACAGAAAAGGGTCAGAGTTCAGCAAACAGTGCAGTACAGGCAGGGCAGAACCGTAGTCGGGTCCAAGCAGGGGTCAGAGTCCAGGCAAACAGTGCAGTACAGGCAGGGCAGAACTGTAGTCGGGTCCAAGCAGGGGTCAGGGGTCAGAGTTCAGCAAACAGTGCAGTACAGGCAGGGCAGAACCGTAGGCGGGGCTAGGTCAGAGACGGGAGGCGGTCTGAGTTCAGCAAACAGTGCAGTACAGGCAGGGCAGAACCGTAGTCAGGTCCAAGCAGGGGTCAGGGGTCAGAGTTCAGCAAACAGTGCAGCACTGGGGCAGGGCTAGGACAGAGACGGGGGGCGGACTGGGGCGGGCTAGGACAGCGGGGCGGTGGGGCGGGGCTAGGACAGAGACGGGGAGGCGGACTGGGGCGGGGCAGGGACAGAGACGGGGAGGCGGACTGTGGGCGGGGCAAGGACAGGGGAGGCGGACTGGGGCGGGCAGGACAGAGACGTGCAGTACAGGCAGGGCAGAACCGTAGTCAGGTCCAAGCAGGGGTCAGGGGTCAGGGGTCAGAGTTCAGCAAACAGTGCAGTACAGGCAGGGCAGACCCGTAGTCGGGTCCAGGCAGGGGTCAGAGTCCAGGCAAACGGAGCAATGCGGAGAAGGCAGGTTGAAGGCCCAGAACAGGTGTCAGAAGCGGGAGATCAGTCAGAGGCTGGAGAACAGGAGGGTGAAGTGCTGGAGCGGGGCTAGGACAGAGACGGGGAGGCGGACTGGGGCGGGGCTAGGACAGAGACGGGGAGGCGGACTGGGGCGGGGCTGGGACAGAGACGGGGAGGCGGACTGGGGCGGGGCTGGGACAGAGACGGGGAGGCGGACTGGGGCGGGGCTGGGACAGAGACGGGGAGGCGGACTGGGGCGGGGCTGGGACAGAGACGGGGAGGTGGACTGGAGCGGGGCTGGGACAGAGACGGGGAGGCGGGCTGGGGCGGGGCTAGGACAGAGATGGGGAGGTGGACTGGGGCGGGGCTGGACGAAGACAGGAAGGCAGGCAGAAGATCAGGAGCAGAACGGCGCGGAACGGAAACTCGGAACAGGCAGGAATAAACTCTGGAAAGTTTGAGACAAGCAAAATGCAGGGCAAAGACGATCTGGCACAGAACAAAAAAACAGGGGTGTTTATTAACGACGAGACAACGAGGAACAGGTGAGACGAAACAACATGTGGAAACACATATCAGGTGCGAGAAGCGAAGACAAGAAATGAGTAAAAAGGAAAACGTGGAATGGAATATAACATACAGAAAACACATAGAAACGGGAAGACCAGGAAATCAAGACACAGAGGCACGGGACGTGACAATCACCTATTCCAATAAACACATTTTCATACCATATTCTGTAACTGTAATCACCTATTCCAATAAACACATTTTCATACCATATTCTGTAACTGTAATCATAAGTCTCTGCTTTCAGAAATGTGGTGAAGAAAAGAGCTGGTTCTCAAAGTCGGTGTCCACAAAAGAGAAGAAAATTGGTCACTCTAATTTCAGTGCCATCAACAGAAATTATAAAAAGGAAGAAAAACCTTGGATTTCTTCATCCTGGAAATGAATGGCTGTATATAAAAAATGGACAGTGAACAGGTAGCCAATAGCAGACAGGACTAATAATGCATGTAGTGAAGAAAGAATACTTTTTCTTATTTAGCCATCTAAAAAAACTCGGCTTAAAATGAGAGAATAAATATACATAATGCTTTACAAATTATTTATATCTACTGTACGATCTCCTAAAAAAAACAACCTCAGAACTAATCTCACCTCTGTGTCAGGGGGACTGCGGCCGTGTTTCTGGAGAACCGCAGGGTCTGCTGTTTTTTTAATTTCATCTTTATTTTACCAGTCAGGCCGATTAAGATAAAAATGCGACTCACAATGACGAAACCATGAAACCAGAAACCTTTTCAGACCCTGAAAACCGGGTGGGGTCAATTAACTGCATAATCAACTGCTTTAATTGATCAATTACTAACGACAAAACTGCACCCTGCGGCTCTCAGGTTTGCATACCCCCTGGGCCGTGTCCAAATACCAAATACAAATACACCCTCCACTTCGTCAAAAAGCTTTTGAATGGGCGACTTTTTCTCACAAATGGGGGCACTTAAAATACCAGGATGAACCCCTTATTTCCGGGGTTTTGTTGAGGGAATTCAGGGGCACACTCATCTGCAGAACGGTGCGCTCATCCGACAATTTCAGTCAGTAACCCGGAAGTAAAAGTGTAAGAGACATAGAGAGCATATGTAGCCTATATCTATGGTATAAGATAGGTTCATATGACAAAATACTCTTTTTTATTTTTGTTAATTTTATCTTCATTCATAATCTACACTTTGTAACAATTGTCATATGTTAACTGATTGATATTCTCAATAAAAAAAAAGATATATATATTTATTTTTACAAACTACTTCCTCACTAGTTTGGAAAGAGTTTTGCGGGATTTCTTTTGCCCACTGCTTGCAAAGTGAGGGAACAGGGCACACAGTAGACAGGGGTCTGAGTGGACAGGGAACAGGGGTCGTATTCGGACACAGCCCTGGTCTACATACTCAAAGGTCTCATGGTTACACAACACAGAGACAACCTGTGCAAGGCCATTTGTGTATGCTGTAGTTTAATCAATGTTTAGACCTGCAGGAAATAGGCCACTAAGCCACCATTCCTCGCTGTGATAATACAATCAAAAAGATCTTTCAGAAACTAATGAAGAGGAGAAGGTTCGGTCATAACTTCCAGTTATTTATGACCATGATGAGCTCCACACAGACAGTAAGTAACTGCATGTAAGTAAATTCCACTAATTCCAAACAGGTGGAAGTCAACAAAATCCCACTGAAGATGTTTTTCTCTCTTCTCATCATTAAACATTAAGATCATTAAGAGGCATGATTACATTCTGTGTAAATGACTGTGCAAACTGTACTTTGAGACAGCTCGTCAAGTGTGTTTATTTGCTCATTAGATCACAATCATAGGAATGAGAGAGGGAGACAGTATGTACCTTAATTGTTAGGAATACAAAGTCAACCATCTGGTGTATGCATAGTAATATGTGCGCCTTTGTTACATGTAAAAACCTTCTGTGTACCTTGAGTAAACCATGTTGAACACAAATCCTCGGCCAAGCATATGCATATTTATTTTATAGAAACCTGATTGGATTTGTTGCGTATTTACTGCCAGCAAGCACGAGTGTGTGTGTGTGTGTGTCTGGGCGTGGGTGTGTGTGTGTGTGTGTGGGGGCGTGGGTGTGTGTCTGTGTGTGTGTGTGGGGGCGTGTCTGTGTGTGTGTGGGCATGGGTGTGTGTGTGTGTGTACGCGACCTAAAACTGTAAAGAATGGGATTTAACCACAACTTCTGTATCAGTTTTAATGGGCATCACTTTTAAAAAGGTGACCAGCTGTTGCTGTTCAAACTGACCCTGATTAAAGAAAATCACCTTTAGACCACCTCCAATTTCACCGTTGAACCCCTCCCGGTTTATCACAGTGCAGATAAAGTGGATTTTCTGAAGATACGATTGGTCAAACTTTAATTGAACTCTAACTTAACCTGTTCATTTTATTTACAAAAAGTTTTTGTAGCCAACGTTAGAAAATTAATTCCCATTTAATTAACTTCAACTATGGCCTCAATCTCTCCAGATAGCAACGCAGTCGCTGTGTTTTGTTCATTATTTGGATAGAGGGTAAAATGTGATGCACAAGCACTTCTTGGTCCCCGATTCAATTTACATGTTTAATGTTATTTTCTTCCTATTCGTCTACTGCAGTTTGCAGAGATGGGAACCATTTTAATTATCGCGTAAAAACAGTAAACACCTGTATGTTGAAATCTCTGTTCAGAACCAGTTTAAAATGTATTAAAATGGGAGTACAACTACATAATTCTTCTGCTGACGTTTTGTGTTTATTTTGTTACTGAATTGATGCACTTAAGTTCAGACTTAAATTTACAAACTGTGATTTCATCAGCATGCAAAAAAAATGAATAACAAGTGAACACATGGCTGCATGTTATTTATGCTGAAGCTGTGGGACCATGATAGGTGAGATGTCAATCAAAATCCACCGCACACAACACATGAAACTGATTTATTTCCTCTGAGTGAATGAAGCTACAGCGGCCCGGAGCGTTCCTATTGTCCACTTCCACGGTCAGTATGAGACAGTCTGGACCAGTGTTTTTCAACCTTTTTTGAGCCAAGGCACATTTTTTACATTAAAAAAATCCTGAGTCACACCACCAACCAAAAGTGTTATAGGATAAGATAATTTCCCACGGCACACCTGACGATCTCTCACGGCACACAGTGGTTGAAAATCACTGGTCTGGACAACCGACCCATGCTGCATGTGCCTAACCAACCAGCGGGGGCGCTATTGTATGAGGTGGAGAAACGCTCTTTGCTTAGCTAACACGATGGGCAGGTATGCAGTACACCACATGACTCTTGTTACAGGCGGCTGCAGCACGGTCAGGATCTCGACTGCCTTACTGAAACGGGGAAAGTCCAATATGCGTATAATATCGGATATGTACGCGGAAACTACAATAATTTGACGATAAAATAAATGTTTCACATTTATCACCTAGACAAATTGACTATCACTCAATTGCCTTGCACGAGCTTTAAAGAAATAAAACAAAGCTCTACCTGTCATCAAATGCAATCAGCATTGAACGATCGTCTAATGCGAAGTCCTGGGGGTGTCCAAATAAAGCGATAGACTCCTAGAACACTGTTATATTTGTCACAACGTGAAATAAAACAGAAACATCTCATAATTTTTGTCTGTAAATAAAATTCTCTTCTCTCCTCTACCACTCCACGAATGAATGTCTTTCTGTGCTTGATGCGAAAGAAGGCCATTGGAATTCCCCTGAAAATCAATTACAGTTCAGCCATTTTTGGTGGCAGGCAACAGCGGCTGAGAGAAATAGCCAGTTTCCCACGCATAGCAAAAGATCGAAACTGGGGTTCTTCTCTTCTGCATTTTATAAGCTTACACTTCATATCCGTGTTCTGATTGCCCCTAGCAGGGTGCACTGTCTGTGAGCTATGAGTCACAGCTCGATAGCCTAACTGGAGAGACATTCACTTACCCCAGAAGTACAGCTGTACCACGGATAAGTGAACATATATAATATACGGTATGGTAAGAACAAATATTTTCTTGACTATCGGGTTATTGTTATCGTCCATTTGTGAAACTGGTGGAAATATCTCGGCTTTAAAGCAGAGGGAATTTAACTTTTCATAGGACGGCTTAAGTGTGCCTCAGGCCCGTAGATAGCAGCTTTAATGTGACATAAACGGTTTTGCAGAGAGATCCCTCGAGGCCTTGTCCTTTGATGACTCCTCCCACCACCGTTCAGTTAATATCAGTCAAAATAATGTTTTCCGCGCTGTCGGCTTTGATTTCCCATCCTCGTGACCCCCCCCCCCCCCCCCCCTTAAAGCCAAACTAAACATTTCAAAATGAGCTTCCATTATCTTGACAATGGAAAAATGTACAGTACATATATAATACAATAAAATTACACAAAAATTGCAATAGGGGTGGATGTTAAAGAAATCGATTTAATTATGCTATCGGCTTAGCTTTGAGCCCAGATAATTACCCCCCCATTTTCGGACCCATAATGCACTACTGCAAAGCTTTAAGAACAGCGGATACAGCTTTATACAATATAGTAATGCCCCCCCCCCTCCCCCATCCCAAGATATGATTCAATATCCACCCTTGACTCCAAACGGGGGGGGGGCACTTGTTTATTGATTCTCATGCTTTTCACAAATAAAAGGGCCTTTTGTCCATCCGCTACATTACCCCTGTGGAAAACCGCAATCACACTGCACAACACAGAAGCACAGGAAGGAAGGCCAGGGCTCGTGTGCAATTTATTGACTTTAAGAAAAAATGTAAACATTTTTAACAAGCAAGGGAACGCGTTGCAATTACGTCCAAACAGGTGATACGGTGCCACAGGCGTTGAGCGTGCTGTAATCTCACCTGAATGCCACTGAACCAAGAGCTGTTCAAGAAATAATTTTGTGTGCAAAACAAAAGCCGGTAGAGGCTTCAGTCTAAATGTTATTTGTGTGCCTTGCTTCCCGGCAGCAGTATCACAGGCCTGACTAGATGAAGGTTTCCTACTTTCCTTCAAATTAAATGGTGATCGATCTCAGGGAAGAGGCACCCAACCTAAAAAATACAAATACAAACATGTTCAGAAGGTGCTATTTTTGTGCTACAGAAAGAGTAACGCTCTCCAACGTTAAGACTAACGTTCTCTGTGTGTCTGCCCTATACGTGCAGGGTCTAGTTGTAGAAACAAAACACTGGTGCTCATTCGAGCAGCAGCAGCTCCAATAGCGGCTCTTTGGGACAGAGCAGCTGGTTCTGCAGACCTTCAGAAGGGGGGGGGGGGTACCGCGAGACGCCACATCAATGTCAATGTCTCCGTGCCTTTCAGCAACGCGGCGAGCGTATCGGCCCACCATGCATCCCCTGGGACCACCACCGCGCCACCGTTAGCCCTTCTCTCTGAACCTTTGAGCCGTTAGCATCTCCCGCTCTACCGCCGCTGGCCACTGGAGGGAGTGGGCGTGACTGAGTACCCTCCCCTGCCTCATACACACACAGTAATGTAATGGGCACTAAAAGATGGCAGTTGAAGCAGGAATCACGATCCTTTGATCGTCCTCGGAGAGACGAAATGGTGCCAGGGACACATAAATCTAACGGTGACGGCTAAGCGAGGCGAGGTGAGGCAGGCTTTGGACGCCGCTCTGGGATACAGAAAAGGCGAAGTCACCATGAAGCGAGCTCTGCTCTGCAGCCAGGGTGTCCACCAGGGGGCGCTGTCCTCCCAGCCCGCCCTACAGCTCAGTCCCTGCTCCTGGAGAAGGAGAAAGATAAAAGACTGCAATCCCAGTGATCTCACCACCCCCCCCCCCCCCTTTGATTGGTTGGAGATGTGTGGGGAAGCAGAAGACGGAGTGATGATTGGTCATGGTATTCGTTTTTTTGCACCAAGCATTGGTTGTGTAATTAGTTTTGTGTGCGCTAAAAGCCTGAGTAAATCAGCCTTTCTAAGTGTCATTAGGATCCATGTACAGAGCTGTCCGTCACAAATCCCTGGGGGGGGGGGATGCAGTCCATGCTTGGGGGGCCATTCTATCTGAGCTCTTTCATTGGATTCCATTTAATAGTTAAAGTAGCCCACCGCCCACCGCCATGCTGGAGAAAGTAGCCCAGGTGAACCATGCTGTGGAAAGTAGCCCAGGTGAACCATGCTGTGGAAAGTAGCCCAGGTGAGCCATGCTGTAGAAAGTAGCCCAGGTGAACCATGCTGTAGAAAGTAGCCCAGGTGAACCATGCTGTAGAAAGTAGCCCAGGTGAACCATGCTGTAGAAAGTAGCCCAGGTGAGCCATGCTGTAGAAAGTAGCCCAGGTGAACCATGCTGTGGAAAGTAGCCCAGGTGAACCATGCTGTGGAAAGTAGCCCAGGTGAACCATGCTGTGGAAAGTAGCCCAGGTGAGCCATGCTGTGGAAAGTAGCCCAGGTGAACCATGCTGTAGAAAGTAGCCCAGGTGAACCATGCTGTGGAAAGTAGCCCAGGTGAACCATGCTGTAGAAAGTAGCCCAGGTGAACCATGCTGTGGAAAGTAGCCCAGGTGAACCATGCTGTGGAAAGTAGCCCAGGTAAACCATGCTGTGGAAAGTAGCCCAGGTAAACCATGCTGTGGAAAGTAGCCCAGGTAAACCATGCTATGGAAAGTAGCCCAGGTAAACCATGCTGTGGAAAGTAGCCCAGGTGAGCCATGCTGTAGAAAGTAGCCCAGGTGAACCATGCTGTAGAAAGTAGTCCAGGTGAGCCATGCTGTGGCAGATAAAAAAAACTCAATAACTAAGAAGCCATTAAGAAAACCTTGAAGGAGATAATGTAGGAAGTAATGCGCTCTCTGGGACCGTCAACTTGGGAGGAAATTATCGACGTGAAACTAAAGCAACGCCATGGCTCAGGAAACCAGAAAATACTAATAAATACCCCCCCAAAAAAAAAAAGAAAACAACATATTGGGAGATGCTTCATTTCTGTCTGCTCTGCCTTTCAAAATGATAGCAGCAGTGAAACACATCCTGCTGATTTATTGGTCCTGAGCATCGGAGAAACAACATCTTTTTACAATAATATCCATCAAAGCTGACAATAATTGCCAAGCTATCGGCTTTCGCTGCTTAACTGCAAGTGTCCTGACTTCAAGGTAGATGACAGGTTCAATTATCCAAAAGGCAACGAGTGCCGAAAAGACAAAATGACTGAAATCGGGGGGTTGAGCTGTCGGTTATTTCCATGGGAGCTCAGTCTGGCGTTAGAAGGGGGTGATTTATGATAAGCATATTTACCGCTTTAAAATAAATAATTTGTCTGGGTGGATCATTATCACAATTTATTTATTTTATTTTGTTTTTCCATTTGTGTGTGTTTTTTTTAAGCAGTCTATCAAAGCTCGGCTCGTTTACATAGCACTAATGAACCGCTAATTGTTAGTGTTGTGCAATTAAAAGATGAAGGTGTTGTGAGGAATTTCAATGTGTAATACACAAAGGGATGCGTTTATCAGAGTTTCAGCAGGAGGTCAGTGAGCGCTCAGAGAATATACATGCTGAAATTCAACACAAATAAATGGGGAAATAACAGAAAAGTGATTGGACACAAAGTTATGGCTTTTGGGTACATCTCTCACATCGCCATTTCTCTCCCAGGTATGCCCGCTTTTTTGGGGGTGCACTACGCCACTTTGGGTCATTTGCATGAAAGGTCCTGTATAAATAAAGTTTTATTATTATTGAATTGGTGTTTACATTTTTCATCCACCACCTGTAAATTAGATGTATTTTTCTCAAGAAAGGTATGCATGTTAAACTGTGCATTCATGGCAATACTGTATAATGATAGACAACAGAAGCCATTAATTGGGGGGGGTGACAAGAGGATAATTTAATGTATGGGAATGTTTAATAATGTTGGGGAAATGGACTGAAATGGATTGAAAGAAGGCAGTGCAGTTCTAATGCTGATTGGCAGGTCTGTCGAACCACTGGAGGACAAGAAAAATGATGGAATAAACACGTTTGTCCACCTGGTATTACTGCAACATGCTAATTAAAGGCGCTAACACGTGAGCCTGAAAATACCCATACAGTTACCGCCACCGTCGCTAATAAGATGATCATATGCATTTATGCCTCCGCCCCCCCCCCCCAGAGCCCAGCTGCCTGCAGTCATTGACTTTCGCAGTTCGAGGATTACCGCGAGGGTAGGGCTTCATTTTCACAAAGGCGTACACTGGAGACTGCATCGCTACTGAAAGACACAGTGGGGGCCAGACCTCTATGGCTCCATTTTTGGTAAAGAGACATAAGATAAGCCCCGGCTTACAGTCACCGAAGCACACATACACACACACACAAACACACACACACACACACACACACACACACACACACACACACAAACAGACACACAGACACACAAACACACAAACAGACACACACACACAAACAGACACACAAACAGACACACACACACACACACACACACACACACACACACACACAAACATACACACAGACACACATACACACAAACACACAAACAGACACACACACACAAACAGACACACAAACAGACACACACACATACACACAAACACACAAACAGACACACACACACAAACAGACACACAAACAGACACACAAACACACACACACACACACACAAAGCGTGTGTGCAATTACACATGTTTCTCTTTCATCATCAGCGAGACACATCTCCACCCAGGAGACAGACCTCTTCCCTCTTCCCCCCAGGAGAGTTTAGGCTGAGCAGAATTACCCAGCCCTGCCTCTCTGGAACAGCCTCCTGGAAAAAAGACCAACGGCAGGGAGGCTAACCAGAGGACTATCCTCTTTTCAAATGTCCTTAGCAGATAGTAGGCCGAATGCTATACGTATAGCTGAGGCTAAGGCTATAGCTGGTTACACAGATTTTTCCACTTCTTTTGAATCCATCATTAAACCAGGAAAGACCCATTGAGATTAGTTTCCCTTTTGCGATTGTTGTCCTGCCTGGCAGACAACATACAATATAAAAGTATGAACGCGCCAGTCACCAGATCAGAGATATTCCGCAAAGAAAAGGAATCTGACTTAAGCGAAAGGTCTTTGACTCTGCTGCAGCGGCCTGCGCATGTTTTTAACAACAGAATGCCATGTCCTTCACTCTTACGTTTGTTTGACTAGCTTTACTCAAACTGATTATAAATTAGCCTTCTGTGCATTCTTGGTGATATTGCACTGCTGCATTCCTGAGACTAACAATGATGTTTACACTTTTGTAAGTCATAAGAGCATCTGCTAGGCGATTGTAATGTGTTATCGTATATATAATGTTGTATTATTATAATGTAACGTAGTGTGTGTGCATTACCAAACTGTGGGACACTGTGGGCCCCTGTTGTCCTCTTGATGTGGCTGTAACACACGTTGCATAGTTAACTCTAAGCTTTACATGTCCTATTTATTAATATGTGGCTCAATTAATGAGAATGATGACATTTTTCACTTTCTCATTGTGCACGTGTTTATTGCTTAGGCCTACTATCAGAAGGACGAGTAGTCGGCTCCACCCGTTGACCCATGTAATCGTACATTGAAAATCATTAATGACTGAGGATGCAAAACATTTTCAATAAAACTAGAACACGATGACGTTCCTGCAGCATAAACAACAATAGACACGCGTAGCCTAGGCTTCCTCCAACTGCTGAATTAACTTGGGGAATTGGCTACTCGACTCGTGCCGCTTGTTTTGTTTTGTATCTTAGTTTAAATAAATAGTATTGGCTGCACAACATTATTATGTTGAATGTAGGCTATTTAAAACTCACAGTGATCGTAGGCTCCTGCTTTGATACCCACATGAATGAATGAAGCTCTTCGGAGCTGCCTTATCGCGTGGAACAGACCATTCCCCAAACCAATTCTCACCAACCTTTTGAAAAGGTTTAGGCTACAGAAGAAAAAAAACGGGACGTGGTTAACTTTAAACGTTGTTAAGACTGTATACGTATTCACACTTCATTTTCATTAATTGCCGTGTGGATAATCCTGATACGACCTCGGGCAGTGGGAGCACGGTACGGTGGGCGCTCGCGCTAGTCTCTCGACTCGCCCTCCCTCCAAAACGAGGCTGTGGGGAGACAAGGCATTGAATTACACCGGAGAGAGAGAGAGCGAGAGAGAGAGAGCGAGAGAGAGAGAGAGAGAGAGAGAGAGAGAGAGAGAGAGAGGACAGGGGTCCGTAGCTACCAAAGAAACCTGTGCATAGATTGAAATGCGCCAGAGATTTACCTTTGAAGCGTTCTGAATGCCCACGCTGCGAGGGAAATGCCGGGATGGAAGAAGAACATTCCCGCCTGTCTCCAGGCTGACCAAGAAGGAGGTAGGAAACCGCGCTGTTTTTTTTTATTCAAACATATAAAAGTGTTCGCGTGCTGCGCTGTTTCAACTGAGTGTACGAAGCTATAGCCTACTACACCAGTTTACCTTCTTTCACAGCGGTGTCCGCAGCCGGCGGGCGACACAAAGTTGTTTGTTTGAACGCTATTTTTCCTCCTTGGCTCCCGAACGAGCCGTTATGTGTTTGCCGTATAAACAAAAACACAGCCGGTTTAATTCACTTTCATTTAACAGCAACTTTTGGTGCGAGGCCAGGCGGGTTGAGAGCTCTTCCAGAACGGCAGTGTTGTGTTACAGGGCCTCTCCAGAAGTGTCTATTCCGAGAAGTGGCTACATGCACTTGTTCGGTTTCTTCGCTTCATAAAACGTGGTCACCGCCACAGGCTGGGGACGCCTGCTTTCATGTTTTTTAAATAAACGGCTACAGTGTTGATTCCGTGCGGTTCTGACACGAGAAAGTTGTTTAGACACAATTTGAGGACCGTGACGCTTCAGCTCATTTGTGTAGCTACAGTGTTTTCAGACAGACAGTCCATTTGCTCTCCCTACAGAAGTGTGTGTATTTCAAGGTAGGGCTTTGACAGCACGGTAGGCTAGCCGAGGCTATATCTTTTCATTTGAATTTCTAAAAATGTTTTCTGTCAGTGTTTGATTTCACAACAAAAGCGACATCTGCGAGTGTAACCCTGTAGTGTGAAACGCGCCGCAGTGTTGAATCCTTAAATCAATTCATTTGAACGATAATTGTTGGCTTTTCTACAGGAAGTGCACATTTCCATAGCTGTCGGGCATGAATTGTTGGCTGTTATCACCATTTAATATTCCGGAATGCCGGCAGCGTGTCCACGGATAAAGAACACGACACCACTTCGTTTTAAGACCTGTCACACTTAATTGACTTTGTGGCCGACTTTATGTGGAAAAACCACTACGGGCGCTATCAATACGTCATATATCTTGAGTACAGCCAAGCAGATAGTTTTTATGAAAAATTTGGCAATTTCGCATTTAGCCTTGGCTATATGAGAGCACAGGGTACACAAGGCTACTTGTAGGCAACCAAACTGATTTGCCACTGTACGGAAATATCCGTAGGTAGGCTACCCAAACAGCCTGTAGCCATCTGACAGTGTGACGCCGCAAGTAAGTGTTACGATGGTGTGATGGTTGATACATCGGTTTCCACGATTTCCGAAACACGTCATACGCCTGCTCCAAAGGCTAGCGGAGGGGAAAATGCGAAGCGACACACTTTCTGTAAAGCTTAGATGGAAGCAGACTGTTCGTTCACGGGCACTGGAGCAGGCGCTGCTCACGTCCACAAATCCCGAACAGAATCTTCAGTCTAACGATCTGTGTCCGCTTTCAGCCCTTATAGATACAAAAGCAAGCGCAAAATGTTTTTTCCCCTGTTGCCTGTGAAAACCAGTTCGTAAACGGCCCGTTTGATTGGTGTTTACAATATACCAAAGTGTTACCTTAAGGCAGGGTCCCCAAACCTTGGGTACCCCAAACCGGATCCAGGTATTTGATGTGTTCCACCTCAAGCACACCGGATACAACTAATTAAGCCCTCGATTGAGATGATACATCAGTGTGATGCAGAATGTTATACGGTGGTTGAAATGGCTGTTAGCCTAAATGTGATATTGATCAGGTGGTCTGGAGCGCTGAATATTTCATACCGTCTTTTCTGTTGATGTGTGAGAAGACACTTCATTTGCCTTTCTCTTGAAGAGTGAACTCATGATTTCCGTGGTCAAGGAAACCAAATTCATTTCACATGCATGAATATTTTGTTGCTGTCTGTGAACTGTTGGCCATATATGCAGCCACGTGTCGCAATGAAGACGTGTATCAAACGGTTTGGTCATGTTTAAATGTTTAAAAGAGAGGTAAGATAGAAGGACCTGTGGCTGTATTTACAAAGCATCCCAGAGAAGGGGCACTGATCTGGGATCAGTTTTGACTCTTAACGGAGGATGAGGTTGGGATATGGGCAGGAGTAAAAACTGATCCCACATCAGCACTCCCGCTCTAAGAAGCTGCGTGAACGAGGTGTGTGAACAAGGTGGTGGGTTTTCTCTAGAGTGAGCCCCTGTGTGTTCGCCTCCGCGGGAGGTGAGGTCAGCACCACACACACACACACACACACACACACACACACACACACACACACACACACACACGCTCTTCCAGTCAGAAGACCGCTTCTGCTGGATACTTCTATGGGAAGCTCACAAGTTCTGTTTTCGCCAAGGTTTTCCCGCCTTTTTGAAAAACATTTTTTTGGCTGGTTTTTATCTGTCTATTTGGGGAGGGTTTCGAAGTGTACCTCAGGAACGAGATTTATAGCCAAATTCCTTTCATTCCTCAGGTTTGTGCCGTTGACCTGAAGCATTCCCGGTGCCTGTGTGTGTTCCCTGGCAGGATGAATGAATGCTCTTCCCGCACTGCCGAGTACTCGCGTCTCGCGCTGTTAAAGATTTGGGTCTTTCAGTTACTCGTGCGTATTGGTCGGTAGCACGGCATGATGCGCGGGAACATTAGTGGATAATCCACTCTCATACACACGCATAACCTGTTAAAGGATGAGGCACGCTTGCTGTTTACAGACTGTGTGTGTGTGTTGGTGGTGGGTGGTGGGGGGGGCAATTAAACAAATAGTGGAATATAACAACAAAAAAGTTTATTGTTAATGAAACTACAGTAGTTTAATTCTGTATCCCTTCCGATTGGCCAAAATGAAGGCACCTCATAGCTGAACACTGTTGCCAAGAAGTCATTTCCTGCAATAAACGCGATTGTCTTCTTTTCTCATTATATCTCAGAAGAAACAAAATGGCTGGCCTGAGGGAGGGCTTCTCAGTATTGCATATATCTCTGTCCCATACTCAGAAACCATTTCTGCTCTCTAAATATATGCCACATGGGCGTATGGCGTTATGAATACTGACTCGCTAAACCAAACACACACACACACACACACACAGACACACACACACCCTTTAGTGGCGCTGAAATGGCAGCCGTTGCCATTGGAAACGGTTTGCATTGACTTTTGGGTAATCTGCCTCTTCTTCTCTTGATCTTTAGAGCTCCTCTTAGGTGAATTGATGCTGCCCTTTAGGATGGATTGGGGCACCAACAGATCTTCCTCTCGGTTGTAGCAGCACACCAATCGGGGGTGGGGGGGGCGCGTGGGCGCGTGATTTTCATCCGTGTGTTCATTCTCATGTGCTCAATGGGACTGTGGCTGGCATGAGAGACCAGGAAATAGAATGCAATCATAAGTGACGGAAACACGATAATTTAAAGGGAAATCCTGCGTCCTTTCAGACGGACAAAAAGCTTTACATACCGTAAATGGTATTACATACCATACCATACAAAGCATCTTGTCAAAATGCTTTGTGTTATGTAAATTTAGTTTGTTTCCATATGGGATATGGTATATTAATATGGTATATTCTCACTGGATCACTGAAATAAGGTCTAATTACGAGGGGCCATTGAGAATAAAGGGCACAATGGAGCAACGGGGGATAAATCAAATTTTGGGTGAAAAATGTAAAAGACGTTGTGTTTGCAGATTACTTTTTGCTACGTTTGTTTGTTAACTACAAAAAAAAAAAAATGAAATTGCATTTTCTGCATCGGAACTCAATTTTTATTTTTCGATTGGTGTTCCTCCATTCAGAGTACATTTCCCCAGGCCTCCAGTGCGTTTCCCATTCAGAGTACATTTCCCCAGGCCTCGAGCGCGTTTCCTGTGGCAAGCCTTTCAAAGGTCCCATTAACTGGAGATGAAATTGAGTCGATCTGAGACGCTGCCGCGCTGACAGCCTGCCTCCGTGGTGAAGCAAAGGCACTTGGGTAGCTTTATGAGTGGTGCATGATGGGAAGTCGGGCCCGGCTCGGCACCGCCATCACCCCCGTTTGTCCCACGGCAGTGTGCTGAAGCTCTCGACGGAAAAGGTCACTTCCTCCCAATGTGAACACGACAGAAAAAATCTGCTCACTGCGGCTTGAAGAACGCTTATTGGGCTCAGCGCTAACGCCGCTGTGTCCTCTCTTATCAGAGACGGGCCGGTGTTCCAGTGCAGAACGAAACGCCTGACTCGTCTAATCAACAAATTATTGTCTTCAATCAACGTTAATTATTTGAGTCAGGTGGTTGTTGCCATGGAAAAAGGACCTGGTTTGGCCCCTCTGAGATGTGCTTGTAATATCCTTTCAGAGGGAATCTGGAACAAACCAATCGGAGAGCGCATTCCAGCTGATGCTTAACGAAAGAATGAAGGAGTCAACGCACCATGCAGTAGGTCTGGATGTTCTTTAGTTCAGGCCTCTGTAACGACTGTAGAAATGAATGAGAAAGTTTATATTCATGGCAGAATTGACATGTACCTGTATAGTTATCGATGGGGTAAAACTGGGGGAGGGGATGGACGAGAGCCGCTGGCCAAGCGGAAAGTCCCCGGGTAAAATACCTTGTTCTTAAATGGTTTCATTTCCAAATGGAAAATAATTTGTCTTTCTGACTTTTCCCCAAAACTGTCATGAGGCTCACAAGTCGACTCCGTGTGCTGCAAGTACACACACGCCTCAGTCCCTTCGGATGATGCATGAAGTCGGCTTTTCACTCGGCTCGCCGGGGGGGGGGGGGCGTTGCATGTTTTACACGCGCTGCAAAATGTAAATAAATTTTTGCCTCAACAGGATTCTATTCCACTGATTTTACTCCAGCCTTTTCTTGGCAAGGAGCTTTGTTTGTTTTTTAAGCGCAGTCCAAATAGGTTTGTTATTGAGTGCATTAAAAAACAACGGGAGCTGTCATTGGACCATAGGGTTTCTAACGCTACACGAACCTTCCCCGCTGTTTTGCTTTACTGCAAAACACTTCGGTCTTTACCGCATTCGCATTGAGCATTATTCATGCGTGATCTTCGCTCCATACTTCAGTACGCTGTGGATGTCCAAGTTACCAGTAGACCTGAATGCCCTTCGTGCACCAGTAGACCTGAATGCCCTTCGTACACCAGTAGACCTGAATGCCCTTCGTACACCAGTAGACCTGAATGCCCTTCGTACACCAGTAGACCTGAATGCCCTTCGTACACCAGTAGACCTGAATGCCCTTCGTACACCAGTAGACCTGAATGCCCTTCGTACACCAGTAGACCTGAATGCCCTTCGTACACCAGTAGACCGGAATGCCCTTTGTACACCAGTAGACCTGAATGCCCTTTGTACACCAGTAGACCTGAATGCCCTTTGTACACCAGTAGACCTGAATGCCCTTTGTACACCAGTAGACCTGAATGCCCTTTGTACACCAGTAGACCTGAATGCCCTTTGTACACCAGTAGACCTGAATGCCCTTTGTACACCAGTAGACCTGAATGCCCTTTGTACACCAGTAGACCTGAATGCCCTTTGTACACCAGTAGACCTGAATGCCCTTTGTACACCAGTAGACCTGAATGCCCTTTGTACACCAGTAGACCTGAATGCCCTTTGTACACCAGTAGACCTGAATGCCCTTTGTACACCAGTAGACCTGAATGCCCTTCGTACACAAGTAGACCTGAATGCCCTTCGTACACCAGTAGACCTGAATGCCCTTCGTACACCAGTAGACCTGAATGCCCTTCGTACACCAGTAGACCTGAATGCCCTTCGTACACCAGTAGACCTGAATGCCCTTCGTACACCAGTAGACCTGAATGCCCTTCGTACACCAGTAGACCTGAATGCCCTTCGTACACCAGTAGACCTGAATGCCCTTCGTACACCAATAGACCTGAATGCCCTTCGTACACCAGTAGACCTGAATGCCATTCGTACACCAGTAGACCTGAATGCCATTCGTACACCAGTAGACCTGAATGCCCTTCGTACATCAGTAGACCTGAATGCCCTTTGTACACCAGTAGACCTGAATGCCATTTGTACACCAGTTGACCTGAATGCCATTTGTACACCAGTTGACCTGAATGCCCTTTGTACACCAGTTGACCTGAATGCCCTTTGTACACCAGTAGACCTGAATGCCCTTTGTACACCAGTAGACCTGAATGCCCTTCGTACACCAGTAGACCTGAATGCCCTTCGTACACCAGTAGACCTGAATGCCCTTCGTACACCAGTAGACCTGAATGCCCTTCGTACACCAGTAGACCTGAATGCCATTCGTACACCAGTAGACCTGAATGCCATTCGTACACCAGTAGACCTGAATGCCCTTCGTACACCAGTAGACCTGAATGCCCTTTGTACACCAGTAGACCTGAATGCCATTTGTACACCAGTTGACCTGAATGCCATTTGTACACCAGTAGACCTGAATGCCCTTTGTACACCAGTAGACCTGAATGCCCTTTGTACACCAGTAGACCTGAATGCCCTTTGTACACCAGTAGACCTGAATGCCCTTTGTACACCAGTAGACCTGAATGCCCTTTGTACACCAGTAGACCTGAATGCCCTTCGTACACCAGTAGACCTGAATGCCCTTCGTACACCAGTAGACCTGAATGCCCTTCGTACACCAGTAGACCTGAATGCCCTTCGTACACCAGTAGACCTGAATGCCCTTCGTACACCAGTAGACCTGAATGCCCTTCGTACACCAGTAGACCTGAATGCCCTTCGTACACCAGTAGACCTGAATGCCCTTCGTACACCAGTAGACCTGAATGCCCTTCGTACACCAGTAGACCTGAATGCCCTTCGTACACCAGTAGACCTGGTTTTTCAGGTTCACCTCAGGTTCACAGAAAACTCTCAGAAAATATTCAGTCACATTTTATGTTCGTATCTGCATTTCTGAAAAAGATGGCAGCCGACGATCACTCGTGAATGAGACACCAACAATTCAAAACGCTGCATAAAATATCGGCCTCGGGCCAAAATTAGGTTTGGTTCATATTAATAGTGGAGGAATATTTGCTGACAATCTGACGGTGAATTTCGCACTGAAGACAGAAGTACCTGATTTGAGCTTCATTCGTAAAATTTAAATGTCCACATGCATATATATTTCCATATGCATATATATTTCCATAGAAGATAGATGAGTGCGAACCACACTGTGTGGAGGTCTTTGCTAGATCTGCGCTATTAGGGCGTGTAGATGGCTGTCGGCCTTCTAATCGGTGTGAGCTGTTTATTGTGAACTTGATTTACGAGCAAGTGTAAGAGATTAATGATTTGATAAGCCTGCATTCAGCATGATAAATATGAGAATAAGGACTGAGACTCAAAGGTCTGCATTCAGTTAGTCCACAGAGCAGATATTAATTTTATAATTAAGTATTTTTATATCTACGATTAATTATGAGAGGCAATTGGGTCAAGAGATATCGGGCAAGCCATCCAGATATCAGGGATATAAACGTAGTATATTTTTATAATGGCTCTAGGCATATCTTGGATGGCATAGATGTAACGGGACTAGTTCTCTTTAAATAAACCTCAGGGATGACTGCATTCAATATTGATGCATCTTTATTGATTGGACCCGCTTCACGGAGGCACGTTGTGGTTAAGAATGTGCCATTTTGAAAATACCTCTCATTTGAGGCCAGTTCAGGAAAGAAAAGCCTGTCATTTTTTTTCTCTGTTTTTCCTCACTTTTTTTTTTTTGCATCGATCTGTCTTTTGTCTCTTTAGAAGTACTGTGTAATAGCAGGGGTGGTGATCAGTAATGACAGCAGTTATGCTAACATGGTCCCTGTGCTGGTCCCCATCTGCTAAAGCCTAAAGCAAAGCAGCAGGCAGTTACAAAATACTGTATGCCCTTACTGTGTTCAGCCCTTACTGTGTTCAGCCCTTACTGTGTTCAGCCCTTACTGTGTTCAGCCCTTCCTGTGTTCAGCCCTTACTGTGTTCAGCCCTTACTGTGTTCAGCCCTTACTGTGTTCAGCCCTTCCTGTGTTCAGCCCTTACTGTATTCAGCCCTTACTGTGTTCAGCTCCCTCAGATGGTATCCACGGCAGGAAAAGAATATAGGCCCCCACCTTTACAGCTACACCCATGAAAGCGCCGACATTACAAAAGACGAACCGGATGGTTGACTCCAAATTCCTAAACAATGAAATGCAAACTGCACACCGAAACTATTTTTATGTTTTTATGTTAATAGCATAAACGCTGAAAATTGCTTTTATGCTATTAACTTTTTATAACGGCCTTTATGCTGTTATAATAATATAAAAAAAAAAAAAATTTGTTTATATTCCTTACAGGCAGCGGTGAAGTGGTCTCCCGGCTGTCCCCGGCCGCCTGTGGGCCCAGAGTAAAATACGCAGGAGTGTGTGAAAGATGGGTAGCGTGTACTACGCAGGTAGCATAAGAAACACAGGTAGCGTGTGAAACACAGGTAGCGTGTGAAACGCAGGTAGCATAAGAAACACAGATAGTGTGTGAAACACAGGTAGCGTAAAAAACACAGATAGTGTGTGAAACACAGGTAGCGTAAGAAACGCAGGTAGCGTGTACTACGCAGGTAGCATAAGAAATGCAGGTAGTGTAGGAATTCTGTTCTTTGTACAGTAAAACTCGTAGTTCCAAAGTTTAGGTCAATAGCAATTTAATTACAATGCAAAATAGTCTTCATTACAGTATACAAGATACCGGGTAATAGTAAGGCAGTTCAATCACAAAATAGTGTTGTGTGAGGTACAAGCTTTATACCCAAAACCTGAAATACAAATGCTGACATAGAATGCAGGTTCCTGTCCCTGATTGGGTGACAGGCAAACAAATGGACATTGTATGTGGTGTGGAAGGGACCCAAATGGTTATTGTCACCTAGGTAAGATGGCTAACTTCCGTCTCACACCCTAGTGGTGCCGTCGTCACCAGGCTTTGTTTCTAACCCCCCTTTGATCATTGAGTAAGGCTGATTGTGTTAGGTGACCAACCAAGAACATTGAAGCAGGAAATGTATTTTTCCTTACAGTCGTGTGTGTAATGCAGGTAGCATAAGAAACACAGGTAGCGTAAGAAATGCAGGTAGTGTGTGAAACGCAGGTAGCCTAAGAAACGCAGCTAGCGTGTGATACGCAGGTAGCCTGCGCTTATTTCGGTTTGACGCGCTCGGCGTGCCCGTCAGGCTCAGTTTCTTCCTCCGCCCCGAGACGGGGTCACATGACCCTCTGCAAAGCCCCCTGAACAGCGGAGAGGAGTAATCTGGGCAAATAATAACCTGAGGAGATTGTGCTCCGGGCGACCAAGTGCAGGAGTAGATTATCGAGTTATTCAATCAATACCAGACCTCTGGAATCCTGCACCAGGGTGCGATGAGGTGTTGCTGTAGTAAAAGACTTGAGAATTCAATCAGGATCCAGTGTTTTTGGGGGTCTATAGGCTAATTGCATCTTAATTGGCAGTTTATTCATTGCCGAGAATTCCAATGGATGGGGGCGATGTGTGTACAAATCTGTGCTCCTCCTGGACACAAATTAAACATGGCAAATTCAGTATTCTGCAACATATTATACTTATGAATGCCTTTAAAAAAACGAAATGTGCTAATAAATGGCCAGAATTCATTTTGTAGTCCATGCATTGTGAAAATGGAATAAGAGTGTTTGGTACTGTCTCACAGACAGGGGGCGCTATAGCGGCGTGTGCTCTGGAATCTTTTTCACACACATGCCCTGGGCGCTTCTCAGGTGACGGACCCTAATTGAGACTTTAGTTACCTGTTTATGGTGAGGACAGGTGAGCCTAAGTCTCACCTGTTTGTGGATTTTCCAGCCTGCAATTACCTGCACTGCACCGCCCTGCAAGCCGAGGTCTCTGCAGGTGTTCTCCGCTCTAGAGCTGGTATTTATTAGATTACTTTGCTTTCACTTGGAAGCCTATTAGTTTAGTGGAATGAAACATTGACTCGCTGTGGTAAATGGCTGCTCATAGATGCACGTTCCAATGAGTCTTTCTCTTTATTCCTCTTCCCCCATAAGCTGTGTTCGGCGTTCAAGTGTGACGCTGCGTATTATGCCTTGTCACTGAACAGAAACGCTTCCCCAAAAGTGAGTGATTTGAAAAGGCAGAAAGCAACCGTATCTGCGGGGACATCAGTCTGTGAGATCTCAGCTATTACACAAACACTTTCGCACTGATTCATTTTTAACTTCAAAGGAGGAAAAATGCTATCTGGAGATAAGCATCTAAAATAAATTCAGGAGAGAAATGAATGAAACTAAATTTTTCCACTAGATCTGGTAGTTCATCATGGCAGTTGTAGACTTGTGCCGAACATGTATGCGTCTTGTGAATTCCAATTTATATCCACACATTTAGGAGCTATGATGGGGTAAGTTCATCCGCACATTTAGGAGCTATGATGGGGTAAGTTCATCCGCACATTTAGGAGCTATGATGGGGTAAGTTCATCCGCACATTTAGGAGCTATAATGGGGTAAGTTCATCCGCACATTTAGGAGCTATGATGGGGTAAGTTCATCCGCACATTTAGGAGCTATGATGGGGTAAGTTCATCCGCACATTTAGGAGCTATGATGGGGTAAGTTCATCCGCACATTTAGGAGCTATGATGGGGTAAGTTCATACGCACATTTAGGAGCTATGATGGGGTAAGTTCATCCGCACATTTAGGAGCTATGATGGGGTAAGTTCATCCGCACATTTAGGAGCTATGATGGGGTAAGTTCATCCGCACATTTAGGAGCTATGATGGGGTAAGTTCATCCGCACATTTAGGAGCTATGATGGGGTAAGTTCATATGCCGCACGCATGAATTTGGCACATCATCCCCCCATAGATGAGAAAGTTGGAGCAGTTATTTGTAGAGTTTGGGGCTTTGGGCAGGTAAAGCTGCTGTTGTTATTGTGCCTTATCAGCTTCAGCTGCTAGTGATGGAAGCAGAGGCGCGGTGCTCAGGAAGACAAAGCTAAGCTGGAGTGAAAAGTTTGTATGTGAGGTGATTTGTCCATTTGCAGGTGATGATACGCACGCACGCACGCACGCACGCATGCACGCATGCACGCATGCATGCACGCACGCACGCACCTCTGTGTCACCTTGCTGATAAGGCAGCCCTGTGAAGCTTTGCTTGGTAAAGTCTGTGGGAAGCATTGGGGGATTTCAAAAGAAATTGCTTGTGGAGAGCTGCCAGATAACAGCCTAAAGAAAGAGCGAACTGTGGAGCTTCGGGTGACTGTGCGGTTGCCAGATTCAGGCCAGCTTGTAGTAACCGAGCGCGCTCGGTGGAACCGCGTCTGTCACTGGTGAGGTCATCCAGTGAGATTAAGTTCCTCTGGGCTCACAGAAAAGCATAAATCAATGAGGGCCGCTGCTCAAAGAGGAAGACCCTGTTAAATGGTACGACACACTTCCTGTCCTCAGCACGTTATGGAGCAGTATACCGCTTCCATGCTGCGGCTGCGGTTTTTCCCCTGATATCAGAGAGAGGATTAAAGTCCTTGTAGTTCTGTGCCGTACTACACCTCCACGCCTCTCATTGCTGTCAAGCCAGCTGCTGTCTTTTCTTTGTGTAGAAAATAAGTCCTCCACACCATCTTTTAAACGGTCTTCACATAAAGCATTAAAGTATACCTCGGCTTTAATGAGAGGTGAAAATGTATAAATGTATGCTCGTCTGATCACACTGAGTCAGACGTGGAGCCGAAATCTCTGCGTTAGTCCGAGCTCCCCCTGAGGCTCTGTATTCTCTGCTACTGTAGTTACCACGCCCTTTAAAACAGCGTGCCGCCGGGGCATATGGGAGATGTAGTCCGATTACTCATGTGAAAGTAGAGTATTTTGTTTGTGTGCTCGTGTTTGTGTTTGTGTGTCTGTGTGTTTGCGCGTGTGTGTGTGCGCGTTTGAATTTTCCAGTTCCTCCTACTACTTTCATCCAGTTTGCTGAGTAACATGGTCACTCAGTGTTGATGTTTCTTGGCATTATCACTGATTTAATTTTATTGCGTGTGTGTGCGTGCATACATTTTTCATATGAAGGAAATGGTGATAAATTCTACATATGAAGGACATGGTGATACATTTTACATATGTGACTGTGTGTCATCATCTCTGGGCTCGAGATTCACACTGCATTACTCATCACATCCACGGTTTCCCCTGGCCCTCTCTCCCATGTGCTGCTGGGTAATGAGTGCGGGGTCTGATTACTCCACAGCTTCAACATCTGTCCCTGGCTGCAGTACTGTAAACACACTTTTTATACACTGACTGCAGCCATTAGAGAAGTATAATGAAATGTGTGTGTGTGTGTGCGTGCGTGCGTGCGTGCGCCTTTTCGTTCATGTCATCCTCATCTCCAGTGGCTGGGTTCACAGAGCCCAGTGCACAGCGGCTGATGAGAGGACAGATATTTATCTTTTCTTCTCTCCCCTCAGTAATTTTCATCTGCAAGCATTTGGGCCGAGCTTGTTTATGGTTTTATATTAAATTAGATTCTCTCAAATGGACGGTCATCAAAGCAAAATGAAAATTGAAAACCAGGCAAAAGTGCAAATGTGTGCAGGCTGGTGGAAGCAAAGATAAGACACATGGGAGCTTTGTCCCCTTAGAAAGGAACCAGGCTTCATTTTAACATCCCTGCTTAAGTCGCTTGTGCTAATGGTCAGTTTTTAAAAAAAAATTTTTTTAGCTTCTGTTCCACAAAGGGTATCATGTCATGAAAAAGCAGATTGAAAGGCCGGCCGTTTGAGTGTTTCTGTCCAGCATGTGCAGTAGTGCCAGTAGTGCAGTTCGGGTCCGGCTGGGCTAATTCCCTAAAGTCAGGCCTGAAGGTGTGTCTCTGCTGCTGTGATGTGCCGGCTCCATGCTGTCCTGTTGATGCGTCTCAGATCTGAAGCTCAGCAGGTGGGTGGATTTCTTGCATCTTAATTTCACTAGAAGGCGCTTTTAACGGTGGCGGGACCGCGCGCATTAGCATGCAGTGTACCGTCAGCGCCGTGACGTGGGTGGAGTTCAGGATCCGAGGAGCGGACGGGGGCGGGGCCAGAGTCACCCGGCTGTCAGCTGAAGCCGAATGCGGCGTTTCCTGCCATTCGAAGCTCATTTGACGAGAAGCAAAAAAAGGCAGAAATCACTGAATTGGTATCTCTGTTTACACATCTGGAGCGTGCTGTGCTGTGCCATAATCATTTGTACAGCTGTTTCTGCAGGTCACGTGACATGCCTCGGTATCAGCAGTCTATTGGAAAAGGATAAACTCTCTGGACTGTGGGTAAATGTCAAACCCAGACGGGCGGAATGGCCTGTAGTTCTCCTCATTCTTACACATGTGATGTTCTAATGTTTTTATAGCAGCACAAGATCGTCATGGCTCTCCTGCATGAGAACATGGACTCTCTTCTTTTGAGTAATTTGGTTAGAAATGTGCAGTTCCAGGTTCAGGAAGAGTGTCACTGGGTTTTTTTTTGTTGTTTTTTTTGAAAACCTGCCTTTGACGTTCAACAGCGACTGGAGGGGTGCATTCATCCCGTAATCCCTCGCAAATGAGCACCGTTTTTTTATACCTGCGTGAGGAACAGGAAATGTGAGGTGTGGGTGGCATTCTGTATGCGAGGCCTCTGGGTGTTTAACTTGCAGGGAGATGTGTGGGTTTTTAATAATTTCACCCTTTTCTCTCCAGTGAGGGGTTACCCTAAACCTGCCTGAGAAGGGGGGAGGGTCCGGGACAGTATAGCTTTGCCAAATACTTCTTTGAGCCTCTTGTGAATATGAGTGGAGGAGGCAGAATATCTGCAGGGGGTTTTTCCTAAAAATACAGCCACCCCCTCCCCCCGTGTTCCACACCCACTCTCCATCACTGCCATTGTGAGTTCTGGAAGCATTTCTCCTGTGCACCCCTGAGAACACACTAAACACTGATCAGGAGTCAATCATGGCATCCACACTGTGCTTCCCTATGGACGTTTTTTAGAGAATCAAAAACCAGAGGAACGGAAGGATCCCAATTGAGCCAATCTGGAAAAAAAAAACTATTCCATGGTCCCTTAAAAGGACCAGTCCTGCTGGAGAAAATGAATATCCCAATAAGCACCTTTTTCATTGGAGAAAATAGTTCAGCACTTTCAAGAGCGACTCACTCTATTGGCCAACTCTACGTGTCCCACAAATAATGAAGGTAAACAGAGCGATGCTGCCTGATGTACAAATTACATACAGCCCGTGAGTCACACAACCCTAATTACCAATCACAAGCCATTCATGTTACTGAGGCAAAGAGGCAACAAGCCTGCGTCTAACTCTCTTTTTCTATCTCTCTCTCACACACACACTAACTCACTCACTATCTTTCTCTCTCTCACATACACACACACACTAACTCACTCTCTGTCTCTATCTCTCTCACACACACACATACACACACTAACTATATTTCTCTCTCACATACACACACTAACTCACTCTATCTTTCTCTCTCTCACATACACACACACACTAACTCACTCTCTGTCTCTATCTCTCTCTCACACACACACATACACACACTAACTCACTATATTTCTCTCTCACATACACACACTAACTCACTCTATCTTTCTCTCTCTCACATACACACACACACTAACTCACTCTCTGTCTCTATCTCTCCCACACACACACACACTAACTCACTATATTTCTCTCTCACATACACACACTAACTCACTCTATCTTTCTCTTTGTCTCGGTCTCTCTCTCTCCCTCTGTAGATTTGTGTATAGGTCTAAAATGTAAGGGGCGATGGGCCTGGAGGTCTTTCAGAAACCTATCCTTTATTATTTTGATGATCAACTGGTTTTATCCGATTCACAGTGAGCCACAAGAGGGCAAAACATTCCCCTTTCTGACATTTTGGGGAGGAATGTGCAAGCCAAGGTAAATTCTTTAAGGAGACGATGACATTCAGAGGACTGGTTATTGTCTGAATGTGTCTTTGGTGTTCTGTGTGGCTGCAACCTATAGTAAGCCCCCTGAGCAGAACCTGGTGCAGAGTGTACAGGAAGGTTTTCAGCGTTTTGTGTCTCCCTGTGAGCGTTGGACCTCTGTATGCTACACACTGCCATATTCCTCATCTTTCCATTTCATTTCCAATAATCTCTCCCTGCCAAAAATCTGTCTTAAACCTCTTTTCAGTATTTCTTGAGCTCAGTTTTCCATTTCCCAAGATCCTTTGGTATAATCTTTTTCACTTCCTCATTCACTCTTTCTCCGACACTTGTCTTTTTCTCTACATCTTACTCTTTTTCCCTATTTTACTGTCTCTGTCTTCTCTCTCTCTTCGTATTCTATCTTTCTCATACACACACACGCACACACACACACACACACACACACACACACACACACACACACACACACACACACACACACAATAGCACATAGGCTCTGAATTGAAGCTTTTCTCTGTGAAATTGTGACACGCTGGTTTTGTGGACCATCCGGGCTGGAAAAGCATTCCTGCTGTCTGCGGTTGCTGGGGGTGATGTCCATGGTGGCCATGGCGATACAGGGTGTGGTCATAACAGGGCCAAGCAGTCCAGTCTTCTCTAATCTCCTTGGATACGCTGATAGGTGTATGGTTTTTTTCCCCATGGGAGAACTGTTGGCAGGTTGGCTCTTTTAAACGCTGTTTTACAGCAGCTCTTCAAAGGTGCTGCTCTTTTTTTATTTTTTTACCTGAAACGAACATCTGCACCAGCAGAATTTATGGAAATTGTATACCATGTTGTAATTATAATTGTCTGGGTTTCATCATTAAACCTTCAAAGAGGATCACACTTGTCAGATGCTTTTTCTCAAACAGGTGACTTGCTGCCAGCTCATTACCCTGGCAGCAGTGATAAAAAATCATCTCTATCTACAGATAAAAAGTGAGCAATTTCTGTCACTTCTGGATGCTTCAGGTATTGACTCAGACAGGTGTTCAGGTTTGATTTAGCTCTGCGTGTTTGTTTGCCTGCTTGTCTGCTGCAGGTATTTGAAGTAAAGGTGCGTAATTGGGTCCAGGCAGGAGGGACGGACGTGGCCTCATGGTGATTAGCGCTGCTGCGCTAATGGATCTGTGGCGGTTTTCTCGTCCGCGTTCTGTCACCCTCATTGTTAATTTCTTTTTATTTTAAAAAAAAAAAAAAATTTTTAGGGCTTTTTCAGTTTGATTGAACATCACAGTGTAGACATTACAGAGACAGAGACAGAGACAGAGACAGAGAGAGAGAGAGCACAAAGGTCACCACCAACGTTGCGACTCACTACGAGCATGTGAACGGTGCTCTTACAGGCTAAGCCTGTGAGCCATCTCCTCATTTCTTATAATGAGCAGGAAGTGGACTCGTTCCCAGGTCTCTTGCAACTTGTCACCATCGCAACTTCATCATTTGTGATTTTTAAATTTGTTTGGCATGAAGATGATGCATAGCTCTTTTTCTGTTGCATTTTTAAAGTTTTTTTTGTTTCCATGTTATTCAGTGATCCATCACCCATGCACTCCCACCCTGCTGCATCGGATGTGCAAATGACAAATTCCTGACCAGCTCCAGCTTTTAACACCCTTGTATTGCATCAAATAGCCAAGAACTTCCTTACAGCCACAGCTAAAAGAACTTCCTTACAGCCACAGCTAAAAGAACTTCCTTACAGCCACAGCTAAAAGAACTTCCTTACAGCCACAGCTAAAAGAACTTCCTTACAGCCACAGCTAAAAGAACTTCCTTACAGCCACAGCTAAAAGAACTTCCTTACAGCCACAGCTAAAAGAACTTCCTTACAGCCACAGCTAAAAGAACTTCCTTACAGCCACAGCTAAAATAACTTCCTTACAGCCACAGCTAAAAGAACGTCCTTACAGCCACAGCTAAAAGAACTTCCTTACAGCCACAGCTAAAAGAACTTCCTTACAGCCACAGCTAAAATAACTTCCTTACAGCTAAAAGAACTTCCTTACAGCCACAGCTAAAAGAACTTCCTTACAGCCACAGCTAAAAGAACTTCCTTACAGCCACAGCTAAAAGAACTTCCTTACAGCCACAGCTAAAAGAACTTCCTTACAGCTAAAAGAACTTCCTTACAGCCACAGCTAAAAGAACTTCCTTACAGCCACAGCTAAAATAACTTCCTTACAGCCACAGCTAAAATAACTTCCTTACAGCCACAGCTAAAAGAACTTCCTTACAGCCACAGCTAAAAGAACTTCCTTACAGCCACAGCTAAAAGAACGTCCTTACAGCCACAGCTAAAAGAACTTCCTTACAGCCACAGCTAAAAGAACTTCCTTACAGCCACAGCTAAAAGAACGTCCTTACAGCCACAGCTAAAAGAACGTCCTTACAGCCACAGCTAAAAGAACGTCCTTACAGCCACAGCTAAAAGAACGTCCTTACAGCCACAGCTAAAAGAACTTCCTTACAGTCACAGGTAAAAGAACTTCCTTACAGCCACAGCTAAAAGAACTTCCTTACAGCTAAAATAACTTCCTTACAGCCACAGCTAAAAGAACTTCCTTACAGCCACAGCTAAAATAACTTCCTTACAGCCACAGCTAAAAGAACTTCCTTACAGCCACAGCTAAAAGAACTTCCTTACAGTCACAGCTAAAAGAACTTCCTTACAGCCACAGCTAAAAGAACGTCCTTACAGCCACAGCTAAAAGAACGTCCTTACAGCCACAGCTAAAAGAACTTCCTTACAGCCACAGCTAAAAGAACTTCCTTACAGCCACAGCTAAAAGAACTTCCTTACAGCCACAGCTAAAAGAACTTCCTTACAGCCACAGCTAAAATAACTTCCTTACAGTCACAGCTAAAAGAACTTCCTTACAGCCACAGCTAAAAGAACGTCCTTACAGCCACAGCTAAAAGAACTTCCTTACAGCCACAGCTAAAAGAACTTCCTTACAGCCACAGCTAAAAGAACTTCCTTACAGCCACAGCTAAAAGAACTTCCTTACAGCCACAGCTAAAAGAACTTCCTTACAGCCACAGCTAAAAGAACTTCCTTACAGCTAAAAGAACTTCCTTACAGCCACAGCTAAAAGAACTTCCTTACAGCCACAGCTAAAAGAACTTCCTTACAGCCACAGCTAAAAGAACTTCCTTACAGCCACAGCTAAAAGAACTTCCTTACAGCCACAGCTAAAAGAACTTCCTTACAGCCACAGCTAAAAGAACTTCCTTACAGCCACAGCTAAAAGTCATTTTTCTCCCTCTCAGATTATTCCAGGTTTAGGAATTGTTATTTTGATTTTGGCAGAACCCCCCATAGAATGAACCGGAGAACTCTGAGTGGCTGTACTTCCTCTCCACTCCACTGATAATTGAGTGAATGAATGTATAATTTAAATGCACGCAAGAATATTTGAGAAAAAGGAATTTCATGCTTGAAGACATTCCATTTTCCGTGATGGAGTCAGGAATTATCTGTGAAAAAGGGGTTATCAGAATGACACAGTGCATGTGACAGCCAGTGCCTTGGGGATGCTCAAGAGTGTGATCATTACTTCTGGTATTCATCTTAATAATAATAATAAAACTTTATTTGTATAGCACATTTCATACAAGGATTGTAGCTCAAAGTGCTTTACATCAATAAGGCAAGCAGCAAGTGCAGTTTATATAATGAGAAAGGTATAAAATAATAATCAACATCATATCAGATCCTAATGTTCTAATAGGTTACTTAGTTACCATAATCTCGTTTCAAACAAACATTAACACATTAATCAAACATCATATCAGATCCTAGTGTTCTAATAGGTTACTTGAGTTACCATAATCTCGTTACAACAAAGGATAGAGTATAAATAGTGGCAGTTAAAAAATTTAAAGTTTAAAAATATAAAATTTAAAATTTAAAATTAAACATTAGTGTGTTCAGTGCAGAGTAATATTAAAAGTGCAAGTCAGAGTGCAGCAAGACTGGAACTAGTATTTAGGGATAATGATGAAGGCGGATCAGTCAAATGCTTTGGTGAAAAGATATGTTTTAAGCTGCCTTTTAAATATCTCTAAGGTGTTAGCTTCCCTGATATTTGAGGGTAGTGCATTCCACAGTTTTGGGGCATAGTTAACAAAGGCTGCATCACCAATCTTTTTATAACTGTTTCTGTTGATTTCTAATAGACCTGCATCAGATGATCGGAGTGTTCTAGCTGGTGTGTAATTTGTTAGGGAGTTTGCAATGTAGCTAGGTCCTTGTCCATTTAGAGCTTTGTATGTGAGGAGGAGGACCTTAAAGTCAATTCTAAAGGTTACAGGTAGCCAATGTAGAGTAGCTAAGACTGGACTAATGTGTTCTCGCCTCTTGGTTTTGGTTAGTAATCTAGCTGCAGAGTTTTGAATAAGTTGGAGTCTTTCAGTGGTTTTCTTGGGGAGACCAGTGAAAAGTGCATTGCAGTAGTCCAGTCGGCTAGATATGAACGCATGAATTAGCTTCTCAGCATCATTTTGAGTTAAACTTAAACTCTATTTATATATCATTTTTCATATCTGTCTAAAACACAGAGTGCCTTAGAGAAATAAAGCCATATGAAGTAAATAAAACTGGGGTGCGCAAATCAAGCGGGATTCCCGACATAAAGGATTGCAAGCCCCCTCTGTCACAATAGATACAATACAACTACAAAGCAGTAAGACAATAATTCAAAAACAATAATGTAGTGTTATTTCAAACAAACAATAGTGCCTTTTCTTCAGTGGCAGATCAGATTGTAACATTGTGAGTGATGCTCGCTTTATTTCTCTTTGTCGTATTTCAAGTCTTCCAACAGCGTGGAAGACATCGTGTTCTCTGGCTTTAAGCAGACTAATATCTCTCGTGACGTTTCTCTGTGGTTCACCAGTCTGCAGCGTAAATGCTCTCAATTTTAGAGAGCTGCCTTATTATGTCATCATTATACTGGAAAAGCACATCCTCATGGTCCTACGTTTTTTCAGCCAAATGAAACTAAGAGCAAACACGGTTAACGTCGTGCGAACACTGTGCTTTCCACGTGCACAACGTTCAGTCCAGATAGAAGAAGAGTCATATACCTGGTGGGTATTTCACAAAGCAAGATTACTGAGATTCACAAAGCAGGATTACTGGACAACTGCACAAAAAAAACTGAAAAAAACTACTTCAGTCCATGTTCCAGATTTGGGAGGGTTCCCGGGTTTTACTCGGTGCAGTTATCCAGCTAACTCAGTAATCCTGCTTGAGTAAACCCCGCTGGTGTGACGCTCCCTGCTCCCTGTTCCCTGCTCCTCCTCCCTGCTCCCTGCTCCCTGCTCCCTGCTCCCTGCTCCTGCTCCTCCTCCCTGCTCCCTGCTCCCTGCTCCCTGCTCCCTACTCCCTGCTCCCTGCTCCCTGCTCCTGCTCCCTGCTCCCTGCTCCCTGCTCCCTGCTCCCTGCTCCTGCTCCTGCTCCCTGCTCCCTGCTCCCTGCTCCCTGCTCCTGCTCCTCCTCCTCCTCCCTGCTCCCTGCTCTCTGCTCCCTGCTCCTGCTCCTCCTCCCTGCTCCCTGCTCCCTGCTTCCTGCTCCTGCTTCCTGCTCCTCCTCCCTGCTCCCTGCTCCCTGCTTCCTGCTCCCTGCTCCTGCTCCTGCTCCCTGCTCCTGCTTCCTGCTCCCTACTCCTGCTTCCTGCTTCCTGCTTCCTGCTCCTGCTCCTGCTCCCTGCTCCTGCTCCTGCTCCTGCCTGCTCCCTGCTTCCTGCTCCTGCTCCTGCTCCCTACTCCTGCTTCCTGCTCCTGCTCCTGCTCCCTGCTCCCTGCTCCCTGCTCCTGCTCCCTGCTCCTGCCTGCTCCCTGCTCCTGCTCCTGCCTGCTCCCTGCTTCCTGCTCCTGCTCCTGCCTGCTCCCTGCTTCCTGCTCCTGCTCCTGCCTGCTCCCTGCTCCCTGCTCCTGCTCCTGCCTGCTCCCTGCTTCCTGCTCCTGCTCCTCCTCCCTGCTCCCTGCTCCCTGCTCCCTGCTCCCTGCTCCCTGCTCCCTGCTCCCTGCTCCCTGCTCCTGCTCTGTCAACCAGTGCTGCTTGTTCTTGTGCGTTTCTTCCCAGGTGCCTGGTGGGCGGAGCAGAGGGTCGTTAGCACAGTTAGGAGCACCTGTGGCCAGTGCTCCCAGAGAGCTTAAGATGCCGCTATCTCCAGTCTGAGGCTTTCTCTGTCCCCACAGATACCTTTAGGCGTTTAGGAGTTTACATCTTCCAACACTGCTTCACCGTAGTCTCCACACATCCATTCGCCTTCACTGCTAATGATACCGACTCTCACTCACCACAGATACCTTTAGGCGTTTAGGAGTTTACATCTTCCAACACTGCTTCAGCGTAGTCTCCACACATCCATTCTCCTTCACTGCTAATGATACCGACTCTCACTCACCACAGATACCTTTAGGCGTTTAGGAGTTTACATCTTCCAACACTGCTTCAGCGTAGTCTCCACACATCCATTCTCCTTCACTGCTAATGATACCGACTCTCACTCACCACAGTTATCTCGTTTTTCTCTTGTTAATTTAGGTCTAAAATTAATTTTTAACTTGTTTTCTGATTGCGTCGGTGTGTACGTCTCTCTCTTTCTGTGATGAGTGTGAAGCCGGGGTTGTGACACTGGTAGAACGGGGTGTGATTTTCACTCGAGACGGCTGTTCAAATTCTGTCACACATTTGGTACTTTTTATTTAACACTTGCTGTGTTTTTTTTTGTATGATTGTGCAACTGGAGGAATGTATTAATTTAACATGGAAAGTAACCGTGCTGTTTGTTTACATCACAGGCTTTTCTGGGGCTGCTTTCTGTCGGACAAATCCCAACTTTCATCAGAACATTTTAAATAAACTTGGGCTTGTTTTAAATTCAAATTTGAAAAATGATTAAATTAATTAAAAAAAGAGCTCCATTTCACGTGAAATAAAACTTTTATTTGTGAGTTACGAAAGGGGAGAACTCTGAGAACAATGAGAGCTTTGTATCATTTTAAAATTCTTATTCAGAAAGCACTTTGTTTTTCTACAGACAAAAGTGTTGAGTTAAATGTTTATTTTGTGGGGAAATATATGCAGATTGCTGTAGAACATTAAAATCCTCAAAAACACACTATTTTTCTACCCCCAGTTTAAAGATTTTGCCAGATCCATGTTTAAAAATCTTTCTCTTGTCCAATCGGGAAAATACTTTTATATGTTGTCTTCATCCATTTATTTATTGAGAGGGATGTGCAGTCATCATAACATTATACATAATCAAAATACAGACACAATTTTGACTGTAGTTGCAAATAGCTGCTTTTTTTTTGTGCATTGTAGAAAGAGCGTTTTAAATCAGTATTTGTTCAGGGCAGTATTTGGTGCTAGTTGATGTGTTAACGTAACCCTGCACATGTGTGGCTTTGCTTGGCTGTTTTGTTGCAGAAAGCCCTTCTCCAATAATTAACATTATGTTTATAGATTAGTGTTTAACTAGATGCCCTTTTCTCTTGTGGTTTCTGGTTTATCATACAATAGCAGTGTTTTCTCAGGCCTGATGGTACGCAGCACATCCTGTACGCTTACGCTTCCATGCCCACAGGAAGGGACTAACAGCAGCGGCGCTCTCATCCCTTCAGGTTTCCCAGGCAACAACACAGGTGAGGTTGACTCACGTTTCGGAACAGCGCTGGACAGAGGCTCCCAAGCGCAAATGATTATTTATTTGTCAATGAATAGGTATTTGGAATTATTTTTAATATCTTTTTTTTTTTTTTATATAATAAAATAAAAATAAAAAAAAGGATTTTGTTGGCCTGGTGGGTCGCTAGGCCAACAAAACTTCAAATTAAATTTTTTTTTATAGGGAAACCACTGAAGGCAACATGAAGCACATGCCGTTCCTCCTTGTAAAGCCAGATAAATAAATCAAATGAAAAAAACGAAGCGAGCCACCTCTGAAGTGTCTAAAGCTTCCACAATCACCCTCTTTCTTACCGGACTTTTTTCTTTGCTAACCTGCTGATAAGAACAAGTGGCTGAATTCTCTTTGACGTTTCTCATTCCCTTCTCTCCGGACCTGTGCAGTTAACTAACAGGACAGCTTTCTTGTTTAATTTAACCCCGTCCGCAGAGGAGCAGTTGTTGTCGTTATTGCTCTCGTCTGTTTAGTCATTTTTAACGGTGCAGAATGGCCGTTCCCCCTTCTTGGTAAACCGGGTGCTGGAGTTGCGCTTGCTGCAGCGGAAACTTGTGTGTCAGAAGCCCTGCAGAGCGCTGAACTCTCCACACGATTGCTTCATCATTTCTGTCAGGAAGAGGACTGCAGTACGTTTGGAGTCGTCTCTGGAACGGGACTGGAGAGTCACGGTCCGTTTGTTCGCACCGATCCCGCAGGGCTCAGACTGGGGCTCCGCAGGTATCGGCTCAGTGCAGGTGTGCTCTGCTTACCTGTCCTGCCGTCTCCGAGGCCACACCCGAGGCCTGAGATCAGAGGAGTCTGATCAGGATCACAGGTAGAGGGATCGGAGTCTACAGAGGGACTGCTGATTAAGCTCACACACGTGGATCCTGGCTTTAGAGACTGCAGGACATTCAGAGGGAATCATGCTTTTAAAACGGTCTTTTCTGATGCAATACTAACCCTAATTCACCAGAGTCAGTCAAGGGGACTGAGCAGCTTTCTCACGGCTAAAACCAAAAGATTCTTTTTTTCACTTGTGAGTGAGTGGAAACAAATTATGTACCCGGGCAAATATATCTAAACATGATGCGTGTTATGGGTAATATGGGCGTGTTATTCCATATGGTGCTAACTAAACAATGGAGAAACATTTAATGCCTTGATGTGTGTCAGTGAGTTCTAGCTGTTGGGGAATTGGTGGTATAAACAGTATAAGCTGGGTAAAGTGGAGTTTAAAGGGTTTGTCCCAGAGTCCCGGGAGCCACAGGTTGGTTTCTATGGATAATCAGGCATTTGAGCTTCTCTCCTGGGACCTCATTCTGTAACACATACTGCCCTGTGTGCAGCCTGCAGACACCTAACCTTCACCTCTCTCTCTCTCTCTCTCTTTCTCTCACTCACTCACTCACTCACTCACTCACTCACTCACTCACTCACTCACTCTCTCACCCTGCCTGCCTCCCCCACATCCCCAGACAGGAGCAAGGGTTTGTGGGGGAACTCATCTGGGTGTAAGGCGGTCTCACAACCAGTTACGTAATCTCCCTCACCAGGCCCTGCAATCCGCCCCCCTCCCCCCCCTGAGGGATGTTTCTACGCCTGCGCAGGAGTCCATGGAGGAGGCGCGGTGGAGGAGGTGCAGTGGTTTTGGGAGTAACGGGTAGAGGTCCTCCCCCCAGGGCACAGCGCTGAGACGTCTCCCCTGACGCTACGTTAGCCGGGAAACGGCGCTCTCCTAAGTCGTCCCTAATTCACGGTGCCTGGCCTCAGGTGATCTGTAGCCACAATACTATCACATACATCAGGGGTGCTGGAGTATGCTTGCCCTGTCATGTAATCATCTCTCGCTCTCTCTCTCTCTCTCTCTTTCTCTCTCTCTCTCTCTCTCTCTCTCTCTCTCTCTCTCTCTCTCTCTCTCTCTCTCTCTCTCTCTCTCTCTCTCTCTCGCTCTCTCTCTCTCTCTCTCTCTCTTTCTCGCAGTCCGGTGAGGAATGAATCATTCTTTTCTTTTGTAAATCTTTTACTCGGCGTTCCGGGGCCCGGATAATGGAGGCAGACATGCCTGCTCTGTCAGGCTGTGTGATTTAATGCACGCTGCAGCGCAGGGTAGGGTAAGTCAGGAGAGCCGCTTCTCTGGCAGTTTAAAATGGACGCCAGCGTGCTGCTTCTTTATCTTATGCTTTAGCTGGCAATGGTAGCGCAAAGCTAGTTACCAGCTTCACAGCGGAGGAATCCTCTTTTCCTTCTGTACATATTTCTCTGTCTGACATCAGTGTATGACTGCCCCGCCCCCTTCTATCATACATGGGAGATGAAGTCACGCTCGGTTTTGAAAGATTTCGAAGTTCTCTAAAAACAGGTTTCGTCACCTTGACATCATCAACAGACCTTGCAGTGCACTATGGGAGGGGAAAAACCGAGATGTCAGCGTGGATGGATAGAAACGACACTGAAATGCCAAGTTGCTCAATTGACAGAGTACCCTTGTATCTCCAGATGATTGGTTTGGAAATGGGAAAGATAATTACAAGAAGCTGAGAGCATGATTGCCCGTGTACATGTATTTATCATATTAAAACTGAGCTCCTCATTGGGAGTAATTACTATAAATCTTAGCAGCGCTGTCTTGTATAATACGGAGCATGCATTCCCCTGTGGTTATCTGTGTCATTGCCTGGAGATAGCAAAAATACATATGAACAATTTTTGGTAATTTTTTCCAAATTTTTTTGGCATGATTTAGTTTTTTATGGAAACCAATTTTCTTTTCGAATGGTTTAATGTTCAGACAGAGCCTGTGAAACATTTCCCCTCTTCTCTTGTGGCTCATATTCAGTAGGATTTCCACGCTTTAAAAGGACATATTTACATAACAAAAAAAACGTATGTAGGAACTAAAAAGTGATTTAGTTTTATAAAAGTGGAAGCCACAGGCAAAATGTTTCTAAAAATAAGGAAAAGCCTTGAGGAAACATTTAGCGTTTTATATTCTTTATGAAGATGAATCTGGCGTTGAATATGTTCTACACAAAATAGTGTGAATTGTTATTAGGCCATTAAAGTAATCTGGCTGTCCTGCAGGGCTGAGTTGATAATCTTGTCGAGCGCAGAGGCACACGCCCCACTGGGATGCGTCTACACGCTTTATTCTTGATAAAAGTGGAATATTTCTCACGGCGTATTCCCCTGTAATTCACGTCTGCATCTGTTCACCTCTGTGGTGGGAATCAGACATCAGAGCAAAACGCCTCTTAATCGCTCTCCTCTGCGTTTTCCTGCATGTGCACACGGCTTTGTACAGTGTGGTCACGTTAACGCTGAACGGATGAATCACCACAGAGCTCTGCATCTCCCGCTTTATGCTTAATCCACAACAGTGCACCTTGAGCAGCAGCCATTATAGAGGAGCAATTTAAGCTCTTTAAATAATCCCCCCCCTCCCCCCATCTGTAGGTCTTTTTTTCTCCAAGAAAATCCAATTGACACTTCAGAGGCTGAATAAGTGTCTCATTTTGCAGTCATTTTGTCGTACTTCCAGTGGCTTTGGTGCGAGGATCAGATAAGATTAGGCTAATTGTTGATTTATGCAAAGCTATACAAAACGAGGTACAGTTTTAGAGTGAAAATATCATGGTTCGTCAGTGTTGGTAAAAATGAGGTTCTGTTTTAGAGTGAAAATATCGTGGTTCTTCAGTGTGTTGTTCAGCTAAGAACATTCTAATCACATCAAAGTCCCGTATAGGTGCAGGCTCATCTCTGACTCCTCTGACAGCTTCCAGCAGCTTTTTTGGGAAGGTTTTTTCCCCCCCCCTACATTCGAACTCTGTGTTCTACAACTCCATTGCTTTCAGTTACCAGTACTGATTGTTACATCAGCATGAGGATGTTCTGTTAAGAACATCCTAATCACATATTTGTGATCTTACACATTAAAGGGGTAAACATCTTAAGGTGGCAACTGATGTTTAGACACACATTCTGTTTGAATTGCAGTGTCTATAGTAAATAAAATCTCCTTTTTCCCCTTCTGTGAGGTTAGTCTGGGAGTGTTGTGCTGTGCTCTTGTGTGAGATTTTATACAGTTCTCCCTGGCTTAAAATGGACAACTTGGGAAAGAAATTAAATCACAATTATTAACTTTATTCAGCTACTAGAATAAGTAAATTAAGTGGGTGGGATGGGTGTTGGGTCAGTGTCTTTATTAGCGGGTGGGCTGGGTGTTGGGTCAGTGTCTTTATTAGCGGGTGGGCTGGGTGTTGGGTCAGTGTCTTTATTAGCGGGTGGGCTGGGTGTTGGGTCAGTGTCTTTATTCGCGGGTGGGCTGGGTGTTGGGTCAGTGTCTTCGCGGGTGGGCTGGGTGTTGGGTCAGTGTCTTTATTAGCGGGTGGGATGGGTGTTGGGTCAGTGTCTTTATTAGCGGGTGGGATGGGTGTTGGGTCAGTGTCTATTCGCGGGTGGGCTGGGTGTTGGGTCAGTGTCTTTATTAGCGGGTGGGATGGGTGTTGGGTCAGTGTCTTTATTCGCGGGTGGGCTGGGTGTTGGGTCAGTGTCTTTATTCGCGGGTGGGCTGGGTGTTGGGTCAGTGTCTTTATTCGCGGGTGGGCTGGGTGTTGGGTCAGTGTCTTTATTCGCGGGTGGGCTGGGTGTTGGGTCAGTGTCTTTATTAGCGGGTGGGATGGGTGTTGGGTCAGTGTCTTTATTCGCGGGTGGGCTGGGTGTTGGGTCAGTGTCTTTATTAGCGGGTGGGCTGGGTGTTGGGTCAGTGTCTTTATTCGCGGGTGGGCTGGGTGTTGGGTGTTCCACTAAAGAGCTGCAGCGGTGACCTGGATAACTTCAGTCTGAATTAAACCTTTCAGTGAAGGATGGATGTGATCAAGCCCAAGTGAATAATTCAGTCTCCATGCACGAGTCGCGACCAGCGACCAGTGTGATTTTCTGATTGTCTCAAAGCCTTCCCGTGGAGCTGTTATATATGGTTCCTCTCTGATCCCGCTTCCGTGGCTATATTTCATTTTTATGCCTCTGTGTGGCTGTCATTTTTAATGTATTGTGTTTTTATGAAGTTGGCCTGGCGATAAACGTGATGTTTCTCACAGAGGACAGATCATCAGACGCGATACGAATGGGTTTGACTTTGCGGAACGGGGCAGTCGCTCGCTCACTGTGTCTGGGCGTGAGGCGTGGGACACATACGGATATTTGACTTGTGTGTATAATTAGGCTCTTTGCCACCATGCCTGTTGTTTGGATATTGCAGATGATTTCCATTCTCGAAGGAGGGAAGAGTTCATTTATGCCTAAAACAGTGGAGGAGGTGATCAACACCAACTGGGTTATCCATAATTATATTATAAATCTGTTATTTATTATGTTGTGTGGGGGTGAATACGTGTATATTTACATTTAGGCTACACAGACGTGCTCAAATATGTTGGCACCCCTGGTAAAGATGAGTAAAAAGGGTTATAAAAAAATTCACTGTTTGGTGAATTAGCTTAATGTCACACTGAAAAAATTAGAAAAACCTTTAATTGAAGTAAATTTATTATGAGAAAAAAAAATCCCTCATCAAGAAATTATTATTTTTAACAAAGCCATGTTGGCCACAATTATTGGCACCCCTGCATTTATATATGGGAACACTTAATCAACACAGTATAACACCAAGTAAATTAAACTTCTGGGATATCGATATGTCCAGTTAGGAAGCGTATTTCTTGTTGAGGGATTTTTTTTTCTCATAATAAATGAATGTCAATTAAAGGTTGGATTTTTCTCATTTTTTCACTGTGAGATTAAGCTAATTCACCAAACACCAAACTTTTTACTCATCTTTACCAAGGGTACCAACACATTTGAGCACGTCTGTATATACAGTCAAGCCGGAAAGTCTGAACACCCCTTTCACCTGCTCCACGTTTTATTACATTACAGACATATTCTACAATAGATTGAGTTCATTTTTTGTTTCTAAATTTTACACAAAATAGCCCATAATGACAAAGTTAAATGTTTTTATAAATTTTTGCAAATGTATTAAAAATCGAAAACTGAAACTGTAAGTATTCATACCCTTTGCTTTAACATATTTGTAAAGTATCATATTTAATATTTGGTCACATATCCTTTGCATGCTGTTAGTTCATGAAGTCTGTGACCCATCAACATCAAAAGACTCAATATCTTATTTCCAGGTACTGTTACAAGCGATACTATAAGCTCTCTGCATTTGAATGGATCTCTATGGGAATTGGGGGGTGAGACTAGATTCAGTATGGAACACATGGCTGGCTAGATGGTTGTAAGTCATCAAGGGTCTGAGCTGTCGAACGAGCCCCAAACCATCACTCTGTTGCCAGATATGGAGTAGATGTGGATGGATCACTGCAAGGGTTATTTCTCCTGACTCATTTTCCTATAGAACTCTATGTGGAAAATAGTCAGGAGAAACAACCCTTAAAGGGATCCATCCACATCTACTCCATACCTTTTCGCAGAGTGATGGTTTGGGGCTCGTTTGATAACTTAGACCCTTGATGACGTACAGCCATTTCGCCAGTCGTGTGTTCCATACTGTAACAGCGTAATTTACAGCTGAATCTAGTCTCACTCCCCAATTCTCATAGAGATCAGTTCAAATGCAGAGAGGTTATAGTATCGCTTGTAACAGTACCTGAAAATAAGATATCGAGAGTCTTGATGTTGATGGGTCACAGACTTCAGGATGTAACAGCATGCAAAGGATATACGACCAAATATTAAATATGATACTTTTAAAATATGTTAAAGAAAAGGGTATGAATACTTATGTAAATGAGAGATTTCAGTTTTCGATTTTTAATACATTTGCAAAAATTTCTAAAAACATGTTTTCACTTCGTCATTATGGGCTATTTTGTGTAGAATTTTGAGACAAAAAATTAACTCAATCTATTGTAGAATATGTCTGTAATGTAATAAAACGTGGAGCAGGTGAAAGGGGTGGGCAGACTTTCCGGCTTGACTGTATATACAGACGTGCTCAAAGAAATTAAGGGAACACTTACTCAACACAGTATAACACCAAGTCAATTAAACTTCTGGGATATCGATCTGTCCAGTTAGGAAGTGTAAACGATTGTGAATAAATTTGACCAATTTTACAGGAGAGGCAACAGCAAGACAACCCCCAAAAAGTAAATGGTTTTGCAGGTGGTGGCCACAGACCATTTCGCTCTTCTTATCCTTCCGGACTGATTTTTCTCTAGTTTTTCATTTTGCTAGTGCCCTTGTCACTACTGGTAGCATGAGGCGGTACCTGCAGCCCATTCAGGTTGCACAGGTAGTCCAGCTCCTCCAGGATGGCACATCGATACATGCCGTCGCAAGAAGGTTTGCTGTGTCTCCCAGTACAGTCTCAAGAGCGTGAAGGAGATACTGGGAGACGGGCCATTCCACGAGGAGAGCTGGACAGGGCCATAGAAGGGCAACAACCCAGCGGCAGGACCGGTATCTGTTCCTTTGTGCGAGGAGGAACAGGAGGAGCACTGCCAGAGCCCTACAAAATGACTTCCAGCGGGCTACTCGTGTGCATGTTTCTGACCAAACTGTCAGAAACAGACTCCATGAGGGTGGCATGAGGGCCCGATGTCCTGTAGTGGGACCTGTGCTCACTGCCCAGCACCGTGCAGCTCGATTGCCGTTTGCCAGAGAACACCAGAATTGGCAGGTTCGCCATTGGCGCCCCGTTCTCTTCACAGATGAGAGCAGGTTCACACTGAGCACATGTGACAGACGTGAAAGAGTCTGGAGACGCCGTGGCGAATGTTATGCTGCCTGCAACATCATCCAGCATGACCGGTTTGGTTTAATTGACTTGGTGTTATACTGTGATGATTATGTTTTCCTTTAATTTTTTTGAGCAATGTATATATACAATGGGGGAAATAAGTATTGGACACGTCAACAATTTTATTATCAAACATATTTCCAATGTAGCTATTCACATGAGATTTTGACCAGACATTGGTATTAACTCAATAAAACTACACAGCTCAAGAAATTGTAACGTTCCAATTCTTTAAAAAAGTTATGTGCAATAAAGTGAAATGACACAGGAAAAAAGTATTGAACACGCTAAATTAAATGTGGTAGAAAAGCCATATTTTTTATATTTGGTTGCATATCCTTTGCATGCCATGACTTTATGATGTCTGTGACCCAACAACATCAAAAGGCTCTTGATATCTTATTTGCTGGTACTCTTACAAGCGATACTATAACAGCTCTGCATTTGAATGGATCTCTATGGGAATTTGGGGGTGAGACATCACTCTGCTGCCAGAAATACAGTAGATATGGAAGGATCACTTTAAGGGTTGTTTCTCCTGACAGATTTTCCTATTGAACTCTATGGAAAAATTGGTCAGGAGAAGAAACCCTTCAAGTTATCCATCCATATCTACTGCATTTCTGGCAGCAGAGTGATGGTTAAAGGCTTGTTTAATACATCAGACCCTTGATGACTTAGAGCCACTTAGCCAACCATGTGTTCTATACTGTTCCAGTGTAATTTACAGCTAAATCTTGTCTCACCCCCCAATTCCCATAGAGATCCATTCAAATGCAGAGCTGTTATAGTATCGCTCGTAAGAGTACCAGCAAATAAGATATCAAGAGCCTTTTGATGTTGTTGGGTCACAGACATCATAAAGTCATGGCATGCAAAGGATATGCAACCAAATATAAAAAATATGGCTTTTCTACCACATTTAATTTAGCGTGTTCAATACTTTTTTCCTGTGTCATTTGACTTTATTGCACATAACTTTTTTAAAGAATTGGAACGTTACAATGTCTTTAGCTGAATCTCATGTGAATAGCTACATTGGAAATATGTTTTATAATAAAATTGTTGACGTGTCCAATACTTATTTCCCCCATTGTATGTATATATTTGTCATTTGATTTATAACAATGCTGCTCATTAATCATTTGCTAGAACTTTTGCTTTAGAACTGTTGTTAGTTCCATTTTGTGTAAAATGACAAACTTGACTGAATCTTCAGTTGACTGTCTAATTCAGGGCAAGATGGCTGCATCACCTCTTATATTCTTCTTTTTTCAATGAGAGTTCAGTGGGTGCTTCTGAACCAAGTGACCAATTATTCTACACCTGTGATCCCTTCACAGGCTCACTTACACCCTTTTTTTTTTACTGTTGGCATTTTTAAAAGTAAGAATTCATCGTTCTGTTGCATCAAGAGCCCATTCAAGTGCAAATGAAGTGAGTCTGAAAGCAGAATATCGGCCGCTTCCTGGTTTCCCATCCATCTATTTTTTTTTCACCCCCTCCATTTGAGCGAGATGAGAGAAATCAGACTCCATTCACTTCCCTGTGAAATAGTGATAAAGCGGCAATGATAACGCTGCGTAGCCGGGCGCTAAAGGTCGAGCTCTGCCAGGCTTTGCCCAGGCTTTGCCCAGGCCTGCCCATCTGCCGTCTGCTGGTGCGGGAGAACGAGACGGACCGGACGTGGCCGTGCCAGTAAATTCTGCACCATCTTTTATATTAATCTGCCTCAATTTTTATATTCTCTCTCCCTTTTCCTGGAAAAAAAAAAAGAATTTGCGCTGGAGAGTATAAAATCCGCATTAACATTGAGCGGAGCTCATGCTAATATCCGTTAGCGATTAATTAATGCATGTTTTTAATTGGAATCTGGGCTGAATGCGACAGTGTGGGAGTGAGGCCTCTCTCTGTGAGTGATAAGGCTGCGCGTGACTGCACTGCAGGCTTGTTTGGCTGAATCGCCGTGAATTCATGGATATTTTTCAATAAATGCTGAGCCTTTTGTTGCATTGAGAGAGAGAAGGAGAGAAGGATATGTGGCAAACCGCGCGCTCGGGCACATTCGCCACCAGTCCTCATAGCATTCGTCGTCCATCAATCATACTACTTCCTTCTCATTGATCGTTGGGTCGACGGAGCTTGTCATGTCTTGTCCGTTTTTAATGAAGGTCATGATGCAGACTCGAGCTGGTTTGCTTGCTGGAGAGGAGGGAAAAGCCGCCTACGGTTTGACAAATGAGGCCAGATTAAGGAGCATTAAGCCCCCTTAAAAACGAGTGAGAGTTGTGGCGCTCCTGAGACGGTGGGAAGCCGTCAGAAAGGCGTTCGGCTTTCGGCTGAAACCTTTTCTCACTGTTGAGTGACATCCTCAAATTATGTCGTGAATATGGGCTCCCTTAAAATATCCTCTTTTTCCATTTAGAAACAAAATATAAAATATCCTCTTTTTCGATTTACAAACAAAATATAAAATATTATAAACAATCAAAGTAAAGAAGCGCATTTATCATTTACACAAGAATACCTGAACTGTAGGATTATTATGATTATTATTACGATTATTATTGCTGTTGGTTGTATTTTTGAACACCTGGTCCTGGTATGAGGATTGTATTGTACCTGCTGGTGGTGTATATATAGCATTGTATATATAGCGTTGTATGTATAGCGTTAAACACATTCTCTGCAAAGCCCCCTCCTCGTGTTGACTGCCCGGACATGTAAGTGTGATATATTGTACTGTAGTTACCACAGACCATCCCTCATGTGTTCAGAGGTAGAACTATGGATTGCTGCTGGAGGGTGATTAAATATGCTTTGGACATGTACAGGCCCACTGTTACTGCCCGCTGTCCTGTGATATAATGCCCACAGTTACTGTGCACTGTCCTGTGATATAATGCCCACTGTTACTGCCCGCTGTCCTGTGATATAATGCCCACTGTTACTGCCCACTGTCCTGTGATATAATGCCCACTCTTACTGTGCACTGTCCTGTGATATAATGCCCACAGTTACTGTGTACTGCCCTGTGATATAATGCCCACAGTTACTGCATACTGCCCTGTGATATAATGCCCACACTTACTGCATACTGCCCTGTGATATAACGTCCACAGTTACTGCGTACTGTCCTGTGATATAATGCCCATAGTTACTGCGTACTGCCCTGTGATATAATGCCCACAGTTACTGCATACTGTCCTGTGATATAATGCCCACAGTAGTTGTGTACTGAGTACACTGTCCTGTGATATAATGGCTTGCTAAAGGATAGAGGGATTATCAGTGGTAAAAGAAAATGTTTTTTTGTTGTTGTCATTGAAAGAATTGGACTGTTGGTTGATCTCATTAAAAGCGTGATGGTGCTGGATGTGCTGATGGAGAGACGGTCGATGGCTTTTCCAATGAAATTCAGGTGAGCCGGGGCAATGGTACTATAACACATTATCATAAAAAAGGAATTATTTTTGATAACATTTTTATTATATGTGTGGCTGCATTTCTGAATAAACTAGGCCTACCACAGGGAGAATAGTGGTCACTTCCTGTGTGGTTTGTGGGGGCAGAAGCTGCATGTGTCCAGGTCGGGGGGGGGGTCAGCCTATATGGTATGATAATGGCGTGATTGACATGGAGGAGGTTCAGGTTTGTCGCTGTGTTCTCCTCGCTAAAGGTTATAATTATGCAGCTGGGCTAATGGCTGTGATTACCGCAGGGGATAGGTGCCACAGATGAGCCCGATTCATTTTCCATTTGTAATCTCCTAACCTGTTTTTTTTACAAGGCACACTGTGTAAACCCGACCTCCCCAATCCCTCCGGTTCCAGGCATTGTGTGTGTTTCCTGTCCAATATCACATCTTACTTCAAGTCTATGAGTTTTCATTCGGGGTCAATGGGGGCGTTGGGCCGAACACTCCGGTGATGTCATGTAAGCAGCCCTGCCAATCAAACTGCCGCGGCTTCTCTGTGGGCTTGAGGTCGATCGCTGTCCCTGCTGCTTCGGGATGCTAATGCACAGAGTTGGGAGAGCCGAAATGGAAGTTTATTCCATTTAGTCACAGGTTAAACTGGAAACCGGGTCCCATGACAGAACCAGTTAAAGTGCACAGATTAAACAGCTCCTCCGACTCCCTGCAGACGGCACCGTGGCGACAGACGGAAAGGAGTGTATTTAACGGTTAAATAAACCACTGCGTGCGTGTCGCACTTCCATACGGTCTGATATCCCTGATTGGATGTTTCAGAGGGACTGGGTTTGCCATTATAACATGAAAGAAGCAGAGATGGGCTCTCTGTACTGCACTGCATTGATATTCAAGAGGAGAGTCTAGGCCCTCCGGTAATGCAAATATTGTACAAGCAGAGTTGAATGTATTCTCCTGGTTGCTTTGCCTTAAATTGGCCAGATAATGCTTTTAACACATGAAAGCAAAGCTCTCTCTCTCAGTACTCCCCTCCTTGCCCCCTCAGCTTCAGTGTCTTTGGGGAGGTTTTTTTACTTTCTCTGTATGGTACAACATCCTTTTTCTTCTCCAAATTCTTCAATAAAATAATTTTTATTGGCTTACATTGTTTTCTCCACAGGTTTACAGATTCATAAACGTGTTAATGTGTCCGTTATTATTCTCTGCAACAAATGAATATCTTTCTTCTTGCAGATTGGTATCTGTCTTTCTCGTAGTCTTTTGCATATTTCAGACTGAGATGAATGTTTCATCCAGAGATTTACAGCAATTCAGCCTCTCTCCCTCTCCCTCTCCCCCTCTCTCTCTCTCCCTCTCTCCCTCTCTCCCTCTCTCCCTCTCTCCCTCTCTTCCTCTCTTCCTCTCCCTCTCTCCCTCTCTCTCTCTGTGCTTCCCTTTCCGCTGTCTGTTGCTAGTTAAATAAATGTATTTTGACGTGCTCGACCAATAGTGGCACATTGATCCCCCGTGTGCCGTCTGAAGAGCCACTTTCATTCATACTATTTTTCATGAGTATCGATTCCTCAAGTAGATGTAATAAATAAGAAATGAGGAATAAGAGCAGCCTGATTCTGTACAGCCGTCGCCCGGGGGTTGGGGGGTTTGGGGAAGGCTGTTCTTGAAGGAGAGTTTTTTGGGCGTATTTTTTTCTCATGGAGGGAAACTGTTGCCGAACATCAGCGTCTCCTCTCCTTCACCATCTGCTTTGGTTCTCCAGTCACCCTCTAATGGGGTGGAACTGAAACAAAAACCGTCTGCTTCGTTTGCTCTTGTCATGTGATCACCTGGGGAATTCCAAATGAGAGAGAGAGAGAGAGATAGAGAGAGAGAGAGAGAGAGAGAGAGAGATTATTGGCCATACAAAATGGAGATGCAGATTAACCATTTTAAAATGTATGAAACGATACCATTAGTCATAAATTCAAACCAAAATCATATCCAAGAGAAATTGCATAAATTAAAATTGGCTATTAAAGATTATCAAAATCCATTACTGAGCAAGAGCTGAAGGAAAGACGGTCTCCTAAATGAGATGCTAAAACATAGCAGCAAAGAATTCCAATCTGCGATTCTCAAATTGTTTCTCTACCTCTAAAATGGAGACAAATTTGACCCCAACAGTTATGAAGGTAACCTATCATCATTAACACAAGACTAATAGACTTCCTTACAAAGCTCTTGAGTAAAAGTCAAATTGGATTTCTTCCAAATTTCCACTCATCTGACCACATTTACACCCTACATATCCTAATTGACACGTTAACCAAAAAATACAAATAAAAATAAGCCTGTTTTTTTATTTCCAAAAAGCATTTGATTCTATTTGGCACAAAGTTATTGAAAGTTGTGTCGGGGGTAAAACAGATTTCACGTAATTAAATCAATGTACAAAGACAATAAATGCGGTATTAAAACTGGCAACAAAAGAACAAATGTATTCACCCGGTGCCAAGGCTGCAACTTAGACCCAACTCTATTTAGCATATATACAGACCTGGTCTTGCTCTTTACGACACAGACATGCAATTCCTGCTCTATGCCCACCATCCAAGGGCTACAGCAGACCTAGACCCTGCTAAAACTGTACTGCCAGACCTGGGCCCTGGCAGTAAACAAGAAAAAGACCAGAACCATGACCTTCCAAAAAAAGATCCAAATCGCAGGGAACTACATCAACTTTAACACTATACGGACAAATTCAATAGAAACACGCACACAATACAATTACTTACATTTACTGATGCACGCACACACACATAAATACATGCATATATGCACACACACACTAACCTGTAACTGCTTCACACACACACACACACACACACACACACACACACACACACACACACACACACACACACACACACCTGTTACTGTGTAACTGTTTATATATTATACAGATTTATTATTATTGTTACCTTTTCATGTTGACATGTACCCTTTATTCATCCAACGAGTTTTGGCAATACAATTGTACTATTTTTTCATGCCAATAAAGCATATTGAATTGAATTGAGAGAGACCGAGAGAGAGGGAGAATGTGTGAGAAAGGGAGGGAGAAGGAGAATGGATGGGCAGAGAGAGAGAGAGAGAGAGAGAGAGAGAAGAATAAAGGATGGGCAGAGTGAGAGAGGGAGAGAGAGAAGAATAAAGGATGGGCAGAGTGAGAGAGAGGGAGAGAAGAATAAAGGATGGGCAGAGTGAGAGAGAGGGAGGGAGAGAGGGAGAGAGAAGAATAAAGGATGGGCAGAGTGAGAGAGAGGGAGAAAGGATGGGCAGAGTGAGAGTAAGAGAGAGAGGGAGAAAGGATGGGCAGAGTGAGAGACGCTTCTTTGCTTCGGTCCTCGCACTGATGTGGCCGTCACGGTTGGGCTCCTCTGAGCTGCCGGTGCCACAGGGACCAGTCAGATCCAGCGCATGGAAAAACATTCTCTCTGCGCTGGGGGGGTGGGGGGGTGGAGCCTCTCCTACACTGTAACGGCTCCAGCCCCAGTGTGTCGTCAGTCACTCACTTCACACAAGATCTCTGCTTTTTGTAGGGAAAATAAAACCTCTGTTTCTTCGGGTGCATCTCCGTCCCTGCTCACGTGCGAGTTGCATTCCGCCTTCGCTCGGATGTGACCCGGCAGATGTGACCCGGCAGATGTGACCCGGCGGACCCCGTCCCTGTTTTTGGGAAATTGTGGCATTTAGTTTTTTTTTGTGCTTTTTGTCGCTACTCGGCTTGATTTACTAATGTTACCAGATGCCCTGCAGCAGAGTGAATGCATAGATTACCCTTTTACCTGCCGCTCATACCGCTGGACATGTGCTCTGCTGTGCAGGTGATTTAACCTCCTCCAGGGCATAGTACTTCAGCAGGGAGATGTCCCAACCTGCAGATATACAGCCATTCAGTCACCCCTGCCCCCAAACTGCCCCACACTGCCCCCAGAGCGTTCAGCTTTTCCAATGCCATCTCAGCCGGGGAGGGGGGGGCGGGGCGGTCTCCATGGGGGGTGGGTCGATATTACATATTCCCATGCTTATTGTTAATTATTAATGAGGAGAAGGATGTGAGAGAGAGGAGTAAAACGCAGGCGTTGAGGGACTCGTAGTACCGTAAATGCCCTTGTTCCCTTGGTATTGCGGTTTCCATGGCACCAGGTTCCTGAGGGCAGGAGGGTGAGCTGAGGTACATTAGCGCCACGCCTTGCTGTCTCATGCGCTCGGCGCGGTTTTCGCGCTACGAAACACGCGTGTACCACACCGAGGCCACTGTCCTCTGTACAACGAGTCCGATGATGGCTTACGTTCACAAACAAATTAAACCTTTTTTAAAAAAAATATAATTTTTAAAAAAAATGTTTGCCATGAGCGTTCGCAAACGTTCGCTAACAGCCTGAACAGGCGGTGTGTGGTGAACAAAAATGGCCGCCGAATGGGAAGACAGAAAGCCTTTTGGCTGTTTCAGTTCATATTAATAAAGGTGCTATTTGTTTCCGAACAAAGCATGTTTGTGGCAGTTTCTCTATAAAAAGTGTGATAGTTAGTTGCTTGTTGTTATGTGTATAATTATTATTGTTATTATTAATAATAAAAATAATAATAATAGTGATGATGATGATGAGTGTGTGAGTACCTAGATCACCTATTGTGATCATATGTGCTGATGAAGCCCTGTGGGGGAGGATGCAGTTTGGGAGTGGGGGGTCCCTGTAGCCCCCCCAAGCCTCTGGTGCAGATCAGAGGAGCTTCTTTTAGGTTTTATGGCCGGCGATGAATGGAAGCGGCTGGATTATGGCCCGCGCTGTACAGGTGTAACTAGCGGAGAATTTATTCACCTTCCTGCTCAAAGGCCACTGGCGGAACTCGATGGGGTCCTCTGTCTTTCTGCGAGCCCCGCTGGTTTGATAAGCCCTTTCCCAGCATGCACCTCAGCGGGGGGCGGGGAGCCCCTGGGTACTGGGTACACCTCAGTTCTCTGTCAAGAAAAAAACAGACTTGCCATAATCAACAGCGGTGTGTTTCTCGATAACGATCAATCTTAGAGTTAAGTGCGATTTCAAGAGCGATTCTACGATGGCTCTTTAATTTGTAACACGCGTTTCCCAAAACAGTTCTTAAAGCGTGAACGAGCAGTCACCTCTTAAGTGCTACTTAACCAGAGGTGTAAAATCCGGTTTCAGAAAGTAAAAAGTCCTCCCCAGTATTTAGTTCCAATCACCTGGATGTGCTAATTTGCACAATTCTTCAGCCAGGAGGTAGAACTAATTAGTGAAATCAGCTGGCTGAGTTAATGGGAGGAAGAAACACATAGCAGGACTTTTCCTTTCTGATCCCTGGATTTTACATCTCTGTACTTGTGTCTGTGGTGCTGCTGATACGGGAGGAGGGGCGATAGATTGGGAGACACGAACCCCACTGTGATGCCCAATACATGCCCAGTTAGGCACGTCAGAGTTTCTTTTGAAATAAAATCTTTTTCCCACTGATTTTACTTGTCTCAAACTTATTTATTTATAGAGCCATTTAAGCAATGGCTTTTATGGGTAATTTCCAAATATATAAAAATAAGTAAATTAAAAATCAATAAATCTAACATCACTATAAAAAACAATCAGTGGTTATGGTAACCGTAAAATTAAATTAACACTAACATGAAAAATCTAATAAAGTATGGGATTTATGGGCTTCTAAAACGCACTTAATCGTCTAAGACTGGTCTGGAGTAATCGTTAATCTACGAGCGTTTCTAAGCGTGTCTTAAGTTAAGATGCTTTTGGGAAACACACCCAAAGTTAAAGAAGCTTCGTACGAAGGGTTTTACAACGTCTTAGCCTAACGATGCTTTTGGGAAATGCACCCCAGGTTGGCTTGTTCTAAATATATAATGAGTTTCTTCTGGGTGTAGTCCGATTTGTTTTTTTAAATTTTGTATTCTACACTGAGATTATTTATGATCTAACCGACGTTTATGCTTTTCAGGCTCTATTCATCATAGGACATTCATTTATTACATGATTTGTTTGCACATCTGAGGCTTGTGTCCAGCTGCAATACTGCTTCCTGTTTTACAGAGCGCACCTCCTCTCGCTGCAATACTGCTTCCTGTTTTACAGAGCGCACCTCCTCTCGCTGCAATACTGCTTCCTGTTTTACAGAGCGCACCTCCTCTCGCTGCAATACTGCTTCCTGTTTTACAGAACACACCTCTCGCTGCAATACTGCTTCCTGTTTTACAGAACGCACCTCCTCTCGCTGCAATACTGCTTCCTGTTTTACAGAGCGCACCTCCTCTCGCTGCAATACTGCTTCCTGTTTTACAGAGCGCACCTCCTCTCGCTGCAATACTGCTTCCTGTTTTACAGAACGCACCTCTTCTCGCTGCAATACTGCTTCCTGTTTTACAGAACGCACCTCCTCTCGCTGCAATACTGCTTCCTGTTTTACAGAACGCACCTCCTCTCGCTGCAATACTGCTTCCTGTTTTACAGAGCGCACCTCCTCTCGCTGCAATACTGCTTCCTGTTTTACAGAACGCACCTCCTCTCGCTGCAATACTGCTTCCTGTTTTACAGAGCGCACCTCCTCTCGCTGCAATACTGCTTCCTGTTTTACAGAACGCACCTCTTCTCGCTGCAATACTGCTTCCTGTTTTACAGAACGCACCTCCTCTCGCTGCAATACTGCTTCCTGTTTTACAGAATGCACCTCCTCTCGCTGCAATACTGCTTCCTGTTTTAAATGGTAAATGGTAAATGGACTGCACTTATATAGCGCCTTTATCCAAAGCGCTTTACAATGGCCTCTCACTCACCCATTCACACACCAATGGCGGCAGCTGCCATGCAAGGTGCTAGCCTGCTCATTGGGAGCAATTTGGGGTTCTGTGTCTTGCCCAAGGACACTTCGACATGTGGACAGGAGGAGCCGGGGATCGAACCACCAAACCTGTGATCAGCGGACGGCCCGCTCTACCTCCTGAGCCACTAGTTTTACAGAGCGCACCTCATCTCGCTGCAATACTGCTTCCTGTGTTACAGAGCGGTTTTAGGGAAGCCAGTGCAGCTGTTATGGGTGGAGAGGGGGTTTAAGGGGGGGGGGTGTTCTGCCACACTGTGGGAGTTTACCCAGGGTGCCAATAAACCCATGTCAGGGGTGCCTTTCTGATGTTTAACCCCCCTCTGTAGCCCCCCCCCCCCCCCCCCCCCCCTCCATCGCTTCTGGACGCTTGTGCTGACACTGGGCTGCTGCATCGGGGGAAAGTGTTGGGCTGTTTATTAGATTATTGATTACTCCAGGTAATCAATACATTACATGGTGTAATCATGGAAAGGGCACTAATGCGAGGTATGGTACAGGCGTCATTTCAGAGTAATGTTTTGTGCATAGATTTATTTTTATTTTAATTGCCAAAAGGCTTGCAGTAAAGCAACGTGAAATGAGCCCATAGTCATCGCACTGTGTGTAGTTGACACTATAGAATGCAGCGGCCATTACAAAACAAACTGCCTTTCCAGCCATTTTGCAGCCTTCTGCTGTCTCCTTATTCAGCTCTGAACCTGGAGGAATGGAGGCATTTGTTTTTCCTCTCTTTTGCCCCTTTGCTTTGCAGACCCGGGACCCAAACCCAGCTGCTGTTTCTGTAGTGGGCACTCTGTTCCTCTAGCGCGGTTTATATCCATCTAATGAGAGCCCTGAGAGCCCTGAGAGCCTCAGTCCCTCCTTTCATAATGAGCCCGTCATCTGAATTCTGTGATTCTTACCCTGTCACTCTCTCTCACCCACTCACCCACCCACCCACTCACCCACTCACCCACTCACCCACTCACTCACTCACTCACTCACTCACTCACTCACCCACCCACCCACTCACTCACTCACTCACTCACTCCCTGGCCGTGTCCGAATACGACCCCTACACCCTTTTAAGGGCGCATATTTTAGTCCACTTTGTCAAAAAGCTTTTGAGTGGGCGACTTTTTCTCACAAATGGGGGCACTTAAAATACCAAAATGAACCCCTGATTTTTGTGGTTTTGTAAGTAAGTAAGTAAGTAAAGTTTATTTATATAGCACCCTTCTCAACACGAATGTACAGAGTGCTTCACAGAGCGTTCAAAAGCAAATACAGAATATAATCAAACAAGCGATAAACAGGAGCGGAAACGTGAGAAGACGACTAGCAGCCAAACATAGGCGCGGCTGAGGGAATTCAGGAGCACACTCATCTGCAGAACGGTGCACTCATCCGACAATTTCAGTAAGTAACCCGGAAGTAAAAGCGTAAAAGACGTAGAGCGTATATGTCTTTCTATGGTATAAAATAGGTTCATATTACTTTTTTTTAATTATTTTTTTTTATTCTACCTTCATTCATAATCTACACTTTGGAACAATCATCATATGTCAACTGATTGATATTCTCAATAAAAATAAATATTTCACACTACTTTCTCACTAGTAATTTCTTTCGCACACTGCTTGCAAAGTGAGGGGACAGGGCATATAGGGACAGGGGTCGTATTCGGTCACGGCCCCTTTCTCCCTCTCTCTCTCTCTCCTCCCATCCTCTCTCTCTCTTCCTATCCTCTCTCTCTCCTCCCATCCTCTCTCTCTCTCTCTTTCTCCCTCTCTCTTCCATCCTCTCAAATTAAACTGGAGCTTTATTGGCATGACAAATAACATTGCCAGAGCATAGTAAACAAGTTCATAAACATTAATAAGAAATATGTTTTTTTAAATAACAATAATTAAATATATATTGAATGTTGATATAAATACTACACTGCCTGGCCAAAAAAAAAGTCGCACACACTAATATTTTGTTGGACCGTCTTTAGCTTTGATTACGTCGTGGCATTGTTTCGACAACCTTATGCAACTTCACAACATTTGACCATCCTGGTCATTCAATACATTCAGGTACTCAGCTGACTTCATTTTATTGGTGCATAACGTTGCTGAGCCTAGACCTGACCAATTGAAGCAACCCCAGATCATAACACTGCCTCCAGAGGCTTGTACAGTGGACACTATGCATGACGGGTGCAACAGCAACTTTTTTTTTTGACCAGGCAGTGTTTATAACTGTGTATATACATTTACTTCAACACATATAAAAACATAATGTCCACATACCTACATATATAAATGTCAGAAACACCTACAATAAACGGAATATCTAGAAACTAATAACGAGTAGGCCCACCCTTTGCCTTCAAAACAGTTTCAATCCTTCTAGGAATGCTGTCATACAATTTATGAACTGTGTGTCGTGGGATATTGGTCCATTGACCAAGAAGGACAGTCTTCAGTTCTTTGAGAGATGAAGGAGGTGGAAATCTAGTTCTGCGCTACAGAACTTCCCATAAAGGTTCAATTGTGTTTAGATCTGGTGATTGTGCTGGCCATGGAAGGCATTTGACGTCATCCTCATGTTCTTGGAACCATTCTTTAATGGGGGCATGTTGGAATATGGGGACAGTGTTTGCACCATGGGGTGCACCTGGTCTTATAAAATGGTTTCATATTGTTTGCCTGTTACACGTCCATGGAGAACAATCATTGGTCCCAATGAGTCCCATGAAATGGCTGCCCATACCATTACAGAACCACCACCATACTTAACAGTTGGCAACAGACATTGTGGATTGAATGCCTCCTTAGGCTTTCTCCAAACATAAACCCGTCCAGATGTATTAAAAAGAGTAAAAGATGACCATATCAGACCATATCACTTTTCTCCATTGCTCAGGGGTCCAGGTTTTGTGTTCCTTACACCATCTTATGCGTTTTTGTGCATTAGCTTTGGATACAAATGGTTTCCGAATGGCGGCGCTGCCATAAATACCGGCTTTGTGAAGCTCTCAGCGTACTGTTTCTGTTGAGACTGGTTCAGATATGGATTGATTCAATTCTGTGGTGATTTTTAGAGCTGTAGTTTTGAGGTTATTAGCTACTATCCTACCAAGTGTCCGTCTGTCCCTGTCGGAGAGCTTTGACTTGTCCGTCTGTCCCTGTCGGAGAGCTTTGACTTGTCCGTCTGTCCCTGTCGGAGAGCTTTGACTTGTCCGTCTGTCCCTGTCGGAGAGCTTTGACTTGTCCGTCTGTCCCTGTCGGAGAGCTTTGACTTGTCCGTCTGTCCCTGTCGGAGAGCTTTGACTTGTCCGTCTGTCCCTGTCGGAGAGCTTTGACTTGTGGCCGTAGTTCTTTTTTGCTGATGCTGTTTTTTGGTGTTGGGCATATGTTGTCATCATTTTTGACACCTACAATTCTGGCACCAACTATTTGGCCCCTTTGGAACTTAGTTAGTATTCTCATCTTGCTTTGGAGACTTACCTGTCAAAGTGCTGCTGGTTAGACCTCTTAAGCAGACACATGCTGCTAATTAGCATTCAAATTAATAGGAATCACCTGTAGATGCTTTTGTAATTGTAATACACACATACATACAGTTACTGTAGTTCCTCTTTCACTCTCTCTCTCCCCGACTCTCTCCCTCTCTTTCTCTCTCCTCCTCTCTCCCTTCTCTCCCCGACTCTCTCCCTCTCTTTCTCTCTCCTCCTCTCTCCCTTCTCTCTCCCGCTCTCTTCTCCTTCTCTCTCCCCCACTCTCTCCTTCTCTCCCCCACTCTCTCCTCCACTCTCTCCCTCTCCTTCTCTCCCCCACTCTCTCCCTCTCTTTCTCTCTCCTCCTCTCTCCCTTCTCTCTCTCTCTCCCTCTCCTTCTCTCCCCGCTCTCTCCCTCTCCTTCTCTCTCTCCCTTTCTCTCTCTCCCTCTCTCCCCCGTGCTCTCTCCCTCCCCCACTCTCTCTCCCTTTCTCTCTCTCCCCCGCGCTCTCTCCCTCTCCCTCCCTCTCTCCCCCCGCTCTCTCTCCTTCTCCCTCCCCCTCTCTCCTTCTCCCTCCCCCTCTCCCTCTCTCCTTCTCCCTCCCCCTCTCCCTCCCTCTCTCCCCCGCGCTCTCTCCCTCTCCCTCCCTCTCTTCTTCTCTCTCTTTCTCTTTTTTTCTCTCCCCCCCACTCTCTCTCCCTTTCTCTCTTCCTCTCTTTCTTTTTCTCCCTCTCTCTCTTTCCCTCGTTCTCCCTCTCTCCGGCCTGTAAAGGGGCCTGATATATTGCTAATGATGGAGGCCCAGACACAGGGTGTGTTTATCACCGCTCTGACTGCCGTTTCCTCTCTCTCTGTCCGACGGCCGTGCCTCGCGGTAATTAACCCGCGGCAAACGAGCGCGTTATTTATATTTACTGTCGCCAGGGCGATGACCACGACACTGGTCCGTGTGGCTATTCACATCCTGGCCCCCTGGGGTGTTAATCGGCGTCGCTGGCGGTAGATCTGCCAGCTCTCTCTCTGTCCCGCCCCCGAGGCTCGCGCACGCGGCGGGTTTCATCGATAGCCTGTCCACTGTTGTAACTTCCCAGGTGAGTTCTGACTTTCTGAGCGATAGAATTTGTGCAGTAAATAACGCTGTGAGTAATCGACTACAGGTGTATTTGTGCAGTAAATAACGCTGTGAGTAATCGACTACAGGTGTATTTGTGCAGTAAATAACGCTGTGAGTAATCGACTACAGGTGTATTTGTGCAGTAAATAACGCTGTGAGTAATCGACTACAGGTGTATTTGTGCAGTAAATAACGCTGTGAGTAATCGACTACAGGTGTATTTGTGCAGTAAATAACGCTGTGAGTAATCGACTACAGGTGTATTTGTGCAGTAAATAACGCTGTGAGTAATCGACTACAGGTGTATTTGTGCAGTAAATAACGCTGTGAGTAATCGACTACAGGTGTATTTGTGCAGTAAATAACGCTGTGAGTAATCGACTACAGGTGTATTTGTGCAGTAAATAACGCTGTGAGTAATCGACTACAGGTGTATTTGTGCAGTAAATAACGCTGTGAGTAATCGACTACAGGTGTATTTGTGCAGTAAATAACGCTGTGAGTAATCGACTACAGGTGTATTTGTGCAGTAAATAACGCTGTGAGTAATCGACTACAGGTGTATTTGTGCAGTAAATAACGCTGTGAGTAATCGACTACAGGTGTATTTGTGCAGTAAATAACGCTGTGAGTAATCGACTACAGGTGTATTTGTGCAGTAAATAACGCTGTGAGTAATCGACTACAGGTGTATTTGTGCAGTAAATAACGCTGTGAGTAATCGACTACAGGTGTATTTGTGCAGTAAATAACGCTGTGAGTAATCGACTACAGGTGTATTTGTGCAGTAAATAACGCTGTGAGTAATCGACTACAGGTGTATTTGTGCAGTAAATAACGCTGTGAGTAATCGACTACAGGTGTATTTGTGCAGTAAATAACGCTGTGAGTAATCGACTACAGGTGTATTTGTGCAGTAAATAACGCTGTGAGTAATCGACTACAGGTGTATTTGTGCAGTAAATAACGCTGTGAGTAATCGACTACAGGTGTATTTGTGCAGTAAATAACGCTGTGAGTAATCGACTACAGGTGTATTTGTGCAGTAAATAACGCTGTGAGTAATCGACTACAGGTGTATTTGTGCAGTAAATAACGCTGTGAGTAATCGACTACAGGTGTATTTGTGCAGTAAATAACGCTGTGAGTAATCGACTACAGGTGTATTTGTGCAGTAAATAACGCTGTGAGTAATCGACTACAGGTGTATTTGTGCAGTAAATAACGCTGTGAGTAATCGACTACAGGTGTATTTGTGCAGTAAATAACGCTGTGAGTAATCGACTACAGGTGTATTTGTGCAGTAAATAACGCTGTGAGTAATCGACTACAGGTGTATTTGTGCAGTAAATAACGCTGTGAGTAATCGACTACAGGTGTATTTGTGCAGTAAATAACGCTGTGGGTAATCGACTACAGGTGTATTTGTGCAGTAAATAACGCTGTGAGTAATCGACTACAGGTGTATTTGTGCAGTAAATAACGCTGTGAGTAATCGACTACAGGTGTATTTGTGCAGTAAATAACGCTGTGAGTAATCGACTACAGGTGTATTTGTGCAGTAAATAACGCTGTGAGTAATCGACTACAGGTGTATTTGTGCAGTAAATAACGCTGTGAGTAATCGACTACAGGTGTATTTGTGCAGTAAATAACGCTGTGAGTAATCGACTACAGGTGTATTTGTGCAGTAAATAACGCTGTGAGTAATCGACTACAGGTGTATTTGTGCAGTAAATAACGCTGTGAGTAATCGACTACAGGTGTATTTGTGCAGTAAATAACGCTGTGAGTAATCGACTACAGGTGTATTTGTGCAGTAAATAACGCTGTGAGTAATCGACTACAGGTGTCGTGTTTATGTTCTTCGTGCAGGTCTTTGGAAGCAGGGAAACTGCCCCCCCCCCCCCCCCCCCCCCCATCAGTTTCAGAAAAAAGTTCCTTTTTTCTTTTTTTGGGGGGGATTTTGTGATATCCCACAATGCATCTTCCCTGGTCACACTGATCACGCAGGGATTTGGGCAAAGAGCCGTAGTGTGCGTGGTGGGTGTGCCTGCTTGCATCTCCTCATCAAACCAGTGAACTCCAAGACCTCATTTCTGTTTGTGTCTGCCTGTCCTGGACGTAATCCGCAGGTCTTCACAGAGAGAAACGTGTAACAGGGTCACAGCTGGGGGTAAATCTTTCGGTGGAACGCCCTTTTTTGTTCTCATCTGGCCCTCCAGAAAATGATGCCCTTAACAAAGCACCCCTGCTTTAACTATGCAGAAATTTAATTCTGATGGTTTTACCAAAAAAAACTAAAAGTACAGATGGGCCAAATGGCTGGAAGCAAATGTCTCAGGAGCAGGTGATTGTAGGTTTTTTTAAATGTTTTCGTCAGTGTTCTAGAACTCCATTGCAGTGATTGTTACATTAGCATTAGAATGTTCAGCAAAGAACATTCTAATCACATGTTTATAATTAAGGGGTTAATAAGTAGGGATGTGCGCGTTTAGTCGACTAGTCGAGTAAACGTTGCTACCCTCGCTAGTCGGCACCAGAAATACTAGTCGGTTAAACCTATTATTTTATTAATGTACACATTTAAATTACATATTGACATAATTTGCACTGAAATTTCATGTTTTCCTGGTCAAATGTTGCTTTATAAAAAAACGAGCATCCGTTACTAATGTTAACAACGCTGGATTAAAAAAAATAATTAAAAAAACGAAGGAAAAAAACAAAACGCATTAATAGCCTGTTCGCCCTGCAAGCTAAACCAGCGAGGTGGAAAGAGTAAGTAGGCCGATCGCGTTGTTCAATAGCCCAATAAAACTAATCTAATGTCACATCGATCAGTACGCCTAATTGTTCTTTTTTTGTGGGCCTATTATTGGTAGTTTTTGGTATTATTATTATTGGTATTATTTTTTACTGTATTTGCTATGCGATCACGTTCACCCAATGGAAATGCCGTTGTAATTATCAGGCACATTTCCTAAAAATGTTTTGTTTCGTTGAATATTGTTTTCAATAAATGTTATGTGTTAACTTTTATTTAGTGAGTTGTTGTCATGTTTTGTAGGATAATGTGCAATGTTCATAATGCAAGGCGCAAAGTGCCACACATTTCAGCAGCATTTAAAATACGATTTGGTTATTGAAGAATGTGATAAACGGTTTCAAATGGCTCTTATAATATACGCAATATTTTTTTTGACAATGTTTAACCTTATAGATTAAATTGTGCTCACTTTTGACTGTTTTCTGAGTGTTTTCTTACTTTTAGACTAGTCTAAGTTTAAACTTCCGTTTAAACGTCAGGGAAATTAGTCGTTAGGAACATCACTATTAATAAGCACCAGGACCACAGGATGAGTCCACGTCTTATTGTTTATTTCTGTTTCGCACACCCTCAGAGCTTCTCCCACAATCCTCTGCTCTCTCGCCAGCGCACTCAGTTTATGGGAATGTGATCCCGGCGACACAAAATAGTGCCGGTGCAAATCCTCACCTGGCTTCAGCCGTTAGATGGTGAGCCACAGGTATTACACACGTCAGGCTGTGTGAGCACAGTGTGCGCCAGGTGCGTTAGCGCTTTTACTCTGCATTCTGGAGCACACGCTTTTACTCTGCATTCTGGAGCACACGCTTTTATTCTGCATTCTGGAGCACACGCTTTTACTCTGCATTCTGGAGCACACGCTTTTATTCTGGAGCACACGCTTTTATTCTGCATTCTGGAGCACACGCTTTTACTCTGCATTCTGGAGCACACGCTTTTATTCTGCATTCTGGAGCACACGCTTTTATTCTGCATTCTGGAGCACACGCTTTTACTCTGCATTCTGGAGCACACGCTTTTATTCTGGAGCACACGCTTTTATTCTGCATTCTGGAGCACACGCTTTTACTCTGCATTCTGGAGCACGCGCTTTTACTCTGCATTCTGGAGCACACGCTTTTATTCTGCATTCTGGAGCACACGCTTTTATTCTGGAGCACACGCTTTTATTCTGCATTCTGGAGCACACGCTTTTACTCTGCATTCTGGAGCACACGCTTTTACTCTGCATTCTGGAGCACACGCTTTTACTCTGCAGTCTGGAGCACACGCTTTTACTCTGCATTCTGGAGCACACGCAACCTCAACATGTCACCCGCCATCGGTGATGTGTCACACTGATAATACGCACGTTAATGAGTCTCTCTGCCCCACCTGCTCGTTAGCGGAAAGGTTAACGGGGAGCTGTTTGCAGCAGAAACTGCATGACGGGCGATATGTTGTAAATGTACAAAGTGACAGGCAGGACTTGTGTTAAGCCTGGTCCTCCATGACAGTTTTCCCCGCACGTGGAAGAATCTGTAAAGCTGGCTGTGTATAAAGGGGCTGTTCGGCACGTCGATACGAGCCTCTCGCTGAGAGTCGGCAGGTTTTCTTTTGGCGTCTCTAAACGCACGCCGTGTGAGCGCCCAGTTTGACAGCCGTCCTTGCCGAGAAGCGCTCGATGGAACACACAAAGAAATGAGTGTTGGCGGTTTGAAGCGCGCTGCCGTTTAGCGCACTTCAGAGTCATTTTGCTGTAATTATGTGCGATTACCCAACAAAGCGGCACGATGGAGACGTGTGAGCACAATGAACGGCCTGATTGCAGCAGAAGCGCGTTAAAGACACCGGGGCGATCTGCGCCATCAGTGCTCATTCACTCCCCCAGCTGCCGCTGTATAGAAGCTGGTCTTGCGCTGAATTCTGGGTAATCGAACCCAGTATTTTTGTGCGTTGTGGGGGATGTTTGTGACTTTTTAAGTTTGTGGGCTTAGGCTTGCAGTCTTGTTTACACTTTTTGTGGTTACTGGTTAAAATCACTGGGCCGCTGTCACTGGGGGGGGGAGTGGGGGAGCGTACATTGTTCCTGGCCCTGGAGTAGGGGAGGGGGAGGGAGGGGGGGGGGGAGGGGGGGGGGTGGCATTGGGGTACATTGTTCCGGGCCCTAGAGTTGGGGGGAGGACATTGGGGTACATTGTTCTGGGCCCTGGAGTTTGTGGAGGGGGGGGGGCAGTGGGGTACATTGTTCTGGGCCATGGAGTTTGTGGAGGGGGGGGCAGTGGGGTACATTGTTCTGGGCCCTGGAGTTTGTGGAGGGGGGGCAGTGGGGTACATTGTTCTGGGCCCTGGAGTTTGGGGGGGGGGGGGCAGTGGGGTACATTGTTCTGGGGAGTGGGGCCCAATGGTCTGTGTCCCGGCCCGAGACTCCGAGACTCATGTAGTGATATAATTGTGTCCCAGTGTTGGGAATTTCATCCGGCAGCCCTGGTCAAAATAAATAGTTGTAATTATAAAATGTGGATATTTTGTCCATACAAGGAAAGAGGGGTAACCCAATGTGAATGTACATAAGAAATTTAATAAAACATGTGAACAGTATGCAGGATCAGCCCCCGTTTCTGACTGACCCAGCGGGTAACCAGACTGACCCAGCAGTTAGTTAAAGTGTCCGGGATCCCTGCGATCGTCGAACCATCCAGCACTGGCCGCAACCCTTTACTGTCGGTCCACAAGCCCGTCTCGGTGCTTATTTATCTCTGAATGTGAGGAGTTCCCACAACACCAGCACTGCTCTCTCTTTGTCTTTCTCTCTCTTTCTCTCTCTGTTTAATTTTTGAAGGTTTAAGTTTTTATAGATAGCACATTGTGCTGTAAGGAGTGGTGCTATAGATAGCGTAGTGTGCTGTAAGGAGTGGTGCTATAGATAGCACATTGTGCTGTAAGGAGTGGTGCTATAGATAGCGTAGTGTGCTGTAAGGAGTGGTGCTATAGATAGCACATTGTGCTGTAAGGAGTGGTGCTATAGATAGCGTAGTGTGCTGTCAGGAGTGGTGCTATAGATAGCACATTGTGCTGTAAGGAGTGGTGCTATAGATAGCACATTGTGCTGTAAGGAGTGGTGCTATAGATAGCACATTTTGCTGTAAGGAGTGGTGCTATAGATAGCACATTGTGCTGTAAGGAGTGGTGCTATAGATAGCACATTGTGCTGTAAGGAGTGGTGCTATAGATAGCACATTGTGCTGTAAGGAGTGGTGCTATAGATAGCGCATTGTGCTGTAAGAGTGGTGCTATAGATAGCACATTGTGCTGTAAGGAGTGGTGCTATAGATAGCACATTGTGCTGTAAGGAGTGGTGCTATAGATAGCACATTGTGCTGTAAGGAGTGGTGCTATAGATAGCACATTGTGCTGTAAGGAGTGGTGCTATAGATAGCACATTGTGCTGTAAGGAGTGGTGCTATAGATAGCACATTGTGCTGTAAGGAGTGGTGCTATAGATAGCACATTGTGCTGTAAGGAGTGGTGCTATAGATAGCACATTGTGCTGTAAGGAGTGGTGCTATAGATAGCACATTGTGCTGTAAGAAGTGGTGCTATAGATAGCGTAGTGTGCTGTAAGGAGTGGTGCTATAGATAGCACATTGTGCTGTAAGGAGTGGTGCTATAGATAGCACATTGTGCTGTAAGGAGTGGTGCTATAGATAGCACATTGTGCTGTAAGGAGTGGTGCTATAGATAGCACATTGTGCTGTAAGGTGTGGTGCTATAGATAGCACATTGTGCTGTAAGGAGTGGTGCTATAGATAGCACATTGTGCTGTAAGGAGTGGTGCTATAGATAGCACATTGTGCTGTAAGGAGTGGTGCTATAGATAGCACATTGTGCTGTAAGGAGTGATGCTATAGATAGCACATTGTGCTGTAAGGAGTGGTGCTATAGATAGCACATTGTGCTGTAAGGAGTGGTGCTATAGATAGCACATTGTGCTGTAAGGAGTGGTGCTATAGATAGCACATTGTGCTGTAAGGAGTGGTGCTATAGATAGCACAATGTTGCTTTTTCTCTCTTTCTCTCTCTCTTTCTCTCTTACTGTCTCTCTGTTGCCCTTTCTTTCTCACACACACAGGCACACAGGCACATGCATGCACACACACACACACACACACACACAGGCACAGGCACAGACACACTCACACACACACACACACACACACACACACACACACACACACACACACACACAAACACACAAACACACAAGCACACACACACACACACACACACACACACACACACACACACATTAAACTCGAGGGCCAAGACTGGCCCTTTTCCCTGTCAGCATCTCACACTGCTGCAGACTAAGTGCTGGGCAATAATTAAATGTGGGGGGGGGGGGTTATGTTATTTTACAAAATCCTTAACCTTTATCAATAAACCTTATCAATACCTTTTTTTAATTTTACATCTTAAAAGCGAAGCTTTGATGTGCGTGTCGGTTGTAATCGGCCAATCCCCACACTGCTGCAGGCCGCGTTGCGAAGGAGAGACGAAAAGGGCTGAATGTAAGGGCTGAGAATAATGTGCACTTCCTGCAGCTCTGGGCTGGTGCTGCAGTGCTATCGTGCAGCGCTGAGAATGATGTGCACTTCCTGCAGCTCTGGGCTGGTGCTGCGGCGCTATCGTGCAGCGCTGTGAATGATGTGCACTTCCTGCAGCTCTGGGCTGGGAGAATAATGTGCACTTCCTGCAGCACCGGGCTGGCACTGCAGCGCTATTGTACAGCGCTGAGAATAATGTGCACTTCCTGCAGCTCTGGGCTGGCACTGCGGTGATGTTGTGCTGCGTATTGTGGGGAGTGCTTATGAATGAGAGCATCTGGTTTCTCACGGAGGGCAAATAGATTTTTCAAGCCTCTTGTTTGTGCTCCTTCTGTATGGTCCGTTTCTCCCTGAAGAAAAGGCAGTTATCAGAGGCACCGGTGTGTGCAGTCCTGCCTGTCCTGACTCTCTCTGTTTGCTGGACCTTGTCCTCTGTCATTAGTCACCTCGGGGAGGGGGGGGAAGTGATGTCACTGCTCCCTGATTGGTGCATGGTGCAGAAATATCTTCTTTTTCTGCTGTCATTTGCTATCAGCCTCACCATTGATTCCCTGTACCTTCAGTGAGTGAGTGTCGAGCGTTGAAGAATTAATTTGTTGACTTGCAAAATGCAGCACGTACCATTGTGTGCTTGTCGTGTCCTCTGTCCTGTGGTTTATTTTCCAGGGAAATGGGTGGATTTATGACCTTCACCTGAGAAATGTCTTCAGTCTTTGGTTTGTGAGACGTAATGCTCTGTTTGGGAAACATTTCTGTTTAACTGCCATGTCAGGGAGGGAAATTAACACCCGCCACCAGCCAAATGCTGGTACAATTTTGATAGTTATATTTTTCTACTCTCACAGCCACTTTGGCAGGTAACCGTCCACGTTGTGTTATATTTATAAAATGTAACGTGGCTGGTAAAATGTTGAGAATTTTTTTGAATTCCACAAGCCACTCTGGCCAGTGGGTGAAAAGTTAATTTCACACCCTGCATATTAACAAGCTTCTGTCATTTCAAGACAAAAAAAAAGTTTCCATTATTTGACTGCAGACGTTAGCACCTTGAACCTCCCTTTTGGGTTTTATTTTATTTTTTTTGATGCAACGGTTTTTGATGTGAGCGTCCTTCTCTTATTCCGTCTGAAGTGCCCGTCTGAGTCCTTCTGTGTTCTCTCTCTCCTGTGGAGACCGCCACCCTATCCGCTTCTCTTTCCAGCAGGTGAGTCTGTCTGTCCGTCGGCTCTCCGCTGGCGTAGCATTGCTGTATATTCCGGTGTGGGAACACCGCTGGCGTAGCATTGCTGTATATTCCGGTGTGGGAACGCCGCTGGCGTAGCATTGCTGTATATTCCGGTGTGGGAACGCCGCTGGCGTAGCATTGCTGTATATTCCGGTGTGGGAACGCCGCTGGCGTAGCATTGCTGTATATTCCGGTGTGGGAACGCCGCTGGCGTAGCATTGCTGTATATTCCGGTGTGGGAACGCCGCTGGCGTAGCATTGCTGTATATTCCGGTGTGGGAACGCCGCTGGCGTAGCATTGCTGTATATTCCGGTGTGGGAACGCCGGACTCTGAGTGCATTCCTCCCCTGTCTCTGTCTCCTGCTTTACAATTCCGTGTGTTATCCCGCGTGCGTTTGGGACTGCTGAGTGTCTCAGAGTCTCTTATCGGGCCGGGTCATCGTATCACTTTATTTCAGCTGCTTTCATACCGTCAGCTGAAGGTTACCGGCCTGTCGCCTCCTCTATCACATCACATAGCCTACTGAGAGTGATGTCATCCTGATATCCAAAAAGAAATAATATGTATGTACACATATTATACTCAACCCCACACACAATATGGCCGAATAGATTTTTAATTGATGTTCTGGAACCATAACTGTGATTAATTAAAGGTTCTTAAATTAATGCTTCCACCCCCCCAAAGAAATGAGGCCTTTATAGAAGAAATCCTACAAGTTTGTATGTGTAATAATGAGCGTGTAATAATGAGCGTGTAATAATGTATGTGTAATAATGAGCGTGTGTTAGAGTTAGAGCAAGGGGTGTCGCCGGAGGTCGGAGGCGGTTGGTTATATTCTCCAGAACTTCTTCAGTTTGCTTCAGAACTGATATATTTTTGGGTAACCACTCCACCCCCCCCAATCCCCTACCTCTGCCAGTAAATGAGGGAGCCGTCCTCTTTTGTTTGTGAAGTGATGAGGAGGCGTAATTGTGTGGGATTAATGGGGATCTCGGAATGGGGAAACTTGTGGCTTTCTGGGAGAAGTGCAGCGTTCGCTGATGTGATGACGGATAAAGATCGAGCAGCGCTGGCTCCTTATCCTTACCCGCGATCGGGCAGCGCCGGCTCCTTATCCCCACCCGCGATCGGGCAGCGGACGGCGGAGCTCAGGTGCTTCTCCGCTTGCGCGTGAGCGGTGTGTGCGTGACGATTCGAACGCGTGACATGTTCTTATCGATTATCTCCCCCCCCCCCCCCCTTGATTTTGCAGTCATTGCTGTTTCTGAAGACCTGAGGCCTCTTTTTATTTCTGTCTGCTTGCAGTGCCGGTGTCTAGTGGAGACAGGAACACCTCTTTTACTGTTTTTCTGGTGTGTGTGTGTGTGTGTGTGTGTACGTGCGTGTGTGTGTACATGCGTGTGTGCGTGTGTGCGATTAGATTAGATTTTATGTACTCCTCTGGATGCTCTGAAACTCTCTCTGAAAGAGAGCCAGCTTTGCCCCCTGGGCCCTGTAGTTCTTGAGAGTATCAGTTTAAAACTGCTCACTGTGGTTGGCAACATGCTTTTACGATGATGTATAGGAAATATACTGTATGTCATTTTTTATATGATTGATATATTTGTAATATATTGCAGTATACAGTGTATTGATACATTTGTAATATATTGCAGTATACTGTGTATTGATACATTTGTAATATATTGCAGTATACAGTGTATTGATACATTTGTAATATATTGCAGTATACTGTGTATTGATACATTTGTAATATATTGCAGTATACAGGGTATATTGATTAAAGGGCCTGAGTTTAGGCCTGAGTGAGATGGGACTCATCTCTGACCCTCCCTTGCGTGATCTGTAAGGAGAATAATCGGATCGTCTCTCCACCTCCATGACGCTACTCCCTGTTCTAAGCACGCATCCGATTGGCTGCTCCGCCCACGTAGCCTGCACTTGTTCCAACGGTTTGTCATTCACAAAGTCAAGTGGAGCGGAATGTATTTTGGGTACAGTGTGAAGAGGGCCCCGTGCAGACGAGCACTCTCAAATGGGCCCCATTACAGTCTTTTTCTTTTTTTTTGAGGCCATAGTTTCAGATAATAGGCAGAGGCTCTTGTGAATATGGATGGAATTGATGGGCATTGCAGTGCCCTACAGCGTTATTAAACTTCGAAAGCCACTTAGAGGCTCAAATGCACTGCTGCCGTGGGGCTGATGGTTTTTAATGGGCCGAGCTGAACAAAGTCAAGCCTAAGATTAGCAAACTCCAGCTCACGTATTCACATTGTGTTTTTGCATAGATTAAAGTGGAGTCACATGGAAGGCTGTTGGTAGTCTTAATTAACAAGCACCGAGTTTAGCCTGGGGCGGAACTAAATGTGCTCCGAGCCAGTGTTTATTTCGACCCGAGGGCCCGCTGCACACTTTAAGATTTAACTTCCTGCTGCTTTTAATGAATTGGGTTTGATTGCGCCGTTTGAAGAGTAACGTGTGTTTTAACAGCTGTTCTTGAGTTATTTGTGTTAAAGAAAGCTGCTGGCGGAGGTGTAAAGATGTTTTTAAGTGTGGGGATTTATTTAACGACACCACTTCCTTAAGTTTTGGGGCAGCTGTCTCAATGAATCTTGTTTGAAGATTGTGCTAGGCTCAAAAAATAGCCATTAGAGCCTTACACGAGCCTTACCCGAGCCTTACACACGAGCCTTACCCGAGCCTTACACACGAGCCTTACCCGAGCCTTACACACGAGCCTTACCCGAGCCTTACACACGAGCCTTACCCGAGCCTTACATGAGCCTTACACACGAGCCTTACCCGAGCCTTACACACGAGCCTTACCTGAGCCTTACACATGAGCCTTACCCGAGCCTTACAAGTAGCAGCCTTACAGATGATATCAGGCCCACATGCGTCCTCATTTGAGAAACTCTGTGCAGACTTGTGAGAGAGGGCTGGCCTGAGGAATCCCTGACCCCTGACCCTTGACCCCAGACCCATACTGTGGGTCAGATCTTTTGTGTTAAGTTCCAGTTGGGGCAGGGGAGTTATTTGTGAGGCTAACATAAGAGCGAAGTTTGTGTCTCCAAGGAAACCCAGAAATCACACAGGTCCCATCTCCAGGTGGGAGGGGGGGTGTAATTTCACAAACATGTGCTTGGAGGCACGTCACTTGGACTTTGTGTTTTACCGCCTCCTGGCTGTGCTGTGGGTACTCACAGCATTCTCCACCTCACACACGGACAGAGAGGGACACAGACAGACAGACAGACAGACAGATTAGCATCTTCTCTATGTTCTTTCTCTTCCAAGGCCCAGGTAGCCTCAGTCACTGAAAAGCCCTTGAAGCCTCATTATTTATCTCTGTGCCTGTATCTGCTCACGGTGCCGAGCGCTAAATATGCGCCATCAGCCCTGCCGACGCATATCAGCCTGCACGAGGGGGATAGAGGATGAGCTGTAGCCCTGCCAGGGCCAGGTTTGTCCCTGTGTGAAAGATTGGGGGGGGCTGTGCGCCATGTGCCTGAAGCGGCCAGATAGGCGCGTCCTGCTGCTGTGCTCATTGGAGGAGAAAATTGGGCCGTCTGTGACACGCGCTAACGGGGCGAGGTCACCTGCTCGCCTTACCTGGGTCCTGGCGCCATACCTGAGCGCCACGCCCCCCCTCCCCCCCCTCGGAGAGCCGGACAGGTGTCGCTCTAATCGCCCCCGCCGGGCACATCAAACAGAGTTCTGACACAGAAAAACAATCCTCGCCCGGCAAGGCCATATTCAGCGCACGACTTTTATCTTTTATTTTTAACCCTCATGTTATGCTGACATTTTATGACACCTTTTATGTTTGGGGTGAAATTGACCCCAAAAGTTTAAACTGACATAAAAGTATTGTAATAGAAACTACGCTTTCTGTTTCACCTTTTGTGTCCCCCCCAAATTGACTCGCCTTTTATCCCTAAATATTTAACATTTTTGATGAAACATCTCATTTTAGAGCCTGCGGTAAGGGAAAGTGTGTGAACTTTAAAACCTGCATAGGAAAGTGCCACCAGAATTACCCACAAAAACAAAAAGCTTGGATACTCTCTTACATTTATGCAGCTGCCCCAGAAATAGCTGCACACAACATCAAGGTCGGTACAGGACTTTGAAAACATAGCATTATTTATACTGCACTTTTATTATTTAATTCAAACAAATTAGGAAAAGTGATATAGTGTCACGATTAAAAAATAAGCTTAACTGGTTTTTCGGAGACGTCAAACATTGAATTGGGTCAAATTGACCCGGAACACAATGTGAGGGTTGAATAATACCCTCCTGCTTTTTTTTCCTCACCTTGTTATACAGGTGTGACGCTTACCTGCAAACAAGTTTGGTTCCATGAGTGGTCGCTGCTATTGTGTTTTTGGGGTGTAGGAGCAGTTTTCGGTGCTCAGCAGTGAGCCCTCCACCCCACCCTGCCAGGTTTTGGACACTTGACACAAATTTAAAACCATTTAAACTCATCTTCTCACTTTAATGGCCGCACAGCCTTCAGTTCACTTAAGTGCAGCAGTGTAGTATATGGGTTAGGGAACTGGGCTTGGAGCTCAGAGGTTGCCGGTTCAATTCACAGTTGGGGACAACTGTGTACCCTTGTGTCCTGTTGTACCCTGGAGAGCAAAGGTGCTCAACCTGAATTGATTCAGTAAATTATCCAGCTGTATAAATACAATAAAAGATGTGGTTAAAAAATTTGAAAGTATGGTACGTAAGTCCATCTAGATAAGGGTGTCAACAACATGCCTAAATTTAAATGTCAAATGTATTTATTCTTTTGTGGGTCGGTTTTAAACGGGTGTAAATGATACAGGCTATACGACACCCTGAGGCTTGTATCATGCCAATGTTATAACTGCTAGAATCTCATTGCCCCTCCCACCTTCCCAGCAGCCTCTGCTCTCTGCAGCTGGCATGAGCAGTCAGTTGATACGGAGACAGGGGGCGTGACGCGGAGAGCCCACACCGCGGGTTACCCAGTGGCCAGAGAAACGTCACGTCACGGTAGGAGAAGGTAAGACGACTTTCGGTGTGAACTCGCCTTGAGAAGGGTGCGAAGTCACGGGCGATTTTCCGCTCCGCTCCGACCGTCTCTTCAGGCTATTCTCTACCGCAGTCAGTCAAGATTCACACTTTAGATTCTGTGCTGTTCAGCCCAACCTTGCAGGCTTTGATGCTTCCGTGTGGCATTTGAGATGATCATTTAGCAATGCAGGGTGCGCTTGTTTCTCTGTTGCGTGTATTTCGGCAGGTAGATATTTAAAATTATTAACATTTTGACACAATAACTACCGTAGTGAGTTCAGAGAGAAAGCAGCGGCCAAGCCCATTTCCCACAATGCTGTTCTGCAGCCCCCAGCTGAGATAGCGCTTTCCTCTGTGAGCGTGGCTGTAATTCTCTCGCTGCATTGTGGGAAATAGAACTAGTAATTAAGCCTACAGGTGCCCCATCGCTTCCTTTTTCCTTCTCTCACTTTCTTTATTTATTATTTGTCATTTCATATTTTTCAGTCATTAAAATAATAAAAAATGAATTCCTTAAAGGCAACTCATCACATTGTTTAAAAAAAGAAATAAATAAAACATTCAGAAGTGAAACTTTTTGAAATCCTGGCGTTAAGAGACGTTCTCTCCCCGTCTTCGTCACACCAGATTTGGAATGCCTTTATCGCCTCTGCCGCGCGGCATGGCGCCGTCCCCCCAGTTCGGCGCAGGCCCTCATTTTCCTGGCTTGGAGAGCGAGTCTGCCTGCCTCTGATGAGCCTCTAAGCTTGATTGGCAGGCTGTGGCGGATGAGCCCGTGTCGTTCGGTTCAGGGAGCGAGTCCCTCCGCAATTACAAAACCTGCTCCCCTTCCCAGAATTCATTGCCCTCTAACTGTCACTCACTCAGGGTCACGCCCCACCCCCCTCCCCAGCCGCCATATGCAAATAGCCAGCCTTTGTTGTGTTGCGCGGCGGCTCGGCCCTGCGGTGGTGGTGACTGTCGCGGCGGGAAAGAGACGCCATTGATTGGGAGGGGGGGGGGGGGGCGGGTGGGCTTAATGCAGTTATCAACTTTGCACAGAGCCCCAGGAATGTACAGCGTCTGCCCTGATCAGACCGGCCCCGCGGGCTGTCAGGTATTGAGCTCCGTGTCGGCGCTGCACGCTCCCACAGCCCTCGTCTTCCTCACCACAGGATATCACAGTTTTATAAACCTGTAAAATATGGGGGCACTATTTTATTGTATTTTTTCCTCTTTATCTTTTTCCAGGCAGCTGCGATTGAGATAGAGATTCTCATTCTCACGGCTGTGAAGGAGTCTTAAATTATTTTACCAGTAAAAACTTGCATGAAAATACCAGTGATCCTCAACCCTGATCATTTCAGTTTAATATCAGCCACTGATTCACACCCATTAAAGGCAGGTGAGCTCACCATGTAATCATAAAACCCGCAGATCGTGCAGCTCTCCAGGAGCAGGGCTTGGGCTGCGGATCGCTGTGTCTGTCCCCAACACGGGGGCATGAAGGCCTGCGGTGTGCGTTTGTGTTTTACCTGTTAAGGTGTGCGTTTGTGTTTTACCTGTTCAGGTGTGCGTTTGTGTTTTACCTGTTCAGGTGTGTGGGTTCTTTACCTAAACAGGGACTGAAATGAAGCGCTGGTGTAGAAGCGCACCTGAAAGCAGCTCACCTGAAAGCAGCTCATGATGTGGCCTGCCAGGGCTCCATTCTGACACCTGTGTGTGCAAGCTTTCCAGATCATGAATCCAGGGCCAATACAAAGGGGCGGGGCCATTGTGGAGGGGCGACGGGAGGCTCGTGCTGAGAGGTGCGGCTAGTGCTGAGGGGCGGGGCCAAAGTGAAAGGGAGGGGCGAGTGCTGAGGGGCGGAGCCAGAGCGAAGGGGCGGGGCCAGTGTGGAGGGGTGGGACAAGCCTGGCTGGGTTCAGTGCACTTCCAGCGGTGTGAAATGGTTGATATATTGACTTGAATCAGTCTCAATACAGTGTCTTTAGTTTTGTGCGCTGAGCCAATAAATTGCTTGATGTTTTTTTTTATGACGTTTTCAGCACTGTGTTTCCTCTTTTATTGCTGATGGGGTTGTGTCAATCAGTGGTGTGTGCGTGCGCGTTTGTCTGTGTCTGAGAGTGTGGGATTGTGTGCACCTCTCCTTGAACAAGATGTTTGATGAGCAGTGCTGATAATATGGCACCATGTACGTGTGTGTACGTGTGTGTGTGTGTGTGTGTGTGTGTGTGTGTGTGTGTGTACGTGTGTGTGTGTATGTTTTTCTCTCCCTCGCTCCCTGTGGGCTGAGAGGTGTATAAAAAATGAGACATCACACCGCCAGGTCTCCCATCTCATTTGCTGTTGCCGGGAGACGTTCCGACCCCCCTGGCAACCTATGCTGTTCCCTCTACCTCTCTTACTCCCTCCAGGCTCAGTACCCCCCCCCCATACACACTCCCCTTCTCTTAACCCCCCCTCCCCAAACCATCCCACAGCAGACAGAAACAGATGTGTGTGCTTCTCTCAGAGAGAGCTCTGCTGTGACATCAGCACCCTGTGACATCACCGCCCTGTGGCTCCATTAACCCACAAGTGGGCCTATTACCTGTTGCTCCGCCCCCTCAGATCAAACTCCCACAAAAGGCTGTCGGACGGCCAGGAGTGAAGTGCAGCATCCACAGGGCGGCCGATTCTGGAGCCATATCCCCCTGCGCAGCCAGTGGGCGCGATCCCTGCTATGGACGCTACGCGCCTTCCCCGTTACCCTGTCTGCTTTCTACCTGTTTGAATATAGCAAAAAAAATGTGCTCTCCTTTTACAAAAAATAACCAAACACTGCTGGATCACAGTGCAGTAACTCTGCTGATGCATTGTGTGAAACCATTCGTGTGTGTGTGTGTGTGTGTGTGTGTGTGTGTGTGTGTGTGTGTGTGTGCGTGTGTGCGTGCGTGCATTTACCTTCGCAGAAAGAAAGGGAGAGAGAAAAAGAAAGAGGGAGAGAGAGATCATTGTTTCCATGGCCCAAAATTGTTCCTTAACAAATGAAAAACTGCTAATCCAAACTTTGTCCGGCGCTGCAGTTGAAAGCCGACCTCCATAGAGGGGGACCCACACGATCACTCATTGTTTAGTTACTGTCAGAGATTAGCGGGGATTACCCTTCAATCCCTTTGGTTACTTGGCTAATCCCAGCGTCTCAGCCCAATGTTTCATGTGTATTAGTTGGGGAGGAAGCTCACTGCCACTCCACAAAAAAATAAAAGCAAAAACACCAAGATGCTGGGTTCCATTATAGAAATGAAACGTACTGAAATAAATACAAATTTCAAGATACTACAACACTTTAGAATATATGGGGAAATGATGCTAATTATTTCCGCTTTCAGATAATTAAATATATAATTTGTTTCTAAATGTACTGCTTTTTCCATATATTGCAGTATGTTCCATATATTCTACTCTCTCAGTATAGACTGTGCTTATTATAGTATAGACTGTGCTTAAAACAGCCTGGGTTTACTCTTTCTGTAGACTGTGCTGGCAGCATGCACTGAGGATTTGTGGAAAATGTAGTTTGGAGTGCCCTGTGAGCTCACACACTTTCAGTTATTCAAAGAGACGTTTCTCTGGGGTGCGCTGGTTTCAGTGAGGAGTTATCTGAGGTTGGCTTGGTGAGAAAGTGCCGCAGGGCCGGCCGATGGACCCTGCTTTGATCATTTATACAGGCTAAATGGGTTCATCAGTATCTACAGCGCTGTTTGAGTTCTGTCAGTATCTACAGCGCTGTTTGAGTTCTGTCAGTATCTACAGCGCTGTTTGAGTTCTGTCAGTATCTACAGCGCTGTTTGAGTTCTGTCAGTATCTACAGCGCTGTTTGAGTTCTGTCAGTATCTACAGCGCTGTTTGAGTTCTGTCAGTATCTACAGCGCTGTTTGAGTTCTGTCAGTATCTACAGCGCTGTTTGAGTTCTGTCAGTATCTACAGCGCTGTTTGAGTTCTGTCAGTATCTACAGCGCTGTTTGAGTTCTGTCAGTATCTACAGCACTGTTCACCTACTTTGGCTGTTGGGTGAATTTCTGCAAGTGTCTACATTTATAAAACGTATGACAAGGATACTCACTCAAATCTGGCCCTCGAGGCCAGTAGTGCTGCAGGTTTCCTTTTATTCCTAGTTAATTGATCGATTAATTCTTCTGATTGGTCAGAGATTTAACTCACCTGGGGCCATGATTGTATAAAAAGTTCTGAGCAGAAAAATGCCCTCAGAAAGCTGCGTAAGCGAGTTTCCACGCAGAAATTCAGATGTATAATATAACACGTGCTGTGAGAATCTGCGTACCTCTGCACACGATGGACACCGTATATACGCAGTGTTTGGAGACCGTGTGATATAGCGACACCGTGACAGAAAGGCAGAGGGAGAAAACGCAAAAAAAAAAAGCAGATTTCCGACTTTCACCCTGAGCGTTCTTTTACGCATTCTTTTACTCAATAGTTTTATGCATGTGGGCCCTGGTGTCCCAGGTTCCTGATTCGGGGGGTGAATGAAAACCAGCAGTATTTCTGGCCCCTGACATTAGAGCAGGGGTTGAGGGTCAATGTGTGATTCAGTGGAAGGCCACAAAATCTGTGCAAAAAAAACAAAAGAATACTAATAAAAGCCAGAAGAATATTACGTAGCCTAATTTCCTGTGAATTACAGTCAGTTATCAGAGTGAAGCGTTACCCTGTCCTCTGCAGCATTGCTCTTTAGAACTGAGCAAGCGTTTACTGTTGGAAACATGATCCTAATGTTTAATGCTCAAAGGTGGTAAAAAAAACTCAACAATTTGAACACTTACAGGTTAAATGAGAATGCAATGTAATGCACATTTTGAGTAAAAATGGAAAAAGTGCTGGAATGAAATGGAGCTGAATTATAATGAATGGTGGAAACTCACAGCAAATGTGATTTAGGAGAGAATTTACACGCCTGCTTTTCCTCCCCAAAACTCCCTTTTATCCCTGACAGAAATTTCCATCGGCACGGGAATTGTGGAGGGGAAGATCTTAATTTTTTTTATCAGCCGTAAGTAGCCGAAGCCCTGGACAGCTTATGAGATGAAAGAGCTCTGCATGTGTGTGTGTGTGTGTGTGTGTGTGTGTGTGTGTGTGTGTGTGTGTGTGTGTGTGTGTGCGTGCATGTGTGTGTGTGTGTGCATGTGTGTGCATGTACGTGCGTGGGCGAGAGAGACAGAAAAATGCATTGTTGGGAAACAGTCCACATATTTCGGCATTGTGCAGCGTGTTTCTTTGCCGTAAGGGCTAGAGCTTCATTCACACGTTCCATTGAAGCTGGAGGCCGGTAGCATGTGGAGGGGATTAGCGGACCTTTAAAGAGATGGAACTGGCCCAGGCAGGCCGGGCGGGCGGGCGGGCTCACTCTACTGCCGTCTGTGTGTGTGTCTGGCCTGATGGATCTCAGCCCTGTTAATAAATGACCAGGATGAGCCGAGATCCGTTTGCGACGGCACACTCTAACGCTAACGCTACCGGGCCTTTTTACAGTCCCATCTCCCTGACATTTACGGCTGTGTGTATCTTATCGATCGGAAACGTGGCCGCCTTATGAATAAAAATGGCATCTTCCGCCCGTATTTTGTCGATAAGCTTTACACTAGAGCTGCTGAAGGAGTGTGTAATGAACACAGATTACAGTGCGAGTCTAAATTTAGAGGAGCCGCCCCGCAGTGATGAATGTGCCTTGGGACACTAGGACTGCTGGAGACCTGGGGAGACGCATGTGCGCAGAATGGAGAGGCCGCGCTGTTTCACACCCCTGCTTCTCAAACACAGGCCTGTTTCAGTAACATGGTTACTGTGTAAACCTAGCCTTTCAGCTAATGCTAAACCTGTGCTAAAGCCCTCATGTTAGCTACAGATTAGCTAAATGATAATAGGGAGGTAATGGGGAATCTACTGGGTAAATACTGGGTTGGATGATAAACAGGATATGAAACTAACTTCTTCACCCACTGGCCAGATTGGCTTGTGGATTCTATAAATCACCAGCCATTTTCAACATTTTACCAGTCACATTACCTTTTACAATATAACACAACCTGGCTGGTTACCGGCCAAAGTGGCTGCTAGAGTAAAACTCTTACCAGCCACAATAACATTTTTACCAGCATTTGACTGGTGGTGGGTGTTAATTTCACACCCTGATTACTGGTCATAGTAGCCCAGTGTGTTAGGCAGATAGTATACTTTTGTGTGTATAACCAGCCTATGAGCCGCTGCAGTTGCAGTGTTATGAGGTTTGTCACAGTGCCCCCTGGCTGTAACCTCCGTACTTACAGGCAGGCAGATTCTCACTGGGGGCAGACCACAGCAGTCACACACAATGACAGGTGCAGACGCTGTAGAAATTCAGCAATTTGCCCCCCTCCCTCCCTCCCTGCACCTCAGAGTGAGGTGCTGACTCTGTTGTACGACTCGTTCTTTTCTGACCTGCGGTCCGTGTCTCTCACTCAAGCTTACATTAAATTGGTGAGTTAAATGTGGATGAGCCCCACGCCTGCCCCCTGGTGGTGAGGTGGGCTATTGACGGCTCTGCCCTGGCCAGCTGCTGCTCCCAGCAGAGTAAATCTGGGAGGCAGGTGAGCACTTACCCCTCCCCCCCCCCCAGCCCAAAGTTCCCACCACGGTGATAACGTGCAGAGAGAGATGCGGTTTCTACGGCAACGCTAAGCCCGGGCCCGGCGATGCCGCTCAGTGAGATAATGTACAATGTACAATACTTGTACAATGACAATAAAGATCATTCATTCATTCATTCATTCATAAGCGGTTTTTGGGTGGAAGCGGCCGAGCCGTCGCTTACGGTGTGAATGGAAACGGGCTGCGGGGGTGGCACTTGTGCGTTCATATCTGCAGCCTGCACACGCCGTGAAGCACGCCGATCATCCCGCGTGTTGGTAGCGTGTGTGTGTGCAAACGCGTGTCGTTTACCGCTTCGCTGGCGGCTCATCCTCGAGGAAAACTCACGCAGAGCGTGATTGGCTCTCACCGGAATCACAGTCTCAATAGGAAGCTGTACAGTGACAGGGGTCCATGCTCATATGTACAAGTTAATCATGGTCATATACAGTATACGAGTGAATCATGGTCACATACAGTATACGAGTGAATCATGGTCATATACAGTATATGAGTGAATCATGTTCATATACAGTATACGAGTGAATCATGGTCATATACAGTATACGAGTGAATCATGGTCACATACAGTATACGAGTGAATCATGGTCATATACAGTATATGAGTGAATCATGTTCATATACAGTATACGAGTGAATCATGGTCATATACAGTATACGAGTGAATCATGGTCATATACAGTATATGAGTGAATCATGGTCATATAAAATATACGAGTGAATCATGTTCATATACAGTATACGAGGGAATCATGTTCATATGTACGAGTTGATCATGGTCATATACAGTATACGAGTGAATCGTGTTCATATGTACGAGTTGATCATGGTCATATACAGTATACGAGTGAATCATGGTCATATACAGTATATGAGTGAATCATGTTCATATACAGTATACGAGTGAATCATGGTCATATACAGTATACGAGTGAATCATGGTCATATACAGTATATGAGTGAATCATGGTCATATAAAATATACGAGTGAATCATGTTCATATACAGTATACGAGGGAATCATGTTCATATGTACGAGTTGATCATGGTCATATACAGTATACGAGTGAATCGTGTTCATATGTACGAGTTGATCATGGTCATATACAGTATACGAGTGAATCATGGTCATATACAGTATATGAGTGAATCATGTTCATATACAGTATACGAGTGAATCATGGTCATATACAGTATACGAGTGAATCATGGTCATATACAGTATATGTGTGAATCATGGTCATATAAAGTATACGAGTGAATCATGTTCATATACAGTATACGAGTGAATCATGGTCATATACAGTATACGAGTGAATCATGTTCATATGTCCGAGTTGATCATGGTCATATACAGTATACGAGTGAATCGTGTTCATATGTACGAGTTGATCATGGTCATATACAGTATACGAGTGAATCGTGTTCATATGTACGAGTTGATCATGGTCATATACAGTATACGAGTGAATCGTGTTCATATGTACGAGTTGATCATGGTCATATACAGTATACGAGTGAATCGTGTTCATATGTACGAGTTGATCATGGTCATATACAGTATACGAGTGAATCATGTTCATTTGTACGAGTTAATCATGGTCATATACAGTATACGAGTGAATCATGTTCAAATGCATTAGTTAATCATGGTCATATACAGTATATGAGTGAATCATGTTCATATGTATGAGTGAATCATGTTCATATGTATGAGTGAATCATGTGCTTAAGTTAATGCTTGTACAGTCAAATCAAGTGCGACAGGCTCCCTCTCTCTGCCTTTGTGACAGGCGGGTTCAATAGTGTTCCCATATCAGGGCTATGCTTTTGTTGTGTGGAAACCCAGTGGAAAAATATCACCATATAAAACGAACCTTCCCTGCTCTGGCATTGATGCGACTTGTTCATGACCTCATGGGCATTGAAAAGTGTTTATAATTTTTTGTGGCACCAAAAACATGCAAGGAAATCAATCTTTTCAAGCTGCAACCCAAATGTTGCACTGTCATGTACCTTCGTTCTTTAATGTTAAAGTTTGAGTTCAGCTGCCACAGTGAGATCACCGCTCTGCCTTCCAGAGGTACCTCTGATGCATGACGGAAAGGCTTTTGTGAAAAGCACAAACAAAGTCAACAGTTTGGAGTCTGCTGATGCCCTTTGGAGCAGAGTAATATCAAATGAACAAAGAGCATCCTCTCCCACTGCTGCTGGCTGCAGTACATGGTGGCGTGCATGTTTTACTTTGTCCTTTTGCTTGGCTTTGATCTTGTATAGTTTCTGTCTTGTGTTTAACAGCGTGGAATTATAAAGGCCTTTTGTCTTTTTTGTGATATTTTCATCAGTATTCTCTGAGTCAAACCTGGTAATACAGGGTAAAATATGACTGAACCTGGTAATACAGGGTAAAATATAACTGAACCTGGTAATACAGGGTAAAATATAACTGAACCTGGTAATACAGGGTAAAATATAACAACCTGATAATACAGGGTAAAATATAACTGAACCTGGTAATACAGGGTAAAATATAACTGAACCTGGTAATACAGGGTAAAATATAACTGAACCTGGTAATACAGGGTAAAATATAACTGAACCTGGTAATACAGGGTAAAATATAACTGAACCTGGTAATACAGGGTAAAATATGACTGAACCTGGTAATACAGGGGAAAATATATGACTGAACCTGGTAATACAGGGTAAAATATAACTGAACCTGGTAATACAGGGTAAAATATAACTGAACCTGGTAATACAGGGTAAAATATGACTGAACCTGGTAATACAGGGTAAAATATGACTGAACCTGGTAATACAGGGTAAAATATAACTGAACCTGGTAATACAGGGTAAAATATAACTGAACCTGGTAATACAGGGTAAAATATAACTGAACCTGGTAATACAGGGTAAAATATAACTGAACCTGGTAATACAGGGTAAAATATAACTGAACCTGGTAATACAGGGTAAAATATAACTGAACCTGGTAATACAGGGTAAAATATAACTGAACCTGGTAATACAGGGTAAAATATAACTGAACCTGGTAATACAGGGTAAAATATGACTGAACCTGGTAATACAGGGTAAAATATAACTGAACCTGGTAATACAGGGTAAAATATGACTGAACCTGGTAATACAGGGTAAAATATGACTGAACCTGGTAATACAGGGTAAAATATGACTGAACCTGGTAATACAGGGTAAAATATGACTGAACCTGGTAATACAGGGTAAAATATAACTGAACCTGGTAATACAGGGTAAAATATGATTGAACCTGGTAATACAGGGTAAAATATAACTGAACCTGGTAATACAGGGTAAAATATAACTGAACCTGGTAATACAGGGTAAAATATGACTGAACCTGGTAATACAGGGTAAAATATAACTGAACCTGGTAATACAGGGTAAAATATGACTGAACCTGGTAATACAGGGTAAAATATAACTGAACCTGGTAATACAGGGTAAAATATAACTGAACCTGGTAATACAGGGTAAAATATAACTGAACCTGGTAATACAGGGTAAAATATGACTGAACCTGGTAATACAGGGTAAAATATAACTGAACCTGGTAATACAGGGTAAAATATGACTGAACCTGGTAATACAGGGTAAAATATGACTGAACCTGGTAATACAGGGTAAAATATAACTGAACCTGGTAATACAGGGTAAAATATAACTGAACCTGGTAATACAGGGTAAAATATGACTGAACCCGGTAATACAGGGTAAAATATAACTGAACCTGGTAATACAGGGTAAAATATAACTGAACCTGGTAATACAGGGTAAAATATAACTGAACCTGGTAATACAGGGTAAAATATAACTGAACCTGGTAATACAGGGTAAAATATAACTGAACCTGGTAATACAGGGTAAAATATGACTGAACCTGGTAATACAGGGTAAAATATAACTGAACCTGGTAATACAGGGTAAAATATAACTGACCCTGGTAATACAGGGTAAAATATAACTGAACCTGGTAATACAGGGTAAAATATAACTGACCCTGGTAATACAGGGTAAAATATAACTGAACCTGGTAATACAGGGTAAAATATAACTGAACCTGGTAATACAGGGTAAAATATGACTGAACCTGGTAATACAGGGTAAAATATAACTGAACCTGGTAATACAGGGTAAAATATGACTGAACCTGGTAATACAGGGTAAAATATAACTGAACCTGGTAATACAGGGTAAAATATAACTGAACCTGGTAATACAGGGTAAAATATAACAACCTGATAATACAGGGTAAAATATAACTGAACCTGGTAATACAGGGTAAAATATAACTGAACCTGGTAATACAGGGTAAAATATAACTGAACCTGGTAATACAGGGTAAAATATAACTGAACCTGGTAATACAGGGTAAAATATAACTGAACCTGGTAATACAGGGTAAAATATAACTGAACCTGGTAATACAGGGTAAAATATAACTGAACCTGGTAATACAGGGTAAAATATGACTGAACCTGGTAATACAGGGTAAAATATGACTGAACCTGGTAATACAGGGTAAAATATAACTGAACCTGGTAATACAGGGTAAAATATGACAACCTGGTAATACAGGGTAAAATATAACTGAACCTGGTAATACAGGGTAAAATATAACTGAACCTGGTAATACAGGGTAAAATATGACTGAACCTGGTAATACAGGGTAAAATATAACTGAACCTGGTAATACAGGGTAAAATATAACTGAACCTGGTAATACAGGGTAAAATATAACTGAACCTGGTAATACAGGGTAAAATATGACTGAACCTGGTAATACAGGGTAAAATATAACTGAACCTGGTAATACAGGGTAAAATATAACTGAACCTGGTAATACAGGGTAAAATATAACTGAACCTGGTAATACAGGGTAAAATATAACTGAACCTGGTAATACAGGGTAAAATATAACTGAACCTGGTAATACAGGGTAAAATATAACTGAACCTGATAATACAGGGTAAAATATAACTGAACCTGGTAATACAGGGTAAAATATAACTGAACCTGGTAATACAGGGTAAAATATAACTGAACCTGGTAATACAGGGTAAAATATAACTGAACCTGGTAATACAGGGTAAAATATGACTGAACCTGGTAATACAGGGTAAAATATAACTGAACCTGGTAATACAGGGTAAAATATAACTGAACCTGGTAATACAGGGTAAAATATGACTGAACCTGGTAATACAGGGTAAAATATGACTGAACCTGGTAATACAGGGTAAAATATAACTGAACCTGGTAATACAGGGTAAAATATAACTGAACCTGGTAATACAGGGTAAAATATGACTGAACCTGGTAATACAGGATAAAATATAACTGAACCTGGTAATACAGGGTAAAATATGACTGAACCTGGTAATACAGGGTGAAATATAACTGAACCTGGTAATACAGGGTAAAATATAACTGAACCTGGTAATACAGGGTAAAATATGACTGAACCTGGTAATACAGGGTAAAATATAACTGAACCTGGTAATACAGGGTAAAATATAACTGAACCTGGTAATACAGGGTAAAATATAACTGAACCTGGTAATACAGGGTAAAATATGACTGAACCTGGTAATACAGGGTAAAATATAACTGAACCTGGTAATACAGGGTAAAATATAACTGAACCTGGTAATACAGGGTAAAATATAACTGAACCTGGTAATACAGGGTAAAATATGACTGAACCTGGTAATACAGGGTAAAATATAACTGAACCTGGTAATACAGGGTAAAATATGACTGAACCTGGTAATACAGGGTAAAATATAACTGAACCTGGTAATACAGGGTAAAATATAACTGAACCTGGTAATACAGGGTAAAATATAACTGAACCTGGTAATACAGGGTAAAATATAACTGAACCTGGTAATACAGGGTAAAATATAACTGAACCTGGTAATACAGGGTAAAATATAACTGAACCTGGTAATACAGGGTAAAATATAACTGAACCTGATAATACAGGGTAAAATATAACTGAACCTGGTAATACAGGGTAAAATATAACTGAACCTGGTAATACAGGGTAAAATATAACTGAACCTGGTAATACAGGGTAAAATATAACTGAACCTGGTAATACAGGGTAAAATATGACTGAACCTGGTAATACAGGGTAAAATATGACTGAACCTGGTAATACAGGGTAAAATATAACTGAACCTGGTAATACAGGGTAAAATATAACTGAACCTGGTAATACAGGGTAAAATATGACTGAACCTGGTAATACAGGGTAAAATATGACTGAACCTGGTAATACAGGGTAAAATATAACTGAACCTGGTAATACAGGGTAAAATATAACTGAACCTGGTAATACAGGGTAAAATATGACTGAACCTGGTAATACAGGGTAAAATATAACTGAACCTGGTAATACAGGGTAAAATATGACTGAACCTGGTAATACAGGGTGAAATATAACTGAACCTGGTAATACAGGGTAAAATATAACTGAACCTGGTAATACAGGGTAAAATATGACTGAACCTGGTAATACAGGGTAAAATATGACTGAACCTGGTAATACAGGGTAAAATATAACTGAACCTGGTAATACAGGGTAAAATATAACTGAACCTGGTAATACAGGGTAAAATATGACTGAACCTGGTAATACAGGGTAAAATATGACTGAACCTGGTAATACAGGGTAAAATATAACTGAACCTGGTAATACAGGGTAAAATATAACTGAACCTGGTAATACAGGGTAAAATATGACTGAACCTGGTAATACAGGGTAAAATATGACTGAACCTGGTAATACAGGGTAAAATATGACTGAACCTGGTAATACAGGGTAAAATATAACTGAACCTGGTAATACAGGGTAAAATATGACTGAACCTGGTAATACAGGGTAAAATATGACTGAACCTGGTAATACAGGGTAAAATATGACTGAACCTGGTAATACAGGGTAAAATATGACTGAACCTGGTAATACAGGGTAAAATATAACTGAACCTGGTAATACAGGATAAAATATAACTGAACCTGGTAATACAGGGTAAAATATGATTGAACCTGGTAATACAGGGTAAAATATAACTGAACCTGGTAATACAGGGTAAAATATAACTGAACCTGGTAATACAGGGTAAAATATAACTGAACCTGGTAATACAGGGTAAAATATGACTGAACCTGGTAATACAGGGTAAAATATGACTGAATAATATTTACTGTGAGATGTTTCAGAGATTTTTCTGGTTAAATTTGGATAAAACTTGAGTCTCTCTTTATCCAAGGTTATAACCGTGAGTCTTATGTATTCAGCCTTTGTTTATTCGCTTGATGGAAAGCAGTTTGAGGATCATGTGTGAAAAGCACTTTATAACAAAGTTCTTATTTTGCATCAGTGTTTTCCAGCTTTTCAGAATGTGTCGTGCTGGAGAGGTGTGTGTGTGTGTGTGTGTGTGTCTGTGTGTGTGTGTGTGTGTGTGTGTGTGTGTGTGTGTGTGTGTGTATGTGTCATTGTGTGTGTTTGTGTCAGTGTGTGTGTTTGTGTCAGTGTGTGTGTATGTGTGTGTGAATGGAGTCACAGGGGATGATGTTGAGATGAACACTAGTCAGTGTTTCACAGCCTGATGCTGTCCTTCACAGCTGGAAGCCAACGGCTCATCACCTCCCGTTCCCTTGGGGATTATTTTTGGGCTGTTGCGGGGGGCAGGGGGGTGGTAGAGATGCAGTGGTGCTGTGCAGCACGGCACAAAGTAAGCTTGCTTTTACTTGCTATTTTTTTTCTAAAGTGAAAAGATTAGCGGTGGAAAAATAAAAAATCTGCAAACTTTGCTGCAGAATCCCAGCAAATGCACACAGACGGAGAAATGGGACCGCATGGTGAAAGGATGCTGAAAGATTTCTACCTTTCCTGGTTCCTCAGCTTGGTGCACAATATGCACAGGGAAACAACCTTTTGTCTGCATCTTTTCATTAAATTTTTTATCCAACCGTGCGTACTGTGTTTTATAACTTAACAACTAATAAAGTTCAAAGCCCCATGTAACTAAAACCATTGTGCTATGTTGGTAAAAATATTGTAAAGTGTATTACAGCCTTACCATAAGAAAGTAAACCGCAGAACAATTTGACCCTGGAAGGCTACAGTATTCTGATTGGCCACACGGAGCACCAGAGATCTACAGTGGGCAGACTGATCCTCATGGAAATACAGCATGTATACTGCATGTAGACAAAAGACAGATGTATGTTTCTGGAGTGGTAGACCAGTAGAAGGAGTTGTGCATTTCTTGTGACTCTTGGAGTGGATTGTACCTGAAATATTCGATTATGTATAATTCTGTCTATCCAAAGAGTGGAGCACAGGACAACCAATGTGCAGTAAAGTTTATCAAAATATATTGTTTTGTGTTTTGAACAAATTTATACTTGGCTTGTTCTATTATGTGAGGTTCTATTTTGTCATTGACCTTGGAGAGAACCACTGGCCCATGAGCCTCACTCGCCTTGACGGCAAAATGCGGCAAAAAACATTCGATTGAAATTCCACGTTCGTGCCTTCCCATTTCACCTTTCCCTTTGGGGGGGGGGGGGGGGGGGGGTTTGACGCGGCTCTTATAGCGGACTGCTGGCGCTGACAGTTTTATGTTGCTGCATTTTATAAGCCATTTATGCAGATGTGACTTTGACAGAGGCTAGCTCAGAGGGACATTAGCAATGTACCTACCCCCCCCATACAGGAACCCCTTCACCTGCAGAGCCAGAGCCCATATAGCCCATATAGCCTGAGTGTGCTTTACATCAGCCTCAGCTCCCAGGCCTTAAACGCGCATTCCCCTGCCTTGGGTTGCCTGATAAGACTGTCTGACTGATGGGAATTATAATGGGTCCATTTCTGAGTGTTCGCCGGTGGCGGTCGTCGTGACCGGTTGATGGTGTTGTTAATTTTATTTGATAACGAGGCTTTGCCTGCCTGGAGGATTGCAGAGGTGTTAACCAAGGGCTTCCAGGTGCCGCCGTTCAGCAGAGCAGAGATATTGGGCAACTCAGACCAGGCAACAGGATGCAGAGCATCAAGAATCAGGCATGGCGGTATCGTGGCGGTATCGTTCCTGATTTTTATATAGTTTGTGTGTGGTGGTATTGTTCCTAGGGTGGTGCGGGTTGATATCAGGCAGTGTGTGTTTTAGGGTGGTGCAGGTTTATATCATGCAGTGTGTGTTTTTAGGGTGGTGTTGTGTGCTATCAGGCAGTGCGGGTTGATATCATGCAGTGCGGGTTGATATCGTGCAGTTGATATAGGGCAGTGCGGGTTGATATAGGGCAGTGCGAGTTGATATCGGGGAGTGCAGCTTGATATCGGGCAGTGCGAGTTGATAGCAGACAGTGCAGTTGATATAAGGCAGTGCGGGTTGATATAGGGCAGTGCGGATTGATATAGGGCAGTGCGAGTTGATATCAGGCAGTGCGGGTTGATAGCAGATAGTGCGGGTTGATATTGGGCAGTGCGGGTTGATATCAGGCAGTGCGGGTTGATATCGGGCAGTGCGGGTTGATATCGGGCAGTGCGAGTTGATAGCAGACAGTGCGGGTTGATATAGGGCAGTGCGGATTGATATCAGGCAGTGCGGGTTGATATCGGGCAGTGCAGGTTGATATTGTGCAGTGCGGGTTGATATCAGGCAGTGCGGGTTGATATCAGGCAGTGCGGGTTGATATCAGGCAGTGCGGGTTGATATCGGGCAGTGCAGGTTGATATTGTGCAGTGCGGGTTGATATCAGGCAGTGCGGGTTGATATCAGGCAGTGCAGTTCTGGCCTCAGGGGGAGAATCCAAGCCCTTCTCGGCTGAAATGATTTCAGCTGGGCTCTGAAAGGCAACAGCTGTTGAGCACGCTGGCAGGTACAGTCACGGATAACCTGTTTATGCCGTTCAGAAAGCCCACGCATGCACCTGTCTTCACCCCCTGCCGACTCTCCCCCTCACACACAGGCGATGAGATCAGCAAGGACACCAAGGGAAACTATGTCTTCTTTTTTTCTTTCTTGTCTTTTTTTACTTCAAAATTTATTTGAGAAAGGACCGAGTAGATTCAGAGCGTGGGCGACATCGCCCTGTGTGTTTTCTCTTTGAATGCTGTGTTTGAACTCTTTTTTTCTGCTGAGCTGTGTTCTTTTAGACTGTTAAAGGAATGAGAATGTAGAGAATAGGGTTTCAAATTGAAAGGCACTGTGGCGGGTGAAAGAAACGGTAACAATGCTTGGGGCAAATTGGCTCGACTGAACCATATTATTAATATATACGTATTTCTTGAGAACTGAACATGAAAATTTGAAAGTTACATTAGTTTTCTATTCATAAAATCTTTAATTTCAGCTGTTTCTTAAAAATGGATGCTGTCCAAGAGTAGATGCCTTTCAAAATGACATCTCACAAATTATATTTTTATTGTCAACGAATGCCATTGTATGCACTGGAGTTCACTGGGCAGACTGCACACAGGACTGGCTCAGGGACGGCCTCATGTGCAATATGTGCAATATATATATATCGACATTGTACACAAAAATATTACTCAATAAAGATGTGTGTTTATTGCTCCCAATGAGCAGGCTAGCACCTTGCATGGTGGCTGCCGCCATTGGTGTGTGAATGTGTGTGTGAACGGGTGAGTGAGAGGCCATTGTAAAGCGCTTTGGATAAAGGCGCTATATAAGTGCAGTCCATTTACCATTTACCATTTACCAAAGAGACGGAAGTTAGAGAATAAAATTGAAATGGAGGCCTGATGAGAGAGGATGGAGCAGCGGGGGGATGAGGACCGAGTCCGATCAGCATCCGGCTAACATGGATTCAGCCCATGAGCCCTGAGCCAGAACCAGTGCCTGCCTGTTTCAGCTTATGGTTGTGGGGTGGCGGTTAAGATCACAAATACTGAATGTTCTAAACTGAACATTCTAATGCTGATGTAACAATCACTACTGGTAATGGAGTTCTAGAACACTGACGTTCCACAAAAACCTACTCTTGAAAGAGTTAAAGACTTGGAGAACTGATCCCACGTCAGCGGTTGCCGGGTTATGAGGGGTTGTGACGTGCCAGCGCTCGACAAACAGCGCCACCACACCACAGACCTGTCTCAGAGAAGTATGCGCTTGCCTGTCTGAGGGAAATGGAGAGGTTTTATATATAAAAAGAAGTGTAATTGTCTTGCACATTTTTAATGGAAGCTCTTTTCCCGTGCCCTGAAAGAGATGGGATTTATGGCGTATCTGTCGCGGCACTGTCACTCTCAGCAGTCGCTGCCAGGGTGAGATAAAATATGAAGACCGCAGCCTTGTGGGTAAATATGAAAGCTCAGTCAGCTCTTTGGCCTGAAGCCTTTAAAGTGTGTGTACAGCTGTCACAAGCTGCCCCTGTTCCTCCACACTCTGCACACTGTAATTAATGCAGGCATTAAGATGCTTAATGCTCCACTGTGTGTGTGCGTGTGTGTGTGTGTGTGTGTGTGTGCGCGTGTGTGCGCGTGTGTGCGTGTGTGTGCGTGTGTGTGTGTGCGCGTGCGCGCGTGTGTGTGTGTGTGTGCGCGTGTGTGCGCGTGTGTGCGCGTGTGTGTGTGTGTGTGTGTGTGTGTGTGTGCGCGTGAGTGTGTGCGCGTGTGTGTGTGTGTGTGTGTGTGTGTGTGTGTGCGTGTGTGTGTGTGTGTGTTTGTTTATACAGTGCCCTCCACAATTATTGGTACCCCTGGTAAAGATGAGTAAAAAGGGTTATAAAAAAAAATTTGCTTAATCTCACACTGAAAAAAATGGAAAAATCCAACCTTTAATTGAAGTAAATTTATTCTGAGAATAATTTATTCATCAAAATTTTTTTATTTTTAACAAAACCATGTGTGGCACGATTATTGACACCCCTGCATTTAATACTTTGCCAATAAAACAGCACTGAGTCTTCTCCCGTAACATCTAATAAGGTTGGAAAATACAGAACAAATGGAATCTGAGACCATTCCTCTTTACAGAATCTCTCCAGATCATCCAGAGTTCTAGGTCCTCTCTTGTGCACTCTCCTCTTCAGCTCAGCCCACAGGCTTTCAATGGGGTTTAGGTCAGGGGACTGAGATGGCCATGGCAGAAGCTTGATTTTGTGTTCAGTTAACCATTTTTGTGTTGATTTGGACATATGTTTTGGATCATTGTCCTGCTGGAAGATCCAACGACGACCCAGTTTTAGCCAGATTCAGATTTAAAATGTTTTGGTATTTCATGGAGTTCATGATGCCGTGTACCCGAACAAGGTTCTCAGGGCCTTTGGAGGAAAAACAGCCCCACAACATCACGGAACCTTCACCATACTTAACAGTGGGGATCAGGTTATTTTCTGTATAGCCATCCTTCTTTTTACGCCAAACCCACCTTGAGTGTTGGTTGCCGAAAAGCTAAAGTTTCATCTGACCATAGAACATGGTTCCAAAGTTTCAGTAGCGTTTAGCAAACTCCAGGCGCTTACGTTTGTGGTGAAATGACAGGAAATGCTTTTTTCTGGCATGCCTTCCAAATAATTTGTTGGCATGGGGGTGACATATAATGTTAGTTTTGGAGACTTGGTGACCCCACGATGCTACTTTCTGCTGTAATTCTCCAACAGTGATCCTTGGGGATTTTTTTGGGTCCTCTTCTAGGCAAGTTTGTAACAGTTCCAGTTGCTTTGAACTTTTAAAGTATTGCCCTAACTGTAGATATGGGCATTTTCAGGTGAGTAGCGATTTTTTTTATAGCCATTCCCTGAAGCTCAACACACTTTTCTCTCATTTGATTTGTGTGTTCTCATATCTTTCCCATGTTGATGTATAAATAAGGAATATGGCCTCTGTGTCACCTCATATTTATACCCCAGTGAAACAGGAATCATGGATTACTGCTTGAAAGTTCCTAAACACTGATCAACTTTTAAAAGTCAAATATAAATGGAAAAAATGCTTCAGTGACATTTTGCTCATAAGAATTTCAAGGGGTGCCAATAACTGGCACATGTGGTTTTGTTAAAAATAATTATTTCTTGATGAGAGATTTATTTTTCTCAGAATAAATTTACTTCAATTGGATTGTTCTCATTTTTTCAGTGTGAGAGTAAGCTAATTCACCAAACGGTAAATTTTTTTATAACCCTTTTTACTCATCTTTATCAGGGGTGCCAATAATTGTGTTGGGCACTGTATGTGTGTTTGTGCGTGTGTGTGTGCGCGTGTGTATGTGTGTTTGTGTGTGCGTGCGTGCGTGTGTGTGCGCGTGCGTGTGTGTGTGTGCGCATGTGTGTGTGTGCGCGTGTGTGTGTGCGTGCGTGTGTGTGTGTGTGTGTGCATGCCTTAAAAGGTGGGACTGAGATCTCTCTCTCAGGTGTGACTCTGGTCATAGATTAGTCACGTTTGCAGGTGATTCTAAACCTGAGGCTTCAGCAAACAGCTTGGAATGTAGAGCGAAGATTTAAACACAATCCAGTCAGGCTCAAACCTGGCCACTGACATTCAGGAAAGCTAGAACTAATCTGCTGCTTTGGGAAACCCAACATTTAAGACTCGAGCATTTGAAAATTGGAACGTGTTCAATTTGAAAAAGACCTGGGAGCCACTGTAGGGCCCGAGGAATTACACTGTAATGGTAGGAAAAGGGCCACAGGATGTTGGGCTGAGTGTAAATGTCACACGCTGTGTGACACCCCTGTGGGGGTGTGGGGGGGACATGCAACAGTTCCGGGTTTTCACGCCCATTTGGGAGAGAGAGAGAGAGAGGGAGAGGGAGCACATAACGAAAAGTCTTCACCCCCCCCCTCCCCCCCTCACGGGTTCCTGGCAAAAATAACAAAACTAAAATCACAAAAGAGAAAAGCAAGCGAAATGGAACACAGCGGAAGCTTCTCAGCTGGCCAACTTTCTTTCACTTTGTCTGTTTGTGTTCTCACAAACAAACACATTCGCTCTCTCTCTCTTTCATTCTCTTTCTCCTGCGTGTTCTCCCGGTCTCAGCCCTGTACCGTGGAGAGGAACACACTTTTAACCACCTCAGCTGGTTCCTTAACAACCCAGGTGCGTGCGCTCTCTCCACCGGTAGGCGTGGCCGAGACGGATCCGATTCTCCACTGGACCGGTAAATGGATGTACAATATGCTGCATAATTGCTTTGTCAGACCACACTGAGACTGTGCCCAGGGTAAACACTGTGCTACAGACCACACTGAGACTGTGCCCAGGGTAAGCACTGTGTGCTACAGACCACACTGAGACTGTGCCCAGAGTAAGCACTGTGCTACAGACCACACTGAGACTGTGCCCAGAGTAAGCACTGTGCTACAGACCACACTGAGACTGTGCCCAGAGTAAGCACTGTGCTACAGACCACACTGAGACTGTGCCCAGGGTAAACACTGTGCTACAGACCACACTGAGACTGTGCCCAGGGTAAGCACTGTGCTACAGACCACACTGAGACTGTGCCCAGGGTAAACACTGTGCTACAGACCACACTGAGACTGTGCCCAGGGTAAACACTGTGCTACAGACCACACTGAGACTGTGCCCAGGGTAAACACTGTGTGCTACAGACCACACTGAGACTGTGTCCAGGGTAAGCACTGTGTGCTACAGACTACACTGAGACTGTGCCCAGGGTAAGCACTGTGTGCTACAGACCACACTGAGACTGTGCCCAGGGTAAACACTGTGCTACAGACCACACTGAGACTGTGCCCAGGGTAAGCACTGTGTGCTACCGACCACACTGAGACTGTGCCCAGGGTAAGCACTGTGCTACAGACCACACTGAGACTGTGCCCAGGGTAAGCACTGTGTGCTACAGACCACACTGAGACTGTGCCCAGGGTAAACACTGTGCTACAGACCACACTGAGACTGTGCCCAGGGTAAGCACTGTGTGCTACAGACCACACTGAGACTGTGCCCAGGGTAAGCACTGTGCTACAGACCACACTGAGACTGTGCCCAGGGTAAGCACTGTGTGCTACAGACCACACTGAGACTGTGCCCAGGGTAAGCACTGTGTGCTACAGACCACACTGAGACTGTGCCCAGGGTAAGCACTGTGCTACAGACCACACTGAGACTGTGCCCAGGGTAAACACTGTGCTACAGACCACACTGAGACTGTGCCCAGGGTAAGCACTGTGTGCTACAGACCACACTGAGACTGTGTCCAGGGTACGCACTGTGTGCTACAGACCACACTGAGACTGTGCCCAGGGTAAACACTGTGCTACAGACCACACTGAGACTGTGCCCAGGGTAAGCACTGTGTGCTACAGACCACACTGATACTGTGTCCAGGGTAAGCACTGTGTGCTACAGACCACACTGAGACTGTGCCCAGGGTAAGCACTGTGTGCTACAGACCACACTGAGACTGTGTCCAGGGTAAACACTGTGTGCTACAGACCACACTGAGACTGTGCCCAGGGTAAGCACTGTGTGCTACAGACCACACTGAGACTGTGCCCAGGGTAAGCACTGTGCTACAGACCACACTGAGACTGTGCCCAGGGTAAGCACTGTGTGCTACAGACCACACTGAGACTGTGCCCAGGGTAAACACTGTGTGCTACAGACCACACTGAGACTGTGCCCAGGGTAAACACTGTGTGCTACAGACCACACTGAGACTGTGCCCAGGGTAAACACTGTGTGCTACAGACCACACTGAGACTGTGCCCAGGGTAAACACTGTGTGCTACAGACCACACTGAGACTGTGCCCAGGGTAAGCACTGTGTGCTACAGACCACACTGAGACTGTGCCCAGGGTAAACAGGAGGGTGGAGTGTTGTAGTTCTTTTCAGTCACATTAGGAAATTACTTGAAATTTACTTCATTAATCCAATAAAGCCAGTAATGTTTCCACGAGGATTTTTCCCCATTTGTTTAATTGAATTTAATTGAGTTTTCCACTGTTGAAGTTAACAGAATGTAATTAAATTTTCAGTGTCCTTCCACAGATTGAAGTGGAATTGACACCCCCAGCCCTGGTGCATGCAGGGAGAACTGGCTGTTTATTTTTCGGATGCTCTGTCTCCCCTGTAAGTCCTTGCCGGAGGCCGGGACGGTCCACTAACCCCCCTCCCTCCTGGCAGCCCGCCCCTATCAGCCGGCCACCTGTCCCATCCCTCCTGGTCCTCTAGCAGCTCCAGGATTTGGGGGCATCTGTTACCCCTCTCTCCCTCCCCTTGTCCCCTCAGGCATCAGACAGTGTGTTTGTGCTAAAGGGTCCCGGAGCAGCGACATCCTTCATCGCTTAGTTATTAAGCTTTCCCTGCAGCCCTGGCACTGTAGCTAAAATTATATACTCTAAAATAAAGAAGCAGTTCTAAAAAAGAGGTCGATGAGCTGAAATATGTTTAATAGCGTTTAGTCCTGTGTCTGTTGGTTTGGAATACAAGGCAGAGGGACGACTCCTCTCTCCCCTCGGCCGCGATGTCGCTAGTCCCCGCACGGGGCAGGACCGCATCTCTGCCCCAGCGTAGCGTACTGCACCGCCCTCTAAACTCACCCGCTTTCCCCTGGATGAATGGGCGTTTATCTTATAGGCCAACCTGGCAGTGAGGCAGTGAGAGAGACATTACTGGCAGGGAGAAAATGGCTCAGTCAGTCCCTTCTGTGCTCTGGCTCACCAATACTGTTGATGAAAGCAGAAAAGCAGAGTTTTATTTTAATCGCCCTGCAGTCACGCCGCGCTGGCGGCTGGCGGCTGAGAGACGCTCTCAAACGTCGGCGCTCCTGTTTGGAGAGCTTCCACACGCTCCCCGGGTGAGCGCGGTGCACACGAGGCCTCCTCTTACATTAAGAGCTACAACTTAATCAGCAGCCGACGCTGCGCCCCGTGTAAAGAGCTGATTTCTGCCTTCCTGCTAAAACGCTGCCGTCAATCAAGCGATTAAAAGCCACCGTGGAAGAAAAAATCTAATAAAATAAATAAATAAGTCTGCAGCCTTTTCTGGCTTCTGTGTTTTCAAACCTCGCCCGTCGTCAAAACACTGACCTCAGATCAGCTGCTCTGTGCTGATCGCTGTAGTGGCACAGAAGTCAGCAGTGCACTGATCTCAGGTCAGTGTGCCTGATGTGGAGGTGTGATAATCAGTGGACAGGGGTGACTGACTGTAGACCTCCGGGTCCTGAATGAGGCCATTTTGTGCGTTTAATTTTTGGATATTAAAGCGCAGAGCTTGGGACCTGAGTCCAGACCTAATGAGGTTGTCTGGATGCGAGTGTCATTAAGTAACTGTCACAAGAGGGATAAAGATCACAGCCAGTGGTCTCTCTCGAGGAACCGCAGTCATCCAATTATACTTTGTTAGAAAGCTCACCCTAACAAGGACACGCAGAGAACAGGTCGACAGCGCTGCTTCTCCATGTTTAAATTGGCTTTGTGTCTCAGGCAGCCCGTGAATGCGTTACGTGTCACTGATCTGTACACTGCACTCACGTTCTCCTCGTGTTCCTTAATTAAGCACAAGGTAAAGAAGTATACTTGCTCTTCAAATATATAAACAGGAAAATAAGGACGTTTTACTTTTGACGTTATGTATGTCGTTTCTACGCAGGAGAGCTTGGAGGTCTGACAAGGTGTGTCCGTTTTTGTAATGGATGTTCACTGCAGGCTCTGCTCTGATTGGCAGACTGCTAAACGGCCTCACCTCTGATTGGTTAAAAATGTAAACTGCCATGTTGCTGTCTACAAAAAAACAATAAATCCATAAAAATGAGGACGAAAGAGTGAACCGGCTCTGCAGTTTTTCAGACTAAATGTGAGTTTTTACAACGATAGATTTACTTGACCATCTCCTCGCTGGCCCTCATGAGTTTATTTATTCCACGGACCGTCTTCTAACTGGACTGCATTAGTTTATGTCAGAATGTTCTGCATTTCTGAAAAGGTTTATTTTCAGTTTTGTGACCAGCAATGCCCCCGCCCCCTCCCATCTGTAGAGGCAGAAATGGAGGAAGTCCTTGGTTATTCAGAGCTTCTGTGTATTTCTAAGGAAGTGGGTTCCAATATCAGTGGCATTCCTGTTTATTCTCACTTTTCACAACACTGAAGCAGGCCCACGTTGCCAGGACAACATGGTCGTAGAGAAACACTGTGGAATGCTGCCTGGGCCAAGCCGCTCTCTGAAAGGCTGCAGTTACACAGAGTTCTCACTAGAGGGCGACCGTGAGGCAGAAAAGTGCAGTGATTGACGGAGTGGAGCACAGGCTTTGTGTGTGGTCTTCTTGTGTCAGTCTGTAATTGAAGAGGCTGCGGTCACATTTTAGAGCATTCCTGTTTCTGTTAGAAGTTTTAAAAAGTCTTGGATAGTGCAGGAACATGCTCAAAGTGTCAAAATGAAAGACAGAAAAATGTCAATGATGCCATCTCTGCACTAAACCATTTCAGTGGCCTGTTTAGGAGTCACTTAACAAAAAAAAAAGATTTCCCGAAAAATACTGATGCGCGACTGTTTGTCTTGCCCTTAATGGACTTTTCATGAGCACTTTAAAATGGTTTTCGAGCGTCAATGCAACGTCTTGTTTTGACATTTGTCAAAAAGGCAGCAATTCTGATCGGTCAAAACCAATGTCACTATGTGGGCGTTTCAAACTGTCACAACTTAAATACTGCAAAACTCCAGATCTATCCAACAGACCCCCCCCCCCACAAGATTGTTTTTGTCTTGCGATTTAAAGTGAATGCACATTGGATGTGACATTGAATTACAGCCCACTGCTGGACGGTAGGATCATTAACTCTCCACGGCTATTACAGCTTATTATTGACGCTTGGCTGTGGCGCTCTGATTGCTTTTGATGTTTTTATGGCTTCTGCCAATCACTCGGGCACTTGCCCTTCGCCTGATAGCAGCTTTAACAACCTTATTACTCATCTGAAATATATCTTTCTGTTTAACATTTAATATAGATTTCTATAAATGTTGTATTTCGAGAGAAGTTCTTGTGTTAATATTGATGGTCATTTTTTGAACTTTGAAACCCCTCCTGGGATAGACTGGGACAGTAAATCAGTGAATAAATTGTACAACTAAAGGGCGGGGCAGAGGTTCCACAGAAAACTGCATTTCCTCAGATACTTCAGTTTAAGAGGAATTCTCAGGATTCCCACAATATTCCTGTTTTACAGTTCGACAGTGGGAATGTGTGGAATCACAGGTGTTCTGTCTACGACCCAGATAGTTAACTCCAGGGCCGTTCATGTCCTCTGTAAGTTCTGAATTAGGAGTGTCCGGTTGGTAACAACAGGTTTTAATTATGCCTACATTTCATGGCCACCTATGGTGTTCTTTCTTTGAAATGGGAAGGGGAATGGGGAATAGTAATTGGTATAAATAGCTGATAAAATTGTTTAGAAATACAGAACAGCTTGTATCCGAACATCTGGGCCTTCGCTAACTGTGCCCCACTTTTTTTACAGAGGAAAAAGCCTATTATCAACATGGGAGTTAGGTTTTCTCTGTCTGTTAAATGGGCTGGAATGGAGTGTGTGTCCCGTCCTCTCTGCTGAAGCTGCACTTCTCTGCTTTCTGGCCTGTTTCCAGGGCTCCTCTGGTGTTAACCACAATGTGTGTGTATATGTGAGTGTGCGCCTGTGTGCATGAGTGTGAGTGTATGTGAGTGTATGTGAGTGTGTGTGTGAGTTTGTGAGTGTGTGAGTTTGTGAGTGTGAGTGCGCGTGACGTGTGCCTGTGTGCGTGTGAGTGTGCATGTGAGTGTGTGTGTGAGTGTGAGTGCGCGTGATGTGTGAGTGTGTGCGTGTGTGTGCCTGTGTGAGTGTGCATGTGAGTGTGTGTGTGAGTGTGTGTGTGCGCGTGTGAGTGCGCGTGACGTGTGCCTGTGTGCGTGTGAGTGTGCATGTGAGTGTGTGTGTGAGTGTGAGTGCACGTGATGTGTGCGTGATGTGTGAGTGTGTGCGTGTGTGTGCCTGTGTGAGTGTGCGTGTTCCAGAGTCCTGTTCTGTAGTGTCTTCCTCAGGGTGTGGATGAGACATGTCAGAGCATACATTACCCCTCCTGTTTTCAGGATAGAATGCCCTCCGGGGACAGTCTTTTTTTGATGCCTTCAGTCGACTGTAATTGGCTATTCTGTGCATTCCTGTCATACGTTTGATAATGTTACATTTCTCCCACTAGGGGGAGCTGTAAACCAATTTTAAGAGGCTGAAGGTGAATTTTTGTGTGGTAGCTTCTATGAACAGTGGCTGACTTATGAAATGGCAACAGCAAGAGACTAATATTACTCCTGACCACCATTGATATGGAGGTTTTTATTCGATATTACTGTTTATGACACTCCTGTATACGTAAAGCCGATGACACGATAATTGTAACACTCCAAATACAGGTTCTCATCCTGTAGCTATTGATGAACACAGCCTTGTTTTCCATAGAGTGTAAGTAGGTTTGAAGTTAGAAACCCCTGTTGTGGGGAAAGTCACGAAAACAATCTAAAGTGATTTTAATTATACAGTGAATTAAAGAGTAATTTTGTTTAATTAGTGTTTAATTATCCACTGTTATTATATGGCCCATAAAAGATTCCCTTAATTTTCTGCATAATTTCCCATGAGTAATTCACAGCGCAGTGTTTGAGAACCAAGACTGTGTAACCTAAAGCATAATTAATTGTATGACCCTGCATTGCAAACATGATTTATGAAAACAGTATTAATCTCTGTTTGATGGCAGCTCAGGGCCTCGGGGTTGAATGTGTAATTTGCATATGACCGTTTCAGGTCATGTGACTCACTCAGTTCCTGTGTGTCAAGGCTGAAACAGGAAGAAGGGCAGAATTATGTGCCTGGAAAGAGGATTGCGGTTTATTTAGGGGGGGGGCGTGGCTGTGGCTGGTGGCTACATGATTGACAGCAGGCGGTTGACCTGATGCAGAGCGATGATTGCAGAGTACTTTAAACTGAGTACACACTTACGATCTCATCTACTCTTAACTAATTAAAATAAACATGTTGAAATACTTACAAAACAAACAAGGATGTCACACAGGTCCCTGTGTCCCGTCTGCTCAGCTGGATATTCTTATGCTTTCCACCAGGGGGCAGTGGTGTCGACGTCCCGTGTCTCTGGTTCGAATCCAGCATTCGCTCGGTCTCCTGTCCCACCGTTTTTATTATTTTAACATTGTTAATCTTCCTTTTCACACAACATTAGCAGTTCACAGTTCGGCGTGCCTGAATACTGGACGTTATTTTAAGTTTGCCAGTGTTACCACACCTCAGTTTTTTTCTTTTATTACCTTATCAGCTGACTCTTTGGGGATTCACACCTGGGTGTCCGAATCAGAGCCCTATCTACTGTCTCCTGTGTACAGTGCACTGGCAGATGTGTGCTGTTTAATGTGCACTATTTAGTACGCAAAAAATATCCTCCATACTATTTTCCAACCCGACTGTGGAAGTGTTGTAAGACGTCTTTTCGTGGCCGTGTCACATGTTGCTTTTGTTGTTATTGAAGGAAAACGTCAGTGAAGCTGCACCTCATTTTAAAAAAATGAAGCTGCATGTCATATTTATGACCAAAATGTTTGCGTACTTCTTGAAGAGTGTGCTCCCGAATATACTCAGCAAAACCCCGGAAGTAAGTAGATCATACGGGGGTTTTAAGTATACTACATTTCGAGAAGATTTTGCCTACTTCACGACTTTCTCGTTCTGTCTACTCAACAAGCCTACTTAATAGAATGGCAGGGCCAGTGTCCGAAATCGCTCCCTATTCACTACATAGTGCACTATTTAGTTTATCGGCCATTTTGTAGGGTGTCCGAATTCAAAATGTCAAATTTGACACCCTAAATAGTTCACT
>CM040403.1:3976228-4001228 GCA_022702515.1 Ilyophis sp. 1 JC-2022 | reverse complement strand
TGCAGGTAATGAACAGTAAGGCAGGATACCTGCTCTGTGGCCTCAGGCTCACCTGCTTCCATGAGCTGTCAGGGTTGATGTGGTGCTTCCTGTACGGGAGAGAGAGGGCGCGGTTCTGCTTCTGCTGCATCGCCTACAAATTACCGCCAACATCGCTGAATTTGTGTCTGCCCCCTTCATCCTCTCTGGAGCTGCTCACGCTATTCACCTCACACTGAAGCGCTGCCCCCTTCATCCTCTCTGGAGCTGCTCTCGCTATTCACCTCACACTGAAGCGCTGCCCCCTTCATCCTCTCTGGAGCTGCTCACGCTATTCACCTCACACTGAAGCGCTGCCCCCTTCATCCTCTCTGGAGCTGCTCACACTATTCACCTCACACTGAAGCGCTGCCCCCTTCATCCTCTCTGGAGCTGCTCACGCTATTCACCTCACACTGAAGCGCTGCCCCCTTCATCCTCTGCCGCTGCTCACGCTATTCACCTCACACTGAAGCGCTGCCCCCTTCATCCTCTCTGGAGCTGCTCACGCTATTCACCTCACACTGAAGCGCTGCCCCCTTCATCCTCTCTGGAGCTGCTCACGCTATTCACCTCACACTGAAGCGCTGCCCCCTTCATCCTCTCTGGAGCTGCTCACGCTATTCACCTCACACTGAAGCGCTGCCCCCTTCATCCTCTCTGGAGCTGCTCACGCTATTCACCTCACACTGAAGCGCTGCCCCCTTCATCCTCTCTGGTACTGCTCACGCTATTCACCTCACACTGAAGCGCTGCCCCCTTCATCCTCTCTGGAGCTGCTCACGCTATTCACCTCACACTGAAGCGCTGCCCCCTTCATCCTCTCTGGAGCTGCTCACGCTATTCACCTCACACTGAAGCGCTGCCCCCTTCATCCTCTCTGGCGCTGCTCACACTATTCACCTCACACTGAAGCGCTGCCCCCTTCATCCTCTCTGGAGCTGCTCACGCTATTCACCTCACACTGAAGCGCTGCCCCCTTCATCCTCTCTGGTGCTGCTCACACTATTCACCTCACACTGAAGCGCTGCCCCCTTCATCCTCTCTGGAGCTGCTCACGCTATTCACCTCACACTGAAGCGCTGCCCCCTTCATCCTCTCTGGAGCTGCTCACGCTATTCACCTCACACTGAAGCGCTGCCCCCTTCATCCTCTCTGGAGCTGCTCACGCTATTCACCTCACACTGAAGCGCTGCCCCCTTCATCCTCTCTGGTGCTGCTCACGCTATTCACCTCACACTGAAGCGCTGCCCCCTTCATCCTCTCTGGTGCTGCTCACACTATTCACCTCACACTGAAGCGCTGCCCCCTTCATCCTCTCTGGAGCTGCTCACGCTATTCACCTCACACTGAAGCGCTGCCCCCTTCATCCTCTCTGGAGCTGCTCACGCTATTCACCTCACACTGAAGCGCTGCCCCCTTCATCCTCTCTGGAGCTGCTCACGCTATTCACCTCACACTGAAGCGCTGCCCCCTTCATCCTCTCTGGAGCTGCTCACGCTATTCACCTCACACTGAAGCGCTGCCCCCTTCATCCTCTCTGGTGCTGCTCACGCTATTCACCTCACACTGAAGCGCTGCCCCCTTCATCCTCTCTGGTGCTGCTCACACTATTCACCTCACACTGAAGCGCTGCCCCCTTCATCCTCTCTGGAGCTGCTCACGCTATTCACCTCACACTGAAGCGCTGCCCCCTTCATCCTCTCTGGAGCTGCTCACGCTATTCACCTCACACTGAAGCGCTGCCCCCTTCATCCTCTCTGGAGCTGCTCACGCTATTCACCTCACACTGAAGCGCTGCCCCCTTCATCCTCTCTGGTGCTGCTCACGCTATTCACCTCACACTGAAAGCGCTGCCCCCTTCATCCTCTCTGGTGCTGCTCACGCTATTCACCTCACACTGAAGCGCTGCCCCCTTCATCCTCTCTGGCGCTGCTCACACTATTCACCTCACACTGAAGCGCTGCCCCCTTCATCCTCTGCCGCTGCTCACGCTATTCACCTCACACTGAAGCGCTGCCCCCTTCATCCTCTCTGGAGCTGCTCATGCTATTCACCTCACACTGAAGCGCTGCCCCCTTCATCCTCTGCCGCTGCTCACGCTATTCACCTCACACTGAAGCGCTGCTCCTTCATCCTCTCTGGCGCTGCTCACGCTATTCACCTCACACTGAAACACTGCCCCCTTCATCCTCTCTGGTGCTGCTCACGCTATTCACCTCACACTGAAGCGCTGCCCCCTTCATCCTCTCTGGTGCTGCTCAGCAGACCATGCAGCTCTGTAGAACCCGGGCTGAGGATGTGTGTAGAACCCAGGCTGGGGATGAGGAAGGCAGCAGGAAGACTCTATAGGTACTGTAGGTAAGGTAAAGGACGGTGGCTCACCTGGGACAGGCTGCGTAAATCTGCCCGGCAGCCGGGTGTGACGGTCAGGCTCGCTCGCTCGCTCGGCTCAGACGTGCCCCCGGCACTGATTGGTCAGAATTCTCAGTTCCTGTGAGATTGATCGCATTCCTCTCCTGGTCATTTCAGGCAGTGGCACACACCCCTCTATTAATTTTCTTCTGTTCTGTTTATTCCTCTGTGAACTACACTCCTCTACCACTCGAGGGATACCTTCTTATTTGTTTTTTATTTTGGGGTGGGGGTGGGGGGTGGGCAGGGGTGTGGTCTGACATGCAGGTGTGCTTGCCTACATACTTTTCATTCACAATTTATTTTTATTTTTTTTAACTGATTTACATTTTTCCAAAAGATTAAGCTGAGCTTCTAAAAGCAGGCCCCTATTTTCACATCCCAGCCGCTGAATGTGCGCGGTCAGCAGATCGTATCGTCATGGTGATTAATGCCCCCAGTTACTGTGTCTGCGTAGAATCAATGTCTCATTCTCCCGGCCCGGCCCGGCCTTGGAGACTGGCGTGCGTATTCCCAAGGTCGGGAATAAAACGCATCAGCATATAGATAGAGCCTCGGGAAAGTAGGGTAAGGCGCATTAGACATGGAACGGAACCTGTTTATGGGGCGGCGAGCAACCGCAGCGCCTCGGCGCTTTGATCTGACCTTCATCTGCCTGCCTGTGTTACGCTTAGTGATGGTGAAACTGCGCACTGTTATGATTGGATGTGCTCTATGGGGCCCAGGCTTTGCCTGAGAGAGTGGAGGTAGTTTGGGTAGCTTGTGACGGTTTCTAATGGTTTGACTTTGGCACAACGGTAGCGTGTCTGACTCCAGATCAGAAGGTTGTTTGTTCAAATCACATCATTGGGCTTGTGACCCAAAGGTTGCAGGTTCCATTCCCAGGTAGGACAGTATATGTCCAGCTGTATAAATGGATACGGTGTAAAAAAATGCTGTTGTGTAAAGCTCTGGATCAGAGTGTCTGCTAAATGTCACTACGGTAATCACATTTCTCAGAGCTGTATGGGGGCTGTAAATGTGAACATTCTGCTTGTCTGTATATGTTCATTCTCAGATTGCAGGACTCTTGCAGTGTATGGAGAAGGATTACAGAATGAGTTAATAGTGGAATTGCGTGCCGTCAAAACAATGTGGTTTCTCAGAAATGACTGCAACGGCAGGACTGCCGGGATCTCGATTTCATTTCTGAAATGGCCTAGTTTGCTCTGAGCTTGGAAGCGGTTTCTTGGCTTGAGTGAGCGCAGGAGCGAGCGTCCTGGTGCCTCTCCCCAGAGAGGAGTGTATTATTTACCCCCCCACTTAACATTTTAGGCCTTTTTGGGGGCTTTTGATTGCAGTGCTAATTTGCTGGTATGACCTGTAATTAAACGTGCCTGTAAGTGTTCCACTCGGGCAGCGCACTCGGGCAGCGCACTCGGGCAGCGCACTCAGGCAGCGCACTCAGGCAGCGCACTCGGGCAGCGCACTCGGGCAGCGCACTCAGGCAGCGCACTCAGGCAGCGCACTCAAGCAGCGCACTCGGGCAGTGCACTCGGGCAGCGCACTCGGGCAGCGCACTCAGGCAGTGCACTCAGGCAGCTCACTCGGGCAGCACACTCAAGCAGCGCACTCGGGCAGTGCACTCGGGCAGCGCACTCGGGCAGCGCACTCGGGCAGCGCACTCAGGCAGCGCACTCGGGCAGCGCACTCGGGCAGCGCACTCAGGCAGCGCACTCGGGCAGCGCACTCGGGCAGTGCACTCAGGCAGCGCACTCGGGCAGCGCACTCAGGCAGCGCACTCGGGCAGCACACTCAAGCAGCGCACTCGGGCAGCACACTCAAGCAGCGCACTCGGGCAGTGCACTCAAGCAGCGCACTCGGGCAGTGCACTCAAGCAGCGCACTCAGGCAGTGCACTCAGGCAGCGCACTCAGGCAGCGCACTCAGGCAGTGCACTCAGGCAGCGCACTCAGGCAGCGCACTCGGGCAGCACACTCAAGCAGCACACTCGGGCAGCACACTCAAGCAGCGCACTCGGGCAGTGCACTCAAGCAGCGCACTCAGGCAGTGCACTCAGGCAGCGCACTCAGGCAGCGCACTCAAGCAGCGCACTCGGGCAGTGCACTCAAGCAGCGCACTCGGGCAGTGCACTCAAGCAGCGCACTCAGGCAGTGCACTCGGGCAGTGCACTCGGGCAGCGCACTTGGGTAGTGCACTCAGGCAGCGCACTCGGGCAGTGCACTCGGGCAATGACACCGGGTGAAAGCAAAAATCATGTCTTATAGAAGGATGGACCTTTTGATAAATAGGCATTGTATGAGTGCTGATGTGGGTGGGTGGTTCAGATCTAAGGCAGGTACAAGGGATTAGTACCCATAATCCTGGGCTTTTCCCAGCACAGGTCATCTGATTGATGGGACTGACGTGGGTCTGATTGGCCATCTTCCCAGTCATTCTGTGGGATTGGCCATCTACCCAGTCATTCTGTGGGATTGGCCATCTACCCAGTCATTCTGTGGGATTGGCCATCTACCCAGTCATTCTGTGGGATTGGCCATCTACCCAGTCATTCTGTGGGATGGGTCATCTACCCAGTCATTCTGTGGGATGGGTCATCTACCCAGTCATTCTGTGGGATTGGCCATCTACCCAGTCATTCTGTGGGATTGGCCATCTACCCAGTCATTCTGTGGGATTGGCCATCTACCCAGTCATTCTGTGGGATTGGCCATCTACCCAGTCATTCTGTGGGATGGGTCATCTACCCAGTCATTCTGTGGGATTGGCCATCTACCCAGTCATTCTGTGGGATTGGCCATCTACCCAGTCATTCTGTGGGATTGGCCATCTACCCAGTCATTCTGTGGGATGGGTCATCTACCCAGTCATTCTGTGGGATGGGTCATCTACCCAGTCATTCTGTGGGATTGGCCATCTACCCAGTCATTCTGTGGGATTGGCCATCTACCCAGTCATTCTGTGGGATGGGTCATCTACCCAGTCATTCTGTGGGATTGGTCATCTACCCAGTCATTCTGTGGGATGGGTCATCTACCCAGTCATTCTGTGGGATGGGTCATCTACCCAGTCATTCTGTGGGATTGGTCTTGTCACTTTATCTCTGGTACATTTGCTCTTACTGTGAATTACTCCAATTTGGCTCCCTGTTGAATATTGTAAATAAATGTGCACCCACAGTTAATTTAAGGCCTGTCTGCTGAGCCCGGGCGTAGATAAATGATTATCTCCTCATTTTCCATTTTACCTGCTGGTGTATTGTTAGCAATTATCATACAAATTAAATTTGTGTTCAGTGGGCAGGCATTCCTCCAGTGAATTCCCTGCCTGTTTGGGCATTGATGAGTCCTACACTGCAAAACACAAAAAAGGGCATTTTAGCCATATATTTAGACTTTAAGTTACGATCTTATTTCTATGACATTTTTGCAAAATAATACAAATCAGGTGAGAGTTTTACTCATTTCAAGATTTGCCAATGGGGTAATATAAATTCATTTGTCAAGAAAAAAGTGACTTAAAACAAGCTAATAAATATAAACACACACCGTAGCTCGCTAACACACTGAATCCTGCATTGCATTCATTGAGCAGATGCTGTTATTCAGAGCGGATCACAGTAAAAGAGTCACAACGAGAAGAATGAAATACAGATAGGATGTAATTGGTCCCGATATATTGTGTTTAAACAAAGCAGCCATATTGGTCATTTGGGTACGCCAGAATCAGATGAGGGATTGCCCCACAGGGCAGCTGAATTAAAAATGAACACCCCCCTCCGCTACAGGTGCCGAGGGGGCCTTTAGGGCCACTCTCCTTTCTGGACGAGCTTTCCCGGACGGCGGGAGTTTACAGCGTGCTGGCGGCTTCCCACCTTGCAGCCGTTACCATAGTAGCAGAGAACCGATCGTCCCCGACAGCGACGGCCCATAATAAGCCGCTAGGTGCTCTGAGCAGCCGGGGTCTGATAAACAAACAGATCTCTGATTACCCGCGCGCTCTCAAAAATCATCCAAACCTCCCGTCCCCGCTAACCTTCCCCGTTTTCACTAATCATTCGGCTACTTAAGGGGCAAATTGTGTTCATTTATGCGCTCGTTTCAGTCCGCGGCGATAAGGGCTCGTTTGTACAGCGAGGGCTGCTGACGAGATAGTTTTTTGTGTTTGTGTGTGTGTGTCCCGACATTGAGCCGGTTTGATTCGCGCTGAGGGGCGGCTGGACTAACACAAGCGTCGTTCTGCGGTTTCACACGACTCTGTGAAACGCTCTGCTCCGTACCGCCAGAGACGGGACGACACCTGTTCCTGCCAGGCCCTGTAATAGGAGGTTAAACGGGGTAATTAAGGCCGAAGCCGTCTGCGCCTCCCAGCCCTGGGGTCAGAGCCTTTTAATTAGCATCGGGAGGCGAGTGAGCGGAGATTAGCAGCAGGGGAACTCCCGAGTGCTTAACATTCCTGTCCCGTTTGCCGTGCCTCTAAGACACTTACTTTGGGTTCTTGCTGATGTCAGAGGTGAAAGGTCGTGACCTTTGACCCGGCAGGCCGCACCTGTGCCGTTTCAGTCCGTGCGTGCTCAGCCTTCCGCCTTACACAGCAGAGTGAGTCACCTCAGAAGGGGAAAGAATCCAGCTGTGCCGTGTTAATGAATAGTACGGTATGAGAGAATTAATAATGTAATGTAAATAGAGCAGAGAGAGCCCACAGACAGACATGTCTCTTCAGTTGGGGGCCCACCTGCACTCACTGAAGAGGTGGGAGTACCAGGGGGGGGTGTGCTGGTTTGGCTTGAATGGGGGTGTGTGTTTTTGGTGGTGAATGGGGGGGTGTGTGTGTGTTTGGAGCTATGGATGGGTGTGTGTGTTTGGTGGGGGGTATGGATGGGGGTTGGATGGATGCGGATTTGTGTTTGGGGTGCGGGGGGGTGCGGGAGGGGGCGGGGGCGGTCGGAGAGTGATGGAAGTGACAGGATCTCTCCTCCTCCATCAGGGAATCTTAATTCTGGTTTTAAATGCACTGTTCTTTGGCGGTTGTCTGAAAAGCTGCTTGTTCCAGTGCAGGTGTGTTGGCGGACAGTGTTCTGTTGTGATAGCGGGTAATCGAGCAGTCGGAGTCAGACGGCGCGCAGCGGTGAGGCTCAGCAGTGGCGATAAGTACGACGTTTCATTTCATTTGCCCACGTAGGGCTCAAAATTGTCGTTTTGCTGGTTGCTCGGGGAAACCAAATTACACTGATCACTATTTTCGCCGCTATTTCACAATGCCTAGTTGCTCGTCTCCGTTGCATTTTTGATTAAAGTCATATTAAAATAAAATGCAGCCTTTTCCCCCTCCCAATAAGACAAAACACTCTCATGAAGCCAGGAAATCTTTGAGGAATTCCAGATTTTCTCACAGAAAGAAACGTTACAGTTGAAACACGTTACAGCTGAGGCATTTTACATTTGCGTGGATGGGAGGCGAAAAAAAAGCTATTTTTTATCTCCGTCTCTCTTCTCTGACACTTTCTTTTATCAAGCGTTCCAAGACACGATGATGTTCCCTACCCATAATTCACCTTGTCCAGTCGAATCAATGCCCCGGGACCTTTAACGAGAGCAAATTAGCCCTTGTGAGTGTTCTGATGTTCTAAGTGTGGGGTAATCTGTAACGCACTCTTCCTAAATGTCTGACATGCATCACTGAGTCAGTCAGGAGACAATGGAGACCACAAAGCCCTTCTTTCAGAAAGCCAGAGAGTGAGGCCATCTTCTGATCTCATCTTGCAAACATGCACTTCTCTTTGCACTGCACAATAACACATCATGTCTGATCTTATATAAAAAAAGTTAAAGGTGTTTTATAATTGGCTCAAACATATGGTTCCTCCATATTTCATCATTCGTTTGAGCGTTTGACTGTATTGATGGCTAATTGGAGTATTTTTATAGCGCCTGAGTATTGAGCGGACAGCGTGTGAACATTCTGTGCGTTTCGCGGTCACTGTGGCATGCGCGAACACGCCAGGACGTCCCAGAAAGAGCCTGTCCTGGGGCGCGACAGAGGTGTGAACCGGCTGGGCTGTAATTAGCTGAGCTGGGGACTCTTCCCAACCATAAAGTACAAGGTTTACAAACTGGGGGATCTCCTGTCCTCTAATCCCAGACCTTTGTGCAGAAAACACATTCTACAATTTTACACACACAACACACGCACACATACACTCTCTCGCACACGCACACATACACTCTCTCGCACACGCACACATACACTCTCTCGCACACGCACACATACACTCTCTCGCACACGCACACATACACTCTCTCGCACACGCACACATACACTCTCGCACACGCACACATACACTCTCTCTCACACACACACATACACTCTCTCTCACACGCACACATACACTCTCTCGCACACGCACACATACACTCTCTCGCACACGCACACATACACTCTCTCGCACACGCACACATACACTCTCTCGCACACGCACACATACACTCTCGCACACGCACACATACACTCTCTCGCACACACGCACACATACACTCTCTCGCACACGCACACATACACTCTCTCGCACACGCACACATACACTCTCTCGCACACGCACACATACACTCTCTCGCACACGCACACATACACTTTCTCGCACACGCACACATACACTCTCTCACACACACATACACTTTCTCGCACACGCACACATACACTCTCTCGCACACGCACACATACACTCTCTCGCACACGCACACATACACTCTCTCACACACACATACACTCTCTCGCACACGCACACATACACTCTCTCGCACACGCACACATACACTCTCTCGCACACGCACACATACACTCTCTCGCACACGCACACATACACTCTCTCGCACACGCACACATACACTTTCTCGCACACGCACACATACACTCTCTCACACACACACACATACACTCTCTCGCACACACATACACTCTCTCACACACGCACACATACACTCTCTCACACACGCACACATACACTCTCTCACACACACACACATACACTCTCTCGCACACACATACACTCTCTCACACACGCACACATACACTCTCTCGCACACGCACACATACACTCTCTCACACACGCACACATACACTCTCTCACACACGCACACATACACTCTCTCGCACACGCACACATACACTCTCTCGCACACGCACACATACACTCTCTCGCACACGCACACATACACTCTCTCGCACACGCACACATACACTCTCTCGCACACGCACACATACACTCTCGCACACGCACACATACACTCTCTCGCACACGCACACATACACTCTCTCGCACACGCACACATACACTCTCTCGCACACGCACACATACACTCTCTCGCACACGCACACATACACTCTCTCGCACACGCACACATACACTTTCTCGCACACGCACACATACACTCTCTCACACACACATACACTTTCTCGCACACGCACACATACACTCTCTCGCACACGCACACATACACTCTCTCGCACACGCACACATACACTCTCTCACACACACATACACTCTCTCGCACACGCACACATACACTCTCTCGCACACGCACACATACACTCTCTCGCACACGCACACATACACTCTCTCGCACACGCACACATACACTCTCTCGCACACGCACACATACACTTTCTCGCACACGCACACATACACTCTCTCACACACACACACATACACTCTCTCGCACACACATACACTCTCTCACACACGCACACATACACTCTCTCACACACGCACACATACACTCTCTCACACACACACACATACACTCTCTCGCACACACATACACTCTCTCACACACGCACACATACACTCTCTCGCACACGCACACATACACTCTCTCACACACGCACACATACACTCTCTCACACACGCACACATACACTCTCTCGCACACGCACACATACACTCTCTCGCACACGCAGACACGCATGCACAACACATTCATTCCAGAATCAAGGTAGCATTGCACTGTTACCCTTCTGCACAGCACTAACAGCATGTATACTTTTACAGGAGCCTATACATCGTGCTTCCTGACAGTGCTCGATGGCCCTTTAGAAAATGCTACGTGCATTAGCCCTGTGTGCAGGGACGCATGAATGATTTAGCCTGTCCACTGTGATGTGAACGGCAATGCTAATAGTGTTCATATGAGAAGCATGAATGAGTTGTGCGGACCACAGACGTACGCTGTGTTACCGTGTTAAAAACCAGTCATTTACACATTATCCTGGGATCAGGATGTGGTAAGGGATCGATCGCGGCTTTGACGTTTGCGTATATTACTCTGCGGTCTCTGATTCTGCGCTGAACGTGTGCGTAATTGATTCCCTGACAGATCCTCGATCCCGGACCGTTTTTTCTCAGAGCGTGTCCCGTTTGTGATGGAGGAGGATTTGATTTGCAGGGACAGTGATGGATGGAGGTGTGTTTTCCCCGCGTGCTCCGTTACGTGTAATCACCCTAAGAAAGTCCTGCCGGCCTGCGCGGTAATGAGGCGAGTCTTCACACGCTTACAGAGCCACTTTTCTTCTTCCTGAAAAGCTCCTCACACACACACAAAAAATACTAAATTAGCAAATTTTATATTGGAAAAAAAAGGGTACAAATGTGTGGCCTCCTGTATGAGGACACCAGGGACAGAGTTCTGCAGAGGCAAGACTATTGTGTGTGTGTGTGTGTGTGTGTGTGTGTGTGTGTGTGTGTGTGTGTGTGTGTGTGTGTGTGAGTTCTGCAGAGGCAAGACTATTTCAGAGCCCTGAGTAATAAACGACTTCAGCCTGTGAATCCAGAGCAAACCTCTTGGCATGCATGGCTAATGTGGTGCAGGAGGAAGTAGTATTGGGGACTGCATCCTGCTCATTATTAGTAGCCTGCGCAGGCTGCTCCATTAAGGTCTCACTCTGGGCCCTATTATTAGTGAATAAACTACTCTGAAACTCCCTACTACTGGTGAAATTCTGTGCTCGGCTCTCGTTAATTGAGTCAGCTGTTGCATGAAGCTGCGTCTGCCGCCAATTACTCTGAACGCCGTTCTCTTCTTTTTCCTTAAACTCCGAGGCCTGTTGGTTTGTTCGTGGCTAGATTAATGCTTGGTGAGTTGTGACAGCCCGTTTCTTTTCTGAATTATCACGGAGCCGTCTACTCAAGTTAATCCACAGGACATTGAACACCGTTGTGTGCCGAAATCATCAAGAGCCCCGAGCAGAGAGCATCATGGGCCTGCCTGCGTGCTTTTTCATGAGTCACTTTACGACCTCTTGTTGCCAGAATCTCTCAGAATTTGCTCGAATATTTCAACAGGGTGCTTTCAGATGAAATGAAAAGCTATTTTATTTTTTTTGCGTGGAATTAATATTTCTAATTGTGAGTATGGGGCTATGATGCAATCCACTGCGTATATCCAAATGTAAAGCAGAGCTGTCAACCAATCAGAATTAAAGGGAAAGTACACCCACTGTTTCAGCCTGTCTCCACCCACAAAACAATTTAGAAAAATACTTCGTGGGGTGAGCGAGGGACAGGGGTGGGGTCGGAGGATTTGTGTCCATCTTCATTTGCATAAATGAACGTACATCGTACAAATGATTACGTATAACTCGGATCAAACTGTCAAACTAGACGTTTCACATCAAATATTAATCAAGATTCAGGAACTGAATTCAGAAACATATTTTAGGAGACTATTTAGGTGGAATAAGAGAGTTTATGTACAGGACGCAACGTTGTTCCAGTTTAAAAACGTGGAGCCGAAATGAAAGTAACGTAGTGGGTCTAACCAATCAGGTGCCAGCTGTTTCCGTTGTGGGCGACAAAAGAGGTACTCTGACATCACGATTGGGGCGGAGGCAGTGTGGGGAGCAGAAAGGACATTTCAACCGTTAGGGGCACCACAAACACGCTTTTCTACCAGTTTCTCCTGATTTATGTTATTATTTCAGAATTGTTGAAATATCAGAATGGATGAATAAGTTTCATTATAAGGTAGGCATACAAACACGTCTACAGCTAAAAAACTGATGATGACATGTATTGCATTGGTAAAAGACAGCCAATTCACATAAATAGATGTAAGCTAAATGACATTATTCTTTCTCAGTCGTACAGTTTTAATACCACGGTTTCCACTTCTGCTCGTTATTAGCGCAGGACAAATGTCTGTTTGTAAAATGATGGCTGAAATGTAATTGTTAAAGTTTTATTTTTGGTTTTGCGGGGGATAAATGACATAGGCCTAGGCTGCAGATAAATAGACTGGTGACCTGTAAACTGTCATTTAATCCGCTGCTGTTTCAGAACAAGGGCGCCCTGCACTTAAAAAACTGAGGGGGCACAGAGGAATAATGATAGGAGTTGATAACAATATCCTGTTTGGAGAATAGTTTTGAGGGAATATACAGTCATCTTACAATATTTTACAGATTGCCATCACTGTTTCAGAATGAAGGCAGATTTTTATTACTCACATAATTAACATAAAAGATGGCCACTGCTTTGCAGCGTTAGTTGAGCTGAGCCATCGGTCCACTGGCATTTTGAGGAGACAACATCGTTTGCAGTAATTATCTACATCCATGTGGTTACAATGGTTTAAAACATTATTTCCAGCATCAAGTTAGCGAAGCTGTATCCTGACTGTGAAGTTGAATGTGATCTCTAAATCTGACGTAGCATGCGGTGCCATATATTTTTACTGCAACCTTGGACTGTGATTCCAAACACTTTAAATAAACCAGTACGATAAACGTGACAGCTTTTATGTCATTTATTTGATGGCTCAAGCGTAGGATCAAGCGTCTTACAAGTTGATGGGTTTTTAGATTGTTTACAAGAGCACGCAATTCTTCACGGATCTAACGTCTTAATGTTCCTCTCAAAGTGCAAAATGAATAGGCTATATTTTTGAAAGGACGTGGGTTAAAGTTAAGCATTGAAGGTTGCGTTTCCGAGTAACAAACACACAGAATGATATGGGAAACGTCCGTAGCCTAATATGCTCATGTGCATAACTGTACTGTGTTTTAGCCTCTGTTTTTCATCAATAACGTGGCTTTTACTCGTCCTAAAGAATGAGCATTGTGATATAGATTAAAGCGCTTTATAATAAATGAAAAGGAATGGTGAGATTGGATTGTATGTGCCTGACTGCGGCAATTGTATAGCAATCGCTTACACATTTTAGTTTACGACCCCCCCCGTCGACAAACAGCGCCCCCCTTGTTAACATACTTTACAATTCGAACCCTGCGTATACTGTTCGCAATATGTCATCTTGCGCATACTGAATACTGATGGCTGCTGACCAAGAGGTGCTTGGATGTGATTTTTACTCCTTTTTCTGGGAATGAGTATTGTGCCTGATGGCTGACTCAAAACTTAATGACCTGAGCTTGGAGAACCTAGAGAGAGAGAACCGTGAGAAACAGAGTTCAGAGGTGTCTCTACTGACTGCTCAATGTGCTTCTACCTGTGTCTGAATCAGAGCCCTGTCTACTGTGTCCTGTCTACTGTGTACTGTGTACTGTGTACCGTGTCTGAATCAGCCCTGTCTACTGCGTCCTGTCTCCTGTGTACTGTGTACCGTGTCTGAATCAGAGCCCTGTCTACTGCGTCCTGTCTCCTGTATACTGTGTACCGTGTCTGAATCAGAGCCCTGTCTACTGCGTCCTGTCTACTGCGTCCTGTCTCCTGTGTACTGTGTACCGTGTCTGAATCAGAGCCCTGTCTACTGCGTCCTGTCTCCTGTATACTGTGTACCGTGTCTGAATCAGCCCTGTCTACTGTGTCCTGTCTCCTGTATACTGTGTCTGAATCAGCCCTGTCTCCTGCGTCCTGTCTCCTCTGTACAGTGTACTGTGTCTGAATCAGCCCTGTCTACTGTGTCCTGTCTCCTGTGTACTGTGTACCGTGTCTGAATCAGAGCCCTGTCTACTGTGTCCTGTCTCCTGTGTACTGTGTACCGTGTCTGAATCAGAGCCCTGTCTACTGCGTCCTGTCTCCTGTGTACTGTGTACTGTGTACCGTGTCTGAATCAGCCCTGTCTACTGTGTCCTGTCTCCTGTGTACTGTGTACTGTGTACCGTGTCTGAATCAGCCCTGTCTACTGCGTCCTGTCTCCTCTGTACAGTGTACTGTGTCTGAATCAGAGCCCTGTCTACTGTGTCCTGTCTCCTGTGTACTGTGTACTGTGTACCGTGTCTGAATCAGCCCTGTCTACTGTGTCCTGTCTCCTGTGTACTGTGTACTGTGTACCGTGTCTGAATCAGAGCCCTGTCTACTGCGTCCTGTCTCCTGTGTACTGTGTACCGTGTCTGAATCAGAGCCCTGTCTACTGCGTCCTGTCTCCTGTGTACTGTGTACTGTGTACCGTGTCTGAATCAGAGCCCTGTCTACTGCGTCCTGTCTCCTGTATACTGTGTACCGTGTCTGAATCAGAGCCCTGTCTACTGCGTCCTGTCTCCTGTCTCCTGTGTACTGTGTACTGTGTACTGTGTACTGTGTACCGTGTCTGAATCAGAGCCCTGTCTACTGCATCCTGTCTCCTGTGTACTGTGTACTGTGTACTGTGTACTGTGTACCGTGTCTGAATCAGAGCCCTGTCTACTGTGTCCTGTCTCCTGTGTACTGTGTACTGTGTACCGTGTCTGAATCAGAGCCCTGTCTACTGCGTCCTGTCTCCTGTGTACTGTGTACCGTGTCTGAATCAGAGCCCTGTCTACTGCGTCCTGTCTCCTGTGTACTGTGTACTGTGTCTGAATCAGAGCCCTGTCTACTGCGTCCTGTCTCCTGTGTACTGTGTACCGTGTCTGAATCAGAGCCCTGTCTAATGTGTCCTGTCTCCTGTGTACTGTGTACCGTGTCTGAATTAGAGCCCTGTCTACTGCATCCTGTCTCCTGTGTACTGTGCACTGTGTCTGAATCAGAGCCCTATCTACTGCACCCTGTCTCCTGCGTACAGTGCACTGTGTCTGAATCAGAGCCCTATCTACTGCGCCCTGTCTCCTGTGTACAGTGTACTGGCAGATGTATGCTGTTTAATCTGCACTGTTTAGTATGCGACATGCAGTTCGCAAACAAATGTCCTCCATACTATTTTCCAACCATACTGTGAAAGTGTCGCAAGATGTCCCATCCTTGCGGGGGCATGTCATGTGTTGTTTTCGTTGTTATTGGAGGAAAACGTCAGTGATGCTGCACCTCATTTTTTTTTTTTAAACAAAGCTGCGCGTCAAAATGTTTGCGTACTTCTTGAAAAGTGTGCTCCCGAATATACTGAGCAAAACCCCGGAAGTGTATCATACGGGGGTTTTAAGTAGACTACATTTAGCAAACATTTTGCCTACATAACGTCTTTCTCGTTCTGTCTACTCAACAAGCCTACCTAATAGTATGGACTCTGACACCTTTCTCTCTCTCTGTTTTTCTCGCTGTCTCCAGCCAGTCACTTAAGTAGGAGACACCTGGGGGTCAAAGGTCACGGGCCCCATACAGGTGTCTCCTTTGAGTCGTCGGCTCTAGTTTCTCCACCTGTTAGAGGATCTGTGATCAGCTTCACTGACCCCTGCCCCCTGTTAAAAATAAGGTTTGGCTGATCCCTGGTCAGTTGTTATCGGGACATAGGCTGTCGGGACAAGCACGCTATTGTATTGTGTGAGGTTAATCAGCAGCGCTCCGCCTTAAAGCACAGAGCAGGGCTACACAGTGCAATGTCCCTCTGCCTTCAGTTCGGGGCGCTGGTCTTCACAAGCACCCTAATATGTTTCTTACTTCAGATTTCCGCACACTTGTCAGGGGTCCATGTAAAGGAAAACCTGCCTATATAAGGAGCTGTACTGGAGAAGTTCTTCCTCATTTACATTTTCTGCTTGCCCATTGGGCTTGTGATTGGTGCTTGATGCTCACATATTTCTGCAATAACATAGAGTGCTCACATAGCCTAGGTGTTTTTTTTAATTTTTTTAATTTATTTTTTTATAAACCTTCTTTTGGATGTATGGCTTTTTTGAGCAGATCTGATATTGGAGGACAGCTGGGCGTTTGAGTGCTGTGTCAGGACGTCCTGTCAGTGTCAGGGAGGCCGTCCGCTGTCGAGAGACTCCGCATTTTATCCCAGAATCTCCTGAAAAACGCAGGAGCTGCCCTCAGGCGCTGTACAAGCGCTCGTCTGTTAAACAGGCTGTTCTGTCTAAGCGCAGGCAGGCAAACCTGGCGACCAGATAAACCGGGAGGATGATTTAAGGTACCGCAATCCCGTCGGACAAGCGCCCTTCTCCTGGCGCTAGCATAGCCAGCCTCTGCATTAATGTCTTCTGCACCCATGAGGGTTTTTCCAGGCGTTTTTACGTGGAAGTGCTGTCCTAAATACGGGCGGAAGTGTAACACAAGCACTTAAAGATGAGTTATAGTGGAGCAGAAAGGCAGGAGGGTGAGGTGATAAAGACTCGGCCGGCCGGCGGCTGTTTGAAGGCGTATTTGGAATGGGGCTCTTGGGCTCGGTTTTGCTGTCTTTCTGCCTCCTGTCAGATCAGGCACAGCAAAGGCGCCACAGGGGGGCGGGGAGGGGGAACTCTAAGTGGCCCCCCAGGACCCGCCAGTGAGCTGCAGACACGACGACTGCGCTGTCTGACAGACCACGCCCGGATAACTGGGTAACCGGCAGCCTGAGTGACAGCCCGCCCGCCTGGGTCAGGGCTCACTCGTGGGGTCAGAGGCAGCGATGGCCTCTGGTCAACAACCGCTGCTCTGTCTGACAGACCACACCCAGATAACTGTGGGATGGCCTGAGTGACGGCTGCAACCTGGGGGGGGGGCGGGGGGTCAGGGCTCACTCGTGGGGTCAGAGGCAGCGATGACCCCCCTGGTCACCAGAGATGTCCCCAGTGCTCACATTTCCTCATTTAGCTTGCTGCTGCTGCTCAGGACAAAGACCCCACGAGAGACTGAACTCTGAGCGTTTAACAGAGCAGGGCCAGCTCTGTTCTGAGCGTTTAACAGAGCAGGGCCAGCTCTGTTCTGAGCGTTTAACAGAGCAGGGCCAGCTCTGTTCTGAGCGTTTAACAGAGCAGGGCCAGCTCTGTTCTGAGCGTTTAACAGAGCAGGGCCAGCTCTGTTCTGAGCGTTTAACAGAGCAGGGCCAGCTCTGTTCTGAGCGTTTAACAGAGCAGGGCCAGCTCTGTTCTGAGCGTTTAACAGAGCAGGGCCAGCTCTGTTCTGAGCGTTTAACAGAGCAGGGCCAGCTCTGTTCTGAGCGTTTAACAGAGCAGGGCCAGCTCTGTTCTGAGCGTTTAACAGAGCAGGGCCAGCTCTGTTCTGAGCGTTTAACAGAGCAGGGCCAGCTCTGTTCTTCCTCATTCAGTTACCATGACTCCCATGACTGCCATTCAACCATCCCTTTCCCAATTAACATATTTTTTAAACTTTTATTTTACAATCCAAATTTGGGATATTGAGACAACCAAACCTATTTGTCTCATCAGTGCCATAGTCCTCCTGTCAGTTTAGGGAGGGGACGGACTCGTGCGCGTGTTCTCCACGATGCGTGCGGTTGTTTCACTCTGCAGCAGCCCTGCGGGTGAGCTGTGCAGTCGTTCTGCCCTGATGCTCATGCACAGAGGAGAAACTGTCTAAAGTGCTTCCCTGAGCGACACTAAGGCCAGTTATGGACTGCTAGCCCCATTCAGTCTCGCACATGAATATTCTTCATCATTTCCCCCTGAGAAAATGTGATAAACCCCAATTTATTTCAGCATGTACAGTAAGTGGCACACAAATGATTTTCATCTTCCCTAAAAATTTATATCCTTAAGTGGTTTTTAACATTTCATACAGGAGCCTGTAAAAAAATTTTTTTCATGAAATTATCATTTTTTTGGCCTACATCATCTTCTTTTTTTTTCAATTTGTGGAGCCAGGCATGCTAATATAATCCAAATATATGATATAATATTTTATATATACGTGGTATTTCTGGCGGGTGCAATCGTTGGGACAGATGAATGGATGGAATAAATTGACTTCAGGGTTGATCTAAATGGCGGCAGTGTAGTATAATGGTTGAGGAACTGGCTTTGTAATCGAAAGGTTGCAGGTTTGATTCTCAGGTAGGACACTGCCGTTGTACCCTTGAGCTAAAGGTACTTAACCTGAATCGCTTCAGTATATATCCAGCTGTATAAATGGATCAGATGTAAGAAATAAAAAGTTGTGTAGGTCACTCTGGATAAGAGCGTCTGCTAAAGGCCTGTAATGTAAATGCAACGTAAGTAGCAGTCTCTGAGCGTGCTCAGTCTGCCTGGAGCGGGAGGGAGATGACATCATCAGTTGTGGACGAAAGGGAGTGGTGTCCAGGTGGGCTTCAAAAAATGTTTTAGATGTTTTTTTTATTTTATTTTATTATTATTATTTTTTTATACCTCTGAGGAAAAACTTCTTTTCCACATGCTGATTTAGGTGAAAACGTGAACGAGTGCATGTTGGGGGAAAAAAATAAATTTCAAAATGTCTTGGGCTGCATTCAGAATGACTCCCTATACGCTTTATCGTGCTCTATATAGGGAATCAGCCATTTTGTTGGACATCCTCATTTTCAGTGTATTCTATAGAGAATTCCGAAACCATCAAAATAGTCAATCCCCTAAGTAGCGCACTATGAAGCATATAGGGCGCCAGTCCAAACGCATCCTGGGTTTATTCGCATAATGAAGCAGTGCATTGTGGGACTGCTGGCTTTTTGGCTCTAAAGTCTGCCCTTTTTGAAGGGGCAGTTCACTGCTCTGGGCGTCCAGAGTTGGAGTTTTAACTGCCACTGATCTGATTAGAAAGCAAGGTGTTCCGCTGATACATAATACATGAGACTGCAAGTCAGTGGCGTTGAATACCACGCCGTGAGGATGGCTAAAGTCCCTGTGAAGGCCGCACGACGGATATTTATTTCAAACATGCACTTTAAAATGGAGGGGGCAGGGGCACTTCTCCCCTCTGTCATACGACTGTGCCCTGGAGGGGGGGTGTTTCATTAGTCACCAGCGGTTTCTAATTTCGCCGCAGCTCCAGGGCGAGATTGTGCAGGACGGCCTCTCATCCTCCCTCAGATGAGCACACAAACACACTGCGATTTGTTAACCTTTTGTATTACCTCACAAACACACTGCGATTTGTTAACCGTTTGTATTACCTCACAAACACACTGCGATTTGTTAACCGTTTGTATTACCTCACAAACACACTGCGATTTGTTAACCGTTTGTATTACCTCACAAACACACTGCGATTTGTTAACCGTTTGTATTACCTCACAAACACACTGCGATTTATTAACCGTTTGTATTACCTCACAAATACACTGCGATTTATTACCGTTTGTATTACCTCACAAATACACTGCGATTTGTTAACCGTTTGTATTACCTCACAAACACGCTGCGATTTGTTAACCGTTTGTATTACCTCACAAACACACTGCGATTTATTAACCGTTTGTATTACCTCACAAACACACTGCGATTTATTACCGTTTGTATTACCTCACAAACACGCTGCGATTTGTTAACCGTTTGTATTACCTCACAAACACACTGCGATTTATTAACCGTTTGTATTACCTCACAAACACACTGCGATTTATTACCGTTTGTATTACCTCACAAACACACTGCGATTTATTAACCGTTTGTATTACCTCACAAACACACTGCGATTTATTACCGTTTGTATTACCTCACAAACACACTGCGATTTATTAACCGTTTGTATTACCTCACAAACACACTGCGATTTATTAACCGTTTGTATTACCTCACAAACACACTGCGATTTATTAACCGTTTGTATTACGCGGACGTTTTGTTTGTATCCGACCCTGAGTTTAACTGAGTCCAGACCAGACCAGACCGTGACCATAAGCTTGCAGCGAGAGATGGCTTTTAATGAAGTGGTAGTCCAACAATTATTTATTAATTACTTAATTAATTAATTCAGTTCAGTTTGGCAGCTCCCTATTTAAATGAAACAATATTTCATTGAGATTGATCAATGTGAATACAACTTTAACATCAAGGCTGTGCCTCATATCACTCTCTGGTTGCATAACATTTTTTAGTGTAAGCCAGCCAAAATGATGCTATCAGGGAGTAAAATGATAAGCAAGGGTAGCTGCAGCAGCAGCACGGTAGAATGAGCAAAGCATGATGAGGTGATTTAAATAACCCTCCCAATGAAGGCGTAAGCATCATGTGTGCGGACGGTTGTTTGTTGCCCGAAGTAGCCTGAAGTTGTATCTTCATATTTTCAGCTTTGCAAAGGGAAGCTGCGCTGGAGGAAATCGTTCCTTTGCGTGTTCCTCTCAACAGTGAAGCATGACTCAGCCCAGTGTAGGTGTGCGTTCATCACTGAAGGTCCCTGTGAGAGATGCGTGTCCCACAGGCCTTTATTTCAGGGCTCTCTCGGGGGCAGATTTAAAAACAAAAAAAACATTTTACACTATATATAAAACAATGCATGAATAAAACTTATTGTACATTGTGTAAACAATGTGCTTAAAACATGTAACGATATTATAATATTATTATTGTTATGTCACTGATTCTCTGCAGACTCTGAATAGCAGTTTTCTTCTGTAATTTCTTCAGTAATAAGAGGGATAATAGTACCTCTATGGCAGGATAAATTTAGCCTCTGTGTTCTGCACCTTTCTCCTCTGCCTGAGCCAAGGTGAGTAGCCCTTGTTATTGAGGGGCTCAGGTCCAGGGCGTTAAGCCAACGGGATTCAGAGAGTTTATGTTTTTTAGAAAAAATCTTATTTATTTTCCAGTAGTTTTGGAGGGAATTTGCAGGCCCGTGGGTCGCACTCGTTTGGGCGGATTGGTTTGAGGTGTGAAGGCGTGGCCCCGCTTCTGGTTCTGGGGCGTGTGACCGGGGCGTGTCTCTGAAGGACTCCAGGGTGATGGAGTGAGAGAGAAGAAGACCGTCAGCAGCTCTCCGCTCAGGCGTGAAATGAAGAGAGAGGGCGTGACAGGACGTAAATCCTCTTTGTTTGGTTTCTCAGTTGGGCGTGAGATGGCTCTGAACCCCAATAACACTCCCCCCCCCCCCCACACTTTCTGTCTCCCATTTGACCAGCCTGTAACTGTAAATTTAAATTTTAGTAATAATAATAATAATTATATGTAGAGCCACTTCTGGGCCACAGTGCTTTACAGTAGCACAATAAAACAACTAAATCAATACACATAATAAAATGATATACTATAAATAGAAAGGCATAGAGAAATAAAAACATCTTTAGAATAGACTGGCGTTTGTCTGTACTTCCGCTGGGATTTGACCGTCCATCAACCACACATTGAATTTGACAGGCCTTTAATTGCACTTTGAATGGAGGACGACCACACAGGCCTTTAATTTTAAAATGGTTTTATTGTTGTTTTTTTTAGATTCTGCTGACACTACTTTCTCGTTAGCACGACTGTTAGCGCTAGCTTTTTTCTGTCACTGGGGAAAGAGAAGTGCTTCGGTTTTTCCACTGCAATGGTTTGTGACACATGAATCGATACCTGAAAGAGAGCTCCCCTGAGCCTGCTGTTTATTGGTATGGCTGGGCTGTGGAAGGGAGTAATCCCGGGGCTGTGGAAGGGAGTAATCCCAGGGCTGTGGAAGGGAGTAATCCCAGGGCTGTGGAAGGGAGTCATCCCAGGGCTGTGGAAGGGAGTAATCCCAGGGCTGTGGAAGGGAGTAATCCCAGGGCTGTGGAAGGGAGTCATCCCAGGGCTGTGGAAGGGAGTAATCCCAGGGCTGTGGAAGGGAGTCATCCCAGGGCTGTGGAAGGGAGTCATCCCAGGGCTGTGGAAGGGAGTAATCCCAGGGCTGTGGAAGGGAGTAATCCCAGGGCTGTGGAAGGGAGTCATCCCAGGGCTGTGGAAGGGAGTCATCCCAGGGCTGTGGAAGGGAGTAATCCCAGTCAGAACGATGAGGGTCATCACAGAAGGTTTTCTTCACACACGATGACAGAGTCAGCATTTATAATCTTGGCTAATAAAAGGGGTCTCTCCCTCACTCATAGAAGAAACACTCAGAAGAGGGGAGCTCCACCAATCATGGCGTACATTGGTAACAAACAGTAGAACAACAGCGATGGTTATTGGTGGATACTCTCAGGGTACTTCTTGGTTAATTCCAACAGGGATCCCAGGACTGTGTCTGAATTCGCACCCTTCCATACTATTGAGTATGCTTGTTCAGTACACTGGATGAGAAAGTAGTTATGAAAAAAATTTCTTTAAAATGAAGATACTTAATCCCCCCCCCTGATATATACTTTTTCTTTCGTTTCGTATATTTCGATATTCGGGAGAAATTTTTTAGAATTAAATTAACATTTTCATTGCATAAATATGACGCGCGCCTTCACTTTAAAAATGAGGCAGAGCTTTGCTGACGTTTTCCTTCAACAACAACATGTGACATGGCCACATAAGGGCGGGGCACCTCTTCCGACACTTCTGCAGTACAGTTGGAAAATAGTATGGAGTATATTCTTTGCATACTGCACGTCACATACTCAAACAGTATACAGTAAACAGTACACAGGAGACAGGACGCAATACGCTCTGATTCAGACACAGCCCAAGAGTATAGTCATAAAGTATCCAACAATTACTCTGTTGTTCTATTGGTTGCTGCAGTTGTGCTCTATGATTGGTGGAGCTTTATGTTTAGTGACATCATGATTATCTCCTCTCTATTTGATCCCCCCTGTGTTTACTGATGGGCCGGGAGGACGGAGGCCTGTACCGTTTCTCACGCGCTGCTATAAAGATGAGGAGCCGTCTGCTTGCCCTTGCTCTGTAATTAAAGCACATCAGCGCTGTCGTAAATCACGCCTCGCTGTGAAGCGTGTGTGCAGTGAGCGGGCCTGAGCGGGCCTGAGCCTGTTCAGCTGCTGGGCTCCGGGGGGGGTCAGCTTCAGTCCTGATCCGGTCTGACCGCAGGACTGAGGTGTTTGTGTGTCCTGCAGTCACTCTCCTGGGAGTGGTGGTGGGTGGGTGGGAGGGGTTTAGTATGACCTGGTAAAAGCACTGGCTGTAGTGTACATAAGGATTAGCAACCCCTGTCTCCTCTTTCTCTTTTTCTCTCTCCCTCTTCTCTCCCCTTTTCTCTCTCCTTTCCCCTCTTCACCTGTGGTTCTACTAATCGAGTTCATCTAGAGTTGAAGAGATAAAGGTAACTCTAAGGGCTCACTGCCGATCCAGTATCTGTTATAAAAGCAATAATAGATTGTTCTAAGGCATGGGAACTCAACTCTGGCCCTGCAAAGTCCAGCCCTGGTTTTCCTTTCTCCCATGTAATTAACTGAACAATTAGTGCGACTGATTGGCCAGATGGCGTTCACTCCTGACTCTCAGGTAAAGGGAGGGTGCAAAACGAGCAGTTCTCAGTACTGGAGGGCCGTGACTTGAGTAGTGCTGGGCTCAGGGTTCACTGCTGTTCCAGCCTCTGTTATAGAAGCAATAATATTAGCTTGCTACATTAAAAACAAGAGATAACCCAGTAATAATGTGTTCAGTTGAATGTGAAATGTGGTTGTTAGTCTATGCTGATCAAAATGCCAAGTCACTCAACAAATAATTAGACCTGTAGCCTCCCGTGTTCAGGCCTCGGTACGTGTGAGCAGCTGTGTTTTATGATTAACATCAATTAACACAGACTTGCGTGCCGGCGTGGCCCAGTCTTGTGCCCCCTCGCCATTACCGCCGAGCTGTGCTTAACATGCGGGAGCGCACGGCATTCTGGGAAATCAAAGGGAAAGCATCGCTTATGAAACATTCGTAACGTACAGTGCGTGGCGATTCTTTTTAATGGAGCGGTTTTTGTTGATGAACATGTGATGGGTGAGGACCACGCTTACAGTGTGAGGCTGAAACGGTGTCCGGGCCAGACCCGGGGTGATGAAGTTGTAAACAAACTCCAAAGTGGACGTAAATCCGCAAATCTCACAGAGGGATGAGAACCTTAAAGCTTCAAGCCCACTGTCTCTCCCTGAGTTCTTAATGCAGAGATCATCCTGAATAGAAATGGACTGTGCATATATTTCAGTTTTTTGGCTCAAACACAAAGGTGTGCAGATCAAAGCAACTTGGTGGCTGAATTCATAAAACATCAGTGTCTCCGTGTTTCATTTAACACTTCACCTTTTAAACTTATCACCTTATCTTGGCTGGAAAACAAATAGTTTTGTGAATATATTTAATGTATAGAGAATTCCAGTTATATTTAGTCTCATGTGGGTGTTTACCTCTGCGATTAACTGACTTGTGATCTTTAATTCCAATTGCATTCTCAATTATGTTTCAGCTTGTTTGATTGTCTTTACTCTTCGACACACATTGTACTCTTTCATAAGACATTTAGGGCCTGATTTACATGCGCAAAACCAATAACATGACCAGTGATTGGTCATGGTATTTATTTTGCACCAATCATTGGTTGTGTTATTAGTTTTGTGTGTGTTAAAAGGTTTTGCAGGTGTTAGTAAATCAGA
>CM040403.1:3968728-3971228 GCA_022702515.1 Ilyophis sp. 1 JC-2022 | reverse complement strand
AAAGCACTTCAGTACAAACATTTTAGACCGCTGATAAAAAAAGAGGCATAATAGTTATAGCTGGAAACAGAATTGTTTCAGACACAGAGAAAAATTTATGTTTTTGTGAAATCAGATATTTTAAATAAATAAACCATAAATCGCAGGCAGAGCTGTGCAGTTGCTGTAGTATTGCTGTCGGATTGCTGTAGGAATGCTGTAGGATTGCAGTAGGAATGCTGTAGGAAAGCTGTTGGAATGCTGTAGGTTTGCTGTAGGATTGCTGTAGGAAAGCTGTAGGATTGCTGTGGGATTGCTGTGGGATTGCTGTGGGATTGCTGTAGGAATGCTGTAGGAAAGCTGTAGGAATGCTGTTGGATTGCAGTAGGAAAGCTGTAGGATTGTAGTAGGAATGCTGTAGGAAAGCTGTAGGAATGCTGTAGGAATGCTGTAGGAAAGCTGTAGGAATGCTGTAGGATTGCTGTAGGATTGCAGTAGGAAAGCTGTAGGATTGCAGTAGGAATGCTGTAGGAAAGCTGTAGGATTGCTGTAGGATTGCAGTAGGAATGCTGTTGGAAAGCTGTAGGAATGCTGTAGGAATATGCTGTTGGATTGCAGTAGGAAAGCTGTAGGAAAGCTGTAGGATTGCAGTAGGAATGCTGTAGGAAAGCTGTAGGAATGCTGTGGGATTGCTGTGGGATTGCTGTAGGATTGCAGTAGGAATGCTGTAGGAAAGCTGTCGGAATGCTGTTGGATTGCAGTAGGAAAGCTGTAGGATTGCTGTATGATTGCTGCAGGATTGCTGCAGGATTGCTGTAGGATTGCAGTAGGAAAGCTGTAGGATTGCTGTCGAATTGCTGTGGGATTGCTGTAGGATTGCTGTAGGAATGCTGTAGGAATGCTGTTGGATTGCAGTAGGAAAGCTGTAGGATTGCTGTAGGAAAGCTGTAGGAATGCTGTAGGTTTGCTGTGGGATTGCTGTAGGTTTGCTGTCGGATTGCTGTAGGAATGCTGTAGGAAAGCTGGAGGAATGCTGTTGGATTGCTGTAGGATTGCTGTGGGATTGCTGTAGGTTTGCTGTTGGATTGCTGTAGGAATGCTATAGGATTGCTGTAGGTTTGCTGTCGGATTGCTGTAGGATTGCTGTGGGATTGCTGTCGGATTGCTGTAGGATTGCTGTGGGATTGCTGTAGGAATGCTGTTGGATTGCTGTAGGGTTGCTGTGGGATTGCTGTAGGATCCTGGGATGGGTCTGGCTGCTGACGCTGTCCAGGTGTTCCAGAAATGTGTCTATGTCTTAAATGTATAAATAAATTAGTGCTTGTGGGGTCTCTTCTGACAGGCATGTGACCGGGAGACTTGGGATCTCATTAACATATTCAAATCACAGGGAGACTGTCAGCCACCTCCCTGCCCTGAAATATACAGGGTCCAAATAAGAGGCTTATTCTTAGCACTGGCTACTTTTACAGATCCCACAGGCAAGCTGAGTGCATTTTGGGTTTGGGGGGGGGGGCAGGGTTTGGGGGCGGGGCAGGTTTGGGGGCATTGGGATGGGTTTGGGGGGGCAGGTTTGGGGTGGGGCAGAGACTCAAATATCTATCAAATATAAAAATATTAAAACTGTTTTGTTCTGCAATTTTACTGGTGCTTAAAATGCTAATGTACTTCACATAAGATCAGATCAGATCAGAAGACCAATACCTGTGCATGCGCACATAGCTGAAAATATAATGGATGAATATAACAAAAATAAAACATCCCAATCATCGTCAGGCGAGTTGAATCTTGGTCTGGACCCGATGGTCTGGGCCGTTTTATTGGCTAATCACAGTTAGAATCTGCTAGGCCACTGTTTCTTCCTGAAGAGTTGGAGGTGTGAGCGGAGATAACTGGGTCCTAATGCTTTTAGGGGTCCCCCCAAGCTTATCTGCTCTTACAGGGGTGGTACCGGCTTGTTTTTCTTCATCTAAGGAGCGGCACAATGTCTGATGTCTTTCTTTTGGCTGCTGCCTGAATGAAAGCTTGCGGTACACAATGATGGTTTAAGCACGATGAAAGAATGGCTTATAAAGCTTTGTAGTGCTTTGTGCTTCTCCCAGGGAGATCCAATCAAACGGCCCCGCTGAAAAGCACCACCAGCCACCTGAAGCTGGAGGAAGATCATAACGCACAGGAGCGAAAGAGCTGTAAATGATCCCATGTTAACTCTTGGCTGTTTAATTAGTGCAGTGTCCCAGAAAGCGAAAAGAAAAATTATTCAGTTTCATTCTCCTTGGTGTTAGCGGTGGAATAAAAGCAGGACCAGATGTTTCAGTGCAACAGCCGTGTTACTGAAAACATGGACCAAAAGCTCCATGTCTACTAGTAAATGAGGAAACGACCTGAGGTGTTTTTATTGTCCCACAGAGTTTATATACAGAGCAGCACTGAACACACACCAGGGTTTGTTCCTTTGTCTCGAGGGAAGAAGTGGCACCACGGTGTGCAGTGTGAGATTGTGTTAAGAGTTTTCTGGGTT
>CM040403.1:3951228-3963728 GCA_022702515.1 Ilyophis sp. 1 JC-2022 | reverse complement strand
TCAGTAGCAGTAGCAGTTTTTGAAAACGAGAGTTTATGGTGTTTTTTTGAAGGATTTTCTATATGCCCGTCCAGATCCATTGTGTAAGTTAGCTGTGACATGAGCAATAAACAATATATCTCAAGATTGCACAGTTTGTCAAAATGTTGATATGGACCGTTGTATATGATCGTAAATAACCTTTTAACAGGGCTTATAACAGGGCTTATAACAGGGCTTATAACAGGGCTTAACATGCTAAATACCAAACTTCTCCTTTAAGCTTTTTTTCCCAGTGTCGCCGTGACGCTGTGAGTTATATTTGTTTTGTGTTTCCTCACACCCTCCTAGATGAAATTCCCTGGGCTGAGCAAGACTAATCTTCCTCTCTCCCCCGCTCTCCCTCCTCCTCTCTCTCTCTCAGAGCGGAAGCTCAAACACACTCTCGCCTTCACGGCCTCGCTCGCTTTGCACAACAGTGTGTTTTACTCTCTCAGAGCGGAAGCTCAAACACAATGGCGTTTCATCCTTAGTACATTCTCTTCCTGTCTGCAGGGAGGGGAGTATTGTTTAGCGTTCACGTGTCCTGTACGCAGGGAGGGGAGTATTGTTTAGCGTTTACGTGTCCTGTACGCAGGGAGGGGAGTATTGTTTAGCGTTCACGTGTCCTGTATGCAGGGAGGGGAGTATTGTTTAGCGTTTACGCGTCCTCTATGCAGGGAGGGGAGTATTGTTTAGCGTTCACGTGCCCTGTACGCAGGGAGGGGAGTATTGTTTAGCGTTTACGTGTCCTGTACGCAGGGAGGGGAGTATTGTTTAGCGTTTACGTGTCCTGTACGCAGGGAGGGGAGTATTGTTTAGCGTTTACGTGTCCTGTATGCAGGGAGGGGAGTATTGTTTAGCGTTTACGTGTCCTGTACGCAGGGAGGGGAGTATTGTTTAGCGTTTACGTGTCCTGTATGCAGGGAGGGGAGTATTGTTTAGCGTTCCCGTGTCCTGTACGCAGGGAGGGGAGTATTGTTTAGCGTTTACGTGTCCTGTACGCAGGGAGGGGAGTATTGTTTAGCGTTTACGCGTCCTGTACGCAGGGAGGGGAGTATTGTTTAGCGTTTATGTGTCCTGTATGCAGGGAGGGGAGTATTGTTTAGCGTTTACGTGTCCTGTACGCAGGGAGGGGAGTATTGTTTAGCGTTTACGTGTCCTGTACGCAGGGAGGGGAGTATTGTTTAGCGTTTACGTGTCCTGTACGCAGGGAGGGGAGTATTGTTTAGCGTTTACGTGTCCTGTACGCAGGGAGGGGAGTATTGTTTAGCGTTCCCGCGTCCTGTACGCAGGGAGGGGAGTATTGTTTAGCGTTCCCGTGTCCTGTACGCAGGGAGGGGAGTATTGTTTAGCGTTTACGTGTCCTGTACGCAGGGAGGGGAGTATTGTTTAGCGTTTACGTGTCCTGTATGCAGGGAGGGGAGTATTGTTTAGCGTTCCCGTGTCCTGTATGCAGGGAGGGGAGTATTGTTTAGCGTTCCCGTGTCCTGTATGCAGGGAGGGGAGTATTGTTTAGCGTTCACGTGTCCTGTATGCAGGGAGGGGAGTATTGTTTAGCGTTCACGTGTCCTGTATGCAGGGAGGGGAGTATTGTTTAGCGTTCACGTGTCCTGTATGCAGGGAGGGGAGTATTGTTTAGCGTTTACGTGTCCTGTATGCAGGGAGGGGAGTATTGTTTAGCGTTTACGTGTCCTGTACGCAGGGAGGGGAGTATTGTTTAGCGTTCCCGTGTCCTGTATGCAGGGAGGGGAGTATTGTTTAGCGTTCACGTGTCCTGTATGCAGGGAGGGGAGTATTGTTTAGCGTTTACGTGTCCTGTACGCAGGGAGGGGAGTATTGTTTAGCGTTCCCGCGTCCTGTACGCAGGGAGGGGAGTATTGTTTAGCGTTTACGTGTCCTGTATGCAGGGAGGGGAGTATTGTTTAGCGTTCACGTGTCCTGTATGCAGGGAGGGGAGTATTGTTTAGCGTTCACGTGTCCTGTACGCAGGGAGGGGAGTATTGTTTAGCGTTCCCGCGTCCTGTATGCAGGGAGGGGAGTATTGTTTAGCGTTCACGTGTCCTGTACGCAGGGAGGGGAGTATTGTTTAGCGTTCACGTGTTGTATTAAAGTTTTTAAGAGTGCAGTGGCATCAGTGTGTCACTCTTGCGGACCTGTAATGAGTCGGCGTGCTTATCGCCAAGTATGACGGCAGCGGTAGTGTATTGAAGTCAGACTTTAATGGATTTTCTGGGCTGCGTGTTGGCTTGTGCTCGCAGTCCAAATGAATGAAATAGGAGATATGATGAAGAGCTGTTCTTTTGTCATGGAGTAATTATCCCAAATGCTTTCCCCAGGTGCGTCAGCTTTTTAATACATCAATTAATTCTGTCCCACTGATTAAATAATTGCTACACTTTAAAAGCTTTCTGGTTTGTTTCTTTTCGGCTGATTGATCAGTGTAATAAATGGCATACCCAGTACCATTTATACAGAATAAAGTCAATTCTAGGATGAGAAAGGTTTCTAAAAAGTTTCTCACTTTGAGAATAATCAGCCTTTCTCATTCCTCACTGGTGAATTAAGCACCCAAACTACTTATATGTGTAAGGAAATGAATGATTCATAATTTTTCCAAAATACCCTTTACATTAAGGATGGGCAACTCCAGTCCTGGGGGGCCGGTGTGTATGCAGGTTTAACTCCAGTCCTGGGGGGCCGGTGTGTATGCAGGTTTAACTCCAGTCCTGGGGGGGCCGGTGTGTATGCAGGTTTAACTCCAGTCCTGGGGGGCCGGTGTGTGTGCAGGTTTAACTCCAGTCCTGGGGGGTCGGTGTGTATGCAGGTTTAACTCCAGTCCTGGGGGGCCGGTGTGTATGCAGGTTTAACTCCAGTCCTGGGGGGCCGGTGTGTGTGCAGGTTTAACTCCAGTCCTGGGGGGCCGGTGTGTATGCAGGTTTAACTCCAGTCCTGGGGGGCCGGTGTGTATGCAGGTTTAACTCCAGTCCTGGGGGGCCGGTGTGTATGCAGGTTTAACTCCAGTCCTGGGGGGGCGGTGTGTATGCAGGTTTAACTCCAGTCCTGGGGGGCCGGTGTGTATGCAGGTTTAACTCCAGTCCTTGGGGGGCCGGTGTGTATGCAGGTTTAACTCCAGTCCTGGGGGGCCGGTGTGTGTGCAGGTTTAACTCCAGTCCTGGGGGGCCGGTGTGTGTGCAGGTTTAACTCCAGTCCTGGGGGGCCGGTGTGTGTGCAGGTTTAACTCCAGTCCTGGGGAGCCGGTGTGTGTGCAGGTTTTTGCTGCCACCAGTTACCCTGGCTCAAGAAGCTAATTAGTGACATACAGCAACATCGATTCACTCATCAATTAGACCACAATAAAAAGCTACAATACGTCCATACAGGCACAGGAACATTCATCAGCTTCTGTTCATATCACGGAATGCATACACCCCCACGGGCTGTATAAATGCTGTCTTGCATTGTGGTTCCTCTTCTCCGCGGCCAGGCTGAGATTGGGTCAAAGTGAAACGCGCGTCAGGCGGCACGCGGCAGGTTTCATTTATTTTCTTTCACAGTCATGCATTTGATGCTGTTTTGTTGATTATGGTTATGATCTGGGCGGACAGGCAGGCAGATTGAGATAAATGTGCTGGCATGAGACTCACAGATGAAACTGATGCCTTAATAATGATTTTATGATGGATTAGACTGGCCTGAGCAGGAAATGCCCCCCCCTGTCAGGGCTCTCGGACCAAAGCTGTCTCTCCCCATCTCCGCTCCAAACTCCTGATTGATCGCTGCGCCCGCCGCGCGGCCACATCTCCACCTCACTCTAATTGGCCGTTTGCTTTCCTCTTTATGATTGAGAACATTCCAGACTTCCGCGGAATGTTTTCTCCATTCAGGAAGCGATGCACGTCACGCAGCGGAAATAAAGAATCACAGTGCAGGTTTTCTCCCAGAAGTCACACGCTCACCACCGCATTATTTCGTAAAGGGGCAGTTCAACATTCAATTAATATATGGTTCTAGACCCCCCAGAGTGCTATCTATCCATCCAGGTACTTTCGCTGAGATTTCACTGGTTTGATAGATATCAGTTGCAGCTCACTTTCATGTCACCCTGATACAACAGACCTCAACGGGTCCAATGCTTGTGCCGCTCAAAGTGCCAAAAATGTTCTTTCAAAAAATTCCACTCCAGGTATGTAGAAACATATCTTAATTAATCATATCTTAAGTGAACTGCCCCTTTAATATTTTTATATTTCAGATGAATTTTCTGTAAACATGTTCCCTTAAGAAATGACCTATCAGTCCGTAACTGTGTGCTGACACCGATGAGATGATAGATTTATCTTTTATAAATCCCAATGGGGACATTAAACGCACAGCTCAGGGGCAGGATGTCGGGCGCAGTCTGGAGAGAGCCAATTCTCAAGCTGCCTAATAACCTCCCACCATTTTGATTCCCCGCCGTGGTACACTATGAACTGTGATCCCATCTCTATAAATGACCAGATAGAGAGTGAGGAATTGTGGGGTTTGTAGGCATCCAGGCGGGAGGTCAAATGCACTGGAAGCTCTCAGCACCAGAGCACGTGCCGCCAGAGTCACAAACATATTCTTCATTAATAAATCAGGGCTTTCATTAATAACCATGGAAAGCGAAGCTGATTGAAGCCCCTCCCACCAGAGTTCCAGTTTAGGGGAGACCTCCATGTGGCGGTCTTTATGTGGAACCCAACTCACAAACTGGATAAGCCTGGTTGTCGTGACGCCAGGGCCACCGTGCCCATATCATTGATTAGCCCTGCATACTTTTACGAAGACAGGGTTCCTCGGCCTCTTCAGTCCGTAGACTGTCACTCACATTATGTCTGCAGGCAGAGCCAGCTGGACTTTAGCCATGAGAGAGGTGCGAGCGCTGGCCTGTATCGTTTTCACTAAAGTGCCCTTGATGGTTACAGCACATGGTGGGGAGGTGGGGGATACATTTTTACACCACATTTACATTTGCCCCTGATGCTCGTCACCACGGGAGACCGGCTTTTCAAGCTTTTCCCTTCTGGCTTGGTTGACTGCCAGTCTGAATTACCAAAATGGATCCGCTACCAGAAACAGCTGAAAATAAGGATGAACCTTCCCAGCTTGAGAAAACAAACTGTCAAGTGATTAAAAAATACACAAATATGTTATTATGTAATATGTTAATATGATAATTCAGCAGCTAAAATACACCTGCAGGTGTGAGTGTGTTAAAGAAGGCTTAAAACACGCTGAGCAGGTACAGGTGTGAGTGGGTTAAAGCACAGTGAGCAGCAGTACAGTGAGGTGTGGTTACAGCACAGTGAGGCAGGCAGTGAGCAGGTGAGGGTGTGCACAGTGAGCAGTGAGCAGTGTGAGCAGGTACAGGTGTGAGTGGGTTAAAGCACAGTGAGCAGGTACAGGTGTGAGTGGGTTAAAGCACAGTGAGCAGGTACAGGTGTGAGTGGGTTAAAGCACAGTGAGCAGTATGAGCAGGTACAGGTGTGAGCGTGCTGAAGCAGGTGTTCTGTATATTGGGCTTACGCTGCTGTTACTCTGATCCTCAGCTGGGACGCTGTGAGTCTTATGGGCCGTAAAGGTGAGACTTCATTATTATTATTAAGATCCCGCCGTGTTGTGTTTTCCCCGAATGACATCTGGAGGCGGGACTCAGGGCAGTACCAGACTTGGCTCAGATCATGTGTGAAACACTTTAACCCTTCAAACAGCAGATTACTGATGATTTTTGTTGAAAAAAGGAAGCATTGTATTTTCACCGATATTCAAAACAAAATTTCTCCTCTCACATGATCGTACGTTATTTGGCATGTAGCCTTTTTGCGGCTCGCTGCAGGAGTGGTTTTTGGATTTTACCAGCGAGCAACAGGTTAACTAGTTTTAATATTCTCGCTCTCGTGTTGGCTGTAAATGAAATGCACAGGCGCGGCAGTAATTACGGGTTCTGTGGGGGATTTACGGGGCCGTGCTTCTCAAGTTGCATTTCTCTGACTCGTTTGTGCTTCTCTTCTCTTTTTAAAGAAAGTTATGTACCTTGCTGTGGAGACTTAATTTCCGCAACCCCACACGGCTTCAGTTCAAAGAGCAAACTGCTCTTTCACGCTGAAAAATAGCGGTATTACATTATGAGGAAAATATTTACCATTCCCGGTTTGCTTGCGTTTCAAGCCCTAAAACAACACAACATTAAAAGTCTTTTTAATGCTGCTTCAAAGCCGAGGAGACACAAGCGTGATGGACATGTAGGGACCTCATGCACATTCACGGGGAGTGGAAATAACTGTACAGTACCGTAGTGCTGACCGTAAATGCTATTCCACTGTGCCATTCCCCAGTAATGGAGCCTAAGTCTAACTGTAAGAATATGTAAATCCCTCCCATCTCCATGTTAAGGAGTCATGAGAACATGGAGGGGCAGAGGAGACTGAAGTTAATACTTTCGCCCGGACTTTGTTCTCTCGTAATCATACATATTTAATCACCCGTCTGCCTGTGACAAAGCTCTGTTGACTAACTGTCAGGGGTAATTAGTTTTCGGTAATTACCCCAGTGCTGCGGTTTTCCCCCAAACCCTGAAGCTGGGCAGAATCTCCATTTGATGTGTAGGGCCAGCAGGGGCCCCTGGAGTGGCCCTGGGTTGAGTTCTGCGGGCCCTTGCGAGTGGAGCGGTTAATCTGTGCGCACAGCTGGCCATTAGGGGCTGACTGCATGCCCTTGTATTAAGAACGTATTAGAACTCTGAGTTGAACAAGAGAAAAAAGTACTTCAGTGTAGTGTACTTGTGTGTGTAGTTTATGTGTATGTGTGTATTTTTCTGAGTGTGTAGTGTGTGTTTGTGTGCGTGCGTGTGTGTGTCTGTGTATGTAGTGTATGTGTGTGTGTGTATGTGTGTGTGAGAGTGTGTAGTGTCTGTGTATGTGTGTGTGTGTGTGTGTAGTGTGTAGTGTCTGTGTATGTGTGTGTGTGTAGTGTGTAGTGTGTAGTGTGTAGTTTGTGAGTCTGTTGCCAGTATTGTTTTTATGGTTGCCATGATTCACTGGCTATTTGTACTTATCCTGGCCTGTTTCCTCTTAGTCTCTCATTTATCACCAAGCAACAGCAGCACAGCTCTGTATTGATCTGGTCGGTCCCGGAAATCAGCAATAAAATAAGACCACTGTGTCACTTTTATTGGAGGTCCAGCTATTTGTCATATAATAAATGATCTAAACTAGCTACTACTGCATTAATGCTATTAACCAAGTCTGTGGGCTGTACAGGTGTGTACAGGCGGATTAGCAGTAACCAGGCTGTAGGTTATAGAAGTGTGGGCTGTACAGGTGTGTACAGGTGGAGTAGCAGGAACCAGGCTGTAGGTTATAGTACAGGTGTGTACAGGCGGATTAGCAGTAACCAGGCTGTAGGTTATAGAAGTGTGGGCTGTACAGGTGTGTACAGGTGGATTAGCAGTAACCAGGCTGTAGGTTATAGTACAGGTGTGTACAGGTGGATTAGCATTAACCAGGCTGTAGGTTATAGTACAGGTGTGTACAGGTGGAGTAGCAGGAACCAGGCTGTAGGTTATAGTACAGGTGTGTACAGGTGGATTAGCAGTAACCAGGCTGTAGGTTATAGTACAGGTGTGTACAGGTGGAGTAGCAGGAACCAGGCTGTATGTTATAGAAGTGTGGGCTGTACAGGTGTGTACAGGTGGATTAGCAGTAACCAGGCTGTAGGTTATAGTACAGGTGTGTACAGGTGGATTGGCAGTAACCAGGCTGTAGGTTATAGAAGTGTGGGCTGTACAGGTGTGTACAGGTGGATTAGCAGTAACCAGGCTGTAGGTTATAGTACAGGTGTGTACAGGTGGATTAGCAGTAACCAGGCTGTAGGTTATATTACAGGTGTGTACAGGTGGATTGGCAGTAACCAGGCTGTAGGTTATAGAAGTGTGGGCTGTACAGGTGTGTACAGGTGGATTAGCAGTAACCAGGCTGTAGGTTATAGTACAGGTGTGTACAGGTGGATTGGCAGTAACCAGGCTGTAGGTTATAGAAGTGTGGGCTGTACAGGTGTGTACAGGTGGATTGGCAGTAACCAGGCTGTAGGTTATAGAAATGTGGGCTGTACAGTAATTTTGCATGGGAGTCCGGTCCCATTATGCTCCTAATTGAATCTTTGGTGCGAGCGGTGAGGAAGGATAATTGCGTTTTCGCTGCGCACGCTCCACACGTTTGAGTATTAAATAGATTTATTTTTTTTGTTCAATATAAACATTAATTATGTGATGGCACAGTCGGTTAAAAATAAAAATGTCAGCCCCAAAAAATGCCTCTTCAGCATGCCTGAGATGGTTTCATAACTGTGGACATCAATCAGGAGGAAAGCTTAATGTGATAGATGCTGCAGTTCCCTGGCCCACTGCTTGATTTCTCCCAGTAAATCTACTTCTTTTAAATACAGGTTAACACTTTACATTAAGTTGTGTCTATACCTGTGTAGTTAGATTGTAACTAATTTGGTAATAAGAGGTTATTACTGAGTAACTCTAATGTAGGTGACATGGAACAGCAGTTAATGGTTTGTTAATTACATGTGAAATGAGGCCAGCTCTGTTACAGCTCTCCTGCTGAAATGAAATCATTCCATATCATAAAGACACATTACATTGGGTGAAATTAACAGGCAAGGTTTCTTTGTTGTGTATCATGAATATATGACCTATGAGTGTAAATAAAATATTTCTAAGTATTCACATGTCATGAAGAATACCAGTAACTGTTCTTTGTTACAAACTGTACTCTGAAGTTACTCAGTAATAACGTCTCGGTACAGTGCAACTTAATGTAAAATGTTACCAAAATTCTAAATATTATAATATGCGTCTTAAGATGAAAATGATCTTGTTTCACATGAACGCAGTCACCCCCAGTCAACTACTCTCTGTTTGTTACTGAGCTTTAGAGTTTACGCTCGTCTCCTCCTCATGTGTGAAAGTTCTCCTGTTGTTCACCAGCCTCTTTTTAAAATATTTCTTCAAAATGTTTTACTCCAGCAGTACTTTTATTCTCCTGCATGATGAAGCCGTTCCTGCCGCGTCACCGTTGTCTGTCGCTCATGTTTGCGCTCCCCTGTCAGATAGCAGGCTGTCACACCTCCTCCGCTCACCTGTAGAAAAACATCAAGGCCCCGCTCTCCCTCCCACCAGACTCCCAACAGGCTGTTCTCCGCGCCGGGGGGGGGGGTCTTTATCTGCGCACTCTGAATGAGCACGGCTGTTTTCAGCGGATAGGCTTACCGCGCGGGTCGAGAGGTCACCCCCCCCCCTCCTGTGCGTTTCTCAGTCACTTCCTCCATCTTGTGGGCTGACAGATGAATCCACACCTGAGTCACCTACTGAGGGGGGCTGTGGAGTTTTACTTTTATTTTGAGATATTTTAAGACCTGTTACTGCGTCACACTTGCAGACAACCCCCTCAACTGCACCCAGAACTGTTACCTGTACGCTCCCGTTTAGACGCTTCATGATTCACCTGCAACCAGAACTGTTACCTGTACGCTACCGCTTAGACGCTTCATGATTCAACTGCACCCAGAACTGTTACCTGTACGCTACCGCTTAGACGCTTCATGATTCACCTGCAACCAGAACTGTTACCTGTACGCTCCCGTTTAGACGCTTCATGATTCACCTGCAACCAGAACTGTTACCTGTACGCTACCGCTTAGACGCTTCATGATTCACCTGCAACCAGAACTGTTACCTGTACGCTACCGCTTAGACGCTTCATGATTCACCTGCAACCAAAACTGTTACCTGTACGCTACCGCTTAGACGCCTCATGATTCACCTGCAACCAGAACTGTTACCTGTACGCTACCGCTTAGACGCTTCATGACTCACCTGCAACCAGAACTGTTACCTGTACGCTACCGCTTAGACGCTTCATGACTCACCTGCAACCAGAACTGTTACCTGTACGCTACCGCTTAGACGCTTCATGACTCACCTGCAACCAGAACTGTTACCTGTACGCTACCGCTTAGACGCTTCATGACTCACCTGCAACCAGAACTGTTACCTGTACGCTACCGCTTAGACGCTTTATGACTCACCTGCAACCAGAACTGTTACCTGTACGCTACCGCTTAGACGCTTCATGATTCACCTGCAACCAGAACTGTTACCTGTATGCTACCGCTTAGACGCTTCATGACTCACCTGCAACCAGAACTGTTACCTGTACGCTACCGCTTAGACGCTTCATGACTCACCTGCAACCAGAACTGTTACCTGTACGCTACCGCTTAGACGCTTCATGACTCACCTGCAACCAGAACTGTTACCTGTACGCTACCGCTTAGACGCTTCATGACTCACCTGCAACCAGAACTGTTACCTGTACGCTACCGCTTAGACGCTTTATGACTCACCTGCAACCAGAACTGTTACCTGTACGCTACCGCTTAGACGCTTCATGATTCACCTGCAACCAGAACTGTTACCTGTATGCTACCGCTTAGACGCTTCATGACTCACCTGCAACCAGAACTGTTACCTGTACGCTACCGCTTAGACGCTTCATGATTCACCTGCAACCAGAACTGTTACCTGTACGCTACCGCTTAGACGCTTCATGATTCACCTGGAACCAGAACTGTTACCTGTACGCTACCGCTTAGACGCTTCATGATTCACCTGCAACCAGAACTGTTACCTGTACGCTACCGCTTAGACGCCTCATGATTCACCTGCAACCAGAACTGTTACCTGTACGCTACCGCTTAGACGCTTCATGATTCACCTGTAACCAGAACTGTTACCTGTACGCTACCGCTTAGACGCTTCATGATTCACCTGCAACCAGAACTGTTACCTGTACGCTACCGCTTAGACGCCTCATGATTCACCTGCAACCAGAACTGTTACCTGTACGCTACCGCTTAGACGCTTCATGATTCACCTGCAACCAGAACTGTTACCTGTACGCTATCGCTTAGACGCTTTATGATTCACCTGCAACCAGAACTGTTAGCTGTACGCTACCGCTTAGACGCTTCATGATTCACCTGCAACCAGAACTGTTACCTGTACGCTACCGCTTAGACGCCTCATGATTCACCTGCAACCAGAACTGTTACCTGTACGCTACCGCTTAGACGCTTCATGATTCACCTGCAACCAGAACTGTTACCTGTACGCTACCGCTTAGACGCTTTATGATTCACCTGCAACCAGAACTGTTACCTGTACGCTACCGCTTAGACGCTTCATGATTCACCTGCAACCAGAACTGTTACCTGTACACTACCGCTTAGACGCTTCATGATTCACCTGCACCCAGAACTGTTACCTGTACGCTACCGCTTAGACGCCTCATGATTCACCTGCAACCAGAACTGTTACCTGTACACTACCGCTTAGACGCTTCATGATTCACCTGCAACCAGAACTGTTACCTGTACGCTACCGCTTAGACGCCTCATGATTCACCTGCAACCAGAACTGTTACCTGTACGCTACCGCTTAGACGCTTCATGATTCACCTGCAACCAGAACTGTTACCTGTACACTACCGCTTAGACGCTTCATGATTCACCTGCACCCAGAACTGTTACCTGTACGCTACCGCTTAGACGCCTCATGATTCACCTGCAACCAGAACTGTTACCTGTACAATACCGCTTAGACGCTTCATGATTCACCTGCAACCAGAACTGTTACCTGTTCACTACCGCTTAGACGCTTCATGATTCACCTGCAACCAGAACTGTTACCTGTACGCTACCGCTTAGACGCTTCATGATTCACCTGCAACCAGAACTGTTACCTGTACGCTACCGCTTAGACGCTTTATGATTCAACTGCAACCAGAACTGTTACCTGTACGCTACCGCTTAGACGCTTCATGATTCACCTGCAACCAGAACTGTTACCTGTACGCTACCGCTTAGACGCTTCATGATTCACCTGCAACCAGAACTGTTACCTGTACGCTACCGCTTAGACGCTTCATGATTCACCTGCAACCAGAACTGTTACCTGTACGCTACCGCTTAGACGCTTTATGATTCAACTGCAACCAGAACTGTTACCTGTACGCTACCGCTTAGACGCTTCATGATTCACCTGCAACCAGAACTGTTACCTGTACGCTATCGCTTAGACGCTTTATGATTCACCTGCAACCAGAACTGTTACCTGTACGCTACCGCTTAGACGCTTCATGATTCACCTGCAACCAGAACTGTTAGCTGTACGCTACCGCTTAGACGCTTAATGATTCACCTGCAACCAGAACTGTTACCTGTACGCTACCGCTTAGACGCTTAATGATTCACCTGCAACCAGAACTGTTACCTGTACGCTACCGCTTAGACGCTTCATGATTCACCTGCAACCAGAACTGTTACCTGTACGCTACCGCTTAGACGCCTCATGATTCACCTGCAACCAGAACTGTTAGCTGTACGCT
>CM040403.1:3936228-3946228 GCA_022702515.1 Ilyophis sp. 1 JC-2022 | reverse complement strand
CTGGTATTTAGTATGTTTTTCCATTCAGGCGAGATGAAGCTCTAAAACGCTAAAGCCCTCACTAGCTGCACACGGCCGGCGCGTTTTGAGCAGGCCGTCGGAGAAGCACATTGATGTTGTTAGTGAGGAGAAACGGAGAGAAGGTTGGGTCCCTAATGCTCGAGCCCTCCTGCGAGCCTCAGGTCCCCGATGGGCTGCAGTTTGTCACATTGTTCTTTTCTCTTCATGGGACAGCCCGTATCGTGTTTGACAGGCCGAGCTTAAACTCTGTGCATTCTCTGTTTGTGTCATTGGAGGTTTACTTTACTTGCATGGGTTCACTTCAGAGCGCCTTGCCTGGGGCTGTGCGTGCTGTGCCACTCCGGATTTGAACTGGCATACTCAGTGTCACACAGTTAAAGCGACAGCTCTGCATTTTTTAGTTTTTTTTTGCACGCTTCATTTCATTTATCCTGGAAAGCACAAACAATTAGATTTTGTTTAGTGAAAATAATGAATATTAAAGGGATGTAATGCAAAATATATGTAAAGCACTTAATCATTCATAATGGAGGATGTCTGGTGGGTCCATGGGTGTGCTGGAATGCAGGCTGGGGAACCCGGGGTTCCATTATTTTATTTGCTCTGGTAGACGGGAGGTGGAGGAACCCAGAGAATGAAAGGGATGCTTTGAGTGTACAGAGTGCTTAGAGTGTACAGTCACACATACGCAGTACACACACACACACACACATACGCAGTACACACACACACACACACACACACACATACGCAGTACACACACACACACACTCAGTACACACACACACACACACACACACACACACATATGCAGTACACACACACACACACAGTACACACACACACGCAGTACACACACACACACACACACATACGCAGTACACACACACACATACGCAGTACACACACACACACACGCAGTACACACACACACACACATACGCAGTACACACATACGCAGTACACGCACACACACACACACACACTCAAGCACAGACACATGCACACACACACACACACACACACACATACGCAGTACACACACACACACACATACGCAGTACACACACACACACGCAGTACACACACACACACACACATACGCAGTACACACTCACAGACGCAGTACACACACACACACATACGCAGTACACGCACACACACATAGTCACACACACACACACACACACACTCAAGCACAGACACATGCACACACTCACACACACACACACGCACATAGGCAGTACACACACACACACATACGCAGTACACACACACACACACATACGCAGTACACACACATGCACAAACCCACGTGCACACATATGCAGTACACACACACACACACTCAAGCACAGACACATGCACACACACTCACACACACTCACACACACACGCACACACACATACGCGCACACACACATACACACACACATACGCGCACACACACATACACACACACACATACACGCACACACACATATGCAGTACACACACACACTCACACACACTCACAAACCCACATGCACACACACAGACACTCAAGTACAGACACACACGCTCATGCACACACGTTCATTTACACTCACACACGCACACAGACACACGCACACAGACACACGCACACGCACACAGACACACGCACACAGACACACACAGAGACACACACACGCGCACACACACACACACACTCTCTCTCTTATACATGCACACAGTAACACTAACATTCACTCAGCCACCCTTAAATGCAAATACATTATTTGAGCAGAAACCAACGGGCTTAATTTACATTCCTATCCTGTATGAAAAAGGGATACTGAGCTAAACCTGAGCTAACCCTAACCCAATATGTTTGTGTTTGTTTATTCTAATATCTGTGGATATGCCAAAGAAATAGAGGTGCTTTGGAGGATAAGTGATGAATTGTTGTGAGAAGTGGAACAGTGTGTGTTTGTGTGTGTGTGTGTGTGGGGGGGGGGGGGGGTGTTTGTGGAAAAGCTCAGCTCACGGTTGTTTTTGTTTTGTCTGGAACACGGTGAAGTCTGTTTCTCTCTCTCACACACACACACACACGCACACACACACACACACACACACACACACACACACACACACACTCTCTCTCTCTCTCTCTCTCTCTCTCTCTCTCTCTCTCTCTCCTGTATGCTGAACCATCCTTGTGAACCTGCCGCAACAAAAAGCCGAAATTGAAAAATGAAATTGGTAAAGGGATTCTGGGTAATCGGCATTTGTAAACACATTTTGCCTTCTTCTGTAAAATGTTATTTTTCTTCCCCGGCTCCCGGGAGGATGGGAGGATGGGGGGGGGGGGTACAGCATGCATACTGTGTTCGTCTCTCGGGGGTCATTACAGAATATCTGCATCTGTTCTCTTATTAATAGAGTCCAGCATTGTTACCACAGCTTCTGCAGATTGGGGTAAACACGTCAAATATTCCAGAGCCGGAGCTGAGAGGACAGATTGCTGTTAAATTTGAGAGCGGTTTTGCGGCCGGGGGACGCAGTGCGATTATAATGAGATTAAGTGAAGGCACACTGAAAATAGCCTCCAATCATTTTACAGCAGAAAATATTTATCACCCAGCACCAGAGGGTCGATTGGGAGGGCTGGAGGTCTTGAATTATTCAATTCAGTCTTTTGCCTTCTGGATTTCCATTTAAACTCTAATGGCTCAGAAGCGCCACTCCTGGCTTTTGAGATGTTAAGCGTTACGGATTCCTGAATGGATTCCACATGGCGCTGAGAGCTGTCCTTTCTGCAGGGGTGGGCCTGACACACACACACACACACACACACACACACACACATTCACCTGGAGACACAGGTGTCTGCACCTGCTGACCTGAGGCACAACACAGCCAACCTTAGTTTTTGCGTGTGGCAGTGGGGTATCAGCGACCCATTCACGGGCACCTGTTACTATGCCTTGATCATGGGCTTAGGGCTAGCGTTAGCTGATTAGCATAGGATGAGCCGTTATGCTGCCTGCAGTGTTGGTGATAGGCTGATTGGACGTGCTGCTGCAGTGTTGGTGATAGGCTGATTGGACAGGCTGCTGCAGTGTTGGTGATAGGCTGATTGGACAGGCTGCTGCAGTGTTGGTGATAGGCTGATTGGACGTGCTGAGAGATTGGATCTGTGCTCCTGTTTCATCTAAACCTTTTTTTCTGGAAGGTTCTAGAGCTCAGGAAAAGGCAAATGATGATTTTGTCAGTGTTACAAGTGCAGTACATACAATTATAATGATCCATTCCAAACTGTGCAATTGTGGTGACGCACACGCACACACACACACACACACACAGACACACACACACACACACACACACACACACACACACACACACACACACACACAGACACACACACACACACACACACACACAGACACACACACACACACACACAGTTCTGTACCAGATATTGAGAAAGCTGATTACAGGCCTTCATATCCAGACATGCAGGATTGATATCAACGGTTGAGTGATACCCATCTACCCTCAGAGAGCTGCTACAGCTGCACCTCCTGGTGGCTGAGCCGTGAATATCACCTCCTGCTTATTTCCTCATTCTGTCTGTACATTTACCTCCCGTCCATTTGGCACGGTCGATCCGGGTCATCGATCAGCTGACTGAAGGCCCCCCCCTTCCGCTTAATTGCTCTTGTTCTCGTGTCCCTGCTCGACCTAGCGCCCCGTCTGCCGCATCAACACACAGACGTCCGTTTGCTGCAGGACGAGCGCTAATTAGAGGTGCTGTGCAGGTCCTCGCCAAACAGAGATGGGTATCGACCATCGTCCATGGCGGTGCCCGTCATAGGCTAGGGAGGGCCTCCAGGTCCCCTCTGTCCCATAGGAAGCAGAGGCTAGGGGATGTTATTACCCCAGTCTAACCTAAAGAAAACTAACAGTGATACTACCATGGCAACAGCCCGCATCACAGAAGGAGAGTTTAGGGCAACTCCAGGTCCCGTTTCTAAATGCCAGCTCCCCCTGGCATGGACATAAATCCTAAAGTAAATTTCCTGTTTGTTGCCCCGCTCAAAGTTGAGATGAGATGTACATCTTGCCCCATGGTGGTGGAGGAGCAAGCCTGCACCGGCCAGATTTACACTTCCTGTTCAAGGAGGTGTCGATACTGGGATGTGATTCAGCATATTGGAACTGTCGGTCCGCCCTCCCTCTCCCTCCCTGTCCCCCTCTCCTCTGGCCTTTCTCCCTCTCTCTTTCTCTCTCCTCCCTCTGCACACACGGCGAGATACAGTCAAACCGACTGCAGGACAGTAACGCTGACCGCAAGATCCGCCCGTGGCATACTGCTGCAGCAACCGTGGAAACCGTGATGCTGGAACTGGATCCCCATCCCGTTCCCCCATTTCCACGGCAACAGGCTGGCCAGAGGTCCTCCTGCTGTGCGTCACTCTCCCTGTGTTGGGCCAGGGCAGAATCCAAGGCGCGGCTGCCCCCAGGTCAGGTTGGGATAAACCATTCCAGCAGCCCCTTGGAGTTGAGTGGAGTACAGCAGCGTGGTTTTAGCAGTAAATGAGTCCTGAGTGTAGCTGGAGTTCTGGGTGGGTGTTTACCGCTCTGGGTTCAGTTGGGAGCCCAGCAGAACAGCTCCAGGGCTCGTCCGCTTCTCTGTGCTGGAGAGCAGGGTAACTCTCTGAGAAGTCCCTGAGAGTTTTCCTGCACTAAAAAGTCGCTTGGTGTGAACGCGCGCATGTTACTGCATGTGTCCTGTTGTCCCTGATTTCACTCATGCTTTGAGTTCGCTGATGGCGGTATTTGTTTGTGGGCTGATGCTGTTAGTCGGAAATAATGGCTCTGGTACTTGGTTGGTATGGTAACCGCTGGGGATGGAGTTTTAAGCTGTACTGCATGTGTCAGATAACTGAATTTTTACATCAAACGTACCATCACCTGCAAAATGTTTAAAATGTGTATATTCAGGTTTAAAGTGATGTTGTGCATAACTTTGGGAGAGAATATTAGGCGATGTGGTTGAAGCTGAATCGGTCATTTTGAGCTGTTTGGGTTCAGGGTAATTTGTCGGTCAGGTTTGCCTGTCTTTCACAGTGAGAGATGCAGTCCTGCAGAGAAGTGCAGGGGCTGGAATCGTCTCCCCTGGTTTAAAATGTCAGTCTGAACCACTGCACTAATTCTCATTCAGAATGACCTCTGCCTCTGGACCTTTACTGCACTGTATGGGCTCTGGCAATTTCACTCTCTTTCTCTTTGGGAGAAATAAAAAAGAAAAAGAAAAAAGAACAATTCTGGGCAAAAATTGTTCCAAACAATGTTTGATGTGTTGTGACATCAAAGGAAGTGATGTTAAAATGATTTGCTGCCATTTGAAAACAGGAAGTGCCTTTCTGAAAACAGCTCTCTCCCATTAAGAGACCTGAGTCACACGTTGGATACGATGTTCTAAACACTCTCTCTCCTCTGATGTCGGAAATCTCTTCGGCGATGTAATTTTTTTTGCTGTCACATACTTTTGAGTCCCGCACAGAATGGAACAGTCCCGTACCTGCCATCATATTCTCCTTGTTCTCTGCCCCTGGATGTGGAACATGTTGGATTTGAATCTGTGTGCTACGCGGCTCCTTTAAGTTTCAAGCTTAACTTAATAAGTGTAATTTCTGTCCCTGAAAGTGCTTAGCGCTGGCTTTAATGGGAAAGGGCTGTGCTTCTGGCCACCGCAGGTACAGGCTTACTGACGCAGGTCTTACTGACGCAGGTACAGTCTTACTGACACAGGTACAGTCTTACTGACGCAGGTACAGTCTTACTGACGCAGGTACAGGCTTACTGACGCAGGTACAGCCTTACTGACACAGGTACAGGCTTACTGACGCAGGTACAGGCTTACTGACGCAGGTACAGGCTTACTGACGCAGGTACAGGCTTACTGACACAGGTACAGTCTTACTGACGCAGGTACAGGCTTACTGACGCAGGTACAGGCTTACTGACGCAGGTACAGGCTTACTGACGCAGGTACAGGCTTACTGACGCAGGTACAGGCTTACTGACGCAGGTACAGACTTACTGACGCAGGTACAGGCTTACTGACGCAGGTACAGACTTACTGACGCAGGTACAGACTTTTTCTCTGAAGCAGCAGGGGTGTGACAGCGTGAAATCCATTTAAATCATTTGTCTCCACAAACGAAATGTCTTTAACCCTTAAAGGCTGAGCCGCGCTGAACTGCAGCGGCGTGAATCTGAGCTACATCTAGTAACGCACCTGAGCGTCCAGGTGAAGCAAGTCCTCTCTGCTGCATGTAGTGTGTGACTGTTACTGGGGCAAAAGCTAAGTTTTCGCTAAGGTTTCCTAATTATTACGCTGGGGTCTGGAGTGGGTACGTTTGTGTGTCTGTCTCAATGTGTGTACATCTGTGTGTACGTGTCTGTCTCAATGTGTGTCTCAATGTGTGTACATCTGTGTGTACGTGTCTGTCTCAATGTGTGTGTGTGTATGTGTGTGTGTGTGTGTCTCAATGTGTGTACATCTGTGTGTACGTGTCTGTCTCAATGTGTGTGCGTGCGTGTGTGTGTGTGTGTGTCTCAATGTGTATACAAATGTGTGTACATGTCTGTCTCAATGTGTGTGCGTGCGTGTGTCTGAGTGTGTGTGTGTCTGAGTGTGTGTGCGTGTGTGTGTCTGAGTGTGTGTGTGTCTGAGTGTGAGTGCGTTGCTCTGGAAAGGGGGCATTTATAGATCAGTCAGTCCTGCATTTCACTTCATTTATCGAGTCAGTTGAGAAAATGAAGCAGCCTCTCACAGTTCTGGCAGAGGTCACTCGTATCAACAAACCAAATTTCACATTTAATGCATTTAATGCATTTTTAAAGACACTGGGGAGCATATCTCTTTAAAGATAAGATATGCATTTAGATTAATAGAATCGAATTCTCTTTCAGTTCATTTGCCATCTTAGTATTCATTTGAAAATAACCTGCTATGACTTATCTAACTGACTTATTTTTGAGCACTTCATAGAAGCTCATTTGATTGGATCAATACTCAACTCTGAAAGCATTACATTACAAATATACTTTACAGTACTTTAAAGAGGAGACGTGCACCTTGTGAATCCTTAAAACATGACAACGAAAGCTACAGTGAGATCTGTGTTAAATAAAATTAAGACAAGAGTTTCTGCATAATTTAAATTTGATTATATTTGATGACCTGGATCAGAATTTAATTTAAATTCACATTTGGAAGGAGCAGACTTCAGAAAAGTACCGATAGAGAATAACAGGAAGGAATTAATTAACTGCTGAAAATGATTACTATGCAAATTGAGATGCGTCAGCGGAAATATAAATTGCGTGCGACAAGTCTGAAGTCTTTTTCTTGCACCGCTCTCTTGTCGCCACTAGGGGCTGCTGACATCATAGAAGCTGACCTTTTTCCACGTTTTTTTTGTTATATCGTTGTGGAAAACAGTGGTGACAGTCAGACAGTCTGTTGCTTATAACTGGTGCATACTTCAGTTTTAAAAATATGCAAGTTGCAGGTGTACCCAGTAATGACCGAGCTCTCAATCTATCCTAATTAATATTGATTGTACTCAACACCATACACGTAAACAGCAGGTTCAGTAAAAATGAGTACATCCACCGCATTGCTTTTAAACGGTGACCCATTTAAAGCGGATTTAGGCATAATCACATTTCTTTCTTTTTTTTTTCTACAAAATCATCTCCCCACGAGATTGAAACCCGAAGTGACAAAGCCTTTTGTTGTCTTTGTGAGCTCACATCAATTTTAAACAGCTTAAATCACCCTCAGCCAATAGGAGGACCTCTATAGATGTATAGATGTATGGACTGAACTGGCTTTTAGGGTCAGTGGAAATGAGAGGTCCCCACATCTCCTCTGACTACACACTGGACTGCAAACATCTACCGGTTTTCTGTTCCATAATTTCCACCTGTTCACCTGGCACATTCAGACTCCACTTATAACTGACAAACTCACAAGACTCACCAGCTATTTTATTCTCTAAAAAGGACATTATTTTGGAGGGGAAATAGCATTGCCCTGCTGTCAGACCACGGAAGGGGGCAAGCATATATCCCTCCCATGATGCAATGCTGCAAGAACATTGAGCAGTGGGGGCTGCACGGGAGCGTGTGCATTTATGTGTGTGTATGTCATGTATACATTATAATGTGTATGTTTTTAGATACACATCTGTATATGCATATCTGTACGCCATTATCCCTGTGCAATCCTGTTGTAGCCCCGTGGTTTGTTTTTCTCTAAATCCAGTGCAGGCGTCCCACTGTGTGTGATCCTCGGGCCATAAAATAATCCCTGATCAGGCCCTCATTCCATTGCAAGAGCACTGATTCCCATCTCAATCTCGAGCCCTGCAGATAACACAACACCCGCCAGAGCTCCAGCATCAAGTCTCAGGATGAATGAGATTAGCCCAGCACTGCCCTCTCCATGCTCCAGTGAGATTAACCCAGCACTGCTCTCTCCGTGCTCCAGTGGCAGTATACATGCTGGTTAAAATAATCATTACAGATACATTCATCCATTATTTTACATTATACATTTATTATATAAGCCCATGAACCAAAATACAAGTTATGATACATTAATATGTGTGTGGTACATATACTTCTAAACTAGTTTGAGGGAAAATATAGGGAATGTGTAGAAGAACTTTGAAAACCCTTTTTTTATCTTTGCATTTCAGAATGAAGTAGGTTATTTAACCATTTGACGTTTTTAGATAAGCATACATTTGAAAAAAACAACATTATCTTAATATCCTTAACGGCTTCAAAATGCATCATTAATGCGCATGAGAGGGAGAGATGAACACGCTGTAACCCATTTATTTTGTGCTCCCAAAAAAAAAACGCGGGAAAAACATCGATCAGACGCGATACAGGGGTTGCTTGAAAGAAAATGGGGAATATGTGTATGAGTATATGTGTGACTTATTAAACTGAGGCGAGAGAGCGAGTCGAGCGTTATTAAACGAGAGAGAGCGGGAGCAAATGAACCGGATTAATTGCATCTTGGTTGGTTCCAAGGAAATGTGGGTTTCCCTGCGATTGCTTTCCGAATGAATTCCCTCGACATTTGGCTCCGTTGCTTATCTAAATAAAGAGCAAACAGAACCACAAGGCTTCATGATAATCAGTTTCTGCGGTCGGTCCAAATCTGTCCGTTTTATCAGCTTGAGGGTCTGGTAGCCTACACTGTATCGGGCAGGAGACTTAGCCTTGCCCACGATGGAAATGAAATTAAATATAATTTATCTCGGCTAAGCAGCAGTAACCGGCACTCCACGCGCAAGCATGCAACTTTAAAAGCCCATTCAGATGGCACAGCGCGAGGCGACGGCAGTTCTCGGCAGGCACACCCGCTCTCCCTCACTCGCGCGCCCCCCCCCTCCCTTGTAATTCACCGTCATTTTTTTTTTTTTTTACTGGAGAGAAAATACGATTTGTCATTCTAAGGCGCTAATCTTCGCCGGGCGGACAGAGGGGTGAAAGAGGGGGCTGCGCTCCTTGCTCTTGAACCTGATCTCTTGCTACTACATCGCCGCGAGCGTTGAAAGTCTGTCGCTTCCCGGTGGGATTACCTTTCTCCTGCTATGTGCCGGGAATCTAGATATCCGCGTGCTGCATCCGCCACTCCAGAGCCCTCCGAGCACCTTGACGCCGAGCATTGAGCGAGAATGATAGCCGTCTCTTTTAAGTGCAGATGTCAGATACTGCGGAGAGTGAATAAAGGTACCGTGACTGTCTTTTCTTCCCTTCTCGCTCTTGCGTGCGCAGCGGTATTGGAGTTGTGTTACTGAAGGGTGAAATTGCTGACATTTGAACGTGGACGTGAGACTGTTTTGACGGGCTTGACAGTGAAGGGGGGGCAACGTTTAGTATTGAGATAACAATTGAGTATAATTTTGTGCGCTTCCGT
>CM040403.1:3903728-3931228 GCA_022702515.1 Ilyophis sp. 1 JC-2022 | reverse complement strand
CACTGGGCGAGCAGACGGTTCTCATTCGATGGGCCCACTGGGCTAGCATACGGTTCTCAGTCGATGGACCCACTGGGCTAGCAGACGGTTTTCAGTCGATGGACCCACTGGGCTAGCAGACGGTTTTCAGTCGATGGACCCACTGGGCTAGCAGACAGTTCGAGGAGAGCAGATACATTTGCCCTATTTTCCAAAGGCTAAGCAGCCACTGGAGATGCCCATCCTACATTAATTCAAGCAGGAACATTTTGGACAGTCACCGGTTTAAAGCAGGCTGTAAGTCTGTTAGACATGGGGAGGATATCGGGGATTCCTGTTTCTGTTAAGTGTTGCAGCTGCTGGTATTCCAGGCTACACACGGGCGTGTTGTGTTTTCTCCTTGCCAAAGCTCTTAATTATATAATGGATGCATTCAGGTTATAAAATTACCTTTTTCACCAACTGGCCAGAGTGGCTTGTGGATTCCTAAAATCACCAGCCATTTTCAACATTTTACCAGCCACATACAATATAACACAACCTGGTTGGTTACCTGCCAAAGTGGCTGCTTGAGTAAAAGATTTACCAGCATTTGGCTGGTGGCTGGTGTTAATTTCACACCCTGGTTGCAGCCGCTGATATTTGAGGCAGACAGAGATGGTTACACACAGGAGACAAATGAAGAGGCTACTGCTACTCTCAATTGCATTTGTTGTTATTGCGACACTTCAATTCTCTATTATCAGTCTTGGTTCAGGGTTTTTCCACCAAACTTGGGAAGGCCCGAAAAAAAAAATCAATTCAACTCAGTTTAGGAATTGATTTGAAACTCAATTAATGAATTGAAAATGCCCATGATTGTTCTGTGAGGATATTTCAATGAATGATTTGTTTCTGGAATTGACTGAATTTGAATGGAACTCTCCCCCAATGCTTTTAAGTACTGAGTGTTTGTGTGCCCGGCTGCCAGCAGCTTGCAGATAGAGCCGAAATTAATCGTTTTTGACCTTTGGCTCAGCGGTAGGCTTGCAGCTCTTGCCAAGATGAAACGTGTGCTATTTTCTACTGTGTTAGCATTGCGCTTGCAGTTAGCATTTAGTGGCATATTGGCAGTTAGCGCCATGATTGCAGTTAGCACCGTGTTAGAGTTAGCAGTGTTAGTTCTTAGGAGTGTTAGCAGTTGGGTTAGCTGTTAGTGATGAGTCGTGTTAACAGTTGGCGCTGAGTTAGCAGTGATGAGTAGTGTTAACAGTTGGCGTTGTGTTAGCAGTTAGTGATGAGTAGTGTTAACAGTTGGCGCTGTGTTAGCTGTTAGTGATGAGTAGTGTTAACAGTTGGCGATGAGTTAGCAGTGATGAGTCTTGTTAACAGTTGGCGCTGTGTTAGCTGTTAGTGATGAGTAGTGTTAACAGTTGGCGCTGAGTTAGCAGTGATGAGTCTTGTTAACAGTTGGCGCTGTGTTAGCTGTTAGTGATGAGTAGTGTTAACAGTTGGCGCTGAGTTAGCAGTGATGAGTCTTGTTAACAGTTGGCGCTGTGTTAGCTGTTAGTGATGAGTAGTGTTAACAGTTGGCGCTGAGTTAGCAGTGATGAGTCTTGTTAACAGTTGGCGCTGTGTTAGCTGTTAGTGATGAGTAGTGTTAACAGTTGGCGCTGTGTTAGCTGTTAGTGATGAGTAGTGTTAACAGTTGGCGCTGAGTTAGCAGTGATGAGTCTTGTTAACAGTTGGCGCTGTGCTAGCTGTTAGTGATGAGTAGTGTTAACAGTTGGCGCTGAGTCGAACAGGACAGTGAACGTGTCTTGAGAGGCAGAGACCCATGCCGCCATGTGGGTCTCTGCCTCTCCCTGGGTCTCTGCCCCCCCCCCCCCCTTCCACAGTGAGAGAGAGCCACAGCTGCTACGCTCCGTTTGGCTCGTCTCGCTAAAATATCGCAGCACATTTAGAGCCAGCTCTGTTAGCGTAGCGTGTCCCTGCTAACGCAGAATGGGGATATTCATTAGCGTCTTTAGCGCTGTTAGCGTAGCGTGTCCCTGCTAAAGCAGAATGGGGATATTCATTAGCGTCTTTAGCACTGTTAGCGTAGCGTGTCCCTGCTAAAGCAGAATGGGGATATTCATTAGCATCTTTAGCGCTGTTAGCGTAGCGTGTCAATGCTAAAGCGCTCTGTAGCCCGGTGGCCCTGTTGTCTTGTGTTTTGTGTGTTCAGACACTCTGTAGGCTAACGGACAGGGCAGGACAGATTATCTTCCATCATGGCTCCCATTGGGAGATTCCTTTTCATGAGTTTTTCCGGCTCCAGAATTGCCAATAGGCTGGGCACAGGACCTTGGCGTTCTCTCTTCATCTCTCTCTCCCTCCTCTCCTCTCTGGCTTTCCCTGTGTGTTGTTTGATTGGTGGATGGGTCACATGATTGTGCTGTGGTCCTGGTCGCAGCTATTGCCAGCTGTAGTAGATGGATGGGAATCATTCTATTGCAAAGCGATTGGAGGGAGTTTATAAAATTTAAATATATAGTGCCTTTTATCACATGACAAAGTACTTTATGTGGTGGGATGGGGGAGCTCATTCCAACCCTTACCAATGTGTAGTGCCCAGAATTATGAAAAAGACCTCATGTGTTCACTTCACACTACAGCACTACAGGTTTACTGCAGGGATGTGCAGTGTGTGTTGCAGAGGAGCCATATGGTTGGAGTATTAGCAGTGGAATTAAGCCTAATTTTTACCTTTGTGAGAAGAAACACTTGCACATCTGATCCATCATCTCTGCCCTGTGCAGTTCTGATATTCAACACAAAAACATACCAGAAGCCCAGAAGCAAAAAGTGGTATTTATGTGTGTTTGTGTGTGTTTATGTGTGCGTGTGTTTATGTGTGTAGGTGTGTGTGTGTGTGTGTATGTATGTGTTTATGTGTGCATGTGTTTGTGTGCATGTATGTGTTTATGTGAGCGTGTGTTTGTGTGTGTGTATATGTGTGTGTGTGAGAGAGAGTGTGTGTGTGTGTTTGTGTGCAGTGTGTGCGTGTGTGTATGTGTGTGTATATGTGCGTGCGTGTGTGTGTGTGTGTGTGTATATGTGTGTGTATATGTGTGTGAGTGTGTGTGAGTGTGTGTGTGTGTGTGTAGGTGTGTATGTGTGTGTATGTGTGTGTGTGTGCAGTGTGTGCATGTGTGTGTGTGTGTGCGTGCTTGCGTGTGCGTATGTGTGTGTGTGTGTGTGTGTGTGTATGTGTGTGTGTGTGTGTGTGTATGTGTGTGTGTGAGTGTGTGTATATGTGTGTGTGCGTGCGTGTGCGTATGTGTGTGCGCGTATATATGTGTGTGTGAGTGTGTGTGTGTGTGTATATATGTGTGTATGTGTATGTGTGTGTGTGTGTGTGTGTGTATATGTATGTATGTGTGAGTGTGTGTGTGTGCGTGTGTATATGTGTATGTATGTGTGTGTGTGTGTATATGTGTGTGTGAGTGTGTGTATATGTGTGTGTATGTGTGTATGTGTGTGTGTGTATATGTGTATATGTGTGTGTATGTGTGTATGTGTATATATGTGTGTGTGTGAGTGTGTGTGTGTGTATATGTGTATATGTGTGTGTGTGTGTGTGTGTGTGTGTGTGTGTGTGAGTGTGTGTGTGTGTGTGAGTGTGTGTGTATATGTGTATATGTGTGTGTGGGGCTCTCAGTCAGTCTGATTGGCGCTCTGAGGCTGGTATCTGTCACTCTCAATCCGCTGCGCTGGTTATCTTTACTGTCCCTCGCAGGCAAATGGAGGAGAAAGAAGCAGAAGAAAGAGGATAAAACTCCCACACGCTTTTCTCGCTGCTTCATATCTCCCCCTCTGTTCGTCACGGATGTTTCCAGAAGGGGGGACACAGAAACCTCATGTTTGCGCATTGATGTGAGAGCGCAGTATTTTTCCTACAGGCTTTCCTGTGCTCCCACACAGAGTGTTAGTGTTAGGCCCTGTGTTTAGCGCTCAGGGCTCTGTGTTCAGGCGCATTATCATAAATTTTCCCTATATTCAGGCAGGGGAAGGGCAGGGGGGGGGTTACAGGTAGAGATGGGAAGTATATATAGCTCTGGAAAAAATTAAGAGACCACTGCAAAATTATCAGTTGTCTCGTTGTTATTTTGGTTTTGTACTCTAGCACTTTGAGTTTGAAAGGATACAATGACATTGACGTTGAAGTGCAGACTGTCAGCTTTAATTTGAGGGTATTTTCATCCATATCGGATGAACCGTTTAGAAATTATAGAAATCAAAGCACCATCCATATCTACTGTATTTCTGGCAGCAGAGTGATGGTTTAAGACTTGTTTGATACCTAAATTTTAATATATAGTGCCTTTTATCACATGACAAAGTACTTTATGTGGTGGGATGGGGGAGCTCATTCCAACCCTTACCAATGTGTAGTGCCCAGAATTGAAGTGCAGACTGTCAGCTTTAATTTGAGGGTATTTTCATCCATATCGGATGAACCGTTTAGAAATTATAGAACCTTTTGTACATAGTCCCCCCATTTCTGGCAGCAGAGTGATGGTTTAAGACTTGTTTGATACCTCAGACCCTTGATGACTTAGAGCCATTTAGCCAGCCATGTGTTCCATACTGTACCAGTGTAATTTACAGCTAAATGTAGTCCCACCCCCCGATCCATTCAAATGCAGAGAGGTTATAGTATCGCTTGTAGGAGTACCAGAAAATAAGATATCAAGAGTCTTTTCATATTGTTGGGTCACAGACATCAGGAAGTCATGGCATGCAAAGGATATGCGACCAAATATTAAATGATTACTTTATTCTACATTATGTTAAACTGTCCAATATTTTAATGCCCAAAAATGTGGGGGGGACTATGTACAAAAGGTTCTATAATTTCTAAACTGTTCATCCGATATGGATGAAAATACCCTCTAATTAACCTGCACTTCAACCTCCTTGTCATTGTATCCTTTCAAACTCAAAGTGTTAGAGTACAGAACCAAAATAACAATGAGACAAGTGACAATTTAGCAGTTTTTCCAGAGCTCTATATGAGGGGGCTGGTGTAAAGGGCGCTATGAGAACATTAAAATCACCGGATGAATTGATTGGTTCGTTAGATTAGGCGGAAAGATCTAGAGATTCTCGACATCCACAGCAGACATCGGGTTGCAGACAGGTCTTGATCTGGAAGAAATATTTCTCACCCCCTCTGCCTTCTGCCACCCAAGAGAGCTGATGAGCCCGTCACGCCCACCTGGAAAACATATACAAAGAACTGATGTTCCTCTAACATGCTGGGGACCTGCATCTGCATTTCTCATAGCTTACATACAGGTGAACACAGGTGTGAGGGCTCTGAGCAGGTGAATGTAGGGGATGTGGAGACGCGAGGGTGCAGGCATGCGCAGCTGTAGAGCTATGAAGGTGTGTGGGTGTGGAGGTGTGGAGGTGTTGGGGTGTGGTCATTATTTGGCTTTGTACCCTGGCCTGTACTGCACAGCTCCCCATCACTCAGGCCAGCGCACCTGGTCAATGCAGCAGACACCCGTGGGTGAGACCTGTTGGAGGTCTGGTGTCCATTGCAGTGAATGGAGGACAGATGAACACTTCTCAGGACTGATGGAGGATGGTCAGGTCATGAGAAAAGTGTTTCTGAACGTTTGGACATTGCAAATCGGCAGAAGCTGTTTCTAAAAATTGTAATTTTATGGATTAAAATTAGTTTAGGATTCGGTAAAATCAATAGCAATAGTTTTTTTCTTGGCACATAAACGTGGGTGAACAATACATCATCCAGTTTCTAAAGCGTTTTACAATCCCTGGTTCACTGACTTGACTGAAGAAAAGAAAATAATTCCTCATTCACGATTTCTAATGGGAAATATTTCTGTCATATTCAGTGTAACATATTCTTCCTGTTTTTGCCAGTTGCACGGCTTCTTTGCATCCAATTTAACTTCCCAGATTCGATAGCCTATCACTTCAGCTCACAGCAGCCTTTTAACGATGGAACAGCACATTCAATAGCCTATCACATCAGCTCACAGCAGCCTTTTAACGATGGAACAGCACATTCAATAGCCTATCACATCAGCTCACAGCAGCCTTTTAACGATGGAACAGCAGATTCAATAGCCTATCACATCAGCTCACAGCAGCCTTTTAACAATGGAACAGCAGATTCAATAGCCTATCACATCAGCTCACATCAGCCTTTTAACGATGGAACAGCACATTCAATAGCCTATCACATCAGCTCACAGCAGCCTTTTAACGATGGAACAGCAGATTCAATAGCCTATCACTTCAGCTCACAGCAGCCTTTTAACAATGGAGCAGCAGATTCAATAGCCTATCACTTCAGCTCACAGCAGCCTTTTAACGATGGAACAGCAGATTCAATAGCCTATCACATCAGCTCACAGCAGCCTTTTAACGATGGAACAGCAGATTCAATAGCCTATCACTTCAGCTCACAGCAGCCTTTTAACAATGGAGCAGCAGATTCAATAGCCTATCACTTCAGCTCACAGCAGCCTTTTAACGATGGAACAGCAGATTCAATAGCCTATCACATCAGCTCACAGCAGCCTTTTAACGATGGAACAGCAGATTCAATAGCCTATCACATCAGCTCACAGCAGCCTTTTAACGATGGAACAGCAGATTCAATAGCCTATCACTTCAGCTCACAGCAGCCTTTTAACGATGGAACAGCAGATTCAATAGCCTATCACATCAGCTCACAGCAGCCTTTTAACGATGGAACAGCAGATTCAATAGCCTATCACATCAGCTCACAGCAGCCTTTTAACGATGGAACAGGCTCTGATAAGTACCTGGTCTTACACAGTTCCACACGTCTGTGTCTGATTCACAGTTCTCATTATCACCAGTTATACCTAAACTACTTACACCTCTTATCCTCTCCATGGCAACCGACTAAGCCCCCTCATATGGTCACTCATTTCTCAAGTTTGTTCTTAAAATATTCCTACATTAGAATTACAGAACTACAAGGCTTTGTGTAAAAAAATATATTCACTGCTCAAAGAAATGAAGGGAACACTTAATCATCACAGTATAACACCAAGTCAATTAAACCAAACCGGTCATGCTGGATGATGTTGCAGGCAGCATAACATTCGCCACGGCGTCTCCAGACTCTTTCACGTCTGTCACATGTGCTCAGTGTGAACCTGCTCTCATCTGTGAAGAGAACGGGGCGCCAATGGCGAACCTGCCAATTCTGGTGTTCTCTGGCAAATGCCAATCGAGCTGCACGGTGCTGGGCTGTGAGAACAGGTCCCACTACAGGACGGCGGGCACCTCATGCCACCCTCATGGAGTCTGTTTGTGACAGTTTGGTCAGAAACATGCACACGAGTAGCCCGCTGGAGGTCATTTTGTAGGGCTCTGGCAGTGCTCCTTCTGTTCCTCCTCGCACAAAGGAGCAGATGCCAGTCCTGCCGCTGGGTTGTTGCCCTTCTACGGCCCTATCCAGCTCTCCTCGTGTAATGGCCCATCTCCCGGTATCTCCTCCACGCTCTTGAGACTGTGCTGGGAGACACAGCAAACCTTCTTGCAACAGCACGTATGGATGTGCCATGCTGGAGGAGCTGGACTACCTGTGCAACCTGAATGGGCTGCAGGTACCGCCTCATGCTACCAGTAGTGACAAGGGCACTAGCAACATGCAAAACTAGAGAAAAATCAGTCAGGAAGGATAAGGAGAGAGAAATGGTCTGTGGCCACCACCTGCAAAACCATTTACTTTTTGGGGGTTGTCTTGCTGTTGCCTCTCCTGTCCATCTGTTGTCACTTTCATTTGCACCAAAGCAGGTGAAATTGATTCACAATCGTTTATGCTTCCTAACTGGACAGATCGATATCCCAGAAGTTTAATTGACTTAGTGTTATACTGTGTTGATTAAGTGTTCCCTTAATTTTTTTGAGCAGTGTATATATATATACAGTGCTGCTAGAAGTCCTAAAACTTGATAAAGTGAACCCAGCTCAACAAAAAAACACAAAAATTTTAATTATTGAGCACAATTATCCAACATTAAATGCTTTGTTGGAAAAAGTATGTGAACTGTGACCCATCAATATTAAAAGCCTTTTGATATCTTATTTTCAGGTACTGTTACAAGCGATACTATAACCTCTCTGCATTAGAATTGATCTCTATGGGAATTGGGGGGTGAGACTAGATTCAGCTGTAAATTACACTGGTACAGTATGGAACACATGACTGGCTAAATGGCTGTAAGTCATCCAGGGTCTAAGGTATCAAACAAGCCCCACTCTGCGGCCAGATATGGAGTAGATGTGGATGGATCCCTTTAAGGGTTCTTCTCCTGACTCCTGACATAGAATTCTATAGGAAAATGATTCAGGAGAAATAACCCTTGCAGTGATCCATCCACATCTACTCCATATCGAGTATATCAAGGATATGCGACCAAATATTAAATATGATACTTTAAAAATACGTATAATCCAAGGTTTCACATACTTTTTCCAACAAAGCATTTCATGTTGATTAATATTTTTTGTGTTTTTTGTTGAGCTGGGTTCACTTTATCAAGTTTTAGGACTTTTTAGATCGAATTTATGCAGATAGACAGAAAATTCTAAAGGGTTCACAAACTTTCGAGCAGCACTGTATATTTATGTTATTCTATGCAGACTGCCATTGGATGCGGTTCTATATTTGAGCATAAATGTCATGCGCCATGGCGCTCACAGTCAGATTGATTCTCCCATGGGAAAGACACACCGGGACGTAGCACCGCTCTGACAGTTATGGACGGCGTCATGTTAATAAATAAAACATTTTCTTTTTCTGATTTTTCTTTTTTTTCTCCCAAATGGACCCTATGCAATTCACCCGCTAGAGAATCGCCGCTACAACCCCTTCGGCCAGTAGCGGGAAAGAGGGCGCCACGTCCTCTTCAGGGCGTAACTCCTCAAGCTCCTAACCGTGATTCCAGCTCGCCCAGGGCTGTCTTATGTGCAACCGTTCTCTCTGAGTCCCTCCCGCCCACTCCGGGAGCAGCCGCCAATTGCCACTCCCTCAAGACACCGGCCATACTTGGATCTGGCAGGACGGGGGATCGAACCCCCGTTCCTCGGGGCGCAGCCACACAGACAGAAAGTCTGTGCCTTTGTCCGCTGCACCACTGCGGCGGTGTTCATAAATTCTTATGTAGCGCTTGCGAAGGCTTTAGGCCTCGTGATTCTTCACAGAAAGAGTTGCTCTTTATTTTTTATAGGACCGCCAAAGCTGATCTCATCCTCATCACGACCCAGAATCTCTCAGTTCAGCGTGACACAAAGTGAGGGATTGAAGTCATGTAAAATTTACGGATTCTGCTTCCTGGGAGCTCGTGGCTTAGCACTCAGCTTTGCGACAGACCGCAGAATGTGCTTTCCTCGCCCTTATGTGGAGGCACAGAGATTAGTCTCTGGATGTAAAAAATATCTTCAACAACCCCTCTAAAAACAGAACAGGATCGTTTAGTTTTGTGTGCACACATTCAGAAGTTTGTTTTCCTCTGACAAACTGAATCGCCTGTGAATGCGTTTGGATCTTGTGACGAAGACATCAGCGTGGGCCCATGAAGGACACGCTTCGGTAAATAATTTTTTTTTAAAGAAGCGTGAAGAGAAGTTCAAAGCCAAAACAGTGTATCATACTGAAAAGTGTCCATAAAGGCTTTCTGAAAGGGCTGTTATTGAGTCCTCTCTGCCTTAGAGGGCTCCATTTTGTGTGTGTTTTTTTTTCTTATTTAGGGGAGGGAGAAATCAGACACATGTCAGAGCCCATCATGTAAATCCCCAGAATCGCCCTCAGACAGAACGTGATGCATTTATCAAATTAGCTCTCTATCAGAGCCTGTGTGTAGCTGTGCTATCAGAGCCTGTGTGTAGCTGTGCTATCAGAGCCTGTATGTAGCTGTGCTATCAGAGCCTGTGTGTAACTGTGCTATCAGAGCCTGTATGTAGCTGTGCTATCAGAGCCTGTATGTAGCTGTGCTATCAGAGCCTGTGTGTAGCTGTGCTATCAGAGCCCATTTGGTGCTGTGCTATCAGAGCCTGTGTGTAGCTGTGCTATCAGAGCCTGTATGTAGCTGTGCTATCAGAGCCTGTGTGTAGCTGTGCTATCAGAGCCTGTATGTAGCTGTGCTATCAGAGCCTGTGTGTAGCTGTGCTATCAGAGCCTGTGTGTAGCTGTGCTATCAGAGCCTGTGTGTAGCTGTGCTATCAGAGCCTGTATGTAGCTGTGCTATCAGAGCCTGTGTGTAGCTGTGCTATCAGAGCCTGTGTGTAGCTGTGCTATCAGAGCCTGTGTGTAGCTGTGCTATCAGAGCCTGTATGTAGCTGTGCTATCAGAGCCTGTGCGTAGCTGTGCTATCAGAGCCTGTGCGTAGCTGTGCTATCAGAGCCCCTCTGGTGCTGTGCTATCAGAACCTGTATGTAGTTGTGCTATCAGAACCTGTATGTAGTTGTGCTATCAGAGCCTGTGTGTAGCTGTGCTATCAGAGCCTGTGTGTAGCTGTGCTATCAGAGCCTGTGTGTAGTTGTGCTATCAGAACCTGTATGTAGTTGTGCTATCAGAGCCTGTGTGTAGCTGTGCTATCAGAGCCTGTATGTAGCTGTGCTATCAGAGCCTGTGTGTAGCTGTGCTATCAGAGCCTGTATGTAGCTGTGCTATCAGAGCCTGTGTGTAGCTGTGCTATCAGAGCCTGTATGTAGCTGTGCTATCAGAGCCTGTGTGTAGCTGTGCTATCAGAGCCTGTGTGTAGCTGTGCTATCAGAGCCTGTGTGTAGCTGTGCTATCAGAGCCTGTATGTAGCTGTGCTATCAGAGCCTGTGTGTAGCTGTGCTATCAGAGCCTGTGTGTAGCTGTGCTATCAGAGCCTGTGTGTAGCTGTGCTATCAGAGCCTGTATGTAGCTGTGCTATCAGAGCCTGTGCGTAGCTGTGCTATCAGAGCCTGTGCGTAGCTGTGCTATCAGAGCCCCTCTGGTGCTGTGCTATCAGAACCTGTATGTAGTTGTGCTATCAGAACCTGTATGTAGTTGTGCTATCAGAGCCTGTGTGTAGCTGTGCTATCAGAGCCTGTGTGTAGCTGTGCTATCAGAGCCTGTGTGTAGTTGTGCTATCAGAACCTGTATGTAGTTGTGCTATCAGAGCCTGTGTGTAGCTGTGCTATCAGAGCCTGTATGTAGCTGTGCTATCAGAGCCTGTGTGTAGCTGTGCTATCAGAGCCTGTGTGTAGCTGTGCTATCAGAGCCTGTATGTAGCTGTGCTATCAGAGCCTGTGTGTAGCTGTGCTATCAGAGCCTGTGTGTAGCTGTGCTATCAGAGCCTGTATGTAGCTGTGCTATCAGAACCTGTGTGTAGCTGTGCTATCAGAGCCTGTATGTAGCTGTGCTATCAGAGCCTGTGTGTAGCTGTGCTATCAGAGCCCATTTGGTGCTGTGCTATCAGAGCCTGTATGTAGCTGTGATATCAGAACCTGTGTGTAGCTGTGCTATCAGAGCCTGTATGTAGCTGTGCTATCAGAGCCTGTGTGTAGCTGTGCTATCAGAGCCCATTTGGTGCTGTGCTATCAGAGCCTGTATGTAGCTGTGATATCAGAACCTGTGTGTAGCTGTGCTATCAGAGCTCATGTGGTGCTGTGTTATCAGAGCCTGTATGTAGCTGTGCTATCAGAGCCTGTGTGTAGCTGTGCTATCAGAGCCTGTATGTAGCTGTGCTATCAAAGCCTATGGTATATATAATAGGATGCGGTACTATGTGTATAGCTGTGCTACTGTGTGTAGCTGTGCTATAATAGACTGTGTGTACCTGTACTATAATACACTGTGTGTACCTGTGCTATAATAGACTGTTATAATAGACTGTGTGTAGCTGTACTATATTAGACTCTGTAGCTGTGCTATAATAGACTGTGTTGCTGGAGGAGTCTTCATTTCTTGCGCCCACTGCCTTGGAGAGGGGTTGGGGGAAGGGGGGGAAGGGGGAAGGGAGGGGGGTTCTGCCTCTCCAGGTTCCTAAATGAGCCTGCTGGTATGCATGGCTGGGTATGTGTGACCTGACAGATCTGACAGCCCTGGTGCTCTCTGTCTCTCTCTCTCCCTCTCTTCCCCTCTCCCTCTCTCTCTCTCAGCCCTGCAGAACTGAGGAGCTTTCCTCTCTCAGCTAGCGTGTGTAGTCTAGGGGAGGTGGCTCCGGACGTGGTCTGTTATGCTATGTCCAGCTCCAGTTCATGTGCTGAGCGTGTGTTCGCGAGCTGACCGGCTCGCTCTCGGCAAGCGGCTGTGCTCATACCGTTGAACAACAGTTTTGGCGGCAGCGTTCCGCAAGAGCCAGGGGGTGGGGTGGTGGTGGTGGTGGGGTGGTGGTAGGGGGGCGGGGGGGGTTGAGCTTTATTGTTGCAGAAATATTTTGTCATGCCAGCTGTCCTTGTCAGCTGATGCCTGGAATTTCTTCCTCTGTTTTTGTACTTTTCTCTTCTCGGAGGAGGATTGATTTGTACTTTTGTAGCCACTCATCCTGTGACTCTGAAGTCCGAGCGTGACGGGAGAAGGGGGAGAACAATTCAAAGCCTTGGCGGCAACAAAAATCTCACCCGCTGGCCCCCCTTTGAGTTACATTAAAGGACCGTTGGTCCGCTCGGCTGACCGCCGTGCTCTCCGGGACCGACAGTGCTGCGACATGCTGAGTTCTCAGCTGGGAAACTGCGCTAGGCTACGTGAGGAGGCTGCTCGGCGGCCGACGAGAATGCTGTGAGCTCACTTCCTGCTCCCGCCCTGTCCGCTGGACTAACCACAGCAGTGCGGTCACCTGCGGAACCATTTTTTCTGACATGGCGTTCCTCTGCGGTGTCAGTCAAGCCTTTCGCAGCGATGCTGGTGAGTACCAAAATAGCGGGCAGGACATGTGTTTTGAGGTTTATTTCAGTCTCTGCTCAGTTAAATGTCCTCACCCTGCCTGCATGTTTTATATCCGTCAAAGGATGAAACCAGGAGAGGCTGGTGTTTAGAAAGAAAACGCCAAAGAGACAGACAGACAAATACTTTTTTTTGGTCTCGTAGTCTGTGTTGAGGAGAGGAATGGTCCTCCAGTTATTTATTTATTTTTTTGCTAGGCTAGACAGTCATCTCAGACTTGACAGAGTATCGAAGGTCAATGCAGACTTTTTCAATAACACTGAACAGCCTTCTTATAACGCATAGCTGCATTGGGGGGTGTGTGATTACGTTCATGTAATCAGAATGTGAATTAGCAGAGTAAGATTTCAGAAGGGAATCCAGACCTTAATTAAAATGTGGAAATTCTGCTTGTGATTGGCCTGTATGTGCAGAGTGACAGTGAAGTAGTGTCAGAGACACTGGGGTGTTTCTAGTGGAGTACAACGTGTGGCCTGACTGAGTCATACAAGTTGAATTATATTCATATTTATTGTATCTATTTATTTACAAGTCTTTCTCAAAAATAACCCACTGCTTTCTCCCTGGTTTGAAATGATGTGATTTTTCAACTCCGCTTGGTTTTCTGCCTTTGTCAGCTTTTCTGAGGCAGTAATGAGTGTGATGAAGATGGTTTCTTTACACACACTGGTATTCTCACTGTGGCCTGTCTTCAGAGCGCGTGTAAAGGTCCCGAGAAGCTTCCAGAGTTAACGGCTTCTCGAATCATCGTCTTCTGCTTTGTGGGATTACATTTTACTTATTTATATGACATATATTGATGTCAGAGCAGGACTGAGCTGTGGAAGTCCCAGTGTTTGCTGAGGAGATCTGGCACACCCCTTCTCTATGGTTAGAGGCGGCGCTTTGGGAGTGAACAGAAAGGATGAGGTCATGGTTAAGGGTGATGCTCCTGGCTGGTGTGTTTGAGAGAGAAGGGCGGGGGGGGTGTTTGGGGGTACAGCTCATAATCCGGGTGTTTATCTGTGGGGCCTCGGTACACTCGGTACACTCGGCCGACCCCCACAGAGCAGCCCCCGCTCTGGAGCGAGCTCCCGCCCCGCTCTGCTGAAGATGACGTTCTCCAGAGACGAGCAGGAGGATGATTCTCAGAACCAGGTCAGGTGGCAAATGCAGCCACGGCGAGCCAGAGATTGAAAAGTGGTTTAGATGCACGAGCAAAGCAAATTATATAAATCATTTCTTTTGGTGAAAGTGATCTCTCACCTCTCTTGACTTTTGTGAATTTGTGTCAAAGAAACCATTTACTCAAGAAATGTGCTTAAAATTGGAAAAAGAAAAAAGCATTTCACTCAATACAGTCTGAGTGTTCTTTTTTTATTCTAAAAAAACACACCAGTTCTTATGATTTTTTGTTTATCCACATTTGATTTGAGACTTGGAAACAATTTAAAGTTTGTAAAAAAAAAATCAATAAGTGTTTGAAAGTGTTTGACTGGATGAACTAATGAGTTGGTTCTGTTGTTCAGAGAACAGCTCTGCTGTTTGTACCCCGAGGTCTGTTCTGATCACATAGTCAAACCGATTAAATCACAGCCAGACTACACCTTGAGGCTGAATATACGAAGTTTCTGATTTCTTTAGCGTGTACACGGATACCCAGCACTAGCGTTGGCACCATTATCCATTAAGACATATTATTGTCAATAACGTCTTCGACAATAATGACCAGAACGTTTTTTTACATTTTCGTTATTATCGTGATCAACGTAATTTTCCTTTGCTGCGGGGGATGCTCAGGCAGACTCACCACTCTTGCTGCAGTGGAGTTACTGAGAGACGTGACCACTATAGTATTTGGTGTCATCCGCTGTGATTTCCTTGCGTGAACCAAGCAGTCATGTTAGGGGTGCATGGGAAATGTAGTTAAATGCAATCTACCAATGGTAGGGAGAACAGAACACAATGCCCATTATGTGCATATAAACATGGGAGATCACTGTGAATTATAACTAGTTAAAACTGCTAATTGCCCTGTGAGTGAGTGGCCACCTCAATATAATACTATTTCATAATCAATGTAGCTTACAAATAATTTATAATTTATCAGCCAGCAGAGTGCCACTTTTAATCTATAATTTTGACTGAACTAGTCAACCAAAAACAATGGTAATGTATTTTCAACATTAAATACAATTGTTTACATTTCAAATGTGTCCATTATATTAAAAAAAAAATTAAGGGGTATTTAATGTGATTAATGTCCAAAAACTATTATCGTGATAATTTTTCACACAATTAACATGACACAAAATTTCATTATCGTCCCAACACTACCCAGCACATTAAACAAATCTATACAATAAAATCCATAGACCTAGAAAAGCTAACTGTACTGCTGACCTTGTTTGACTGACCCTGACCCTTTCTAAGCTGCCTCCCAGTGTCCCTAAATAGTCAGTCAGGCATTTTCTTCGGCTCTGCTGGATTTTTTATTTTTTTTTAAACTTCTGTATGCGGGCGTACCTGCTGAGTCCCGTCGCTGCTGTAATAATAATTTCTGTCCCTCCAGATGGTGCCGAGATGCCTCCGCTTTCAGTCCACTGACTCACATCAACAGAGCGATGTGAGGAGTGAAGAGATGAGAGAGATTGTGCTGTGGGGGACCTTGTGGGGCTTGTTTGCAGTCTTTTCGCGACTGGGAAGGGACGGCGGCGGAGCTTTGAGTGCCGGTTTGGCGGTCTGGTTGGCGGTTTGTCTATGTTGCGTGGAGAGAGCGGGCCGCGGGTCACCAGCAGATGGAAATAGCTGCTGTCTGAGAGCTTGCGGCTTACAAACTGATGGCACTGCGGGAGATGTGCGTTTGGCTCAGTGGCTTTCTGTCTCAGTCTGTTCATCTGCCCCGTGGGGTCCTCACAGTGTGTGTGTGTGTGTGTGCGTGCGTGCGTGCGTGCGTGCGTGCGTGCGTGCGTGCGTGCGTACACTGTACAGCTATGAGTGCTCAATGAATAATACCTGGCTGTAATAGTGGCTACTGTGACAAGCACTTATCTGCAGCCTGACAACAGGCCACCTTTGTGAGGACAAAACCTGCTTTCTGTTTCCTCAGTTGACATCTCTTGGTGGAGATTTATTTTTCAGCCATTTTAAATTCTGCCATGGCCTGTGGACCAGTGGCCTGTGGGAAAGGGGTTATGCTTGTGTTCTTCTTTAGTGCAGAGAATGGTCTGTAATTGTCAGGTCAGGTATAGTAGGTCAGGCTTTTGATTTTGAGTTCTACTTGAGTCCCTCACTCCAGCTTGGCATAAAAGAGATTTGTTTTTTTTCTTCAAACAAAGAATTATGGGAAATGAAAGCCTCTCGTGTAGTGCACAGAATATCAGTGGCACTTCCTGAGCTCTCTGTTACCATATAACCAGACATTGGTTAAAAGGTTGAATGCTGTTTCCCAGAGTAGAGAGATACCTGTTTTTGATTGGCTGGTGTTCCTGTGATTGACTATGCTTTCTCTGTGTTCTCCAGATGAGGGGCCTTACACCAAGCACTCTAACTCCTCCAGGCCTGCAGAGGGCGCCCTGGCCATCAGGAGACAGAGTATCCCAGGTAAGAACTCTTGTCTGTCAAAGAAATTTGAAGAAGGCTGTGTCTGAATCAACGTCCTTAGTATTACTATTGAGTATGCCAGTTGTGTTCACTGGATGTGAAAGTTGTCAAGTAGGGGAAATGTTCTCTAAATGTAGTGTACTTAAAATCCCTGGAAGATGTACTTATTTCAGTTTTTTAGCTGATAATAGTATGGAGGATATTTTGTGTATACTGCATGGCACTAAACGCGATGCAGTACATTACATTACATTATAGACATTTAGCAGACGCTCTTATCCAGAGCGACGTACATAGTGCATTTTCAAACTAAGCAGTAAGCAGCACACAGTATGCTAGTACACAGGACCCAGTAGATATGGCTCTGATTCGATCCAGTTTTTGCTCCACCCTCGTAAACTTCACTTGCAAACTTCACTTGCGTTTAGCGAGAGGGAGGGAGCGAGGGCGGAGCGAGTGGGAGGGAGCGAGGGCGGAGCGAGTGGGAGGGAGCGAGGGCGGAGCGGGTGGGAGGGAGCGAGGGCGGAGCGGGTGGGAGGGAGCGAGGGCGGAGCGGGTGGGAGGGAGCGAGGGGGAGCGAGTGGGAGGGAGCGAGGGCGGAGCGAGTGGGAGGGAGCGAGGGCGGAGCGGGTGGGAGGGAGCGAGGGCGGAGCGAGTGGGAGGGAGCGAGGGCGGAGCGAGTGGGAGGGAGCGAGGGCGGAGCTAGTGGGAGGGAGCGAGGGCGGAGCGAGAGGGAGGGAGCGAGAGGGAGGGAGCGAGAGGGAGGGAGCGAGAGGGAGCGAGCGAGAGGGAGCGAGGGCGGAGCGGGTGGGAGGGAGCGAGGGCGGAGCGAGTGGGAGGGAGCGAGGGCGGAGCGAGTGGGAGGGAGCGAGGGCGGAGCGGGTGGGAGGGAGCGAGGGCGGAGCGAGTGGGAGGGAGCGAGAGGGAGGGAGCGAGGGCGGAGCGGGTGGGAGGGAGCGAGGGCGGAGCGAGTGGGAGGGAGCGAGAGCGGAGCGAGTGGGAGGGAGCGAGGGCGGAGCGAGGGGGAGCGAGTGGGAGGGAGCGAGGGCGGAGCGAGAGGGAGGGAGCGAGGGCGGAGCGAGGGGGAGCGAGTGGGTGGGAGCGAGGGGGGAGCGAGTGGGAGGGAGCGAGGGCGGAGCGAGGGGGAGGGAGCGAGGGCGGTGCGCGGGGGAGGGAGCGAGGGCGGAGCGAGGGGGAGGGAGCGAGGGCGGAGCGAGGGGGAGGGAGCGAGGGCGGAGCGAGTGGGAGGGAGCGAGGGGGAGCGAGTGGGAGGGAGCGAGGGCGGAGCGAGAGGGAGGGAGCGAGGGCGGAGCGAGTGGGAGGGAGCGAGGGCGGAGCGAGTGGGAGGGAGCGAGGGCGGAGCGAGGGGGAGCGAGTGGGAGGGAGCGAGGGCGGAGCGAGAGGGAGGGAGCGAGGGCGGAGCGAGGGGGAGCGGGTGGGAGGGAGCGAGGGCGGAGCGGGTGGGAGGGAGCGAGGGCGGAGCGAGTGGGAGGGAGCGAGGGCGGAGCGGGTGGGAGGGAGCGAGGGCGGAGCGGGTGGGAGGGAGCGAGGGCGGAGCGGGTTGTTTGAATTCAGACGCACTTCATCCCATCTATACTGGGGAGTTAACCATGCTGCTGCACAGTGGCGTATCGTTGGATCTTGGATCGTGTAAAACGTCTGTCACCGTAACCTTTAAACGGATGAAACTCTCAACCTGTTTACATGAATTATCAGTCAAGCAATTAATTTACTGAATAACAAATATCAATAAATACAGCAAGTTTTGTGGGCTAGCATATTTTTTTGTGTCATAAAATTGTGTAGCCTAGCATTTAAATATGTAGGACAGCCCGTGCGCTGGAATAAAGCATTTAAACCGAACATATTCTCAACCTGTTTCCGTTTATTTTGCTTGCTTATGTCAATCAAACAAATTCCCTGAATAATCAAGAACATTAGCCTAGCCTATAGGCTCATGATTAACAAATGACAATGACAAAGAGATAACTAACGTGAGATAGTTTAATAAGGGTGGCAATAATTCAGAATAATTAACTAGCAAAAAAAAAACTATGAAATACAAAATAGCAAACTACTAGATTAACCTGTATTTATTAGCCTATACACCGTCTTTTTAATGTATAATACCGCAATAAACATTAACGTGATTATCACTGAACAGGACGTTCGATGTGAATTGTGGTTAATATGAGCTTGCCGAGTCTGCTCTTTTGCAAACTCGTTCCTTTGAGAAAAGTTGAGGGTGGAGGGGCTATGTCACAAACTTCACTTGGCTTTCTAACGGATTGGATTCACACTTAAAATGGAGACTGAGGGTACATCCTGGTCTCAAAAGGGATTCCCCCAAGTGAAGTTTACGAGGGTGGAGCAAAAACTGGATTGAGACGCAGCCATAAACTTGAACTTCGCCCTTCCACATTCTGTCAAAGTATTGAGTCTGATGGAGTCGTTTAAATTGAGTTTGGGAAGGGTTTGTGAATGTCTTCTTTCTTTAATCAAAACCATCACTGAACACCATTAAAATTGCAGCAAAAAGCCACCCACGTGATCTTTGTAGTGGTTTTAGCAATGGCCTATTTTTATCTGACAGCACCTTCTTTTAATGGCAGCATGTCGATGTATTTGTGGAGCAGAAGTGTGCTCCACATTCATTTGTTAAACATCCGTGTGTGTGTGTGAGTGTGTGTGTGTGTGTGTGTGTGAAAAAGCAACATAAAGGAACTAAAAGCATGGCAATCATTGGTTCACTCAGATATGATTACAGACATCCCTAGAGCGGCACTTCCTGTCTGTGACATTATGTTTATTGGAATGGCAGGTATGCCATCTGCTGTCTCACAGATTGGTGTGGCGTCTCTCTTTCTCATCCGTAAAGCCAGGACAACCGCAGATTTTGGGTGTATCCAGTCTTGCCAACTTGGCAACTTTGTCGCGAGATATTGCAACTTTTTCAAACCCCCGCAGAGTGACTTCATTTATCAAAAGCTTTTGTGGACTGTCAGGGATGTTGTGACCCCTGAGGTTTTCAGCACATTGTGTGATTGTCGGAGCTGTGAATGAACGAAGAGGAGGGAGGGAGAGCTGCAGTGGCTGAGAGACGGAGACAGGGAGACAGAGAGGGAGACAGAGACGGAGAGAGAGACAGAGAGAGACAGAGAGAGAGACGGAAACGGAGACAGACGGAATGAGAGATGGAGACACAGACGGAGAGAGGGATGGAGACACAGACGGAAAGAGAGATTGAGACAGACAGAGAGAGATGGAGACAGACAGAATGAGCAACATTGTAACTAATGCAGTCATGCCAATAAAGCATTATTGAATTGAATTGAATTGAGAGAGACAGAGTGGCTCAGTGACCACACACTTGCTATTGAAAAGGGCAGACACAGAAAAACATGGCAACATAAAAAGAGTGTATATGTGGTCACTGTAAGACACGAGAGGTGGAGACAGAGATGCACTTTCTCCTTTATTGTGAAAAACATTTAAAAACAAGACAAATATATTTCAATAAATTCTCTAAAATTATAAAGAACGTCTCCTCCTGTCAAAGGATGACAAAATGAAAATCCTGCTAGGATATCAGCCTGCCATAACCTGAGGGACTCTGAGTGACCAAGAACATCCCTGTTATTACTTGATTAATTAATGTATTATTATTTTCAATGTTTTTATTATTATTATTATTATTATTACATTATTATTATTATTATTATTATTATTATTATTATTATTACATTATTATTACATTATTATTATTATTATTATTATTATTATTATTATTATTATTATACTGTCGTTGTTGTTGTTGTTTATAGTACTATATGCTTTGGCAATATTTGCTGTATTTCCTGCCAATAAAGCCTTTTGGATTTGGATTTGGAGAGTGTAAGACAGAGATAGAGAGAGAAGAGATGGAGAGAGGGACAGAGGCGAGGAGAGTGCCAGATGGAGACAGAGGAAGGGGGAGGGGCTAGAGAATGCGCTGTCTCGCTGCGGATGCTTTTCTCTCTGCGCTCTGTACACCAGTGTTTCTACTGGGACAATAGATTGATTTGGATAAAAATTTAACCCAGAGAAAATTTGTTGCTGAAAAATAGGATTCCACTCACACCCGTGCAAAATGGTGAGATCTCCTGTGCCGAGAGGGGGCTCGCACGGGGGGCTCGCACGGGGGGCTTCATTCTCCATTGCAGTGTTTGTAGTAAGTAGATTTATGACTTCAGCAAAGCTCCCTGCTGGAAATGCAGAAGTGAGCCAACGAATCATGTTAAATTAATCAAATGCAGTATATTTAATTTCAGAGATGTTTGCCAAGGGTTGTGAGTAACACAATAACGTGTGTTATTAAAATAAGAATTCTACAGCTGAGCTCCTCCCCCTGCGCTGTATAACACACATCCTGTTGCGGACCCCGGCGCGGCTCGACGGCACGTAAACCGTGTGCAGATGCTGCTGACTGGGGAGATGATGAGACGGCGGCTGACAGCGGAGCGGGCGGGATAATGGTGTTTCTATTGCAGTGGGATGTGTTGTGTTGGGGGTGTAGATCACAGCCTCCTTCCCTGTCTGCGGAGAACAATCAGCAACACCGGCTCTTTATCACCCGCCCTGAAGGGACTCAGTTTTATCTCCTTTTTAAGGCCAGCGATTACCGGGGCCGTGTTGCGTGGCGTTGGGAGCGAAAAGATGAAGGCATCAGGCCCGGCTTTTTATTGCACATTTTTCCTGCGGTTTTCTGAATCGAGGCGCTGCACTGGCGCTGATTGTAGTCGTTGCCGTTCACATGGTGGTGAGAGAGAGATCAGAGCAGCCTTCAGGAGCTGCAGCTTGTTGCGGATGACATCACACTGAATGCAGAGCACCTCTCGTCATCAATGAGCACAGCCAGCTCTGCTGAGTAAAATTAATTAAAGGGTAGTGCAGTGTTTAGGGAACTGGGCTTGTATCCCAGAGGTCCCAGAGGGGGGCACTGCCAATATACAGTCAAGCCGAAAAGTCTGAGCACCCCTTTCACATTCTCCACGTTTTATTACATTACAGACATATTCTACAATAGATTGAGTAAATTTTTTGTCTCAAAATTCTACACAAAATAGCCCATAATGACAAAGTGAAAACATGTTTTTAGAAATTTTAGCAAATGTATTAAAAATCGAAAACTGAAATCTTTCATTTACATAAGTATTCATACCCTTTGCTTTAACATATTTTTAAAGTATCATATTTAATATTTGGTCGCATATCCTTTGCATGCTGTTACTTCCTGAAGTCTGTGACCCGTCAACATCAAAAGACTCGATATCTTATTTCCAGGTACTGTTTGTTACAAGCGATACTATAAGCTCTCTGCATTTGAATGGATCTCTATGAGAATTGGGGGGTGAGACTAGATTCAGCTGTAAATTACACTGGTACAGTATGGAACACATGGCTGGCTAAATGGCTGTAAATCATCATGGGTCTGAGCTATCGAACGAGAGAGAAGGAGAAGGTGAAAGGGGTGGGCAGACTTTCTGGCTTGACTGTACCATTGAGCAGTGAACTTAACCAAATGCATTTCACAAAGCAGGATTACTGAGTTAGCTGGATAACTGCACTGAGTAAAACGTGGAACCCTCCCAAATCTGGAACATGGACTGAAGTAAAAAGAGCTGTTCCGGATTTTACTCAGTGTATTTATCTAGCGAACTCGATAATCCTGCTTTATTAAATATCCCCTGAGTTGTTTCAGAAAAAAATATATAGCTGTAGTGAAGCGTATGTAAAAAATAAATAAGTAAATGTGCGTAAGTTGCTGTGGATAAGAGCGCGTAATAAGAGCGCGTAATAAAAGCGCGTAATAAGAGCGTGTAATAAGAGCGTGTAATAAGAGCGCGTAATTAGGGACTAGTTGCAGTAATGCAATGTGAATAAGTTGTGCCTCTGCAGTGCCTCTGTCTGTTTGTGATAATGTGCTGTGATCAGCAGTGGCAGTGGGCTGTAGAAGCTCAACTCAACTCAACTCACAGCTCGTTTACAGCTTTCCCAGCTCAGCTAATGCAGGCGCCAGTGCTGATATCGGTCCAGTGCTGATACTGATACCGGTCCAGTGCTGATACTGATACCGGTCCAGTGCTGATACTGATACCGGTCCAGTTCTGATACCGGTCCAGTGCTGAAGTAATTCAGCTAGCCTGCAGTGTGTGTGTGAGAGCATGTATGAGCGTGCGTGCGTGTGTGTGTGTGAGAGTAGGTGTGAGCGTGTGTGTGTGTGTGTGTATGTGTGTGAGAGAGCATGTGTGAGCATGCGCGTGTGTGTGTGTGTGTGAGAGCGTGTGTGAGCGTGTGTGTGTGTGTGTGTGAGAGCGTGTGTGTGTGTGTGTGTGTGTGTGTGTGTGCGAGTGTGCGTTAGCGTGTGCGTGTGTGTGAGCATCTGTGTGTGTTCTTGAGCGTGTATGAGCGTGCGCACATGCATCTGTGCGTGTGTGTAGGTGTGTGAAGTCATGTGTGAGCATGTGTGTGAGTGTGCGCACACGTGTCTGTGGGCGTGAGCGTGTGTATGTCTGTGTGTGTGTTAGCGTGTGTGTATGTGTTTGTGTGAAAGCATGTGTGAGCATGTGTGTGAGTGTGCACACACGTCCGTGTGTGTGTGCGTGTGTATGTGTGTGAAAGTGTGTGTGAGCACTGTGTGTTAGCATGTGTATGTCTGCGTGTGTGTATGTGCACGTGTGTGTTCTTCCGTGTGTCTGACATTGAAAGTACTCTCCTGTAAAGGCACAATAGACTCATCAGTGTTTGTTTAGTTGGGATTTGCTGTTATATATGAATACAGATATGATGTAATGAGCATGTAACGCTCTACTGCTACATGTAGAGAAACTCATTCATCTAACGCCGCAAGGTGAGGGACAAATACAGTCTGGAAATAACTGGTCTACGTTACATTTGTATGAAACACATGTGCGCTAACATAAATGCATATACACACACACACACACACACACAGCATGTAGGAAATGCTTGTGTTCGCATTCACCATAAAACTAATTTAATATTTACATTGAAAAAGTTGTGTGCTTATCCGAGTACCCTTTATCCATTATTAGTAATGATCTGTAACCCAAAATAGAAAGGCTTGTCCGATCGTGAGCATTAACGACCATCAAGTCCATTTCTGAAATAATAAGTATATAAGTTATAAGAGCCGTCTAACATAAGTGAGCGAACCGTCACTGAGTTTGTGCATGAAACATAAAAGTGAGTTCTGGTGAGTACACACTGGTTCTGCTGCTCTGCCTTTGGGAGAGAACCATAATGCCTTCTCTGTTATAAATTCCTGAATTTTGAAAAAGCTGTTCAAAATATATGGTGAAAGCTGTGAAAATATATGGTGAAAGCTGTGAAAATATATGGTGAAAGCTGTGAAAATATATGCTGTTGAAATATATGGTGAAAGCTGTTGAAATATATGGTGAAAGCTGTTGAAATATATGGTGAAAGCTGTTGAAATATATGGTGAAAGCTGTTGAAATATATGGTGAAAGCTGTTGAAATATATGGTGAAAGCTGTTGAAATATATGGTGAAAGCTGTTGAAATATATGGTGAAAGCTGTTGAAATATATGGAGAAAGCTGTTGAAATATATGGAGAAAGCTGTTGAAATATATGGAGAAAGCTGTTGAAATATATGGAGAAAGCTGTTGAAATATATGGAGAAAGCTGTTGAAATATATGGAGAAAGCTGTTGAAATATATGGAGAAAGCTGTTGAAATATATGGAGAAAGCTGTTGAAATATATGGAGAAAGCTGTTGAAATATATGGAGAAAGCTGTTGAAATATATGGAGAAAGCTGTTGAAATATATGGAGAAAGCTGTTGAAATATATGGAGAAAGCTGTTGAAATATATGGAGAAAGCTGTTGAAATATATGGAGAAAGCTGTTGAAATATATGGTGAAAGCTGTTGAAATATATGGAGAAAGCTGTTGAAATATATGGAGAAAGCTGTTGAAATATATGGAGAAAGCTGTTATAAATATATGGAGAAAGCTGTTATTGTCCACAGGACAATACGCAGAGCTCTGTGACCACCTCTCTTTATGTGGAAAATCCCTGAGGATCCTGGGAAGGCACAGTCAATAGAAATAGAGAAAAAGACGGAAAATGGGACCGGTCAGGGAGATGGGGGGGCAGGTTGGAATCTTTCTGCCCCTGGCATTGTATGCACCTACAGTAACTCACATCACAAATAAGGCTAATCCTGCCTCTCCACTCTCTCCAGCAAGGGTCACTTGCGTGAAATGGGGCTCGAGTTTGACTCAGTGTTCATTTGTTCCAGTCTATGAGTTGAACCGAACTGAATTACTCATTATCACTGGCAGTGAGGGGTGACTACCCCCCCCCGAAAATGTACTCCCTGTTCCTGTGACAAAGCTCAGTTCTTAAGGCGATCACACGAGCTGAACCCAAAAAAACTAGTTTTCGTACTGCAATGTTTTTTTCAGTAGGACATCTCACTCTACTACAGGAAGTGTGTGTGGGAGGAGGGGGTGTGTGTGTGGGAGGAGGGGGTGTGGGTGTGGGGGGCTTATGGGGTGCTGGAAGACCCGGTGCCTACAGCCCACAGCACGCTTTCGTGCCAGAATCAGAGTGCGTTTCCGGAGAACGCCTCCGAGCCGCCAGGCTGGCTCCTGCACGGATTACCTTCTGACTCATACTACCTTTCTCCAAACCCTCCCCTCCGCCACACAGATCTTCTCACCAGGATGGAAATGTCACGTTGGCATTTAGTGACAGCAGAAGAAATGGTTCTTCTGTTGAAAGTGTGCTTGGCGTGCGCTGCGTGCCGTTTATTTTGCAACTTTAAACCAGCAGCAAACGTGTCGTCTGTCTCTGTGGAGATAAGTGTTCTCCGCCCGGCCAGAGCATCCAGTATTCCAGTCTCATTACCTCCTCTAGGGTATTGCTGTTTAGACATTTTCAGTTATCTTAAAATGCCGTTTGCAATGATGATTTCTCTCTCTCTCCCCCTCTCACCTTCTCTCTCTCCCTCTCTCTTTCGTTCACCCTCTCTCTGTCTCCCCTTTCTTTCTCTCTCTCTCTCTCTCCTCCTCTCTTTCTTTCCCCCACATCCTTCTCCCCCCCTCTTTCTCTCTCCCACTCCCCCCTCTTTCTCTCTCACACTCTTTCCCTCTTCTCTCACCTCCCTCTCTCTCCAGCCCTGGGGCATCTCTGTCACTCATGCTCGCACACACTTCAGAGATGGTCTGTCTCAAACACACACAGGGGACAGAAAGAAAGTGTGTGTGTGTGTGTGTGTGTGGCGGGGGGTATTTGACAAAGGAAATTTTATTATTTTTCTATTCTCCTGTTTATAAACTTAAGAACATGTTTATCCCATGGCTTTGGAAATTCTTTATATGTAAGAGAAAAAATGGGGGGATGACATGGGGTCTTTAAAGGAAAATAAAAAAGCCTCTAAGGGTTCATCTCTGGTGGAGGCAGAAATAAGTGGAAGAGGCTGTCTCTTGGTCTCATTGGCTATGCATGGCATCACACGGTTTTACAGACCGCCATTGTGAATCGTCCGTAATAAATCCCTCGGCCACTGAAGAAACCTTCCCATGGGGCTCTGCTGCGCTCAGCACCCCCACCATCGCAGCCCCTTGGCACAGGAATGACCTCACCCTTACAGAGCCTCCCGGGCTCTACTGAGCACGTGCGGGTCAAGGCAGGCCAAGCCCTCTGGATGAGGTCACCCCCCGAGGTCACGTGATTGACAGGAGAGCAGAGAGGTGCGTCTGTGGTATTCCTGTTGCGGTGATGCCGTTTTGCTTTTAATGGTTTAGTGCATTCGTTTGTTCGAGTAGAGGTAGGCAAGGCCACACGCCGAGCTCAATGGGAGTCTCATGAAATGAGACAGCTTTCTTTTCCGAGTCCGCTGCAGCACAGGGGAATTGTAATGCGGTAGACTGATGCCAATATTTATTTTTTTGTTCTACACGTGTGTGCTTTTTTCCCCACTGATTTCCGATTATTTTAGCCATATTTTTTTGGTTGTCATAATATCAGAAGAACAGAACAATTCTAACCACAATAGACTGCAGTCCCACACAGCTTTTACCCAAAATAGCTTGTCTTTGGGAGAAGTGATATGAACATTAGCGACTGAGTCACTGAGTTACTGAGTTGCTGAGTCACTGAGTTACTGAGTTACTGAGTTAGCGTTTCTGTTGAAGCGCAGCTTTTGACATCAGAGGCTATGTTTGCTATGTTCACCCAAAAAAGAGCTAAATTACAGCTGGTTACGGTCGAGCTTTAACAATATAAAAAACATAATAATATCAGCCTGTCAGGATTATTTATGTTATAACTGTGCACATGCGATATTAAAAGCTACTGCTCATGCGGTGCAGGTCCGCACAACACGGTAATAAACCCGCTTTGTTCAGACCGTTAACTCACTGTGCGCTTGGTGCGTTCAGCTTCAACACTTTCTGTTCAGACCGTTAACTCACTGTGCGCTTGGTGCGTTCAGCTTCAACACTTTCTGAAGCGCGCTTTAAAATGCAGTAAAAATAGTCTTTTTACAGAAAAACGCTCATTAATTTAAAGCTCCAATTAGATGCATGTGTGAAACGTTAAAGTTAGTGCTTATAATTTAATATCAACCCCCACCCACCCCCACCCACCCCCACTCACCCCCACCCACCCCCACTCACCCCCACCCACCCCCACTCCACCCCCACTCACCCCCACCCACCCCCACCCACCCCCACTCACCCCCACCCACCCCCACTCCAGATTCACTTCTGACTGGGAATTAAACCAGTCATCACTTCACCTGTATCCAGCCCACCTCTATGAACAGTCACAGCTAGTTATGAACATACATAAGTAGACAGGACATCTTTCTTGTGATGCCCAATAAATTTGAAAGATTTTAAATGGAATGAGGGCCAGTACTATTATTATTATTATTATTATTATTGACTCAA
>CM040403.1:3883728-3896228 GCA_022702515.1 Ilyophis sp. 1 JC-2022 | reverse complement strand
CTAACCCTAACCCTAACCCTAACCCTAGCCCAAGCCTCACTTCCACACCTGTCTGACACCGCCTTCTTTTGTTGTTTGGCCGTAAACGTTGTGCAGCGTGGAAAGGGTGCAGTCATAGCGCTGCGGACCATTCGCTGAGTCATGGCGACGTGTGTCCGTGACAAGCTCACACTGACAAGCTCACGTGACAAGCAGAATCATTGTCTGTATTTCAGCGCAGACTAAAGACCCACCTCTTCACACTGCATCTGGACACTGCATCCTGAACACTGCATCTGCACACTGCATCCGCACACTGCATCCTGAACACTGCATCTGCAAACTACATCCTGAACACTGCATCTGCAAACTACATCCTGAACACTGCATCTGCAAACTACATCTTGAACACTGCATCTGCACACTGCATCCTGAACACTGCATCTGCACACTGCATCCTGAACACTGCATCTGCACACTGCATCCTGAACACGGCTGAGGGTTTTACCTTTATCACATGCATGTGGCTTTCTAAATCATTCAGGACATACTTCAGATTACTGTGCGGATCGGCTTCAGAGGGAAAACAGAGGGAGGTCATGTCTGTAACTACAGGATTATTGATGATTTTTACAGGTATCAAAGGAGGTGAAGTATTTCAGGTGTGATAAAGAGCTATGTGAAAAATGTATCTCTCTGTCTTTGTCTCTCTCTCTCTCTCTCTCTCTCACACACACACACACACACACACACACACTCTCTCACACACACACTCACACACACTCACACACACTCACACACACACACACACACACTCACACACACACACACACTCACACACACACACTCACACACACTCACACACACACACACACACACACACACACACACACTCACACACACACTCACACACACACACACACACACACACACACACTCACACACACTCACAGCTGTCCAGGGCTCGGGGGTGGTGTTTAAAACTGTGGAGGTCACCTTGCATAAAGAGGGAAACACGTTTGGGTTCGTCATCAGAGGTAAGAAAACACACACAAACTAATAAACCCGTGCGTTTGTGTGCACTTGCCTGCGTGTATGTGTGTGTGTAACATTATAGTCTTGGCTCCATCAGGAGGCGCCCACGAGGACAGGGACAAGTCCCGTCCCGTCGTCATAACAACCATCAGGCCCGGAGGCCCGGCTGACAGGTGAGCAAGCGGATCATGTGACCTTGTCAGGACCAATGGAGCGTACCGGTGTAGCTCTTATTACTTTTTAAATCATCCCGGGCCTGTCGGCTGCTGCGCTACTGAAAGGAGTTCAAAGAAGGGAATTATAGCCATGACTCTGCGATTCCCTGGTCCTGAGTTAATATGGAAATGCAGCACAGATCTAATCAATGTATAATCTACTTCAGAGCTTTCTCTTACATCACCTCTGGGTGTCATCAGAGCCAGGCTTTCATTGAGGGCCAACGGGCCCCAGGCCTTATGGAAACCTTCCTCTCATCTCGTCCCCCAGCCCCTTTTCAAAATTGGAATAAATGACACTTTCTTTATTTCACATTTGAGAATTGCAAATGGACTTTTTTCAGTACAGAGATATCCTGTTATTATTAACTTCAGGCGTCTACTTTAAAAAAATGTTTTGGTAATCTCAAACCTTTTATCAGTAATATTAGATTTTTTTATGTGTGCCAATTTAATTTCCCTTTGAGGGATTTTTCCGGTCACTCACATTCCCAGTAATTGGAATCAAGGATTCCCGTTGAAGGGGCGGATCATTCCCTACCTATGAGAAGCTGTCCAAACTCTTTATTGAGATACGGCTCACATTTTTCACGGAATGAGCTGTTTACGGCCTGTATTCGGCTTCACCAGCTAACACTAGTGTGGAGTGTGGAGTCCTGGCTCTGTTCTAGTCCAGTAGTGTGCAGTCCTGGTTCTGTTCTAGTCCAGTAGTGTGCAGTTCTGGTTCTGTTCTAGTCCAGTAGTGCGGAGTCCTGGTTCAGTTCTAGTCCAGTAGTGCAGAGTTCTGGTTCTGTTCTAGTCCAGTAGTGTGGAGTTCTGGTTCTGTTCTAGTCCAGTAGTGCGGAGTCCTGGTTCTGTTCTAGTCCAGTAGTGCAGAGTTCTGGTTCTGTTCTAGTCCAGTTGTGTGGAGTCCTGGTTCTGTTCTAGTCCAGTTGTGTGGAGTCCTGGTTCTGTTCTAGTCCAGTAGTGCGAAGTTCTGGTTCTGTTCTAGTCCAGTAGTGCAGAGTTCTGGTTCTGTTCTAGTCCAGTTGTGTGGTGTCCTGGTTCTGTTCTAGTCCAGTAGTGCGGAGTTCTGGTTCTGTTCTAGTCCAGTAGTGTGGAGTTCTGGTTCTGTTCTAGTCCAGTTGTGCGGAGTTCTGGTTCTGTTCTAGTCCAGTAGTGTGAAGTCCTGGTTCTGCTCTAGTCCAGTAGTACAGAGTTCTGATTCTGTTGTGTTCTTGTCCAGTAATGCGGAGTCCTGGTTCTGTTCTAGTCCAGTTGTGTGGAGTCCTGGTTCTATTCTAGTCCAGTAGTGTGGAGTCCTGGTTCTATTCTAGTCCAGTAGTGCGGAGTCCTGGTTCTGTTCTAGTCCAGTAGTGCGGTTCTGGTTCTGCTCAAACAGGTTTTTCCCTCTCTAAAGCGCTAATGCACTCTGCACCTGGACCAGCACTTAGACTGATGCTATTAAGACAATAATGAATGAAGTGGTGAGAGTGCAGAGAGCAACACAGGAAACTATAGACACTGTGCCTCTAAGAGCCGGATGGGAAGGCTTGCATTACAGTCAGCTTTATGGAAGATTCTCTGTGCCTCCCATCCCCTTCTCTTTCTGTCTTCATGACTCTCTCTCTCTCTCTCTCTCCCCTTCTCTCCCTCCACCCCCTCCGCTTTCTGTCTTTATGACCAACCTATCTCTCTCTCTCTCTCTATATCTCTCTCTCTCTCTTTTTCTCGTTCCCCTTCTTTCCACCCCCTCCGCTTTCGGTCTTTATGACCAATCTATCTCTCTCTCTCTCTCTCTCTCTCTCTCTCTCTCTTTCTCTCTCTCACTCTCTCACTCTATCTCTCTTTCCCCTTCTTTCCACCCCCTCCGCTTTCGGTCTTTATGACCAATCTCTCTCTCGCTCTCTCTCTCTCTCTCGCTCTCTCTCTCTCTCTCTCCCCTCTCTCCTTCTCTCTCCACCCCCTCCGCTTTCTGTCTTCATGACCAATCTCTCTCTTTCTCCACCCCCTCCTCTTTTTTTATGACCAACCTATCTCTCTCTCTCTTTCCCCTTCTCTCCACCCCCCTTCTCTTTCTGTCTTTATGACCAATCTCTCACCCTCTCCTCTCCCAGGGAAGGCACTGTAAAATCGGGGGATCGTTTGCTGAGCATCGATGGGATCCGGCTGCACGGGACGTCTCACTCTGAGGCCATGAGCATCCTCAAGCAGTGCGGGCAGGAGGCTACGCTGCTCATCGAGTACGACGTGTCCGTCATGGGTACGTCCCGTCCTGACCAGGGGATACTAACATGGACCCGACCTCTAAGCGCACACCGTACTCCTATGGGTACATCCCGTCCCAACCAGGGGATACTAACATGGACCCGACCTCTAAACACACACCGTACTCCTATGGGTACGTCCCGTCCCAACCAGGGGATACTGACATGGACCCGACCTCTAAGCACACACCGTACGCCTATGGGTACATCCCGTCCCAACCAGGGGATACTAACATGGACCCGACCTCTAAGCACACACCGTACGCCTATGGGTACATCCCGTCCTGACCAGGGGGTACCTGGGGCGGCTGTGGCTCAGGAGGTAGAGCGGGTCGTCCGCTGATCGCAGGGTTGGCGGTTTGATCCCCGACTCCTCCTGTCCACATGTCGAAGTGTTCTTGGGCAAGACACTGAACCCCAAATTGCTCCCAATGAGCAGGCTAGCGCCTTGCATGGTGTGTGAATGTGTGTGTGAACGGGTGAGTGAGAGGCCATTGTAAAATGCTTTGGATAAAGGCGCTATATAAGTGCAGTCCATGTACCATTTAACATGGACCCGGACTCTAAACACACACCTACTCCTCTCTCGGTCTTATAAACCTGGGTGGGAATGAAGCAGAGTGTATAGCCAATCAGATGTAGGGGATCATGGGGTGTAGCCTATCAGATGTAGGGGATGATTAGGTGACGAGTTGGAGTGAGTCGGTTTTTCATAGATTTTGAGCAGCACATCTGAATAATTTTGAGCAGGCAGCTGTTGGTAACTTGTGTATGTGTTTGTCTCTGTGTGCATGTGTGTGAGTATGTCATCAAAAATATTATACATCAATTTAGAATTTCTATTTTACGCACAATTGTTATGTGCCTCTCTGTGGTTACCGGGGTCCCGTCAGCCTCTCTGTGGTTACCGGGGTCCCGTCAGCCTCTCTGTGGTTACCGGGTGTGCAATCTCTGGTGTGTGTCAGACGCCGCAGTGAGCGAGCGGGGGAGGGGGGGTGTACTCCATTACCCACAGAACAAACGCGCGGCGAGCGCCTAGAGAGCACCATCGCGGTCTCCCAACGCCACGGCGGAGCGAAGCGCCATCCCGTTACGCGTTATAAATATCGGCTGGGCTTCCTCACCCACCACCGTCTTATTAAATCAGGACAAATGGGTCACCAGGGCTTTCTGCCTACGCTGCTCCTGGTTCAGAACATCTCCGCAGGTCTTCCACAGTCTTCCTCCTCTTCATGAATAGCTATTATGATTCTGTGTGCTGATGCTGCTCAATAATGCAGTTCGGTCACCAGGATGCCGGTTAAACAGCCCTGCCGTTCCATATTGTATTACAATAATGTTATGTGCAAATGCAGATAATAGCAACATCCGCTTGGACGTCTGTGTGTGTGTGTGTGTGTGTGTGTGTGTATGTGTGTGTGTGTGTGTGTGTGTGTGTGTGTGTGTGTATGCATGTGCGCATGTGTATGAGGAGGTGTGTGTATGCATGCGTGTGTGTGTGTGTTTATTTGTGTGTGAGTGTGTGTACGTGTGTGTATATGTGCCTGTGTATGTGTGTGTGTGTGTGTGTATGTGCGTGCGTGTGCGAGAGTGTTTATTTGTGAGTGTGTGTGCGTGTGCGCGCGCGTGCATGCGTATGTGTGTGCGTGTGCGCGTACGTGTGTGTGTGTGTGTGTGTATGTACGTGTGTGTGTGCGTGCGTGTGTGTGTGTATGTGCGTGCGTGTGTGTGTGTGTATGTACGTGTGTGTGTGTGTGTGTATGTATGTGTGTGTATGCATGTGCACATGCGTGTGTGTGTGTGAGTGTTTATTTGTGTGTGTGCGTGTGCATATGTATGTGCATGCGTGTGTGTGAGTGTGTGCGCGTACGTGTGTGTGTGTGTGTGTATGTGCGTGCGTGCGTGTGTGTGTGAGAGCGTGTGTGCGTGTGCGCGTACGTGTGTGTGTGTGTGTGTGTGTATGTATGTGTGTGTGTGTGTGTGTGTGTGTATGTGCGTGCGTGTGTGTGTGTGTGTTGGTAAATAGGGACGATTGTGTTTCTGTGTTTCTTAGGCAATGTACCTTTGGGGGTAAAGGTGCTTTAAATGAGGTTTTCTGTTATCAGCCTTTTACTTTGGCACATACCTACAAGCACACAGTTTACGTTTAATGGGCATTTCACAGTATACAGACTGTATACTGTGAGGTCCTGAGTGGACCGCGGTCGATTTTAAAGCAATTCCAATCTATGAGGTGCCAAAGATAATTAAAGTCAGAGAAGAGCTGTGGTGGGACTGTTTTAGACCTTAGCCCCCGTTCTTATTAATTTACCCTTGTGATCGTTATCTGTTTCTGCACTCCTCTTCATTACTTCACTAAGCACCTCAGGCAGCTGTTTATCAGAGAGAGAGAGAGAGAGACTGTGTATAATGTGTGTATATTTGTGAACAGGTTGTAGAGTTGATTTATTTTTTTCTTATTATTGTTGTTGTTTTTTGTAACATTTGCTTTGGTAACTGAGTGTTTGCCAATAAAGCACATTGAGAGAGAAATTGAGAGAGAAAATAAATACACACCCCAACACGGCCTCTATTTTCTCTACTGTTCTGATGTCCTGTTTTCTAACACTGCTCGAGGACCAGGGCACTGCCAGTCAGTCTGATCATGGACGTGCCTTTCACTGCACACACTCAGGGAATGAAATTGAAATTGGTGAGCGGTTTGAAAGCACGTCGTGGGTCTGCAGCCTCGAGCCGTGACCCAGCCAGACAAGGTTTTATTTTGGGTCGCGCTGTACTCCCAAAATTTACAGCGTGTCCACGGCTGGGGCGTAATAATTTGGAATCGCGTTTTAGACTCACGCTTTCAATCACACGGTGAATTTCAGGCTGACACACACACACACACATGGTCGCACACCTTCTCATATTAACTCTCGTATACACACATACACACACACCTCCTCATATTAACTCTCATATACACACACACTCACACACCTCCTCATATTAACTCTCATATACACACACTCGCACACCTCCTCATATTAACTCTCATATACACACACTCGCACACCTCCTCATATTAACTCTCATATACACACATACACACACACCTCCTCATATTAACTCTCATATACACACACACTCACACACCTCCTCATATTAACTCTCATATACACACATACACACACACCTCCTCATATTAACTCTCATATACACACATACACACACACCTCCTCATATTAACTCTCATATACACACACACTCACACACCTCCTCATATTAACTCTCATATACACACACTCGCACACCTCCTCATATTAACTCTCATATACACACATACACACACACCTCCTCATATTAACTCTCATATACACACACACTCACACACCTCCTCATATTAACTCTCATATACACACACTCGCACACCTCCTCATATTAACTCTCATATACACACATACACACACACCCACGCACCTCCTCATAATAACTCTCATATACACACATACACACACTCGCACACCTCCTCATATTAACTCTCATATACACACATACACACACTCACACACCTCCTCATAATAACTCTCATATACACACATTCGCACACCTCCTCATATTAACTCTCATATACACACAAACACACACTCGCACACCTCCTCATATTAACTCTCATATACACACATACACACACTCGCACACCTCCTCATATTAACTCTCATATACACACATACACACACTCACACACCTCCTCATAATAACTCTCATATACACACATTCGCACACCTCCTCATATTAACTCTCATATACACACATACACACACTCGCACACCTCCTCATATTAACTCTCATATACACACATACACACACCCACACACCTCCTCATATTAACTCTCATATACACACAAACACACACTCGCACACCTCCTCATATTAACTCTCATATACACACATACACACACTCGCACACCTCCTCATATTAACTCTCATATACACACAAACACACACTCGCACACCTCCTCATATTAACTCTCATATACACACAAACACACACTCACACACCTCCTCATAATAACTCTCATATACACACATTCGCACACCTCCTCATATTAACTCTCATATACACACAAACACACACTCGCACACCTCCTCATATTAACTCTCATATACACATACACACACTCGCACACCTCCTCATATTAACTCTCATATACACACATACACACACTCACACACCTCCTCATAATAACTCTCATATACACACATTCGCACACCTCCTCATATTAACTCTCATATACACACATACACACACTCGCACACCTCCTCATATTAACTCTCATATACACACATACACACACTCACACACCTCCTCATATTAACTCTCATATACACACATACACACACTCGCACACCTCCTCATATTAACTCTCATATACACACAAACACACACTCGCACACCTCCTCATATTAACTCTCATATACACACATACACACACTCGCACACCTCCTCATATTAACTCTCATATACACACAAACACACACTCGCACACCTCCTCATATTAACTCTCATATACACACAAACACACACTCGCACACCTCCTCATATTAACTCTCATATACACACATACACACACACCTCCTCATATTAACTCTCATATACACACATACACACACTCACACACCTCCTCATAATAACTCTCATATACACACACTCGCACACCTCCTCATATTAACTCTCATATACACACAAACACACACTCGCACACCTCCTCATATTAACTCTCATATACACACATACACACACTCGCACACCTCCTCACAAATACACACGCGGTTTGGTATGGTATTTTAGACGCTTCAATCGCATGGTGGATTTCAGGAGCCGCAGGGTGAGATGGTAACACAGGTTATTGCTTCTGGGTTTCCTCCATTTCCAATGCGGAGCGTTTGTGTGAACAGCGTTACAGTACAGAGCAGAGTCCCCATTGGCTCTCATTGATTTAAAACATGATGAGAGGCAGGTTAAAAAAAAAGCCAATTTTCTGCTGTCGTAACCCTATGCTGTGATCGTGCCGTGGTGGAGCATCCGCTGGGAATGGCACTGTCACGCGGCCACCGTAAAGACCCGCCGTTTATGGCGCACACGTCAGAGGCGTTGATTACTACGGCATTACAGTGCCTTCGGGAGCCCGGCCGGTCCATTACGGCTCCGCCCGGGTGAGATGTATGATGTAATCATCCCTGTTTATTACCCTGTGCAGGGGTGGGGGGCTGTGGCCGTTGTCCAATTATAGGGGGAGCATGTTGTCGATCCTGTGGGATTTTCTGTTTTTATTTTATTTATTTATGGTTTTATTTATTAATCTTAATGTTTCTCCCTGTGGACAGATTCCATATCCACCGCCTCTGGACCCCTGCTGGTAGAGGTGGCCAAGTCGCTGGGCTCCAGCCTTGGAGTGGCGCTATCTACCTCTACGTACTGCAACAAGCAAGTGATCATCATCGACAAGGTCAAGCCCGCCAGCATAGCCGACAGGTGCGTTAAACAGATCTCCGCTCTGCCAGCCAGGAAGAGCGTCACTGTAACCCGATGAAGAGCGGAATATTTCTTCAGAATTCTACGTCAGTGTTCTAGAACTCCACTGCTTTCATTACCAGTAGTGATTGTTACATCAGCATTAGAATGTTCAGCTAAGAACATTCTAATCCCATATTTGTGATCTTACAGCTGAAAGGGTTAAATGTGTTTTTAGGAGGGTTTTTTGGGTGTTTAATGCAGGGGTGCATCGCTACAGTTGTGGAGGCCCGCCAGTGTGATTCCTAAAGTGATTCCTTTAAATTGGCCGTAGTACACACACCTGGTTTCTGAGGTCTTACTGAAAGGAAATTACAAACACCTACAGGCACTGCCTCCCTCCAGCACTGGAGTTCTGCAAACATTGCCTCTCCAGAGAAACCTGCACAAATACAAACGTGTCCAGTCGGCAGATATACTGTAAGACTCCAGAAATGTTGGAAAATGTGTGAAAACTGTCAATAATCAGTGTTCTTTATTCTGCAGAAGAGGAGTCAGTTCACACAATAAAGATGCATGTCTGAGTCCCTCTAAGCAGTTCTATCATTCATATCATATCACTCATGTTTACATTAAGCATCAGCAAACCATCACACGTTACGCTCTGCTCATTCCCAAATACGAAGAGCAAGGTTGCTTTTATTCTAGTACATTCATCCACACATTTTAACTCCAACAATATCATATTTAACTTTTATAAAATGTACACTACATTATGGTTTATTGTAGATTCGCTCATTAATCTTTACCGCATGGCAGTGAAATCATATTGTGATAATGAGCCTTGTATGTGAAGATCTTTTTTAAAAGTTCTGTTAAGAGGGAGAGAGGTTTTCTCTTTCAAATGTAACACAGGAACCTCCTGTCACACAGGAACCTCCTCTCACATAGGAACCTCCTGTCACACAGGAACCTCCTCTCACATAGGAACCTCCTCTCACACAGGAACCTCCTGTCACACAGGAACCTCCTCTCACACAGGAACCTCCTGTCACACAGGAACCTCCTGTCACACAGGAACCTCCTCTCACACAGGAACCTCCTCTCACACAGGAACCCCCTGTCACACAGGAACCTCCTCTCACACAGGAACCTCCTGTCACACAGGAACCTCCTCTCACACAGGAACCTCCTCTCACACAGGAACCTCCTCTCACACAGGAACCCCCTGTCACACAGGAACCTCCTCTCACACAGGAACCTCCTGTCACACAGGAACCTCCTCTCACACAGGAACCTCCTGTCACACAGGAACCTCCTCTCACACAGGAACCTCCTCTCACACAGGAACCCCCTGTCACACAGGAAACTCCTGTCACACAGGAACCTCCTCTCACACAGGAACCCCCTGTCACACAGGAACCTCTTCTCACACAGGAACCCCCTGTCACACAGGAACCTCCTCTCACACAGGAACCTCCTGTCACACAGGAACCTCCTGTCACACAGGAACCTCCTCTCACACAGGAACCCCCTGTCACACAGGAACCTCCTGTCACACAGGAACCTCCTCTCACACAGGAACCTCCTGTCACACAGGAACCTCCTCTCACACAGGCACCTCCTCTCACACAGGAACCCCCTGTCACACAGGAACCTCCTCTCACACAGGAACCCCCTGTCACACAGGAACCTCCTCTCACACAGGAACCCCCTGTCACACAGGAACCTCCTCTCACACAGGAACCTCCTGTCACACAGGAACCTCCTCTCACACAGGAACCTCCTGTCACACAGGAACCTCCTGTCACACAGGAACCTCCTGTCACACAGGAACCTCCTCTCACACAGGAACCTCCTGTCACACAGGAACCTCCTCTCACACAGGAACCTCCTCTCACACAGGAACCCCCTGTCACACAGGAACCTCCTCTCACACAGGAACCTCCTCTCACACAGGAACCCCCTGTCACACAGGAACCTCTTCTCACACAGGAAGAGGGAAATAAATGGGGAGGGGATCTGTGCCTTCATTGGCCTGACAGGAAGTGATGTCGCCCTCTCCGCAGGTGCGGGGCGCTGCACGCCGGTGACCACATCCTGTCGGTAGATGGCACCAGCATGGAGTTCTGCACCTTGGCTGAGGCAACACAGCTGCTGGCCAGCGCCTGTGAGCACGTCAAGCTGGAGATCCTGCCTCTGCACCAGACCCGGCTGGCTCTTAAAGGCCCTGAGCAAGGTACACACACACACACACACACACACGTCATACAGTATAGCACTGTTGTACAGGGGTGTTACTGATAGTGTTTCAGGTCACAGCATCATCACAGTATAACAGTATCCTGATTAAGCCGATCTCTGTCCCATCCTGGCCTGTCCTCCCACTTTTCAGCTGTTTTATTGTTCTTTTCTTTTCCTCAAGACTTAATAAGAGCGCCGGTTCTTTGAAGAGAATGTTTATAATGTCTCTGTGACATTGACTGGTCTCCCTGTTCCTTCTCTATGAAGCTTAACGAGGTTCACAGTGCACCTGTATATAATGTCTCTGTGACATTGACTGGTCTCCTTGTTCCTTCTCTATGAAGCTTAGCGAGGGTCACAGTGCACCTGTATATAATGTCTCTGTGACATTGACTGGTCTCCCTGTTCCTTCTCTATGAAGCTTAGCGAGGTTCACAGTGCACCTGTATATAATGTCTCTGTGACATTGACTGGTCTCCTTGTTCCTTCTCTATGAAGCTTAGCGAGGGTCACAGTGCACCTGTATATAATGTCTCTGTGACATTGACTGGTCTCCCTGTTCCTTCTCTATGAAGCTTAGAGAGGGTCACAGTGCAGCTGTATATAATGTCTCTGTGACATTGACTGGTCTCCCTGTTCCTTCTCTATGAAGCTTAGCGAGGTTCACAGTGCACCTGTATATAATGTCTCTGTGACATTGACTGGTCTCCTTGTTCCTTCTCTATGAAGCTTAGCGAGGTTCACAGTGCACCTGTTTATAATGTCTCTGTGACATTGACTGGTCTCCCTGTTCCTTCTCTATGAAGCTTAGCGAGGTTCACAGTGCAGCTGTATATAATGTCTCTGTGACATTGACTGGTCTCCCTGTTCCTTCTCTATGAAGCTTAGCGAGGTTCACAGTGCAGCTGTATATAATGTCTCTGTGACATTGACTGGTCTCCCTGTTCCTTCTCTATGAAGCTTAGCGAGGGTCACAGTGCAGCTGTATATAATGTCTCTGTGACATTGACTGGTCTCCCTGTTCCTTCTCTATGAAGCTTAGCGAGGGTCACAGTGCAGCTGTATATAATGTCTCTGTGACATTGACTGGTCTCCCTGTTCCTTCTCTATGAAGCTTAGCGAGGTTCACAGTGCAGCTGTATATAATGTCTCTGTGACATTGACTGGTCTCCCTGTTCCTTCTCTATGAAGCTTAGCGAGGGTCACAGTGCAGCTGTATATAATGTCTCTGTGACATTGACTGGTCTCCCTGTTCCTTCTCTATGAAGCTTAGCGAGGTTCACAGTG
>CM040403.1:3868728-3881228 GCA_022702515.1 Ilyophis sp. 1 JC-2022 | reverse complement strand
CAAACACACCTCACTGAGCTCTCTGCTCCCAAACACACCTCACTGAGCTCTCTGCTCCCAAACACACCTCACTGAGCTCTCTGCCCTGCACCCAAACACACCTCACTCTGCTCTCTGCCCTGCTCCCAAACACACCTCACTGAGCACTCAGCCCTGCACCCAAACACACCTCACTGAGCTCTCTGCCCTGCACCCAAACACACCTCACTGAGCTCTCTGCCCTGCTCCCAAACACACCTCACTGAGCTCTCTGCCCTGCACCCAAACACACCTCACTGAGCTCTCTGCCCTGCTCCCAAACACACCTCACTGAGCTCTCTGCCCTGCTCCCAAACACACCTCACTGAGCTCTCTGCCCTGCTCCCAAACACACCTCACTGAGCTCTCTGCCCTGCACCCAAACACACCTCACTGAGCTCTCTGCCCTGCTCCCAAACACACCTCACTGAGCTCTCTGCCCTGCTTAAACACTTAAACACTTAAACACTTATACGCTTATGCACTTACGCACTTACACACGTATACTCTTATACGCTTAAGCGCGTATGCACTTACGCACTTCCACACGTATACACTTATACGCTTATAAGCTTATGCACTTACGCACTTCCACACTTCCACATGTATACACTTATACGCTTAAGCGCGTATGCACTTACGCACTTACACACGTATACACTTATATGCTTAAGTGCTTAAGCGCGTATGCACTGACGCACTTACACACGTATACACTTATACGCTTAAGCACGTATGCACTTATGCACTTACACACGTATACATTTATACCCTTAAGCACGTATGCACTTACGCACTTACACACGTATACACTTATACGCTTATACGCTTATATGCTTAAATGCTTATACACTTATACATGTATACACTTAAACACTTAAACACTTATACACTTATGCGCTTAAACACTTATACACTTATGCGCTTAAACACTTATACACTTAAACATTTATACACTTAAACGCTTATACACTTAAACACTTATATTATACATATATTATTACTACTACTGCTACTGCTGCTACTACTGCTACTACTACTAGTATTACTACTGCTGCTGCTACTACTACTAGTATTACTACTACTGCTACTGCTGCTGCTGCTACTACTGCTGCTAATGCTACTACTACTATTACTACTACTGCTGCTGCTACTACTACTGCTACTACTACTAGTATTACTACTACTGCTACTGCTGCTGCTGCTACTACTGCTGCTAATGCTACTACTACTATTACTACTACTGCTGCTGCTACTACTACTATTACTACTACTGCTACTACTACTAGTATTACTACTGCTACTGCTACTAGTATTACTGCTAATGCTACTACTACTATTACTACTACTGCTGCTGCTACTACTACTATTACTACTACTGCTACTACTACTAGTATTACTACTGCTACTGCTACTAGTATTACTGCTAATGCTACTACTACTATTACTACTACTGCTGCTGCTACTACTACTATTACTACTACTGCTACTACTACTAGTATTACTACTGCTGCTGCTGCTGCTACTACTACTGCTAATGCTACTACTACTATTACTACTACTGCTACTACTACTAGTCTTACTACTACTACTACTACTACTACTACTACTGCTGCTGATACTACTGCTACTACTGCTACTGCTACTACTACTAGTATTACTGCTAATGCTACTACTACTATTACTACTACTGCTACTACTACTAGTATTACTACTGCTGCTGCTGCTGCTACTACTACTGCTAATGCTACTACTACTATTACTACTACTGCTACTACTACTAGTCTTACTACTACTGCTGCTGATACTACTGCTACTACTACTAGTCTTACTACTACTGCTGCTGATACTACTGCTACTACTACTACTGCTGCTGATACTACTGCTACTACTGCTGCTGATACTACTGCTACTATTACTACTACTGCTACAACTGCTACTAGTATTACTGCTGCTGCTACTATTGCTGCTGCTACTACTACTGCTACTAATAATAATAATGCATTTTATTTTTTAAGCGCTTTTTGTACATTATGTTCAAAGTGCTCCATCTTTGACTAAAATGTTGAATTTCTCCCAAGCGTTGTTAGATTAGTAAACACACTAGGGCACTGTACATGATAAAAGCATATTCTCCCCAGGGTTGTTACATGGCTCATACTTTGATGAAGCGTCACATTGATTTATTCTCGTTATGACTGTTCTGTCTGACACAGTGCTCCTCAGTCTTCACTTTGTTCATTCACTTTATGGAATAAAATTCTGAAATTGTACCATTTTTGTTGGTTGCATAACATAAATAAACTGGTTAAACTGGTTGCAGTTAAATAAACTGTGTATGGTGTAGTCTGTACATTATCAATTCAATAAATGACACATGGTGCACATTTAAATTTATTGGATTAGATTACCAGCCATAAAAAGCAGTGGTATAATCCTCCACACACAGAAAGTCTTCTTCCAGATGCATGTTTGCTTCCCTTATTCCTGCTGTAGTATACCTTACCTCTACCTTTTCTGCTGTAGTATACCTTACCTCTAACTTTTCTGCTGTAGTATACCTTACCTCTAACTTTTCTGCTGCTTGTTTTTTTGGTGTGTATTTTGTGTTTGTTTCTTCTGTTCTGTGTGTATTTGTGTATTTATCTTGTGTTTTTTTTTGTCTGGTCTTTGTGTATTTTGTTTTGTCTGGTCCGTGCGTGTTTATCTTTTTTTTTTGGTCTGGTGTGTGTGTTTTTCTGTTTGTTTGTTTGCGTTTGTGTTTTGTTTGGTGCCCTCCTGCCTGCCCGCCTGCCCCCTGGTGGACAGTCAAGGTGCAGCGCAGCACCAGGACTCTTCCTTGGGAGTCCTGCGGCAACAGCAGCAGCGCCACCAGCAACTTCCCCTACCAGCATTATAACACCTACCAACCTGACCAGTCCCGGACCCCAGCCTCCAAACACAACAAATCCTCTCCAACCAACCTTCGTAATGTTCCTCGCTTACTCCTCCTCTTCCTCACTCTCATCCTCCTCTTACTCTTCCTCCCCATCATCTTCCTCACTCTCATTCTCTCTTACTCTTCCTCCCCATCATCTTCCTCACTCTCCTCTTTCTCTTACTCTTCCTCCTCATCATCGTCCTCACTCTCATCCTCCTTTTACTCTTCCTCCCATCGTTTTCCTCACTCTCATCCTCCTCTTACTCTTCCTCCCCATCATCTTCCTCACTCTCATCCTCCTCTTACTCTTCCTCCCATCATCTTCCTCACTCTCATCCTCCTCTTACTCTTCCACCCCATCATCTTCCTCACTCTCATCCTCCTCTTACTCTTCATCACCATCATCTTCCTCACTCTCATCCTCCTTTTACTCTTCCTCCCATCGTCTTCCTCACTCTCATCCTCCTCTTACTCTTCCTCCCATGATCTTTCTCACTCTCATCCTCCTCTTACTCTTCCTCCCCATCATCTTCCTCACTCTCATCCTCCTCTTACTCTTCCACCCCATCATCTTCCTCACTCTCATTCTCCTCTTACTCTTCCTCCCCATCATCTTCCTCACTCTCATTCTTTCTTACTCTTCCTCCCCATCATCTTCATCACTCTCATCCTCCTTTTACTCTTCCACCCCATCATCTTCCTCACTCTCATTCTCCTCTTACTCTTCCTCCCCATCATCTTCCTCACTCTCATTCTCCTCTTACTCTTCCTCCCCATCATCTTCCTCACTCTCATTCTCCTCTTACTCTTCCTCCCCAACATCTTCCTCACTCTCATCTTCTTCCCCATCATCTTCCTCACTCTCATTCTCCTCTTACTCTTCCTCCCCATCATCTTCCTCACTCTCATTCTCTCTTACTCTTCCTCCCCATCATCTTCCTCACTCTCATCCTCCTCTTACTCTTCCACCCCATCATCTTCCTCACTCTCATCCTCCTCTTACTCTTCCTCCCCATCATCTTCCTCACTCTCATCTTTCTCTTACTCTTCCTCACCATCATCTTCCTCACTCTCCTCTTACTCTTCCTCCTCATCATCGTCCTCACTCTCATCCTCCTTTTACTCTTCCTCCCATCGTCTTCCTCACTCTCATCCTCCTCTTACTCTTCCTCCCCATCATCTTCCTCACTCTCATTCTCTCTTACTCTTCCTCCCCATCATCTTCCTCACTCTCCTCTTTCTCTTACTCTTCCTCCTCATCATCGTCCTCACTCTCATCCTCCTTTTACTCTTCCTCCCATCGTTTTCCTCACTCTCATCCTCCTCTTACTCTTCCTCCCCATCATCTTCCTCACTCTCATCCTCCTCTTACTCTTCCTCCCATCATCTTCCTCACTCTCATCCTCCTCTTACTCTTCCACCCCATCATCTTCCTCACTCTCATCCTCCTCTTACTCTTCATCACCATCATCTTCCTCACTCTCATCCTCCTTTTACTCTTCCTCCCATCGTCTTCCTCACTCTCATCCTCCTCTTACTCTTCCTCCCATGATCTTTCTCACTCTCATCCTCCTCTTACTCTTCCTCCCCATCATCTTCCTCACTCTCATCCTCCTCTTACTCTTCCACCCCATCATCTTCCTCACTCTCATTCTCCTCTTACTCTTCCTCCCCATCATCTTCCTCACTCTCATTCTCCTCTTACTCTTCCTCCCCATCATCTTCCTCACTCTCATTCTCCTCTTACTCTTCCTCCCCATCATCTTCCTCACTCTCATCCTCCTCTTACTCTTCCACCCCATCATCTTCCTCACTCTCATCCTCCTCTTACTCTTCCTCCCCATCATCTTCCTCACTCTCATCCTCCTCTTACTCTTCCACCCCATCATCTTCCTCACTCTCATTCTCCTCTTACTCTTCCTCCCCATTATCTTCCTCACTCTCATCCTCCTCTTACTCTTCCACCCCATCATCTTCCTCACTCTCATCCTTCTCTGACTCTTCTTCCCCATCATCTTTCTCACTCTCATCCTCCTCTTACTCTTCCTCCCCATCATCTTCCTCACTCTCATCTTCTTCCCCATCATCTTCCTCACTCTCATCCTCCTTTTTCTTTTCCTCCACATCCTCCTCTTCCTTTTCATCTTCCCCCTTTCATGTTGTTAAAATCAGATTTATTTTAATAGTTATTTTATTAGTTTATTTTCTGAGTTTTTTTCTGAGTGTGGGGGTTCTGAGTGTGGGGGGTTCTGAGTGTGGGGGGTTCTGAGTGTGGGGGTTCTGAGTGTGGGGGTTCTGAGTGTGGGGGGTTCTGAGTGTGGGGGTTCTGAGTATGGGGGGTTCTGAGTGCATTTCTCTTTTAGTTCTTTTTCCCTTCCCCCTGGCTTTGCTGGAGAAAAAAAAAAACATCAAAATTAGAGCGGAACTAAATTCTTATCTGGCTTGGTCATTGTTCTTGAAAAGCTGTGGAAGCTTCTATTTGTTCTACCTGCAGGCCAGTTTGAGCCTTAGCTGAAGGGCGTGTGTTTGGAAAATCTGCTCAAATGCGAGATGACAAACCAAAGCATTGCTGTTTCCCTGCTTGCAGATGGTGTGTCAGTGTTTGCCATTGCACACACTGCTGTGGTTTTCGCAACGTGTTTATTAGCATCAAAAATGGATCCCTGTCGTTTAATTCGGCTCGCTATTGGTAGCATTGTGCATTACAGCTCTGCTTACGCCCAACACATGAACAAAAGCAGGCGTCTCGCACACGCCCAACACATGAACAAAACCAGGCGTCTCACACACGCCCAACACATGAACAAAAGCAGGCGTCTCGCGCACACCGACGATCCGCATTCTGGACACATTTAGTGTAATTCCACAGTGTGAATTAGAATCATTCCAGTAGAAAGCCACTGTGTATGCAGCAGATGAAGGCAGAATTTGATAAGGGCATGCTGTGACACGCTGTCCTTTTATGCAACAGCTACATCTCAATTACTGCTAATTGCCTCCATCCGTGATGTGAAATTTTGTGCACGGCGAGTTTTTCCTGTTTCTCTTTAGTAATTAGTCATTGCAGTCTGAGGCGGCTCTTAGTATAGGCGGCTGTCCTATAGGTGGGACGTGGAGCAGATATACCACGCCTCTCGCTCTCGCACCGCGCGTTACGAGCCCTATCAGTGCCGTAAATTCAATCCTCACAATTAATTGATTTCCAATGCTGAGGAGTCGTCCGCGTTTCAAGGACGATGCAAAGTCGAAGGGATGCGTCCTTTCTCACAGTAAAGTGCTGTTTGCTAATTCATTCATAATTCATCAAAATCTCCACCATACCGTTGCTTCATCCTGCTAATTGTCTGGTGCTCAGCGTAAAGTATCAGGGGCTGTTAGTCGTGTTTATTTCTGTGTGCAGGACTGGCCCCAGATCTTACTGCTTTACAGTGTATTTGGCCTGGTCCTTTTTGAACAGTTGGACAGAGGGGCGAGACTCAAGGTTTAGGTTTATTTGCTTTGGAACGTGCTTTAATTTTTGGTTTTTTAATGTGTTGTAAAATCTTTATGAAATGATCCTTCGCCGTGGCCAAACAGGAGTCTTTAATCAATGCGTCCAAAGTGATTATTCAGGAGAAGTAAGACGGATTGTGTGCCAGATTCCATTGTTAAAGGTGAAGGGGTCTACATTATCTTCAGATTTGAGGGTGAGGGAGAGGGAGAGAGAGAGAGAGGGAGAGAGAGAGGGAGAGAGAGAGAGAGAGAGAGAGAGAGAGAGAGAGAGAGGGAGCATGCTGTGTGTTGGGCTAAGAGGAAGGAACCTGTCCGTTTAATCTTCTGTTAGACACCTGCATGTTTTTTTTCAGTCATATGAGTCATATTTTGAGTGGGTTACGGGTTAAAGGTTAAGGGTTAAAGGGGAACTCTGAGGAAGGGGGAGGGAAATGTTTGATTGACAGCTTCACACTGAGGCAGTTTCACCTGCATGATATTTCAGCTGGACATGAAGCATTCATATTCAGGCTGGAGTAGTGACTGAACCTGCTCACGGTGGAGCTGTAGGGAATCGTGTTACCTCCACAGAGGCTTCTGTAGTCACCCTTTTTATTGTGAACGGGCTTTGTCGGACTCTTTGATGTGCATGGCAGGTTTATTGATTAGGGGATTAGCTGGCTGATTGATGTATTGATTCAGTGTGTCTGGAATGGGTTGGCGCTGGGCTTTGCAGTGACAAAGCACCGCCCCCCGACACCAAAAGTGCTGTCATGGTGCTCACGTCTGCTTTCTCTGTCTTTATCCCCCCCCCCCTCTCTCTCTTTTTCCCTCCCTCTTCAGCTCTGGGCTCATCCTTCTCCCCTACATCTATGAGTGCCTACAGTCTGAGCTCGCTCAACATGGGCACGCTGCCCCGAAACATGTACCCCACCAGCCCCCGCGGGACCATGCTGAGGAGGAAACTGAAGAAGAAGGAATTCAAGAGCTCCCGTATGTGCACTTCCTGTTTATACACAAGAGCCCCCGTATGTGCACTTCCTGTTTATACACAAGAGCCCCCGTATGTGCACTTCCTGTTTATACACAAGAGCCCCCGTATGTGCACTTCCTGTTTATACACAAGAGCCCCCGTGTGTGCACTTCCTGTTTATACACAAGAGCTCCCGTATGTGCACTTCCTGTTTATACACAAGAGCCCCCGTATGTGCACTTCCTGTTTATACACAAGAGCCCCCGTATGTGCACTTCCTGTTTATACACAAGAGATCCAGTATGTGCACTTCCTGTTTATACACAAGAGATCCAGTATGTGCACTTCCTGTTTATACACAAGAGCCCCCGTATGTGCACTTCCTGTTTATACACAAGAGATCCAGTATGTGCACTTCCTGTTTATACACAAGAGCCCCCGTATGTGCACTTCCTGTTTATACACAAGAGATCCAGTATGTGCACTTCCTGTTTATATGCAAGAGATCCAGTATGTGCACTTCCTGTTTATATGCAAGAGATCCAGTATGTGCACTTCCTGTTTATACGCAAGAGCTCCCGAATGTGCACTTCCTGTTTATACACAAGAGATCCAGTATGTGCACTTCCTGTTTATACACAAGAGCCCCCGTATGTGCACTTCCTGTTTATACACAAGAGATCCAGTATGTGCACTTCCTGTTTATACGCAAGAGATCCCGTATGTGCACTTTCTGTTTATAAACTATGGCTCTCACACGGCCACTTCCTGTTTATACACAAGATCTCTTGTATGTGCACTTCCTGTTTATAAACAAGAGCTGCCGTACATCCACTTTCTGTTCACACACACAATAGCCCCCGTATGTGTACTTCCTGTTTATAAACGATGGCTCCCGCATGGCCACTTCCTGTTTATAGACCAGAGCTCCCGCACTTCCTTCTGTGCACTTCCTGTTTATACACAAGAGCATCTGTACGTACACTTTCTGTTTGCACACAAGGGCTCCTGTACGTACACTTTCTGTTTGCACACTAGGGCTCCTGTACGTACACTTTCTGTTTGCACACAAGGACTCCTGTGCGTACACTTTGTTTGCACACAAGGGCTCCTGTACGTACACTTCCTGTTTGCACACAAAGGCTCCTGTACGTACACTTCCTGTTTGCACACAAGGGCTCCTGTACGTACACTTCCTGTTGATACACACTAACCACAGGCTGACCGTAGGGTCATGGGAATGGTCCGGATATGAAGCACTCCTCTAGATCAGTCACACCTGTCATACAGCGTAATACATGGAAGCTTTAAAGGGAAGCGCTCTTGAGGTTAACGCACTGAGCGCATGGCTTACTGACACCTGGTGTGAAATTAGAATAGAAGACTTAGTGAGGGCTCATGTGGTTATGAGGAAGAGCGAGGCGCGGTTATGAGGAAGAGCGAGCCGCGTCAGGGGAGCCCCGTCACACCTCTCTTTAGATCAAAGGCTTCACTTTCTCCGGTTGAAATTAAATGGCGGGAATTGCGTGAATTAAGTTGTATTGCTCCACAGGTGTAATACCTGGTGCTGGGAAGGGGGGAACGGCGGACAGGTTTATTTTTCTGTAGTTTATAGGGGGTGGTGTCACTCAGTCACTTAGCCCCTCCTCCTTTCTCTTTTCATTGGTTAAGAGCATAATGGGTCTGTGGCATGTAGTGTTGTACAGGTGCTTTTTAGTATTATCTAGCAATGGCGGGTGGAGGGGCCTCGCCACAGTTAGGTCCTGACTGATATGTAATAGTGTTCAGTGGAGCAGGGACGCTGGTGTGCGTGTTAGCCAGCTCCGCGTGGTCTTGTCGGAGATAATTACCTCCCGGAGTCGCGCGGCATCGCAGAGGAAGGGGGTTTCAGCACAGTGTCCTCCTCTCTGTCAAACAGCCACAGACCACAAAAAAAACCGCTGTCCATCACCCAGGAGAACAAATCTAAGTCAACTCCCCTCTTAGATTAATCAGGGCTTGGTTGGGTGTTGGGCGCGGTTTTGGCTTTCGCCGGTGTCCGGTGACCGAGCGGTGCTTACAACATGACTGCGTGGTCTGAGGGGAAAAGGCAGCGCTTACTAATGCTCAGCAGGTCTGGAGAAGAGCGCTGAGACAGCCATGTCCTTCTGTCAGGTCCGCTTTGCATTTTATGTGAGGACGGCTGTCAGAGGAACCGCTGAGTCTGCTTGTGTTTTGGGGACGGGTGACGGGTGACGGGTGACGGACCCTGAGCCGGGGGGGTCTGCAGAGCAGGGTGTACTGGCCCCGGGGACGGCCCGGACCCCATAAAGGGGGGGACAGTGTAACTCGGGGATGACCCACTTAGAGAGACAGTTTTAAGTGCTCAGCAGTTTTAAACCGGCATGGCACAGGAAGGAGAGGACACGCTAACCGCGGGCTTCCCCGTTAACACGCTAATGAAGCTCCTTCATCTTCCTGTCCATGTAAAAATACATAAATTAGGGAAATAACTGAGCCGTCTGGTGCAGTGTCACCAAGACCTGGGTCAATTATGTACCTAAAATACTTTATTTAACTGTGATCGCTGGTCCATGGGAATTAAACACCAAAACAGTGCAATCGTATGAATGAGTAAGTTTTTCCTAAAATATTGTTGGAAATAGATCATTTGTTTTACAATGTGGGTGTTATGTGCATTCGCTGATGTTTAAAGAGTTTTATGTTTAAAAAGTATTTGTCCTTAGAATGAAAAATAAATGAAAGGCTCAATCTTTTCTGCGAACACTGAGACTGAGTTTATGAAGGAAAAACAAAGAAGCAAAGCAGGAAGAAGGCAGAAAACACACATTTATATTCCGTTAGTTATTACAGTCAGAGCTGCAGACGAGTGTGGATAGAGTTTAGGCCTGAGTGAGGATAACGTCCCTAAAAGCGGGGGCGCTGAGCGTTCCTCCTCCCCCAGGACGGCTGCCGTCATGCTGATAGGACAACAGCTTTACCCGATTCCTCTTCACAGTCCTGAGCCGTCGTTCCTGGGCCTAATGTAGCGAGCCCCCCAGGTGGAGACACCTCTCTTTCCACAGCCATTAGCATAATGTAATTGTTAGCTAATGCTGGCACCAGCCTGATGTGATTTTCCATACGGCTGCCAGTTCAGGCAGCAATCCACTCTGCCACAGAAAAAAATCCAATTAAATATACATGTAAAGGCATTAAAAGGACGCGGCTGCCTTAGGAGGTATCCGCCCCGCCTCCGCTAGCTTTAGCCTGCGTCCGGCCGCAGGTTAACTGTATACGCCCTGCCTCCGCTAGCTTTAGCCTGCGTCCGGCCGCAGGTTAACTGTATACGCCCTGCCTCCGCTAGCTTTAGCCTGCGTCCGGCCGCAGGTTAACTGTAATCTTCAAAAAAAAAGTATCTTTTTTTTCCCTTTTTTTTTCTTCTTTTTTTAAGGGATTCATTTAATCCCCCTTTTTTTAGATGAAGGTTTTTTTATGCGCCTGTGATAAATGTGAGGAATATCTCTCCTCTGCACAGCCGTGTAAAAACGGCCATAAAAGCCCTCCTACACACATTACGCTTCCGACTGACTCATCCCTTCTTCTCTGAGCGCTAAAATGCGATTTCCCCCCTTCTCAGCCGCCAGCCTTCGTACAGCGTGGGCACAGCGCTGAGAAACAGGGCTAACGCCGTCGCTGTGGAGATGTGCTGATAAACGCTGAGTAGCGTCTGCACTTTAAATAGTCACGGCTGGGATCTCTCGGTGACCTTGGCCAGTGAAATGTGTGAATAAGGTTGTTGGATCGGGAAAAGCAGTGGTGCCGGTGTGGGTAATCGCTGCTGTTTGTTCTGCTGGTACTGGTGCTACGCGCGAGGGGAGGTTAATTACATTTGTGTGTGGAATATTAATGAACGGGGGATAATCAGAAAAGTGCTTGTGTCTACTGCCCTGGCAGAAGGGGTCTATAAATGTGCCTGCGCGGTCATCTAATCAGTTTGGATTCTCCTGCATCTGTACATTTCTTTTTATTATCAAGGTTCATTTGATGTTCTCGCTCAGTCAACAGAGCCTGCCCCCGATGTGTACCAAAGGCCCTCATCTCTCGCCAGACCCCTCTACTCCATTCTCTTCACGTACAAGTGCACAACTCTCCCCTCCCCTCCCTCCCTCCCGTCCCCGTCCTCTGCATTACTCGAGAAAGGTCGACACATTTAAAACAATAAACGTGTCGGGAGCAGTAATTTCGACCGAGCCGCGATCGCTCATAAATCCCAGAAGGCCGTGCTCTGCCGAGTCATTGCTTAGCGATTCGGCGGCGTGTAATGGCTTCCCTGAGACCCCGCCCACTCACCCCCGTCCTTCGGGGCCTGATTTGGGATTGATGGCGCCAGAGCTGTCGCCATGGCCGGCGCCCTGTCCCTCACGGCGACGGCGACCCAGAGCCTGATGATTTTCCTCCGTGGGGCGTGATGGACGACTTGTGGATGCAGAGGTGACCAAATCCTGCCTCTAAGGGCATTGAATGGGTTCTAAATCCAACGCCGGCCCCCCTGGGTTCAGTATTCCGAAATGGAATGTTTAATGATATATACCACGCCGGAAAACCTCGGGAGTGCATCATAATCAACCAGCCGCCTTCGTGTCAGGCTACGCCCACTGGTTACTGTGGTGATGGATTACACCAAGGAGTTGTAGCTTTCGGTAATAAGAACAGAGAAGTTCCTATTGAGCTGCTGCACTTTAGTAGAAATGATAATCAGGTAACTTCTGACTCAGCGCACTCAACCAGGATCAGTCATCCCAAGCCAAATGTGGCTCTCCCCCCGACCATAATGAGAAAATAACTTGCTGCTTCTCTGAACACAAACGCCATTACATTATCTGAGACGTGCTGTCGCGCGTTCTGTGGTTTGTTTTCTGAGACTTAATCGGGAAAGGAAATAAAGCAGAATAGAACTTTCACTCTAAACCACTTCCTGTAGTCCAACAGAGACAACTTTCACTCTAAACCACTTCCTGTAGTCCAACAGAGACAACTTTCACTCTAAACCACTTTCTGTAGTCCAACAGACAACTTTCACACTAAACCACTTCCTGTAGTCCAACAGAAACAATTTTAACTCTAAACCACTTTCTG
>CM040403.1:3846228-3861228 GCA_022702515.1 Ilyophis sp. 1 JC-2022 | reverse complement strand
ACTATGACTATTGGGTGGTCATCTAAAATTGATTCAATGACATAATATTTATAAAGTATAAAGCATTTGTTTTTCATTCATATTGCTCAGTCATATCATAGAAAATATTTATCTGCTATATTTATGCCTGCACAAGTGGCAGAGCATCCAATAAAACAGTCAGAATTGTATAATTCTGTAAATTGAGATTGCATGAATGTAATTTGGCTTGATCAATACGAGTGCTTATATCAGACATCAAAGAAAATAAGGGACACCGGAAAATAATGAAAAAGGACGCGAGAAGAGAGGATAAATGATCAGTTTAACGTTATGTCAAAAAAGATGGCTAAAATATTGTTGTTTAGCCGCTGCTCTGTGATTGGGATATTTAGGAGTTTCATTCTTTAACGAAGATCGCAAACTTTATTTTTGAGTTAGTTACGCTCCTAGGTGTGTTTCATAAACTGCACCGTAACGTTTGCGTTGGTTTATGTATTATCAGAACAGCTTCAACTGTCACCATTCTCCCCCTATCGCATTGAGCCTATACATTTACATTAAAGAAAGACGAGATCTTTAACGTTACCTGGCCATTTTTGGAGGCAATCTGGCTCCTCTTATTAGCTGAAGATGACAAAGATTGAAGATGATCATTTAGCTCATTTAAGTTAGTTATTCAGTTTCATCAAACTCCGAGCACAGAATGAACGGCTTTTCACTGGATTTAACTACTATTTGATTAGTAGAACTCCTGTGTGTAACTGCTTGGTTTTAACAAAAGTGTGCACAAACACTGGTACTTTCTGGATAAGATTGAGGATCCCTGATCTTCACCTTTCTTTGCACCCATAACTTTATTTAACAACAGGAATTTTGACCGAGCTTTTTTATGCAGTGTGTCCCAATTCTTTCCTTTTAAACACATGCACCCTCATACAGTTGCACACCTCGAGTGCACACCCTCTCACGTCACCAAAGTGCGGGCCTGAAGGAGGGCCTTAGGGCTGAGGCTAAGAATCGGGACGCGGTCATAACGTCGCCCTCTGCTGATATCTGCTGCGCTCAAAAAGCCAGTTTTCCCATTAGGCTCCATTCATTTTTGACAGCAAATTAAAAATACTTCCATTAATATAATGATTTTAACTCTGTGTGTTATATTTCTTTAAAAAATCACATAATTTTTCCCAAAGTAATTTATCACACAGACAAAGATATGATTTTTTTTTTTGTATTATTTATTTTGGCCTATCTGCGCCTTCTTCACCGTGTGAAGTGTGACTTGACTGGACAGAACTGCACATGTGAGATGAGCGCAAAATTAAAACTTCCTGGTTTGGATGTGTTCCCCTTTGGTTTCTATTGGCATCGCTGTACATTATATATACTCTAAGTCTGTACATTATATATACTCTAAGGTCAAGAATACATTCTGGAATCGATAAGAGAATTGAAGGTGAACGATTCTGAGGAATTGGAAGCGGTTCTTGAATCCCACCCTGAGTAAACTGTGTAAGAAAAATGATAAAATGTGGATTAGCGGTCAGGGTTACAGTTGAGTGTGTATAATCTGTCTGGTGTAGAAGGACACAGACTGGCATTAATAAAAAAATGAAAGGGCCAATCGGGCTAGTCGGTTAGCATGGAGTCCTTTTTCAAATTAATTTTTTTCATCCGCAGTAAATGTTTCTCATTCTTAAATGTTTGGTGTAAGTAAACTCCAGAAATTTAGCTTGTAAGGGTTTGAGGTCGAGGAGTGAGCAAAAGAATGAAAGATGACCTCATGTGAAGAGGGGAGATGGTAATTACAAACCGAGAAATGTTTGAGCGGTTAGCTTTCAAGGACTGAACATCTGCCCTTGCTTGCTTTAAAATATAGCTTTCACGGCTGTTGTCATTGGGCCTGTCAGTTATGTCAGGCTTGCTGTACTACTAAAAAAAAAAAAACTAATTTCAGTACTTATACGTTTCACGGCCTCAGCTAAAACCTAATTACCAAGCAGCTTTTGGTGAGAACTGTGAACACTTATCAGAGACGTGTGAAAACCAGCTACTATATCCTGACAGAGTGGACCTACAAAAACACTTTGTGTCCCTAAATAAAACCCTTCTGTCTGTATAGAGTTACTGCCCTGTATGGTATCTGTGATGTAACCCAGTGATAAGTGGCAGTGATGAGTGGACAGAGGTGATGGTGTTTAGTGGATTATTAACCCCTTACCGAGCACTGGCCGTATTTGGGCCCGGAAGTGTTTTCGTTTATTTGCATTCTTTACGTTTAAAAAAATAATAATTTGACAGTGAAATTTTTTAAGATAAATAATCTGGTCACACAATATACTGTTTGAAAGCGTTAAAACTCACAAGTTTATCTCTATAAACTATTCTACGATCCCAATGTTATAGCAACAACGGTTCTTTATTTTGTAACGTGACTCAAAACAGGCTCAATCAAAAGGATCATCAAACCTTTATTTTAGCAGGGGGGTCCCACTGAGACCGAAATCTCTTTTCCAGGGGGGCCCTGCGGCAATACAAAGTTAAAAAGCAAGTATAACACATAAACGGACATATATATACCATACATACATATACAAACATTTCAAGAACAATTACAAATGCTCTTTTTTCCCCCATATAGCCCACTAGCTCTTTAAAAATCTTATAAGACACCAGAGAAGATAGTTTATTTGTATCTTGAAATGCATTCCATATAAGGGGTGCTGAAACACTAAAAGCAGCTTTGCCCCATTCAGTCTTATATCTGGGTGTTTTTAGAGTGATGCAATCCTGAGATCTAGTGGCATAGTTTGAGATGTTAATTGATAAAAGACTGGATACATACAGAGCGAGTTTAGCAAGTACAGCTTTGTAAATAAATAATATATAATGCAGCTTCCTCCGTAGATCTAGAGAGAACCAACCAACTGTATGATACAGGATACAATGATGAGTCCGGAAGCCAACGCCCGTAATAAATCGCAGAGCACTATGATAAACGGCATTCAATGGCTTCAAAACAGAGGCTGAGGCATGCATATAAAGTGTATCACCATAGTCAATAACTGACAATATTGTCGCCTGCACAATCCTTTTTCTGTTGCCCATAGAGAGACAAGACTTATTCCTATAAAGACAGCCAATTTTGGGTTTAAGTTTGTTTGCCGAATTTATAACATGTGACCTGGATGACTCTGTACGTTCTATGTGTTCCACAGACGACAAGAATAACGGTAAAGTCGGTATCCTAATCCTGGCAACAAAAATAAAATAAAACATTTTTCGGCGAGAAAAAAAAAGGTCACTGTCTTAGTTACTTCTGTTGCTTTGTTTCAGTAATATTGACTCAAACTCCCAGAGTACCCACAGGTTCCCTTACACAAGAGACCAGGATCATGCCTGTAGTCAAAGGGGTTCAAGAACAGTAGCCATTTTATGTTCGGGCTTGTGTTCAAAAAAGGTGGTGCTTGAGATGGAGTTTTAACAATAAGCGATACGGAATCTTCCCATTAAAATGTAGGCATCCTAAAAATGACACCCTTAATGATTTAATACTAATTAATATTTAATATTTAGCAATATTGTTCTTCTGTATGACTTAATTTTGTATTTGAAACGTTAGCTTATACAGTGCGGTACTTTTGACCATGGCTGTGTATAAAATGTGCTCTATAATAAGGTTATTATTAAGAGTAAAGTCACAAAGTGACTGTGTAGTTTGTTTAGTATTTTCCTGTAGGTCTAAAGTGGTAGTTATTTTTCAGGCCCTCCCTGGGGCCGTCACAGGGACAGTGGCATTTCCGCGGCTCGTTTTAACCAGATCTCCCGAGGGCACGGTGCGCCACCCAAACTCATTTCTCACACATCGACAGCATCATCTGAAGTGGAGCAGGGCAGAGAACTTTCTCCATCTCTCTCATCCCTCCCTCCCTCCCTCTCTCTCTTTCTCTTTCTCCATCCTTTATAGCCCTTTATTTCTCTCCTTTTCTGAAACTTCAGTTGGATTTTTTAAAATTATAATCAGTCGTATTATTGATTATAATGTATTGAGAGTGCTTTTCTTACAGGTGCACAGAGCACTTTCCGGACATTTCAAAACATAGCGGAATAATCAATTAAAGCAAGCAAATATATTCATAGTAAAAAGGCACAATATTTTGCAGTAGTCTTTCCACCACAGCCAAGTAAAGAGGACAGAATGTGCTGAAGATGCACTGATTTAGCTGCTAATTTATCACTGATGAATGGGATTATTAAGCATTTAAATGTGTTTAAACATTTAAGCAATATATAGTATACTATAGGTGAATATAGATAACTTTGCATTTTAAAATGTTTTCTAAAAACAATTTTTGAACACTACCTTGCCATATATATTTAGATCCAGCTTTCCGATTAGAAAAGGGATGATTTGCTAGGTATGATAGACATTTATTAGCGATGTATGAAGCACAAAGGTCTTTCCCTCTATTATATCCTATATAATGCCTCTTTGTTGTGGGAAATTACAGTCAAATACACGGTAGATGTTATATTACCTGAAGATAAATGAGCAGAGTCTCTCTCCCCAGTGCTAATTCCACCTCACTTTCTACCTCCTTTTCCATTCAAACTTAGTTGTTGTTTGTTTCATTCTGAATAGTACTGTGAATGTGTTCATGTTCTAACACTAGCCCAGTTTAAACGGGAACCTTTTCTCTCATTCATTCTGAATAGTATTGTGAATGTGTTCATGTTCTAACACTAGCCCAGTTTAAACGGGAACCTTTTCTCTCATTCATTCTGAATAGTATTGTGAATGTGTTCATGTTCTAACACTAGCCCAGTTTAAACGGGAACCTTTTCTCTCATTCATTCTGAATAGTATTGTGAATTTGTTCATGTTCTAACACTAGCCCAGTTTAAACGGGAACCTTTTCTCTCATTCATTCTGAATAGTATTGTGAATGTGTTCATGTTCTAACACTAGCCCAGTTTAAACGGGAACCTTTTCTCTCATTCATTCTGAATAGTATTGTGAATGTGTTCATGTTCTAACACTAGCCCAGTTTAAACGGGAACCTTTTCTCTCATTCATTCTGAATAGTATTGTGAATGTGTTCATGTTCTAACACTAGCCCAGTTTAAACGGGAACCTTTTCTCTCATTCATTCTGAATAGTATTGTGAATGTGTTCATGTTCTAACACTAGCCCAGTTTAAACGGGAACCTTTTCTCTCATTCATTCTGAATAGTATTGTGAATGTGTTCATGTTCTAACACTAGCCCAGTTTAAACGGGAACCTTTTCTCTCATTCATTCTGAATAGTATTGTGAATTTGTTCATGTTCTAACACTAGCCCAGTTTAAACGGGAACCTTTTCTCTCATTCATTCTGAATAGTATTGTGAATGTGTTCATGTTCTAACACTAGCCCAGTTTAAACGGGAACCTTTTCTCTCATTCATTCTGAATAGTATTGTGAATGTGTTCATGTTCTAACACTAGCCCAGTTTAAACGGGAACCTTTTCTCTCATTCATTCTGAATAGTATTGTGAATGTGTTCATGTTCTAACACTAGCCCAGTTTAAACGGGAACCTTTTCTCATTCATTCTGAATAGTACTGTGACCGTGTTCATGTTCTAACACTAGCCCAGTTTAAACGGGAACCTTTTCTCTCATTCATTCTGACAAGCCTTAAATTCATTTCTTTGTTCTTCATTTTCAGATTGTCTTTTGCTCTTCAGAGTGCCAGAGTGCCAGAGCCTTATCTCTGGACACAATGTGCTTCTTTTCTCTAATAAGCTTTATCCTTTTTTAAACACAATAAAATGTAGCAGTCATTATTATTTATATAATGCATGGCAGAGCAGGGTTTACCGATGATCAGTTTGGTCTCGCTGGAGTATTTCAAGGTTATTCACCAGCTGCAGTAACATAGCATTGCAATACATACAGAAAGATGGAAAATGATCTGGCAGATAAAGACGAACGGTTACATCAGTGTATGCAGTGTATATCTACAGCTGTTATTCAGCACCCCTACGTTCCGCCTTATCGTCAGCCCACATCTGATTGGCTGCTCAGCCCGCTGCAGTCCTTGCCACTTTGATTGCAGTTAAGTTCATCGGCGCAGAAGAGAATTGGGAATTGAAAATTTCACCTGCCTGATTAAATAACGGTTAATGAGTAAATTACCTAGACGGTGGCTGGATTTATGGTTAGCACTGGTATCATGTATGAAATTTGCTATTTGTATTTAGTTAGGGTATTTAGTTGGCTTATTTTCTTCATTTTTTTTTAACAACCTTTCCATTCATTTCTCACTCTCTCCATCCCTCCCTCTCTTTCTCTCTCTCTCTCTTTCTCTCTCCCTCTCTCCTTCGCTCTCTCTCCCTCCCTTCCTCTCCCTCCCCGACAGAGTCTGTTATCCCCAGCAGTGGCACGTTCCACGTGAAGCTGCCAAAGAAGCCAGGAGTGGAGCTGGGAATCACCATAAGCTGTGAGTGTGCAATTCTATACCACTCCATACAACCCTATGCCACTCCCTACACCCCCATACAACCCTATACTACGCCCTACACCGCCATACAACCCTATACCACTCCCTACACCTCCATACAACTCTATACCACTCCCTACACCCCCATACAACCCTATACCACTCCCTACACCCCCATACAACCCTATACCACTCCCTACACCCTCATACAACCCTATACCACTCCCTACACCTCCATACAACCCTATACCACTCCCTACACCCTCATACAACCCTATACCACTCCCTACACCTCCATACAACCCTATACCACTCCCTACACCTCCATACAACCCTATACCACTCCCTACACCTCCATACAACCCTATACCACTCCCTACACCCCCATACAACCCTATACCACTCCCTACACCTCCATACAACCCTATACAACGCCCTACACCTCCATACAACCCTATACCACTCCCTACACCCTCATACAACCCTATACCACTCCCTACACCTCCATACAACCCTATACCACTCCCTACACCTCCATACAACCCTATACTACTCCCTACACCTCCATACAACCCTATACCACTCCCTACACCTCCATACAACCCTATACCACGCCCTACACCCCCATACAACCCTATACCACTCCCTACACCCCCATACAACCCTATACCACTCCCTACACCACCATACAACCCTATACCACTCCCTACACCTCCATACAACCCTATACCACTCCCTACACCCCCATACAACCATATACCACTCCCTACACCCCCATACAACCATATACCACTCCCTACACCTCCATACAACCCTATACCACTCCCTACACCCCCATACAACCATATACCACTCCCTACACCCCCATACAACCATATACTACTCCCTACACCTCCATACAACCCTATACCCCTCTCTACACCTTCATACAACCCTATACCACTCCCTACACCCCCATACAACCATATACCACTCCCTACACCCCCATACAACCCTATACCACTCCCTAAAACTTCATACCACCATATACAGCTATACACTCCTATATACAGCCCTATACAGCTTTATACTCCTCTATACAGCTCTATACTCTTTTATACTCTTATATACAACTCTATAGTCCTCTATACAACGCTATACAACTGTATACTGCTCTGTACAGCTCTATTCTGCTTTATACAGCTCTATACTCTTCTGTACAGCTCCATCAGTGCTCTATACCACTCTATACAGCTCTATGCAGCTCTATACTCTTCTGTACAGCTCTGTACTGCTCTATATGGTAATTAGGCCCCATTAGGGACTGAGCGCATTGACTCATTTGTCATATTTCACCCTTACAGCATCTGCCTTATGGAAATGGATTATACTGCAATGTGCTGTTAATACATGGTGTTTTCTTTTAAACGTGATAGTAGATGCATTTCACAGTAATGCATGGTGGGTGCAAATTATGAGCTTAACGCTTGGAAGTGTTAATTGTAAGTTGTTTGGAAAGCTCCCATGTTTTGATGCTTTTTGCCTGTCTGGCAGGAGACTGAAGGTGTGTGTGGTGTGTGGCAGTGCTGCTAGATCTCACTTTCCCTCCCTTTCCTGAAGGAGATGGTATCAGCGCACCGGGCTGCGCCCTGCCTCTATGGTGCATATATACTGAAAAATAACATAAAGAATACAGACTAAGATCATAAAGATACAATAAGCAACCAGCCGTCCCTCAGGTTGAAAAGCAGTAGCTGCTTCAGAAAAAGGAGATAAAGCTTAAGAGCACGTCCTCGTGTGTTGCCGTTAGATTTCACTGCAGGAGGGCGCCAGACGGGGCCGTTTAATCCGCCATCAGGACCTGGCTGCAGAGTTAGCATTTTTATCCGGGTGGTGAACGACCCTGTTATTTCCGCCATCTCATCCTGGCCCTTAAAAATGAACTACTGCCCTTTTGCAAAAACTTTCATGTAGTCTAAGCACATTAAAACCCATTTCCAAAAATACTCACGGCCGAATGCGTATTCCAGGGAGAGCTCTTAATCTCTGAGGTCACCGTTCCTCCACGGTGTTAGAAAGTTTGCGTTTGGAAAGTTTGATAATAGTTTTGTGATTTTGCACAAACGTATAAACCATCTTGTACTGCCCGGTGTGGCTTTGGCCCTGAGACCCCACATATATTAATGTTATTGTGATCCTGTGGACAGACACTGCTGTTGCTCTGTAGTGCTCTTAGAGTTACAGAGCAAACAGAGATTTATGCTTTCAAACGACTATTTACTGGCTGATGCCACAGAAAGCAATATGAAGGATTTTTGAGTGTGTGTGAATACGTGCGTGAGTGTGTGCATATGAATGTGTGCATATGCATGTGAGAGGACAGAGTGTTCCTGTGTGTGTGTGTGTGTGTGTGTGCATACGTATGTTTGTGTGTGTATGAACATATGCATCTGAGAGCACAAAGTGTTCCTACATATGTGTGTGAAAGCAGGGTGTGGGGGCGTGGCGATAGAAGCGTGAGAAATAAATATCTCAAAGGAGGACTGCAGAATCCCCATAAGGCCGTGCAGCGTGGAGGAGAGTGCCGTTTCCTCTGCTGCAGTCTCTGAGCTGGCAGGGAGCCTGTCGGCCGTCCCAAACATCTTCATGGCTCTGTGATGGTGACAAAATCAAAAGGGCACTTTGGCTCTCCACTGCCCTGAATTGGGACACCGTGCATGACACCGGCAGAGCACTGCCGCCTGTAACACAGGCAGGACACAGAGCACTGCAGCCTGTAACACAGGCAGGACACAGGGCACTGCAGCCTGTAACACAGGCAGGACACAGGGCACTGCAGCCTGTAACACAGGCAGGACACAGGGCACTGCAGCCTGTAACACAGGCAGGACACAGGGCACTGCAGCCTGTAACACAGGCAGGACACAGAGCACTGCAGCCTGTAACACAGGCAGGACACAGGGCACTGCAGCCTGTAACACAGGCAGGACACAGGGCACTGCAGCCTGTAACACAGGCAGGACACAGGGCACTGCAGCCTGTAACACAGGCAGGACACAGGGCACTGCAGCCTGTAACACAGGCAGGACACAGAGCACTGCAGCCTGTAACACAGGCAGGACACAGGGCACTGCAGCCTGTAACACAGGCAGGACACAGGGCACTGCAGCCTGTAACACAGGCAGGACACAGGGCACTGCAGCCTGTAACACAGGCAGGACACAGGGCACTGCAGCCTGTAACACAGGCAGGACACAGGGCACTGCAGCCTGTAACACAGGCAGGACACAGAGCACTGCAGCCTGTAACACAGGCAGGACACAGGGCACTGCAGCCTGTAACACAGGCAGGACACAGGGCACTGCAGCCTGTAACACAGGCAGGACACAGAGCACTGCCTGTAACACAGGCAGGACACAGAGCACTGCAGCCTGTAACACAGGCAGGACACAGGGCACTGCAGCCTGTAACACAGACAGGACACAGAGCACTGCCGCCTGTAACACAGGCAGAACACAGAGCACTGCAGCCTGTAACACAGACAGGACACAGGGCACTGCAGCCTGTAACACAGGCAGGACACAGGGCACTGCAGCCTGTAACACAGGCAGGACACAGATCACTGCAGTCTGCAACACAGGCAGGACACAGAGCACTGCAGCCTGCAACACAGGCAGAGCACAGAGCACTGCCTGTAACACAGGCAGAATACAGAGCACAGCCTGTAACACAGGCAGGACACAGAGCACCGGCCCCAGGCTGTGGGGACGGCAGGTTGTTTGTGTAGCGTTAGTCTCCCAGAAACTCAAGCAGCCTCCCTTAAGTGCTGTACTGTCTGTTGTTATTTTTTATGTGTTTGCACTGTTCATATTTCATACCTGTGAGGACTCTACAGCGATAAGAGAAGCTTCTTCATCCTCTCTAGCCTTCATTAATATGATGTATAAATGTCATTTTGGGAAGGCTTCCAACTTTACAAAATGACTATTATTCCATCCAATCTCCAGGCTTCGATTATGTGTTGATGCAGACAGGGACACCAAAATTGTCTCTCTTGCCCCCTTGTGAGGCCGGACATGTCCTGAATGTTGCAGGCTTGCTGTAATTAGACAGTCTTCTAAAACCATGTTGGAAGCATCCGATATTCCCCCAACACGGTGGTGTCAGAATGAATATCTCAGGATTGTTCTAGAGGACTGTAGCGGCAGATGTGGGGGGTTTTAGCACGGCAGGCGTATATTAGCGCGGCGGTTATGAACATCGGGAGGACAGAATCGCCCTGTCACTTTGTGTTTGCGTCTCGCCGCTCGCTACCTGCACGTACCTGCTGCCTGCTTTAAACTGGATAAGGGGGGGAAGCCCGGCGTAATTTATCACATGCAGCAAATGGAGTATGGTGGGAAATTAAGGCTAAGTACCCCCCTCCTGACAGTGCCCCGCCCGGCCCCACCCTGACGCTGTCTAGTCAGGGATCTTCTGGGGCTGGGAGGGGCCTGATTATTCACAGGGTTCATTCTGTTCAAGCCTTTAAGGTGTGACATCACAGACAGTATGTGATTAGAGTGTTCTTGACTGAACATTCTAATGCTGATGTCACAATCACTACTGCTAAACTGGTGTTCTACAACCACTGACTTCTGATTTTTAGAAAACATTACAAAAAAACGTGCAAAGGGTTAATTATATAACATTGGCAGGTTGCGTCTCTGCAGTATCCAGCGTCAGATATGCAGTCACAGCCCTTAAGGGATCGACAATTAAATATACGATGGATTTATTCTAACACTTCACGATGTATTGGCAGATATACAAATTATTGCCTCTTTAAGATATTAGAATCGATTCAACTGCACTGTAATGTATTTATAATGGTATTTTCTACATATTTGCAGCATATTGCAGTATATTACATATCTGTTAGGGAAGCGCCGCTGGGCTAAAGTAGTACATGTGCTGTAGTGTTACACCGAGTAATTTCAGTTTTTAATGAGCACCTGCTCGCATGGTTGGGCTGCACTGTGGAGTGGACCAATGGGCTGTTTGTGCCTCCGGGCTGCGGTGTGGAGGATTTGCTGTGGGCGAGACGGCCTGGTTTAGCGGACGTGGCTGTGATCGACGGAGCCGCAGGCACTTTCCCGCTCAGCTCTGTTTCCTGCTCATCTGGTGACAGCCAGAGTTTTAATCCCCACACCCCCGGCTGCTCGCTGATTTATCTACATTACATCAAATCTGTCCTTTTCTCTCCCTTTACTGTCGACCCTGCAGAACTCTGGATTTCCTTTTATCTTAAACCCAGAAAACAATGTTCTTCTAGATCAATGTTTAAAGCGCGTCAGGGATGCGACTGTCCCTGATTCTTCCTGATTAATCTAAACCCTAAATGTCCCCAGCAGAGACAGGTGTCTTTAGTGTGTTGTAAGCGCACAGGTCCCAGTGTTGTGTGGGACAGGGGAGCCTCCAGCGGGTGCTTCAGTACCTGTACAAGGTTTAGGAGACGTACTCGGCACTAAGCACTCAGCCCAGGTAAAGGCAGGTAGCATGAGCCCTGCAGGTGTGTTAGTTCAGGTGAGGCTCTAAGCACTCAGCCCAGGTAAAGGCAGGTAGCATGAGCCCTGCAGGTGTGTTAGTTCAGGTGAGGCTCTAAGCACCCAGCCCAGGTAAAGGCAGGTAGCATGAGCCCTGCAGGTGTGTTAGTTCAGGTGAGGCTCTAAGCACCCAGCCCAGGTAAAGGCAGGTAGCATGAGCCCTGCAGGTGTGTTAGCTCAGGTGAGGCTCTAAGCACTCAGCCCAGGTAAAGGCAGGTAGCATGAGCCCTGCAGGTGTGTTAGTTCAGGTGAGGCTCTAAGCACCCAGCCCAGGTAAAGGCAGGTAGCATGAGCCCTGCAGGTGTGTTAGTTCAGGTGAGGCTCTAAGCACCCAGCCCAGGTAAAGGCAGGTAGCATGAGCCCTGCAGGTGTGTTAGTTCAGGTGAGACTCTAAGCACCCAGCCCAGGTAAAGGCAGGTAGCATGAGCCCTGCAGGTGTGTTAGTTCAGGTGAGGCTCTAAGCACCCAGCCCAGGTAAAGGCAGGTAGCATGAGCCCTGCAGGTGTGTTAGTTCAGGTGAGGCTCTAAGTACCCAGCCCAGGTAAAGGCAGGTAGCATGAGCCCTGCAGGTGTGTTAGTTCAGGTGAGGCTCTAAGCACTCAGCCCAGGTAAAGGCAGGTAGCATGAGCCCTGCAGGTGTGTTAGTTCAGGTGAGGCTGTGTGTTCGCTGGTGAGAAGACGTTGTTTCCTGGGGTGTTATTTATCCTATGTATCCCCCCTGACTGGGTCTCTCGACTACACCCACTTTATTGCAGAATGTTTTTGTTTTTATTATTTTTTTTAGTGCTGTGGAATTTTAGGTAATCAAAAATGTAAAAACGTGGAGCTAAACCTTCCCAGAGCTGAGACGGAGAAGGGACCAGTACTGTGCACATAGAGCCCAGAGAGACGGATAAGGGACCAGTACTGTGCACATAGAGCCCAGAGAGACGGATAAGGGACCAGTACTGTGTACATAGAGCCCAGAGAGACGGAGAAGGGACCAGTACTGTGTACATAGAGCCCAGAGAGATGGAGACAGGACCAGTACTGTGCACATAGAGCCCAGAGAGACGGATAACATTACATTACATTACATTACATTCATTTAGCAGACGCTTTTATCCAAAGCGACGTACAGTAAGTGCATACAGAAAGGTCATCGAAGTAACTACAGAACAGATAAGAAAGCACATTCTTCCCAAACAGTAGCAGCTATCCCTAGTAATGAACACAATGCAGTTCAAAGTGAACTGGGTAAATCAGCTCTAATACAATTCTATTCTAACTATTATAAACTTTACTATCTTGAGTACACAGTTCAACAAGAGCACAAATCATGAGGTCCTAGATAAGTATTAGTCCAGGTGGAGTCTGAAAAGGTGCGTTTTCAGGCCACGACGGAAAGTAGGCAGGGTTGGCATGGAACGTAGGGGAATGGGAAGTTCGTTCCACCACTGGGGAGCTAGGGTGGAAAAGCTCCGCAGTCGGGACGAGCGAGTGCCATTTACACGGAGGGGGGGAAGTGCAAGTCGCCCTGCAGTAGATGAGCGAAGCGGTCGAGCAGGAACATAGTTCTGGATCAAGTCCTGCAGGTAGACAGGGCCTGTCCTATTGGCTGCAGTGTAGGCCAGGGTCAGAACTTTGAACCTGATCCTGGCTGCAACTGGCAGCCAGTGGAGTGACCTCAACAGGGGGGTGACATGTGAAAATTTCGGGAGGTTGAACACAAGCCGGGCAGCTGTGTTCTGGATCAGTTGGAGAGGCAGGATGGCGCAGGCCGGTAGGCTTGCGAGCAGGGAGTTACAGTAGTCCAGGCGTGAGGTGACCATGGTCTGGACCAAAAGCTGGGTGGAATAGGTGGTCAGGTACGGTCGAATCCTCCTGATGTTGTACAGGAGGAACCTGCAGGACCGTGCCGTCGCCCTGATCTGGTCTTTGAAGTTCAGCTGGTCGTCCAGGACCACCCCCAGGTTCTTTGCAGAGCGGGAGGCAGCCACCACGGTCCCGTCAATGGTGATGGAGAGGTCAAGTAGCGGGGAGGTTTTGTGTGGCATGAAGAGGAGCTCTGTCTTGTCGAGGTTGAGCTTCAGGTGATGGGTAGTCATCCACTCAGAGATGTCGGCCAGACAAGCAGATATCCTCTCCTTCACCTGTTGGGTAGAGGGAGGGAAAGAGAGGAAGAGTTGAGTATCGTCAGCATAACTATGGTATGAGAAGCCATGTGAATTGATTACTGAACCAAGGGATTTTGTATAGATGGAGAACAGCAGAGGACCCAGTACAGATCCCTGCGGGACTCCTGTAATCAGGGGATGGGGTGCAGACACAGAACCCTTCCAAGAGACTTGGTAGGATCTATCAGTGAGGTACGATACAAACCAGGAGAGGGCAGTCCCAGAAATGCCCATCTCAGAAAGTGTGGAAATCAGGAGTTTGTGGTTGACCGTGTCGAACGCTGCAGACAGGTCAAGTAGAATCAGGACAGAGGAGAGGGATGAGGCTCTGGCAGCGGAGAGCGCCTCAGTCACGGCCAGGAGAGCAGTTTCTGTGGAATGTCCGGTTCTGAAGCCGGACTGATGGGGGTCAAGCAGGTTGTTCTGGTGGAGAAAAACAGACAGTTGGTTATGGACAGCTCGTTCCAGAGTTTTGGACAGGAAGGGCAAAGGAGATACAGGACGGTAGTTCCTGACATCAGAGGGGTCTAAGCTAGGTTTTTTTAGGAGTGGGGATACACGGGCAGTCTTAAAAACAGCAGGGACATGGCCACAGGTTAGGGAGGTGTTGATAATGGTGGACAGATATGGAACGAGCTCAGCAGATATTGACTGGAGGACTGCTGACGGGATGGGGTCCAGCGGACAGGTGGTCGCGCGATGGTGCGTCACAAGTTGGAGCACATCTGCGTCCTCCAGAGTCTTGAAGGACGACAGCGTGGCGATAGGTTCGGTACGGGGGATGTGGGGTGTCACCTGAGGTGTGAAGGAGTTGCGAA
>CM040403.1:3708728-3841228 GCA_022702515.1 Ilyophis sp. 1 JC-2022 | reverse complement strand
GGACGCAGCCCCTGTGTTCCCTGTCCTTGTGTTTAATTTACACATTTTTTAAATTCTCCCCTCCCCAAAATGTTTATATGGTTGATCGCAGCGTGTGAAATTAACACCTGGCACCAGCGAAATGCTGGTAAGATGTTTACTCTAGCAGCCTCTTTGGCAGGTAACCAAACAGGCTGTGTTATATTCTAAAAGGTAATAAGACTGGTAAAAAGCTGCGTTAAAACTACTGTGACTGACTGAAGCAGCCATGAGGGCTGTCTGAGAGGTGAATTCTTGGCAGAGCGCTTGAGCGAGGTTTGAGCTTTCCCTCTCTGGTTGAGTGGAATCCACAGGAGAGCACTTGACCTCTTTGAACCACCTTAGCATGCTGGGGGGGGGTAATAATCACAGCGCTACAGAGCGCGGGGTGGACCTCCACACCCACACACTCCTCTTACACACGTGCTGCTCCTTAAGGGGAAATATAGCACAACTCGCTTCTCCACTGCCGTTCTTAATCCCGTACGCCTCAGCTACGCCTGTCAGCTGATGGTGTGGCCTTGATATAACCATCATATACTGCCTTTCTCACGGAGTAATGCATTCTGCTCCCTTTCACATATTACCGCATGCCAGCTTCACCCTGGAAACCATAATGGCACAGATTCACCCTTCTTAATTTATGCACATCAACGGTCTGACTATAAAACACGTATACCAACCTAAGCATAGTCAGCTTGAAACATGCCGTGAGACTATTTTGACCTAAAGCCAAACTAAATTGTAATAGTAGGTAACGCGAATGACCGACGTCCCTGTGGGTCTGTGTCGTGTCCGTAGCGACGGCCCCGTAGGGTCTGATTAGTTTCCGTAGCGACGGCCCCGTAGAGTCTGAGTCGTTTCCGTAGCGACGGCCCTGTGGGGTTTGTGACGTTTCTGTAGCGACGGCCCCGCTTGTCTGTGCTGTGTCTGTAGCGACTGTGTGAGTAGGGTTAGGGTTAGGTTAGGCTTGTCTGTGCTGTGTCTGTAGCGACTGTGTGAGTAGTCCTGTTTGTCTGTATTGCAGACGAGCAGGAGAGCTCCGGCGCCATCATCTACACGGTGGAGCTGAAGCGCTACGGTGGCCCGCTGGGCATCACCATCTCCGGCACGGAGGAGCCCTTCGACCCCATCATCATCTCCAGCCTGACTACGGGAGGCCTGGCAGAGAGGTAGCACTCATCGCTATCGCTAACAACTCATCGCCATCGCCAGCAGCTTATCGCTGTCACCAACAGCTCGTCACGATCGCTAACAGCTCGTCACGATCGCTAACAGCTCGTCACGATCGCTAACAGCTCGTCACGATCGCTAACAGCTCGTCACGATCACTAACAGCTCGTCACGATCACTAACAGCTCGTCACGATCACTAACAGCTCGTCACGATCGCTAACAGCTCATCACGATCACTAACAGCTGTTATACAGTCTGCATTACACTAACTAAGGCTCCTGAGTGAATTACACACACAATGCATGGTTCATATGGGTGACCAGGAACTCCTGGTGGTAAATCACATGGTAATATTACACACACAATGCATGGTTCATATGGGTGACCAGGAACCCCTGGTGGTAAATCACACGGTAATGTTGCAGATTGATTCATATTGCTCTGCATGTGAGAGTGATTTTGAGTGTATGGTACGTATGTGTACAGTAATGAGGTGATGAAGGCGTTCGACTGTGTGAAAGGGAAGTGGAGCTTGTTTTCTGTCCGTGTCCAGCTGAGCCATGCTGTTCCATCCCCTCTGTAGTCTGTGTGATAATTGAATTTGAGCACGGAGGTCAGGAAAGCACAGCCAGCGTGCCCTGTGGACAGAACGGGCCTCTCTGTGAACGTCTCGTTTGCACGGCCAGAGGGAGAGAAAAAACAAACACAAAAGCCACTGGCCCGACCGCGAGAGCCCAGATCACATGCTCAGTCCATTTCACTGAAAATCAGCGACGCTCTCAGCTCTACAGAGGAATTGTGGGTAGAGACTGTGAGTGGATGTGCCCTTCCACTGTCTCTGCAGTGAGCCCATATTACAGGCCTCTGTAGTGTGTGTGTGTGTGTGTGTGTGCGTGTGTGGTGTGTGCATGCGTGCGTGCGTGCGTGTGTCACTATGCTTTTTGATTAGCATGTGCTAGTGTGCAACCGTACTGCACCGTACATCACATTTGATAACGCATTACTTCCCCTTACCAGTGTACCAGGAACTTTCAGATACATTCATCCACAGGATCCTGACAGTCCTGTGCTAGTTATTCACATCGAACCTCCAAGGGAAATGTCTATTCCTTATCTTCCTGACTACAAATATGCTGGTGCAGGCTGGTACTCTCTTACCTGCACTGCTGGAAGCCACACCTGTAGTGGAGGGGCGGGGCGGGGCGGGGCTCCAAGGGGCGGCAGTGTAGTATAATGGTTAAGGAACTGGACTTGTAATCGAATGATTGCAGGTTCGATACCCAGATAGGACCCTGCCATTGTATCCTTGAGTAAGTACTTCAGTATATATCCAGCTGTAGAAATGGATACTGCGTAAAAACAAAAAAGTTAAATGCTGTGTAAGTCGCACTGGATAAGAGTGTGTTGCTAAATGCCTGTAATTGTAATGTAAGGTAGTTATTAAATGTAATGTGTAGTTTAAACTGGTTTCTGTGGGGCTGCTGTTTGGCAGGACCGGCGCCATCCATGTTGGGGACCGAATCCTGGCCATCAACAGCAACAGCCTGAAGGGCAAGCCGCTGAGCGAGGCCATCCACCTGCTGCAGATGGCCGGAGAGTCCGTCACCCTCAAGATCAAGAAGCAGGGCGAGCGTGAGTCTGCACCCCCCAAAACCCTCGTCCCATCCTGGAGTAACCCCCCAAAACCCTCGTCCCATCCTGGAGTACCCCCCAAAACCCTCGTCCCATCCTGGAGTAACCCCCCAAAACCCTGGTCCCATCCTGGAGTAACCCCCCAAAACCCTCGTCCCATCCTGGAGTAACCCCCCAAAACCCTCGTCCCATCCTGGAGTAACCCCCCAAAACCCTCGTCCCATCCTGGAGTAACCCCCCAAAACCCTCGTCCCATCCTGGAGTAACCCCCCAAAACCCTCGTCCCATCCTGGAGTAACCCCCCAAAACCCTCGTCCCGTCTGGGAGTAACCCCCACATACACCGGCTTTCATTCCTGGAGTAACCCCCCACATACACTGGCTTTCATTCCTGGAGTAACCCCCACATACACTGGCTTTCATTCCTGGAGTAACCCCCACATACACTGGCTTTCATTCCTGGAGTAACCCCCCACATACACTGGCTTTCATTCCTGGAGTAACCCCCACATACACTGGCTTTCATTCCTGGAGTAACCCCTCACATACACTGGCTTTCATTCCTGGAGTAACCCCCCACATACACTGGCTTTCATTCCTGGAGTAACCCCCCACATACACTGGCTTTCATTCCTGGAGTAACCCCCCACATACACTGGCTTTCATTCCTGGAGTAACCCCCCACATACACTGGCTTTCATTCCTGGAGTAACCCCCCACATAGACTGGCTTTCATTCCTGGAGTAACCCCCCACATACACTGGCTTTCATTCCTGGAGTAACCCCCACATACACTGGCTTTCATTCCTGGAGTAACCCCCCACATACACTGGCTTTCATTCCTGGAGTAACCCCCCACATACACTGGCTTTCATTCCTGGAGTAACCCCCCACATACACTGGCTTTCATTCCTGGAGTAACCCCCCACATACACTGGCTTTCATTCCTGGAGTAACCCCCCACATACACTGGCTTTCATTCCTGGAGTAACCCCCCACATACACTGGCTTTCATTCCTGGAGTAACCCCCCACATACACTGGCTTTCATTCCTGGAGTAACCCCCACATACACTGGCTTTCATTCCTGGAGTAACCCCCCACATACACTGGCTTTCATTCCTGGAGTAACCCCCACATACACTGGCTTTCATTCCTGGAGTAACCCCCCACATACACTGGCTTTCATTCCTGGAGTAACCCCCACATACACTGGCTTTCATTCCTGGAGTAACCCCCACATACACTGGCTTTCATTCCAAACGTAATGGCGCTTTTTTTGACCTGACGAAAATCCAGCTCGGATCTAAACGTTGTCTAATAAAGACGCATCATGGAGTTTTACTCTTTGTCGTAGGCGATTCCTATAGCTCTGCGCTTTTGGCTGATGTGTGACGTCTTGAAGTGTAACCAGTTGTTTCAGGGCCTGATTTACGAAGACATTTAGCATGTGCAAAACCTTTTAGTACACGCAAAACGAATTGGTTATGTAATTGGTTTTGCATGTGCTAAATGTCTCAGTAAATCAGGCCCTTAATGTCTCAGGAGGCATAACTTAAGGATTTTTATCGCACATGTTTAAAAGAATGAATACTGGAGTGTCTCAGTGGCGTAGCCTGTCGAGCGCTATCCACGTGCTCGTTGTGAGTTTGAGTCCAACCGCATTTCTCTCCCTTTCCCTTTCTCCCCGTCTCTCTCTCCTTCTCTTTTTCTCTCTCTCCCCCCATTCTTCCTGTCTCACTACACTTTGCTGTCCAATAAAAGTTGAAAAGCCCTAAAAGCTATATTTTAAAAAAAGGCTCTATGTTGATTTTGCCTTGCGTGCTCCGCAGTGGGCAGTCCCAATGAACTGTCGGTGTCGGGGAGGATGAGTGAACTCAGCGATGTGGACGACCAAACGCAGGCAGCGCAAAAGAGCGGGAAACTCTCCGACGTCTTCTCCACCACCATTCCCAGCGTGGACAGCGCTGTGGAGTCCTGGGACGGCTCGGCCGTCGATACCGTCACCAGCAGCCAGGGTGAGACCACTGTGGCATGCCATGTCCACACCACACCAAGCCCATGCCACACCCACGCCAAGCCCATGCCACGCCCATATCACGATCCCACCATGCCCATGTCATGACCATATCACGATCCCACCATGCCCATGCCACGCCCACACCAAGCCCACGCCACGCCCACACCAAGCCCACGCCACACCAAGCCCACGCCACACCCACACCAAGCCCATGCCACGCCCATATCACGATCCCACCATGCCCATGTCATGACCATATCACGATCCCACCATGCCCATGCCACGCCCACACCAAGCCCACGCCACACCCACACCAAGCCCATTCCACACCCACACCAAGCCCATGCCACACCCACACCAAGCCCATGCCACGCCCACACCAAGCCCATGCCACACCCACACCAAGCCCATGCCACGATCACATCATGCCCATGTCATGACCATATCACGATCACACCACGCCCACACCACACTTCCTGACTCTCCCAAATTTTTTCCAGCAATATAATCGTACAATAAAGCAAAGAATACTTCAACAATGCAAGATAATACTTCAATAAAGCAATATAATACTTCAATAAACAATACTTAAACAATGCAAGATAATACTTCAATAAAGCGAGATAATACTTCAACAAAGCAATATAATACTTCAATAAACAATACAATACTTCAATAAAGCGAGATAATACTTCAATAAAGCGAGATAATACTTCAATAAACAATACTTCAACAAAGCAATATAATACTTCAATAAACAATACAATACTTAAACAATGCAAGATAATACTTCAATAAAGCGAGATAATACTTCAATAAAGCGAGATAATACTTTGATAAACAATATAATCCTTCAATAAAGAAAGATAATACTTCAATAAAGAAATATAATATTTCAGTAAAGCGAGATAATACTTCAATAAAGCGAGATAATACTTTGATAAACAATATAATCCTTCAATAAAGAAAGATAATACTTCAATAAAGAAATATAATACTTCAATAAAGCAAAATAATATTTCAGTAAAGCGAGATAGCACTTCAATCAAGCAAAAATAATACTGTAATAAATAATAAAGCTTGTTGTTTTTTTTGTTAAATAATGACCTGCTGTTTGAAATGGGCTGTTGGTTAGTTATTCAGTCAGTCAGTGTTTGCGTAAAAAAGAGTGTTCCATTTCCCCCTTAATTAGCCGAATAATATTAACATGGAAAAGCTTTTAAAGTGTTACAGCATGGGCTCAGCATGGGCTCAGCAGTATAGGGTGAGTATAAGTGAGAATACATCAATAGTATTTACATTTTAAGTCTGTGTGGTTTCAGATATTCATGTAATTTATGTATATTCACAAAACCCAATACTTTCTTTCTGTGGACACACACACACACACTCACACACGTACACAAACACACACACACTTCCACACTCACAAACACACACGCACACACAGACGCATGCACATGCACACACACACACACTCACTGATACACACAGATACACACACACACACTCACTGATACACACAGATACACACACTCACACACGCACACACAGACGCATGCACATGCACACACACACACACACTGACTGATACACACAGATACACACACACACACAGTCACACACAGTCACAAATACACACACACACACAGACACGCTCACACACACACACTCACACACAGATACACACTCACACACACACACACACACACAGATACACACACACACAATCACACACAGACACACACACACACACTCACTGAAACACACACACACACACACACACACACACACACACACATACACACACACACTCACACACAGACACATACAGATACACACACACACTCACACACAGATACAAACACACACTCACACGCTCACACACACACACACACACACACAGATACACACACACACACACACACTCACTCACATGCTCACACACACACACAGGGGAGAGGGGAGGCCTTATAGACCGATGCACTGGAACACATCCTGTCAATATTGGATTTTGAGCCGCTGTCTTTGACCGGATCGATATCCCGTCTCTCAGGACTGTAGAAGCTCGTTCTGCTCTCTGTATTATAAAGCAGCAGAAAGCCTACAGTTCCGCTGGCTGTCCCAGGCCTCCTGCCAGCCATTGCTAAAGGTGAGAGCCCTTAAAAGCACATATAGGGTGAGTATAAGTGAGAATACATCAATAGTATTTACATTTTAAGTCTGTGTGGTTTCAGATATTCATGTAATTTATGTATATTCACAAAACCCAATACTTTCTTTCTGTGGACACACACACACACACTCACACACGTACACAAACACACACACACTTCCACACTCACAAACACACACGCACACACAGACGCATGCACATGCACACACACACACACTCACTGATACACACAGATACACACACACACACTCACTGATACACACAGATACACACACTCACACACGCACACACAGACGCATGCACATGCACACACACACACACACTGACTGATACACACAGATACACACACACACACAGTCACACACAGTCACAAATACACACACACACACAGACACGCTCACACACACACACTCACACACAGATACACACTCACACACACACACACACACACAGATACACACACACACAATCACACACAGACACACACACACACACTCACTGATACACACACACACACAGACACGCTCACACACACACACACATACACACACACACTCACACACAGACACATACAGATACACACACACACACTCACACACAGATACAAACACACACTCACACGCTCACACACACACACACACACACACACACACACACACACATACACACACACACTCACTCACACGCTCACACACACACACAGGGGAGAGGGGAGGCCTTATAGACCGATGCACTGGAACACATCCTGTCAATATTGGATTTTGAGCCGCTGTCTTTGACCGGATCGATATCCCGTCTCTCAGGACTGTAGAAGCTCGTTCTGCTCTCTGTATTATAAAGCAGCAGAAAGCCTACAGTTCCGCTGGCTGTCCCAGGCCTCCTGCCAGCCATTGCTAAAGGTGAGAGCCCTTAAAAGCACATATTACCCCCGTGACTGAAGCACTACCTGTCTCAGCCAAACGCACGGGGAGTTTTGCGCTACACAAGCAGTGGAGTGCCGTGGGTCTCTTTAATTCAGCTGACAGCTCGAGGCAGAGTCGGCAGTGCCACAGATGTTTATTCCTGTTTATTCTGCTCATTATTAATCCACTATAACCGGCCTCACTTCAGTTACTCTCTAAAAATAACACTGTGAAAGGGAAACTCTTTGTGACTGCAGCGAGACCTTGCAGCGAGACCGTGCAGTGAGACCTCACAGTGAGACCGTGCAGTGAATCCGTGCAGTGAGACCGCACAGTGAGACCGCACAGTGAGACCGCGCAGTGAGACCGTGCAGTGAGACCTCACAGTGAGACCGTGCAGTGAGACGGTGCAGTGAATCCGTGCAGTGAGACCGCACAGTGAGACCGCACAGTGAGACCGTGCAGTGAGACCTCACAGTGAGACCGTGCAGTGAGACGGTGCAGTGAATCCGTGCAGTGAGACCGCACAGTGAGACCTCACAGTGAGACCGTGCAGTGAGACCTCGCAGTGAGACCGTGCAGTGAGACCTCGCAGTGAGACCTCGCAGTGAGACCGCACAGTGAGACCGCACAGTGAGACCGTGCAGTGAGACCTCACAGTGAGACCGTGCAGTGAGACGGTGCAGTGAATCCGCGCAGTGAGACCGTGCAGTGAGTCCGTGCAGTGAAACGGTGCAGTGAATCCGTGCAGTGAGACCGCACAGTGAGACCGCGCAGTGAGACCGCGCAGTGAGACCTCGCAGTGAGACCGTGCAGTGAGACCGTGCAGTGAGACCTCGCAGTGAGACCTCGCAGTGAGACCGTGCGGTGAGATCGCGCAGTTCTCTCAGGATTACACACCGATCTCTCATCGTCATTATTTAATCAGCCCCAATCAACGAAAGTGTATTTTCAATAAAAATTGTAATATCTGAAAGTAACAATAATTTATAAACAGTATTTGCCCGTACATTGTGAAATGTTAAAATAATATTTAAAAATATATTTTAAACATATTCAATGTTCATGAAGCACCGCATTCCTCTGGTCTGATATAAGAGTGATTCAGCATTGGTGTAGATTTCCATTTTAGAAAGATCAGCCAGGATTGCTTTTTAGGACAAAAACCAATGGACACACACACACGCAGACATACACGCACGCTCACACGCACGCACGCTCACACGCACACACACGCTCACACGCACACACACGCTCACACGCACACACATGCTCGCACGCACACACATGCTCGCACGCACACACGCACACACACGCACACACGCTCGCACGCACGCACACACGCTCACTCACATGCACACATGCACCACACGCTCACACGCTCACACGCTCACACGCACACACGCTCACACACGCACACACGCTCACACACTCACACACACACACACTCAGCTGAAGCAGATTAATGACCCGCTCCAGCTGCACCCCAGGTACAGAGCCAGAAAAAATAGGCCATACGGCTAAAATCACCTCCCTCATCTACATCCCGGTGTCGCATATCACCTGAACACCACTGGGGGGCGATGATGAGCCTGTATGGGGGGGGGGGGGGGGTGTTAATGTTAACTCTCACACTCAACGTTAAGAGGTTTATGAGCACTGCTATCAGCCATGACACTGATGACCTGGTGTCATCTCCACACCTTAGCTGTGTCCGAATCAGAGCTCTATCTACTGCGCCATCTTCTGTGTACAGTGCACTGTGTTCAAATCAGAGCCCTATCTACTGCGCCCTGTCTCCTGTGTACAGTGCACTGTGTCCGAATCAGAGCTCTATCTACTGCGCCCTGTCTCCTGCGTACAGTGCACTGTGTCCGAATCAGAGCTCTATCTACTGCGCCCTGTCTCCTGCGTACAGTGCACTGGCAGAAGTGTGCTGTTTAATGTGCACCGTTTAGCAGTCCGCAAAAAAATATCCACCATACTATTTTCCAACCGCACTGTGGAAGTGTCGTTTTTATGTATGCGCTTATAACAGTCACACCTTGTCTAAACCTTTATGTATGCGCTTATAACAGTCACACCTTGTCTAAACCTTTATGTATCCGCTTATAACAGTCACACCTTGTCTAAACCTTTATGTATGCGCTTATAACAGTCACACCTTTTCTAAACCTTTATGTATGCGCTTATAACAGTCACACCTTGTCTAAACTGTTATGTATGCGCTCATAACAGTAAAACCTTGTCTAAACCTTTATGTATGCGCTTATAACAGTCACACCTTGTCTAAACCTTTATGTATGCGCTCATAACAGTAAAACCTTGTCTAAACCTTTATGTATGCGCTTATAACAGTCACACCTTGTTTAAACCTTTATGTATGCGCTTATAACAGTCACACCTTGTCTAAACCTTTATGTATGCGCTTATAACAGTCACACCTTGTCTAAACTGTTATGTATGCGCTCATAACAGTAAAACCTTGTCTAAACCTTTATGTATCCGCTTATAACAGTCACACCTTGTTTAAACCTTTATGTATGCGCTTATAACAGTCACACCTTGTCTAAACCTTTATGTATGCGCTTATAACAGTCACACCTTGTCTAAACCGTTATGTATCCGCTTATAACAGTCACACCTTGTCTAAACCTTTATGTATGCGCTTATAACAGTCACACCTTGTCTAAACCTTTATGTATGCGCTTATAACAGTCACACCTTGTCTAAACCTTTATGTATGCGCTTATAACAGTCACACCTTGTCTAAACCTTTATGTATGCGCTTATAACAGTCACACTTTGTCTAAACCTTTATGTATGCGCTTATAACAGTCACACTTTGTCTAAACCTTTATGTATGCGCTTATAACAGTCACACCTTGTCTAAACCTTTATGTATGCGCTTATGACAGTCACACCTTGTCTAAACCTTTATGTATCCACTTATAACAGTCACACCTTGTCTAAACCTTTATGTATGTGCTTATAACAGTCACACCTTGTCTAAACCTTTATGTATGCGCTTATAACAGTCACACCTTGTCTAAACCTTTATGTATGCGCTTATAACAGTCACACCTTGTCTAAACCTTTATGTATGCGCTTATAACAGTCACACCTTGTCTAAACCTTTATGTATGCGCTTATAACAGTCACACCTTGTCTAAACCTTTATGTATGCGCTTATAACAGTCACACCTTGTCTAAACCTTTATGTATCCGCTTATAACAGTCACACCTGCTCAAGGCCTCAGTGTTGGTGTACGTTTCACACAGATTTTAAAACATGATAAGGAGCAGGTGCCAATGTTTCTGTGTGGCACAGGTATAGCTTATACACCTGAGTAAGGCCATGTAGGTCTTGTTAATTAAAGCGTGTGCAGGTACATCCTTTCCCCTCCACCTGCGCTACCTGTTTACCTGTCACCTGTGAGCACTGGCATGCATGTGAAGGGTGAGCTTTTCCTGCTGTTCTTCACACCACATAATGAAATCTCTACAGTGCAACTTGCTAACATATTTATAAGCAGCAGCTCACGCAATATAAAATGTGTTTATCCAGTGTGCTGTGTGTTGCTAACGCAATATACAATGTTGTTACCCAGTGTGCAGTGTGGTTGTGTCCAACACTGGAGAAAGGGAGGCGTAATCCTTACACTAACGGCTTGCTTCAGCTAAGCATATCCATAGAGAACCCAGATTAAAAATCATGCAAAATAAAAGACGCTCGTACAAAGGCTGTCTACAGATGCCATCATGTTTTCTGAATGGTCAGTGAGGCTGTAAACTGTTTTCTTATTATGCACTCTTTAAATGCAGTGTTGCTTATGCACTCTTTAAATGCAGTGTTGCTTATGCACTCTTTAAATGCAGTGTTGCTTATGCACTCTTTAAATGTAGTGTTGCTTATGCACTCTTTAAATGCAGCGTTGCTTATGCACTCTTTAAATACAGCGTTGCTTATGCACTTTTTAAATGCAGTGTTGCTTATACACTCTTTAAATGCAGTGTTACTTATACACTCTTTAAATACAGCGTTGCTTATGCACTTTTTAAATGCAGTGTTACTTATGCACTCTTTAAATGCAGCATTGCTTATGCACTCTTTAAATGCAGTGTTGCTTGTGCACTCTTTAAATGCAGCATTGCTTATGCACTCTTTAAATGCAGCGTTGCTTATGCACTCTTTAAATGCAGCATTGCTTATGCACTCTTTAAATGCAGCGTTGCTTATGCACTCTTTAAATGCAGCGTTGCTTATGCACTCTTTAAATGCAGCATTGCTTATGCACTCTTTAAATGCAGCGTTTCTTATGCACTCTTTAAATGCAGCGTTGCTTATGCACTCTTTAAATGCAGCGTTGCTTATGCACTCTTTAAATGCAGCGCTGCTTATGCACTCTTTAAATGCAGCATTGCTTATGCACTCTTTAAATGCAGCATTTCTTATGCACTCTTTAAATGCAGCGTTGCTTATGCACTCTTTAAATGCAGCGTTGCTTATGCACTCTTTAAATGCAAAATGCAAAAAATACTTAATACTTAACAGCTTTGTAAAAAGTATACTCAACTGGATACTCAATAGTAGGCAAGTGTGCTGATTCGGACACGGCCCAGGTCTCGTGCGCTGTATTGGAGCCAGCGGCCATAGCGCCCCCCAGTGGCGGCTCACCTCTCTGTGTCTTTGTGTGGGACAGTCCCAGGGTACCAGCTCACCTCTCTGTGTCCTTGTGTGGGACAGTCCCAGGGTACCAGCTCACCTCTCTGTGTCCTTGTGTGGGACAGTCCCAGGGTACCAGGCGTCCGGGTACAGCTTCCATACCCACGAGTGGAGGAGCGCTAAGCCAAGGGGAAGCCTGTCGCCCGGCAACGGCCACCAGAGGAGGAACAACAACGTCCTGCAGGACCTGGGTCTGAGCGACGACGAATGGGAGCGGCCCACCACCAGCGGGTACGAGGCCACGCCCTCACAGGCCCCGCCCACACAACACTAAAACAAATGCCAAGATGAGATGGGACATATGTATTAATCCTCTGTAGTCATGAACCATCACTTATAAGCAATGTACTCACAATAAAATACATATGTATTAATCCTGTGTAGTTATAAACCATCACTTATAAGCACTTATAAACAATTTACTCACAATAAAATATGTATGGCATGGAAACATAAAAAATACTGCTAATAATAATCAGTTTTAAAAAACAAGGCGGAGCTTCACGAACAGGAAGCTTTCTTACGACTCTGATGATGAAAATGGTAGCTATAGCAACGGGTCGGTACCACGTGTTTCTGCGGTACGGGACGATTGTCACAGCTGAGCTGTGGTTGCAGGTCGTACCACACAGTTAGATGCGTAATGTGTTGTTCGCTCGTCCCAAGACCTTCCTTTTTGACCTCTGACCCGTTCTTTCCAGCTGCTGTCCCGTTTCATTTTTCTTCGTCACTTTACGGCAGATAAAAAAAATTATTAAACGGGCACTGAAAATCAGACAATAGGATATCGGCGTGCTGCCGGGCCCCCAGCCCAAAGCTGATATTGTGTGTTTCTGGTATAACGACAGCAGAGAGCCTCTCTGCATGAGGCCGTCTCTGCATTTAAAAGCTCATTTGTTAAGCGCTGCCTGTGGAGGAAGAAGGGCTCAATCGATGATTGCAGGTGAAATCACTGCATCGCAAAGCTGCAGTCAGCACCGTCTGTCCTGCTGTCAGATTGATGTGTCTCGCTTTTACACACAGACACACACACACGGACACACTCACACACACGGACACACACACACACAGAGACACACACAGACACACACACGGACACACAGAGACACACACAGAGACACACACACAGAGACACACACACAGACACACACACGGACACACACAGACACACTCACACACAGACACACACACACACGAACACACACAGACACACACACACACACACACACAGACACACAGACATACACAGACGCACACACACACACACACACACACACACGTGATTTTGGATGGCCCGATACATAACTGAAAAAAACACCCAAATGATATTTGGTGAAAATTCTTTCTTACAAATCCAAAAACGACAAACCCTGTGCTTTTAAGGCAATACATTACAGTGAACTTGTATAACTATGAAAAATAGAACCAATTAACTGTAATTACTGCACGGTTGTGCAGGGCCTGTCTGCAATGTGTGTCTGGGTAACTCATCAGGTTCATAACCCACTGTTCAGTCTCAAAGGTCCTCCAATGCTGAAGTAACTGAGGCTGTTGATTGGTTGCAGCTCTGAGGTTCTCCTCTTATGAGGCTATTGATTGGTTGAGTCTCTGAGGTTCTCCTCTGATGAGGCTGTTGATTGGTTGACGATTGAAGTATCTCTCCTTGGCATCTGCAGGGCTGCAGCTTTGCCCACCGGCTTTATAACCGATAGCAGGTGAGGTTAAAGGTCACAGAGCCAAACTCCGCCTTACCTGGGTGTCAGTCATCCAGCATGGCCTGTCCATCTCAGTGTGTCCGTCCCACACTCCAGGTGTCTCGTGCGTGTCCCTGCCTTGCCACACCCATCAGCGTGCTGCCTGCTCATTGGCTACTCAGGTACACAGGTACAGTCAGGTGACTTAACCTCCCCTGCCCCCACAGGTTCACTGTGGGCCACGATGGGACAGAACCCGACCAGGAGGAGAACTTCTGGTCCCAGGCCCTGGAGGACCTGGAGACCTGCGGCCAATCGGGTATCCTGAGGGAGCTGGAGGTAACGTCCCCACTCAACCCACCCCCAATAAAACCCCCAAAAAAACCTTTCTGTACACCATCTCCACCCCGCCCCCTTCCCCCAGGACCACTACGTATTATAGTCAGAGGCTGTGTCCGAATCAGGGCCCTATCTACTGGGCCCTGTCTCCTGTGTACAGTGCACTGTGTCTTAATCAGAGCCCTATCGACTGCATCCTGTCTCCTGTGTACTGTGTCTGAATCAGAGCCCTATCTACTGCGTCCTGTCTCCTCTGTACAGTGTACTGTGTCTGAATCAGAGCCCTATCTACTGCGTCCTGTCTCCTGTGTGCTGTGTCTGAATTAGAGCCCTATCTACTGCGTCCTGTCTCCTCTGTACAGTGCACTGTGTCTGAATCAGAGCCCTATCTACTGCGTCCTGTCTCCTCTGTACAGTGTACTGGCAGATGTGTGCTGTTTAATGTTCACTGTTTAACCACGATGTGCAGTACGCCAAAAATATATCCTCAATACTATTTTCCAACCGTACTGTGGAAGTGTCGTGAGACGTCCCACTCTTGCGCGGCCGTGTCACGTGTTGTATTTGTTGTTATTGAAGGAAATCGTCAGCGAAGCTGCACCTCATTTTTTAAAACGAAGCTTTAAAAGGTTCTTCAAAAGTGTGCACCCAAATATACTCAGCGAAACCCCGGAAGTAAGTGTATCATACGGGGGTTTTAAGTATACTATATTTAGAGACATTTTGCCTGCTTAATGACTTTCTCATCCTGTCTACTCAACAAGCCTACCTAATAGTATGGAAGGGTGCTGATTCGGACACAGCCCTGGTTTCAAAATAGAAGCCTGTGTCACCTCCTCCCCCAATCTCCTCTCCTTTTTTGATTAGTTTTTTCTATTGCATGATGTCACTTCCTGTAGAAGAGTTTAACAGTTCCCTTTCTTTCCAGGACAAGCCAGACAGGCTTCTGAATAAGAGAAACCTGGCCATCCTGGTACCCCCCCTCCCTCCCTTTCTGCCGCTTTCTTACTGCTTGTAGTGCTGCCGCTCGGCCCCCTCTCCTGTCTATGATTAATGCCAACAGCGCCCTCTGGTGCTCAGGTCCTGTGGGTGCATTCTGACTTTAGCTGTAGTGCTGTGCTCACCACCATACACAACAGGACACTTAACATCTCCTGTGATAGCATCACCAGTGTAAACATCTCCAGTGATAGCATCACCAGTGTAAACATCTCCAGTGATAGCATCACCAGTGTAAACATCTCCAGTGTTAGCATTGCCAGTGTTAATATCACAAGTGTTAGCATTGCCAGTGTTAATATCACAAGTGTAAACATCTCCAGTGTTAGCATCACCAGTGTAAACATATCCAGTGTTAGCATCACCAGTGTAAACATCTCCAGTGATAGCATCACCAGTGTAAACATCTCCAGTGTTAGCATCGCCAGTGTTAATATCACAAGTGTAAACATCTCCAGTGTTAGCATCACCAGTGTAAACATATCCAGTGTTAGCATCACCAGTGTAAACATCTCCAGTGATAGCATCACCAGTGTAAACATCTCCAGTGATAGCATCACCAGTGTAAACATCTCCAGTGTTAGCATTACCGGTGTTAATATCGCCAGTGTTTGTGCAGCAACAGAATATGTAAATATTTGGAGATATTAAAAACTAAATGAAAAGACTATTTTATTTCTATTAAAAAAAGAAAAACATTGGACCATTTTAAATAGTTTATACTAACAGAAACAGAAGTCTTTTGAGTCCGCCTTTAGGAATGAAACTGTTTTTTTGTTGTCGTTTTTATATACAGATGAAATTTGTACGTAAAGGATGGCCCAGGTTCTTTGGTTCAATGATTATCTCCCCAGCAGTAATCGTGCGAATCTGTACACTCCCTTTTATGCCACGTTGATTCATTGCTGTTTACCTCTTATTTCGCCTCCAGAAATATTCCACCGAACAAGGATCACTTAAAATGAGAACAATTTAACACCAGTAAACAGTCAGCAGGCTAATAAGTAGACCTCAGGGTTGGAACTATTTAATTGCCTTTGACTACATTTCATTTTTGTGGTGGATTTTTTTGAGGTGGTGTAAGCAAGTGCAACACCCTGAGCAGAATGCACCCTATGGTCCTCGAACGCTTAAACATGGGTCTGTGTGTGTGTGTGTGTGTGTGTGTGTTCCTTCAGATCCTACATGCCAGCAGAGAAAAATACATTTTGTTTGTAAAAACAAAGAAAATGACTGTGTTGTATCCAGTCCCCCCCCCATCCTTCATGTTGAAAGAAACATCCTGTCTGTTTTTATCAGGGTGCATGGGTCTCGTATCGCCCTGTTCGCTCATGGTTTGTTTCTGCAACACTGACGTGCTGATTTGAGCTTGCTGACCCACGGAGCAGTGAATTATGGGTATGACCCACACCATGCCATTCCACAGTTTGAGTGATGCCCACTCACTCACAACTGTCCAAGGGGAAAGAAAGAAACTGTTTCTGTGGCATGGCAGTTCAAGCAAAGCATGTTGGGATAGCTGCTGCAAGGGCTTCTGGGTACTGCGGTCTGACTGGAGGTTTGTCAGAATACAGCCATCTTCTGTTGAGAGGGACATGTATGGTTTTCCTTGTAAGGACTCGCCTCACCGGATTCAATCTAAATTATTTCACCTCCATAATGTACGTTTCACTGTGCATCTGAATTTGCTTGTTTATCTGCGCTGACAAAGAGTGATTCTTTTCTAATGCACTCTGGGACAGGCCTGCCTAACTTTAAGCTCTTCAGGCCTGCCTAACTTTAAGCTCTTCAGGCCTGCCTAACTTTAAGCTCTTCAGGCCTGCCTAACTTTAAGCTCTTTATCAGATTTGTTGCCACTTGCCAAACAGATGCGGCCTAGCGCATGTCACCAAACCGGATTTCATGTTTTCGAGCGGACAACAAATCAGCTGTGGATTTGAGTATTTAACATCCCAGCAATTGACCAGTAACCTTTATAATACTTCATACCTCCCCTCTTAAAAGTAAAGAACACTCACAGTTGCTCTTGCCTCCGTAGACACGTTAAACGCTGTGTCCTGAGGTTCGAGGTAAAGGTTCACACCTGCTTTAGGGTGAATGTGCAATATTACGTGGGGTAATGTTGTGTGGCTGCATGTGTATGTGAGAGTGTTTGGGTTTCCTCCACTGAAGGCCCCTCTCTCACGCCCCACCAACAGGCCACCATCATGTCCGGGAGCACCCTGAGCCTGAACCAGGACTCCCCCGCCGCCCTGCGGACCCAGCTGGGGAGGCAGGCCAGCTTTCAGGAGCGCGGCAGCAGCAGGCCCCAGTACAACCAGGCTAGCCGCAGCAACACCCTGCCCTCCGACGCCGGCCGCAAGGCCTTCGTCATGAGGAAGATGAAGCAGGAAATGAAGGAGATCCTGATGCCCACGCCCGTGGAGCTTCACAAGGTGGGCGGGGTTCTAGGGTGTGTGTGTGTGTATGTATGTGTGTGTGTGTGTGGGGTGAAATCTGTGAAGGCCACACTGGGAATGTTTAAAAACCTACTAAAAAGAACCAAAAACACTTTCACTGTTAAATTTTATAGCCGTTAAACATGAAGCAATGAAATGTAATTGTGTACAAATGAAATGTAATTTAGTCCTGAAACGCCTGATCATCTTCATGCAGCTCCGCAAACAGGATCTTTTAAACGCCGGCGATGCCGCATTCACCCCCAAACAGGGGATAGTGGAGTTACGTTTGATTTATTACATCATGTTATTTCCTTTTAATTATAATACTAAAGAAACTGAAGTCAGCAAATTAAAATAGAACTTATGAACTGTGGACGTGGAGTACGCATTTTTGATAACTGTTGATTCATCTCTGCCCCCTTAGGAACAGTGGTACTGCAGATATTAAAAATGCCATATTTTTTGGGGAGAGTTTTCCCTTGTTTTCCATCAATACCTGGTGTTTTCCCATCAATACCTGGTATTTTCCCTCAATACCTGGTGTTTTCCCCTCAATACCTGGTGTTTTCCCCTCAATACCTGGTGTTTTCCCCTCAATACCTGGTGTTTTCCCATCAATACCTGGTGTTTTCCCCTCAATACCTGGTGTTTTCCCATCAATACCTGGTGTTTTCCCATCAATACCTGGTGTTTTCCCCTCAATACCTGGTGTTTTCCCCTCAATACCTGGTGTTTTCCCATCAATACCTGGTGTTTTCCCCTCAATACCTGGTGTTTTCCCATCAATACCTGGTGTTTTCCCCTCAATACCTGGTGTTTTCCCATCAATACCTGGTGTTTTCCCATCAATACCTGGTGTTTTCCCATCAATACCTGGTGTTTTCCCATCAATACCTGGTGTTTTCCCATCAATACCTGGTGTTTTCCCATCAATACCTGGTGTTTTCCCCTCAATACCTGGCTGCTCTCCACAGATGACTCTTTTTAAAGAGCTAGATGAAGAAGACTTTGGGTTCAGCGTATCGGACGGGCTCCTGGAAAAGGGCGTGTACGTCAACAACATCCGCCCCAACGGCCCAGCTGAACTGGGCTGCCTCAAGCCCTATGACAGGCTGCTACAGGTACGCCCTCTGATACAGGCTACAGGTACGCCCTCTAATACAGGCTACAGGTACGCCCTCTGATACAGGCTACAGGTACACCCTCTAATACAGGCTACAGGTACGCCCTCTGATACAGGCTACAGGTACGCCCTCTGATACAGGCTACAGGCACGCCCTCTAATACAGGCTACAGGTACACCCTCTAATACAGGCTACAGGTACACCCTCTAATACAGGCTACAGGTACACCCTCTAATACAGGCTACAGCTACACCCACTAATACAGGCTACAGGTACACCCTCTGATACAGGCTACAGGCACGCCCTCTAATACAGGCTACAGGTACGCCCTCTGATACAGGCTTCATGTACACCCTCTAATACAGGCTACAGGTACACCCTCTGATACAGGCTACATGTACACCCTCTAATACAGGCTACAGGTACACCCTCTAATACAGGCTACAGGTACACCCACTAATACAGGCTACAGGTACACCCTCTGATACAGGCTACAGGTACACCCACTAATACAGGCTACAGGTACACCCACTAATACAGGCTACAGGTACACCCTCTGATACAGGCTACAGGTACACCCACTAATACAGGCTACAGGTACACCCTCTGACACAGGCTACAGGTACACCCACTAATACAGGCTACAGGTACGCCCTCTAATACAGGCTACAGGTACACCCTCTAATACAGGCTACAGGTACACCCACTAATACAGGCTACAGGTACACCCTCTGATACAGGCTACAGGTACACCCACTAATACATGCTACAGGTACACCCTCTGATACAGGCTACATGTACACCCTCTAATACAGGCTACAGGTACACCCTCTAATACAGGCTACAGGTACACCCTCTAATACAGGCTACAGGTACACCCACTAATACAGGCTACAGGTACACCCTCTGATACAGGCTACAGGTACACCCACTAATACAGGCTACAGGTACACCCTCTGACACAGGCTACAGGTACACCCACTAATACAGGCTACAGGTACACCCTCTGATACAGGCTACAGGTACACCCTCTGATACAGGCTACAGGTACACCCTCTGATACAGGCTACAGGTACACCCTCTGATACAGGCTACAGGTACACCCTCTGATACAGGCTACAGGTACGCCCTCTGATACAGGCTACAGGTTCACTGATGCACTGAGCAGATTGTGTCTCTCACCCCAGAGGCCAGGCCCCTGTCTAATAAAATGTTTCACTCACAGACAAATCACTCATCTGTTCATTTCACATTTCATTTTAAAAGTTGAGGCCAGAAATGAGACGGACCATGTTATGATATTAGATCTGGACCTGTTATATAAATATATGTTCTGAAGACAATATGGCGGAGTGTTTGTGTATGAGGGCACTGCAGTATGATAGTGTCTCATAGACCCGGCACTATACTCCTGTTCTGCTGCTGAATACACCTGAAACAAGACAGAATCAGGTGACTGTGGAACAGACGGAATGAAGGGGGTAAAGCTGGGTTTGGGGGATATGGAGCCCCGTTTCTGTGCGAATCAAACCTGTGTGCTTCTCCCAATGCCGTCTTCCAGATCAACCACGTGCGAACCAGAGACTTCGACTGCTGCCTGGTGGTCCCTCTGATCGCCGAGTCGGGGAACAAGCTGGACCTGGTGATCAGCAGGAACCCGCTGGCCTCCCAGGGGACGGCAGAACCGGGCCGGCAGCCGGACGAGGAGCCCGCGGACTGGACAGAACAGGACGGCCCACAGCAGCAGCAGGCAGCCATGGGTCAGCACAACTCCAGGCTGGCAGGGGTGGGCGCAAGAGACCCCACCAAGACCTTATAGCACATCCCCCCCAGAGCCTGAGATAGAGAGCGAGCCCTAGAGACCAGCCCTCACGGTGCTAAGAGAGAAACGGGAAGTATGAGGAGTGGCTGGTGCAGCGTTCCTGTGGAGAAAAGTAAAGCACACCCAGTCCCTGCCCACACCACAGTGAGAAACTGTCACATGACCACCCTGTAATGTGCTTTTCATATAATGGCTGAGAAAGACCTCTGTTACAGTGCCATCTCCCCTGTTCTGTTGTGTAAGGCTACAGTACAAGGGGAACGACATTTACACGCGTGCCGGAAGACTGGCGCCTGCTCTTTGTGTCGGACTGCGGTACGTCCTGTACGGATGAAACACGGGCCAGATATGCCCCCCCCAGTCTTGGGGAGTTTCCGTGGTTACGGCAGCATCCATCCCCAAAATTTGTTACTGATGTAGTTCTTTTTCCAGACAAACTTAAACAAAAAAATAAATATAATAATATTGTAAATAAAATGGCCACATATTCTCCTCCCCCACCGCCACCATTCTCTGTCCAAAAAAAAAAAAAGAGAGAAAATAAATGATGCATTTTTCATCTGTGTCTTCCGAAGAGGGAAAGATGGAATTTTGGGGCCACCCCTGCAATGATAAGGTAAGGGTTCCGCGAAAAGTGAGAGAACCGGGGCCCCATAAAGCAAAGGGGGCCCCCACAAAGTTCTCCCCCCATCCGTGGATCATAAAGTCAGTCAAACCGCTCGGGAGCAGCATAGTGCATGAGACCGGTTTTATTTTTTAAAAAGACCATTTTCTACCTGGAAGGTGTGCTTTAACGTGGAGGTGTGCTTTAACGTATGCACGGGGATGATCTGCCTGCCTGCGTTTCAGCTTTAACGTATGCACGGGGATGATCTGCCTGCCTGCGTTTCAGCTTTAACGTATGCGCGGGGATGATCTGCCTGCCTGCGTTTCAGCTTTAACGTATGCGCGGGGATGATCTGCCTGCCTGCGTTTCAGCTTTAACGTATGCACGGGGATGATCTGCCTGCCTGCGTTTCAGCTTTAACGTATGCACGGGGATGATCTGCCTGCCTGCGTTTCAGCTTTAACGTATGCACGGGGATGATCTGCCTGCCTGCGTTTCAGCTTTAACGTATGCACGGGGATGATCTGCCTGCCTGCGTTTCAGCTTTAACGTATGCACGGGGATGATCTGCCTGCCTGCGTTTCACAACGGGAAAAAATTAACTTTATTTCAGTCACAGAACAGCGGTAAAGCACGTTTGATATTTAAAAGGCTGTTTCGTCACTGCGTGGATGGATTTCAAGTTTATATGACCCAAAAACTGCTGATCGTCTTAAAAGTAGATTTCTGGCAGTCTGGCAGATGTCCCACAACGGGACGGTAGCTACTGTCGCACCTTATCACTCTATTAGGATAGAGATCTATTTTTGAATGAAATGAGATGATTTATACAATGAGAATATGAATAATATTTATGCAGAGTGATAAAAACAGCCAGTGTGGCAAGTCTGTGTGATTGTCTGGCCCAAGAATATCGCTCAACCAAAAAATGATTAAACGTGAGGCTGCCCCAGGAGAAGGCCTGAGACACACGTGGGCAATAAGGGCAAATGGAGGCTAATGGTAGCTGTAGCACTGCTGTGTCCCTACTGAGCACATATCCCAGCATGCACTGCAATAAAGACCGATACCATGACTACGCTCCTTTGGGAATGTCTAGAATTCTGTACGCTGATTACGAGACGTTTATGGAGAGCGCGGTCTCACGGAACCCCCAAACCCCCAGTGAGCCGCAGCGTGTGCTGGGGTCACCAAGTCCCAGCTCTTGGGAGAGCCGCAGGGTCTGCTGGCTTTTTATTTTCACCTAAAACTCACCAGTTTAGAGGCAAGAAATGACATCAGTGAGTTAACTGTGCAAGCAACTGATTAACTGCCGAGTCAGACTGAAAACCAGAACCTGTGAGTCTCCTGTAGTCTCCTCTAATGGTGGCCGCCCCTCCATCTTGGGGGTTTAAGACTCGCTTTCCCATGAGCACTCCAGAGAAACAGGAAATGCCAAACGTGGAGTTCAAATCCATGTACACACACAAGTCGCATGCAGAAAGATAGGTGGCACAATCTCACAGTGACAGATGTAGTAGGATCTTTATAGGGCACAAGCTTCAGGAGTTAACAAGACGTTGCATGTAATAACCTTTCAACCTCCATTCACCCCATAGTGACCCCCAAACGTTTTGCAAACATGACTTTTTGTACACGTCTGACATTTGTAGTCCTTTCAGAATGAATTGTGGTTATCCCGATCAAATTCCCTAGACATAAAAAATATATATATATATTTAAAAGTACATTGAGATTATCCAACCACTCCGTAACAAAACTAACAAAAGCCAAGCATGAGGTAATCGGTAAAAAAAACCAGAGTTGAAACCGCTTTTCTATTTTCTATTCCTCCCCTGCTTTGAGTAAATATGAACCAATATGCTAATCTGTGTGAAACTGACATTATTAAAATATATGTTTTTGTACGCTTCCTTGTGTCTCTAAAGTGGACAGTCTGAGAGACTGGGCAAACATGATTAATTGTACAATGGCACTTGTGTGTTATCAACGTGGGGTGATTTGCCGTAATGTCAGTGTATATTTTATTTTTAAACCACGGGCGGGGGGTTAAAACAAATAAAAATCTCTTTTTTATCATTGAAAATTAGAGCAGCACATGTTCTGGGCTAAAGCAAAAAGAGCAAATACTTCAGTAGGCCTACTACACACAGAGGCATTTCAGTGCTATCTCTTATTAGGCAAACTCACCACTGATCCCCTAACCCTAACCCTAACCCTACTACACACAGAGGCATTTCAGTGCTATCTCTTATTAGGCAAACTCACCACTGATCCCCTAACCCTAACCCTAACCCTAACCCTACTACACACAGAGGCATTTCAGTGCTATCTCTTATTAGGCAAACTCACCACTGATCCCCTAACCCTAACCCTAACCCTAACCCTACTACACACAGAGGCATTTCAGTGCTATCTCTTATTAGGCAAACTCACCACTGATCCCCTAACCCTAACCCTAACCCTAACCCTACTACACACAGAGGCATTTCAGTGCTATCTCTTATTAGGCAAACTCACCACTGATCCCCTAACCCTAACCCTAACCCTACTACACACAGAGGCATTTCAGTGCTATCTCTTATTAGGCAAACTCACCACTGATCCCCTAACCCTAACCCTAACCCTAACCCTACTACACACAGAGGCATTTCAGTGCTATCTCCTCTTATTAGGCAAACTCACCACTGATCATTTCCTAAACGACCCACTGAATTGCACATTTGGAGCAGGATGCGCTGCTTCAACACATTTTGCCCTATTGATATGCACTTCACTATGCCAATAATCATTAATAAAAGCATTAATATCTACACAAACAGCGCACAGTCACTCTAATAACTCCCGTTCACGCGTCTTTTTTAAAAACACAATAATTCAACAGGCCTTTTACTGTGTTCTGACGTCAGCCTGGCTTCTTCACCTACACGGCCTCCCACAGACGTCTGTACCTTTATGTTGTGATCTGAGTTCCTGCTGCACACGTCTGCTTATTTTTCTGTTGTTTTTTTGGTGAAAATGTTTAACTGGAGTTCAGCACTGCCAATGAACTTATTACACACACACGTATGAATCAATTTCACATCCAAGTCCCTTAAAATACTGTATTTTTTATTTCTAAATGAACAAGTATTATAATCTGTAAAGTATTTTTGTACAAATTTAATACTTTGGTAGCATGATATTTATCGTCTATGTAAAGATTTGGGAATTCCTACAGTTGTAAACCTTTGTATGGATAAGAAACGGAGACAATAAAATATCTACAGAGTGGTTAATCATGCAAACTCAGTTTCCTTCCTGAGAAGACACACGCATGCAGCTCCACAGAAAACAGAAACGGAGTTTTCCCCCACACAGAATTCTTGTAAGAATTGGGCAGCGGAGGACTATGTAGTGGACACAGGCAGACTGCAGTTCCCCAACTGACCACAGGGGTCATCAGTGAGTGATGACGTCACCTCAGTTACACAAATGATGATTATGCATAGACAAGTATAGCCCTGATTGCCTGCAAATATATAAACACTTCAAGCACTGTTATAGTTAATCAGTCAGAGTCAAACTGCACAACGGGTTTGTATTCATCTTTCAATGTCAAAACGAGTCAATCAAAAGCGTCCGATATAAAAATTCTTAAATATCATTTCATCTTAAATCGCTCAGAATTGTAGCGTACATTGATGTCTGTGCTGGAAGAGCAGTATAAAAACACACATCCCACTACATTGTCAAAAGCACAGAAAATCAGCCGGCTCCCAGACAGGCCACGAAGAGTCTCTGCCCACAGAGGGCGGGGTCTCTATGGCTCTGTGGGCGTGGCCTTAAAGATCTGCTTCCTGGCTTTATTGGAAGTCTCCAGGGAGAGGCGCTGCAGGCGTGTGGAGCCCAGCGGAGACTCTGCTGGATCCAGCTGCAAGGAGAACAGGACAGAGATGAGCGGGCGTGTCACATTCGACAGGCTCACCAGATGCTCCACACCTCTGTTCCTTCTGCCCCATCCTTAACTACAGAAGGTTCTGCTGTTCCATTACACAGCATTTGCCACTGTATCAATTTTGACCATTTTAACCTTGACGGAACTTTCAGTGTAAAGAACGTAACATCCAAGTGGCTGATTGGTCTACAGAGTCTGTAGCCTGTATTTGAAGCAGTATGACATCACAATCACATCAGCAACAATGACAAAAGTACACAGTGTGCACAGTCAGGGCAAACTTCCACAGTAGTACACACTGCTACCAAGTATCAACATTACAGTCAGAAATACTGTATGGGGATTTAATCTGGAAGAGAGGAGTGTGAACTTTCCAAACACCCCGTCCCTGTTAAGATTAAAAAATGTGAAATAACAAATATGTCACCGTACAGCTTTCACACAACACACTTCCCATAATGCAGTGGTTCATAATTTAATCAGCTGCTAAACTGCTGGTGATGCGGGGTTCTGCTCCTGGCTACATGAGCAGTGAGCAGGCTGCCTGATTAAACGTCATGCACAACATCCTCAGTGATTCATTTTGGTTACGCAGTTGTGTGAAAATAAACTGCCACAGGAAGATTAACCCCTCAGAACCTCTCCTGGTTTATTCGCTACACAACCCATAGCACTTTATTCCTCTCTACAGCTACACAACCCATAGCACTGTATTCCTCTCTACAGCTACACAACCCATAGCACTGTATTCCTCTCTACAGCTACACAACCCATAGCACTGTATTCCTCTCTACAGCTACACAACCCATAGCACTGTATTCCTCTCTACAGCTACACAACCCATAGCACTGTATTCCTCTCTACAGCTACACAACCCATAGCACTGTATTCCTCTCTACAGCTACACAACCCATAGCACTGTATTCCTCTCTACAGCTACACAACCCATAGCACTGTATTCCTCTCTACAGCTACACAACCCATAGCACTGTATTCCTCTACAGCTACACAACCCATAGCACTGTATTCCTCTCTACAGCTACACAACCCATAGCACTATATTCCTGTCTACAGCTACACAACCCATAGCACTTTATTCCTCTCTACAGCTACACAACCCATAGCACTGTATTCCTCACTCAATAAATAAATACTCTTCTACGCTTTATTTATTATTTTTTTAGTGCAGTGCATGTGTGACCAGCAGGGGTTTGTGTGTGTGTGTGCGCATCAAAACAACAGATAAGAAATGTACTTGGAGGCGACGCCCTCTACAGACAGGTCATGGAACAACACCCACGAGAGAGTCTGAGATCAACACTCTTCTGAGATTATGCACTAACATTCTATTATACTGCGCTGTTATATATATTCTACAATCGCACTAGTTATCCACTAACACTGTTATATGTATATATTATGTAACATCAATACGCATTATTAGAGTAATATATGGATAGAACATTAATTTACTAATACATAAACTCTGAGCTCTGAGACAATTTAATGAGTTTATTTGTGTACAGAGCTGCAATGAGACTGCAGGGTCTAAGAAACATGCCTGTGCAAAATTGCAGGTGTGTGTGTGAGCGTGTGTGCGCGTGTGTGTGTGAGCGCGTGTGTGCGTGTGCGTGTGTATGAGTGTGTATGTGTGTGTTTGCGTGTGTATGTGTGTGCGTGTGTGTGTGCATATCTGTATGTGTGGGTGTGTGTGTGAGCGTGTGCGTGAGCGTGTGCGCGTGTGTGTGAGCGTATGTGTGAGCGTGTGTGCATGTGTGTTTGCGTGTGTATGTGTGTGCATGTGTGTGTGCATATCTGTATGTGTGGGTGTGTGTGTGCGTGTGTGAGCGTGCGTGTGTGAGCGTGTGTGTGAGCGTGTGTGTGTGCGTGAGCGTGTGTGAGTGAGCGTGCGTGTGTGTGAGCGTGCGTGTGTGTGAGCGTGCGTGTGTGTGAGCGTGTGTGTGACTGTGAGCGTGTGTGTGAGCATGCATGCGTGTGTGTGTGAGCATGCGTGCGTGTGTGTGAGCGTGTGAGAGTGTGTGTGAGCGTGTGTGTGTGTGAGCGCGCGTGTGTGTGTTTATGAGTGTGTATGTGTGTGTTTGCGCATATCTGTATGTGTGGGTGTGTGTGTGTGTGAGCGTGTGTGTGCGTGTGTGTGTGAGCGTGCGTGTGAGCGTGCGTGTGTGTGTGTGAGCGTGTGTGTGTGCGTGTGTGTGTGCGTGAGCGTGCGAGTGTGTGTGAGCGTGCGTGTGTGTGAGCGTGTGTGTGACTGTGAGCGTGTGTGTGAGCATGCATGCGTGTATGTGTGAGCATGCGTGCGTGTGTGTGTGTGAGTGTGAGCGTGTGTGTGTGCGTGTGCGTGTGTGTGAGTGTGTGTGTGCGTGAGTGTGTGTGTGAGCGTGTGAGAGTGTGAGTGTGCGTGCGTGTGTGCGCGCATGTGAGAGTGTGAGTGTGTGCGTGCGTGTGTGTGAGTGTGTGTGTGCGCATGTGAGAGTGTGAGCGTGTGAGAGTGTGTGCGTGTGAGTGTGTGAGTGTGTGTGTGCGCATGTGAGAGCCGGATCATTGATTCTTACCCTGGGGTGTTTGGCTGGGCTGCACTCGCCGGTGGAAAGGGTAGGCTCTGCCTTTGCATCGCCCTTCCCACAATCCTCTGCACAGGAAGTGTCAGCACAGTCCATGGGGGACCAGGTGTAGGTGTTGGTGAAAGCCATGTCCAGAGAGGAGGCTTCATCTCGCCCCGCACCTGCCTTCCCTAACCCTGTGCTAGGGGTTGAGTTTGGGGTTGGGGCCAGCTTTGGCCCTGTGCTAGGGGTTGAGTTTGGGGTTGGGGCCGGCTTTGGCCCTGTGCTAGGGGTTGAGTTTGGGGTTGGGGTTTCCTGGTGAGGGGCGTGGGGTTGGGTCCGCTGGGTGCTGAATGACTCCTCCCCCTCTGCCCTGTCCTGGGAGAAGGCCCTCCGCGTGAGCTCACCCAGACGTGTCTGGCGCTCAGGGCTTCGCCGCTCCACAGTGTTTCGCAAGCCTGTGTCCGTGGAAATCACATAAACCCGCTTGCGTCCGCGCGTTACCGCTGTGTACACGTGTTTCCAGTCCTGGGGGTAGCCATTTCCCAGCACGTACACGATCGTCTCAGCCTCCGAGCCCTGAACCATAGAACAGAGAGGTGTCAGCACATAGAGCAGGGGTGCCCCAAATTACAGCCCGGCGGGCCAGAGTTCACCCACCAAGGGAGATAAGTAAAAACATGAATTGGCAGTGTTGCATAGTGGTTAGGGAACTGGGCTTGTAATTTAGAGGTTGCTGGTTTGATTCCCAAGAGGGGCACTGCTGTTGTACACTTGAGCAGCGTACTTAATCTGGATTTCTGCAGTAAATATCCAGCTGTATGAATACATTTTAAGTAATTTTCTATTAAAAAATATTACTTGTCAAAAAAAAAAAAAAAGATTTAGCCGGTGCGTCAGGTGTGTGACTGAGGTGTGTTTGGGGCTCAGCGGGTGTGTGACTCAGGTATGTTTGGGGCTCAGCGGGTGTGTGACTCAGGTATGTTTGGGGCTCAGCGGGTGTGTGACTCAGGTATGTTTGGGGCTCAGCGGGTGTGTGACTCAGGTATGTTTGGGGCTCAGCGGGTGTGTGACTCAGGTGTGTTTGGGGCTCAGCGGGTGTGTGACTCAGGTATGTTTGGGGCTCAGCGGGTGTGTGACTCAGGTATGTTTGGGGCTCAGCGGGTGTGTGAATCAGGTATGTTTGGGGCTCAGCGGGTGTGTGACTCAGGTATGTTTGGGGCTCAGCGGGTGTGTGACTCAGGTGTGTTTGGGGCTCAGCGGGTGTGTGACTCAGGTATGTTTGGGGCTCAGCGGGTGTGTGACTCAGGTATGTTTGGGGCTCAGCGGGTGTGTATTGTGTGTGACTCAGGTATGTTTGGGGCTCAGCGGATGTGTGACTCAGGTATGTTTGGGGCTCAGCGGGTGTGTGACTCAGGTATGTTTGGGGCTCAGCGGGTGTGTGACTCAGGTATGTTTGGGGCTCAGCGGGTGTGTGACTCAGGTATGTTTGGGGCTCAGCGGGTGTGTGACTCAGGTATGTTTGGGGCTCAGCGGGTGTGTGACTCAGGTATGTTTGGGGCTCAGCGGGTGTGTGACTCAGGTGTGTTTGGGGCTCAGCGGGTGTGTGACTCAGGTATGTTTGGGGCTCAGCGGGTGTGTGACTCAGGTATGTTTGGGGCTCAGCGGGTGTGTGAATCAGGTATGTTTGGGGCTCAGCGGGTGTGTGACTCAGGTATGTTTGGGGCTCAGCGGGTGTGTGACTCAGGTGTGTTTGGGGCTCAGCGGGTGTGTGACTCAGGTATGTTTGGGGCTCAGCGGGTGTGTGACTCAGGTATGTTTGGGGCTCAGCGGGTGTGTATTGTGTGTGACTCAGGTATGTTTGGGGCTCAGCGGATGTGTGACTCAGGTATGTTTGGGGCTCAGCGGGTGTGTGACTCAGGTATGTTTGGGGCTCAGCGGGTGTGTGACTCAGGTGTGTTTGGGGCTCAGCGGGTGTGTGACTCAGGTATGTTTGGGGCTCAGGGGGTGTGTGACTCAGGTATGTTTGGGGCTCAGCGGGTGTGTGACTCAGGTATGTTTGGGGCTCAGCGGGTGTGTATTGTGTGTGACTCAGGTATGTTTGGGGCTCAGCGGGTGTGTGACTCAGGTATGTTTGGGGCTCAGCGGGTGTGTGACTCAGGTATGTTTGGGGCTCAGCGGGTGTGTGACTCAGGTGTGTTTGGGGCTCAGCGGGTGTGTGACTCAGGTATGTTTGGGGCTCAGCGGGTGTGTGACTCAGGTGTGTTTGGGGCTCAGCGGGTGTGTGACTCAGGTATGTTTGGGGCTCAGCGGGTGTGTGACTCAGGTATGTTTGGGGCTCAGCGGGTGTGTGACTCAGGTGTGTTTGGGGCTCAGCGGGTGTGTGACTCAGGTGTGTTTGGGGCTCAGCGGGTGTGTGACTCAGGTATGTTTGGGGCTCAGCGGGTGTGTATTGTGTGTGACTCAGGTATGTTTGGGGCTCAGCGGATGTGTACTGTCTGTGACTCAGGTGTGTTTTGGGCTCAGCAGGTGAGTGACTCAGGTGTGTGTGGGGCTTAGCAGGTGTGTACTGTGTGTGTGACTCAGGTGTCTTTTGGGTTCAGCAGGTGTGGGACTCAGGTGTGCTCACCTGGAAGGTGTGTATGGTCCTGGCCCAGGCGTGCTGCAGCTTGCACTCTTTCTGAAGCTCTCTGAACCACACGGTCAGTGACTGGCCCTCGCGGTCATCCAGCGTCAGGTACCGCTTCTGGTCCTTGGTCCGACCGTCAGTCACCTCCGTCACATCCTGACACAAGGGTTCAAACCAATTACCTGTCATCTACCCCTAGGATACCTGAGCACCGTCACACTCAAAGGCTCATCAGCAGGTAGCTTGAGCCCGAAACCTTTCTGATGGTTGGTCACCTTTTACTCAAGATCGTAAGAGGTTTCAGATGGGAGGACACATCTGTGGCATTTGGTCCAGGAAAGACAAGGATTGTAATAAACAGATTCAAGGTTGAACAGTGACACCCTGGGACTCAACACAACAATGAAAACATGCATCCTCCTTTCCTCCACTACCAGCTCCTCTCCTCCTTTCCTCCACTACCAGCTCCTCTCCTCCTTTCCTCCACTACCAGCTCCTCTCCTCCTTTCCTCCACTACCACCTCCTCTCCTCCGTGCCCCAGAAACTGATCTTACGTCCTCATCTAATCTTGCTGATTACATATTAATTACATGTGAATTGTTACATATTAATTAATGTCTTGATGCAAACCGCAATGTCAGGTACATTGTATACTGTACATGCAAATACTTGTACTTGAAAAGTACAGGCAGTTTTGCATACTTCTGGGTAGGAGAGGAGTGGTAGTGGGGAGGTGAAGGAAAGGAGGTGGCGACCCTGAGGACAACTTTGGCGAGCAGTGACTGTTCCACAAAAGAAACCAGATGCATGATGGGAAACATGTCTGTGAAACAAACAGCATTGTTGAAACACAATGTCTGTCTGAAAGGTCCATACGCATATTTTTTGTGTTTTTGAGCTTTTCATATCATCCTGGAGCTTTTCAAATGTGTTCCATACTGGTTCAAGTCAAAGAATTGCAATTTTGGTCGAAGCGTGCATATTTTAGGGTTTAAATGTGTACAGACGGGGCGGGGTTTGGGAGTTTTCAAAAAAGTTAAATGTCAATCCTCTTTGCTAACATTTTGAGGGCGTTTCAGATACTAAAACCAGGAAGAGAACGCTCATATCTGTGGGCCTTTTTAAGCGCAGTCCAAGTTACTGAGCTTAAATCATCCGACAGGGTTTAACTAAACAAAAAGTGAAAAAACTAATGCTGTGCTTTTAATGGAAGTGTCTTGAAGGAACAAGCTTTTCTGTATGAAGTGAAGCACAGAAACGCAAGAGGCAGGAGTATGAGCCGAGCCCTGTCAGGCCTTTATGAAGAGCACGCCGCGTTTACCATCCTGATCTACAGACTCTACCCCTCCGTCCCTCTGTAGCGCCACCCTCAGGGGAGGGAGGGAAGTCGTTCTCACCGCCGTGATGAAGAAAATCTGCCCATTGCAGAGCCGTTCTTTGACTTCCCACTTCTTTTCGTCGCCGCCGTCCGTACGCTCTTTCTCCAGTTCCCTCTTTTTCTCCAGTTCCCTCTCTTTCTCTCGGTTGGAAACGTAGCCGTTCCTCGAGCAGCAGACTTTGTCTCGCGGCTGAAACAACAATTTTTTCTTGTGGTCCCTAAGATGACCCACAAAGAAAAATAACAATAAGACTAATGTGAACAATTTTCATTGCAGTGGACACCGCCGATGGGGTAAGGCTGCCACCTGCTGGATCAAACAAGGAAACACACGTCTGTGTCAATCGTAACTTCTGGTGGCTCGCACTGGTAAGGCCGTCTCTGTCTCTTACCTGGTAGTATGTTGAGAATAATGCTTACAGCAAAGCTCATTGATCAATTCACATTCTTTCCTGTAGAAAAGGATTAGAGAATTTCAAATTACAGACCGTAAATGTGCTTCCAAAGATCATCTCTACTGTAACACTTTTGCATTAGTTCTGAAGATACTGTTCACAAGAAGGTCTCGACTGCGGACCCAGTTTGACTTTAGTGGCTTGCACAGTACAAAGTATAACAGCACCGTTGAGTTTAGGTGCCTTTTCTAAAATACCCTGTAAAGATTTATAATGCAGCACACGCCTATTCCAAAGACGACATTCCCCAAGTGCCGCCTGGCCACACTCCAACATGCCATAAAACACATATTGAAAGCAGGCGACAGACAGCAGCTTTCGCTGCGATGGAAGTCTTTCTGTACCTTCTGAAGGCGATGAATTGGGAAGCCTGGTCATCCTGCAGGCCAGAGCCGGACTCCAGGAGCAGCAGAACGGCTTTCTGCAGGTCTGAAAAGTAGCATCAGCATTTTGTTAATAAGCCTATAATCTCTGTTTTTATGTTAATTAGCCTATAAACTCTCTTTTTATGTTAATTAGCCTATAATCTCTGTTTTTATGTTAATTAGCTTATAAACTCTCTTTTTATGTTAATTAGCCTATAATCTCTCTTTTTATGTTAATTAGCCTATAATCTCAGTTTTTATGTTAATTAGCCTATAATCTCAGTTTTTATGTTAATTAGCCTATAATCTCATCAATCTCAATCTTCACAGGGCGAGAGGCCGGGTAGTGTGAATATTGGGGTTCACAGGGGGGGAGGCCAAGTACAGTGTGAATATTGGGGTTCACAGGGCGAGAGGCCAGGTAGAGTGAATATTGGGGTTCACAGGGCGAGAGGCCGGGTAGTGTGAATATTGGGGTTCACAGTGGGGGAGGCCAGGTACAGTGTGAATATTGAGGTTTGCATGGTAAGTGGCCGGGTAGAGTGTGAATATTGGGGTTTGCATGGTAAGTGGCCGGGTAGAGTGTGAATATTGGGGTTCACACGGTAAGTGGCCGGGTAGAGTGTGAATATTGGGGTTTACACAGTAAGTGGCCGGGTAGAGTGTGAATATTGGGGTTCACATGGCAAGTGGCCAGGTAGAGTGTGAATATTGGGGTTCACATGGCAAGTGGCCGGGTAGAGTGTGAATATTGGGGTTCACACGGTAAGTGGCCGGGTAGAGTGTGAATATATGGGGTTCACACGGTAAGTGGCCGGGTAGAGTGTGAATATTGGGGTTTGCATGGTAAGTGGCCGGGTAGAGTGTGAATATTGGGGTTTGCACGGTAAGTGGCCAGGTAGAGTGTGAATATTGGGGTTCACATGGTAAGTGGCCGGGTAGAGTGTGAATATTGGGGTTTGCATGGTAAGTGGCCGGGTAGAGTGTGAATATTGGGGTTCACACGGTAAGTGGCCAGGTAGAGTGTGAATATTGGGGTTCACACGGTAAGTGGCCGGGTAGAGTGTGAATATTGGGGTTTGCATGGTAAGTGGCCGGGTAGAGTGTGAATATTGGGGTTCACACGGTAAGTGGCCAGGTAGAGTGTGAATATTGGGGTTCACACGGTAAGTGGCCGGGTAGAGTGTGAATATTGGGGTTCACATGGTAAGTGGCCGGGTAGAGTGTGAATATTGGGGTTCACACGGTAAGTGGCCGGGTAGAGTGTGAATATTGGGGTTCACACGGTAAGTGGCCGGGTAGAGTGTGAATATTGGGGTTCACACGGTAAGTGGCCGGGTAGAGTGTGAATATTGGGGTTCACACGGTAAGTGGCCGGGTAGAGTGTGAATATTGGGGTTCACATGGTAAGTGGCCGGGTAGAGTGTGAATATTGGGGTTCACACGGTAAGTGGCCGGGTAGAGTGTGAATATTGGGGTTCACACGGTAAGTGGCCGGGTAGAGTGTGAATATATGGGGTTCACACGGTAAGTGGCCGGGTAGAGTGTGAATATTGGGGTTTGCATGGTAAGTGGCCGGGTAGAGTGTGAATATTGGGGTTTGCACGGTAAGTGGCCAGGTAGAGTGTGAATATTGGGGTTCACATGGTAAGTGGCCGGGTAGAGTGTGAATATTGGGGTTCACACGGTAAGTGGCCGGGTAGAGTGTGAATATTGGGGTTTGCATGGTAAGTGGCCGGGTAGAGTGTGAATATTGGGGTTCACACGGTAAGTGGCCGGGTAGAGTGTGAATATTGGGGTTCACACGGTAAGTGGCCGGGTAGAGTGTGAATATTGGGGTTCACATGGTAAGTGGCCGGGTAGAGTGTGAATATTGGGGTTCACACGGTAAGTGGCCGGGTAGAGTGTGAATATTGGGGTTCACACGGTAAGTGGCCGGGTAGAGTGTGAATATATGGGGTTCACACGGTAAGTGGCCGGGTAGAGTGTGAATATTGGGGTTTGCATGGTAAGTGGCCGGGTAGAGTGTGAATATTGGGGTTTGCACGGTAAGTGGCCAGGTAGAGTGTGAATATTGGGGTTCACATGGTAAGTGGCCGGGTAGAGTGTGAATATTGGGGTTCACACGGTAAGTGGCCGGGTAGAGTGTGAATATTGGGGTTTGCTTGGTAAGTGGCCGGGTAGTGTGTGAATATTGGGGTTTGCACGGTAAGTGGCCGGGTAGAGTGTGAATATTGGGGTTTGCATGGTAAGTGGCCGGGTAGTGTGTGAATATTGGGGTTCACACGGTAAGTGGCCGGGTAGAGTGTGAATATTGGGGTTCACATGGTAAGTGGCCGGGGAGAGTGTGAATATTGGGGTTCACACGGTAAGTGGCCGGGTAGAGTGTGAATATTGGGGTTTGCATGGTAGAAGGACTCACAGTAGCCAGTCTGTTCCTCAGTCTGTTTCTCGGGCAGAAGGATGTGAATGAACCTTTTGTCAGGAGGTGGTGCAGTTGGGGAAGAGTCCATTCTCACCGTGGCATCAAAATCCAGACAGCTGACACGCTCTGAGATCCTGGGGGAAGGAAAGAGAGTGAGTGTGTATGCGTGTGCATGCATGTGAGTGTGTGCATTAGAGGGTGGATACCCGACCCGAACCCGACGGGACCCGACGGGACCCGACGGGTCGGGCCGGGTTCGGACTAAACTTTTAAAATGATGTTCGGGCTCGGACAATTTCTTGCTTCGCCTTACGAGCCTAGACCCGAGTTACGAGCCGAGCAAGCGGAGCATTGCGAATTGCATTCGCATTTCCGAAAAATTCTGAAGGGAAGGAAGAAACAAACCACCATGGATAGGTTTTTATCGAAACGCCCTGCAGATCAGAGTCAGAAAAGCGTGACGAAAAAGCCAAAAATCAATGAAAAATATGCAAACGTCACTGATGAAGATTAAGTGTAAGTGAAGAATAATAATGTAGCAATTAAGTTTAGAACCAGTTTATTTCTTTATATTCTATTTTATTATCTTTGTATTATGTTTTGTATTAATTATTTATTATTTATAAATACATTTCTCATTTTTATAACTACGTAACAAAGAAATTAGGGTGTTTTTTGGGGGGCTGGAACGGATTAATGGTATTTAAATTAATTTCAATGGGGAAAATTGATTTGATATACGAGTAAACCGAGTTACGAGCTCGGTCACGGAACGAATTAAACTTGTATGTCAAGGTATTACTGTACTAATTAGGATGGGTTAGCTTACTTCACATGGTGCTTCAAGTTGTTTTTGGTGAAAATATAGTGTGAAATAAATAAAAATGATACCGAATATTGTGTGTGTGTCTGTTATCTACCAATAAAACAATGCCTTTTGACGGTCATTTAGGTGCCCAGTGACCACTAAACAGAGAAGCTGTAACCATGGTAACTACAACTGCGTGACAGGGAAACACAATGTCAGCGCTTCAGTGCCTTACATTAACTGCGTCGGGCTCGGGTCGGGTTCGGACATAAAAAGCAGAATTCCTGTCGGGTTCGGGTCGGGCTCGGTTACTACTATCTCGGGCTCGGTCGGGTTCGGACAGAAATATGCGGCCCGATCCGCACTCTAGTGTGCATGCATGTGCGTGTGTGAGAGAGACAGGTGGAGGGGACAGAGAGAGACAGAGTACACAGTAGTACTGCACTGTTGTTTTGGCATCCAGCACAATGAGGCTGAAATATAAAGGGTAAACAGTCCTATAGTACAATGTGTCATGATCTGGAGCAGCGCATACAGGCCGGCGTTCCTGACGATCAGCTGGGATTCAGCGCGGTGGTTGGTCCTCATCTCCATGGCACAGCCCTTTTTTCTCAGGCAATGGAACAGGTCATACAAAGTGTTTCCTGGCTCAATACTGGGGAGCTGCCGTATGTCCCCTACGCAAGCAGGAAACAGGAAGGAAAGCAATGAGACGTCACTGTACATGCAAATACTTGCACTCGAAACGTTCAGACAGTTTTGCATACTTCCGGGTAGGAGAGGAGTGGTGGAGGTGGAGGTGGGGAGTGAAGAATATTGGGACGCAGCCCAAGTATTTAAAAATTGTTTGGAGAGGATTTCAGTAATCGGATATGATTAAATCTCTAAATTGGGTATTTCAAAACAAGAAGCTGTGATCCTGATTCTAAAAATTGGGATAAGGATTTGGTAATCCAATGCTACCTAGAATCTAGTGATGGGTTCACAGTTTTTGCCTCGTAAGCGTAGTTAGACACGTCTATGTTTAACACTTAGAATAGCAGGTGAGGGCTGGCCGTTGGTGCCTGGGGGGTGTAAATTGTGTGACTGGGGAGGGGAGCAGAGTGGATAGGTCGCCCCCGTCCATCCAGACATCAAGAGGTATATAAGCTTGGCTAGAGGGTATATAAGCTTGGCTAGACGACCAGTGGGTCGAAGGTTACCGGACCGCAATCTGTGCTGTGTCTTGGTGATCTTCCCACTGGCCGGTGTGATTTGCAATAAACTTTTACTTATACTCTAGAAAAGCGTTTGTTGTGTTGAGTGAGTTCCTGCATTATTGAGAATCACTGGAAGTATGGATTCAGGATGGATACAAGGTTGATGTAGAGACGTGTAGGACACATGGCACATCTTCAATAAATAGTTTTAACCAGTTTTGTTTTGAAATACTGGGCCCTGGAAGCAAAGCAAATGGCACCGTCTTTAAACTCTGTTAAATTTAACGTGCTGAATCTTGGGAGACCACGGCAGCTTCCAACAGACCTTCTAAAACTGGGTCTCGCGCATTTCTCCATGGAGGGGGAAACTCACCCAGCAGGACAAACTTCTGCAGGCAGGCGTGGTTGGTCAGCATGTCGAGGACGGAGTGGAGAAGCTGAACGCTGACCAGACTGCCCTCGTCCACCACCAGCGCCCGCACGGCCGCAAAATTCCACTCCTCCGAGGCGCCCGTCTCCGTTTTATCCTTCTTAGCTTTCATAAATTTCATAAAACTCCAAATTACCTGAGAGAAAGAGAAAGAGAGAGAGAGAGAGAGAGAGAGAGAGAGAGAGAGAGAGAGAGAGAGAGAGAGAGAGAGAGAGAGAGAGAGAGAGAGAGAGAGAGAGAGAGAGAGAGAGAGAGAGAGAGAGAGAGAGAGAGAGAGCTCTATTTCCCTGAATAGTTAGCTGGATAACTACACTGAGTAAAACTGGCAACAGCGCTTTTTACTTCAGTCCGTGTTCCAGATTTGGGATGGTTCTGAGTGCAGTTATCCAGCTAACTATATGCAGTGAATGACCCACCTGGTGTAGGGTATACGCAGTTAATGACCTAACCTGGTGTAGGGTATACACAGTGAATGACCTAACCTGGTGTAGGGTATACGCAGTGAATGACCTAACCTGGTGTAGGGTATACGCAGTGAATGACCTAACCTGGTGTAGGGTATACACAGTGAATGACCTAACCTGGTGTAGGGTATACACAGTTAATGACCTAACCTGGTGTAGGGTATACGCAGTGAATGACCTAACCTGGTGTAGGGTATACACAGTGAATGACCTAACCTGGTGTAGGGTATACACAGTGAATGACCTAACCTGGTGTACGGTATACACAGTGAATGACCTAACCTGGTGTAGGGTATACACAGTGAATGACCTAACCTGGTGTAGGGTATACGCAGTGAATGACCTAACCTGGTGTAGGGTATACGCAGTGAATGACCTAACCTGGTGTAGGGTATACGCAGTGAATGACCTAACCTGGTGTAGGGTATACACAGTGAATGACCTAACCTGGTGTAGGGTATACACAGTGAATGACCTAACCTGGTGTAGGGTATACACAGTGAATGACCTAACCTGGTGTAGGGTATACGCAGTGAATGACCTAACCTGGTGTAGGGTATACGCAGTGAATGACCTAACCTGGTGTAGGGTATACACAGTGAATGACCTAACCTGGTGTAGGGTATACACAGTGAATGACCTAACCTGGTGTAGGGTATACGCAGTGAATGACCTAACCTGGTGTAGGGTATACACAGTGAATGACCTAACCTGGTGTAGGGTATACAGTGAATGACCTAACCTGGTGTAGGGTATACGCAGTGAATGACCTAACCTGGTGTAGGGTATACGCAGTGAATGACCTAACCTGGTGTAGGGTATACGCAGTGAATGACCTAACCTGGTGTAGGGTATACACAGTGAATGACCTAACCTGTTGTAGGTTATATGCAGTGAATGACCCACCTGGTGTAGGGTATACGCAGTGAATGACCCACCTGTTGTAGGTTATATGCAGTGAATGACCCACCTGGTGTAGCGTATACGCAGTGAACCTGGTCCTCTTGGTCAGTACGGCGGCCGCTCTGCCTGTGGGGGCGGTGAGCAGCACCTCGATCTTTTTCACTGGAGACAGAGAGGTGTCGCTGGGCTTCCCCTCCTGTGGGGGCTGGGTGGGGGCACCCACGGGAACGTCCCACCCCTGAGAGCCGCCGGTGTCGTTCTGGAAGTCGCGGCAGGCGTCGCTGACCTCCCGAGCCTCCTGACTGTGCAGCCGCTCCAGGGCGGCTCCGAACACCAGACTCACCACCGTGGTCTTTCCACAGCCGCCTTTACCGCTCACCACCGTCACCGTGCTGTCGCAGATCATTTGGGCCGCTCGCACTTGGTCAGGGTCCAGCCCCGCCTCAGTCTCGCCGCCATCGCTGGGACAGGGCTCCGCCCCTCCTCTCCACCCCAAGCCAGCTCGGAGGACCGCCCTCACGTCCAGCTTCATGCACCAGCTCTCACCGTCCAGCAGGTGGCGCAGGCTCTGGGCGATGCCCTTCTCGTAGGAGTGGAGGTCCGCCAGGGCCACCATGGTCCTCTCGACCACCACCGCGCCCTGCTCCTTCAGGAAGAGAACGGCATCCCAAATACTCACCTCGTACATCTGCGTCCGCTCTTCCATCTCCTGCAGCTTCATGTAGGTGCTGCCCTTTTTGAGGCCGACCTTCAGCTGGTGGTATAGAAGCAGTGCGTTCTGCTGCAGCGTAGGGATCTTCTCCCACAGCGTAGGGATCTGCTCCCCCAGCGTAGGGATCTGCTCCCACAACTTGCACAACTTGAACGCATCCAGCGCCGCCTCACACCTGAGCAACCCCGCCTCCTTCTTCAGCACCTGGAGAGGAGAGACGTGACGTCTGAGCTTTACCTGAGCTTTACCTGAGCTTTACCTGTACACAGCCTGAGTTCTTCTCTTTTCCTCCCTCACGGAAACTTTGTGTTTTAAAATACCCAGCTTCAGTCCGAGATAGAGCGCTTGGTGGAAAGACTAGAAGTTTTAACAATGAACTTCTGAACTGTATACTGCCAAATGGGCAGAAGGTTTCTAGACAGTGGCTACTGTACTCACTCTGTACAGGTTGTGTGTACTGTTTTGCATGCAAACTGTTCTCCAGCAAGCTCGGTGGCTTTAGTCAGGGGTTTAGTGACTGGAAGCATAGGGGAACACAAAAAGAGTGCAGAGCACAGATCATGCATGTGTGCCTTGCAGCAGCGGAGAAAGGGCAGTGCTATACATGCAGATCTCATGCAGCAACTTGATGGGGAACGTAAATACTGGAGGGACATTTTGAAAAGAGTTGTAGCAGTGATCAAGTTCTTGGGTGAAAGAGGACTTGCGTTTAGGGGAGATGATGAACGGTTTGGGTCAACCCGTAATGGTAATTTCCTTGGCATCCTAGAATTGCTATCACAATTTGACCCACTCTTAGCTGAACATATTAAAAAGTTTGGTGGAAAAGGAAGAGGCAGAGTGTCCTATTTGTCATCGACACTATGTGAAGAACTCATTGAGCTAATAGGTCAGAAAACTCACCAAACAATAGCAGATGATGCTAGATATTTTAAAATAATTGTTGACTCCACCCCAGACCTGTCACATGTGGACCAATTGACGTTCATATTCCGCTTTGTTAACAGCAGCAGGAATGTGGTGGAGCGATTCCTGGGCTTTGAGCCAATTGAGAGCCACACTGGTAAAAGTTTAGCAGACTGTGTGACTTTGATGGTGGAGGGCCTTGGGTTGGACCTCTCAAACTGTAGAGGTCAGTCATATGACAATGCAAGCAACATGTCAGGAAAATACAATGGGCTACAGGCCCACCTGACCATGTATTCAAACTAAGCTTAAGACTTAGTTAATACTAAGACGCCGGCCTTGCAGATGCACTCTTTTTTATTATTTATTTCTTTTATTTTATGGCTTTTTCAGCTTGACTGAAAAGCACAGTGTAGAGACATTGGGTGTGTCCCGATACTCAAAAATGCATCCTTCTTTCCTCCACTACAACCTCCTCTCTTCCGCGCCCCGGAAACTTTGTGTTTTAATCTAATGTTGCTGATTGCATATTAATTCGATATTAATGGTTACATATTAATTAATATCTCGACGCAAACCGTAATGTCAGGTACATTGAATACTGTACATGCAAACACTTGTACTCGAAACGTACAGGCTGTTCTGCATACTTCCAGGTAGGAGAGGAGTGGAGGAGAATATTGGGATGCACCCAGGAAGAATGGGAGTGAGAGGGAGAGACATGTGACACAGGTCACACAGACAGATTCTGCCGACATGGCGGCTCGCAGTGAGCATGTGGACAGCGCTCTTGCAGGCTATGCCACCGAGACGCCCAGATACTCACGCTCTTAAAGCCCAGTTTCCACACGTCCGTGTTGATCATTTCTTCCAGTTTGGACAGCGTGTCCACATTCGGCTGAGAGGCCTGGGTAGTGGAGCCCCACTTCTGAACAAGCCCAGAGAAGCGCCGTGGCAACAGCGTGGGCAGGTACAGCATCACCTGGGGATACGCGGCGGCTGCCCGCATGCACCTCCCTGCCTCTGAGAATATAACATACAACACGTCACTGTCTGCACCTCCCACCTGCACCTCCCTGCCTCTGAGAATATAACATACAACACGTTACTGTCTGCACCTCCCACCTGCACCTCCCTGCCTCTGAGAATATAACATACAACACGTTACTGTCTGCACCTCCCACCTGCACCTCCCTGCCTCTGAGAATATAACATACAACACGTCACTGTCTGCACCTCCCGCATGCACCTCCCTGCCTCTGAGAATATAACATACAACACATCACTGTCTGCACCTCCCGTATGCACCTCCCTGCCTCTGAGAATATAACATACAACACATCACTGTCTGCACCTCCCGTATGCACCTCCCTGCCTCTGAGAATATAACATACAACACATCACTGTCTGCACCTCCCGCATGCACCTCCCTGCCTCTGAGAATATAACATACAACACGTCACTGTCTGCACCTCCCGCATGCACCTCCCTGCCTGAGAATATAACATACAACACGTCACTGCCTGCACCTCCCGCCTGCACCTCCCTGCCTCTGAGAATATAACATAGAACACATCACTGTCTGCACCTCCCGTATGCACCTCCCTGCCTCTGAGAATATAACATACAACACGTCACTGTCTGCACCTCCCGCCTGCACCTCCCTGCCTCTGAGAATATAACATACAACACATCACTGCATCGGTAACACGTCAAACCAATAAGGCAACTTCGTAAGTATGACATTAGTTCCGTTTTTGGGGGGGGGGGAAATGTATTATTAAACATTAAAGTGATTAGACTATGTGATCATAAAGGCAGGTTTATGAACCAATCCTACAGAGGCCTGGAAAAGTGAATTAATGTGGATTTTCTGATGGCAGATGACAGCACGATGTGATTGCAAATTCAATTAAAAAAACAAAAACGTCCTGGAATGAACAACATTGCAGCGTCTGAGGTCAAGTATCACGGCTCTTACCTGGGCATCCCATAATATTCCCACTCCGCTCACCTGTGACTCACCTGAGTTAAGAACATGACGTCTGAGCTGATCGGCCACGGTTTTGTGCACGTTCTCCGCATCTCCAAACCCACTTGGGGTCACGTTCTCACCCTCTCCAAACCCACTTGGGGTCACGTCCTCACCCTCTCCAAACCCACTTGGGGTCACGTTCTCACCCTCTCCAAACTCAAGCAGGGTCTCCAGCAAGTCGCCAAGTCTCACGGCTCGTTCCTGTGGCAACCACTGAAAGAAGCGATCTCTGTGCTCGGACGGGGCGCCGCACGCCTTCAGGAAAAGCGCCAGGATTGGCCGGGCTTCCGCCGCGCGAGGGCAGACGCGCAGCCTGTAGAACGGCGCCCCCTGCAGGATCAGCTTTCCTCTGCATGATTGGACCCTGCAGGTCACCTCCCACCAGGGGTCAGTGAACGCAAACCTGCCCTTCACACGCCACTGTTTGCCAGACAGGTCCTGCAAGTCCACTGAAAACAAAATGGGGGGGGGGGGGATGTGAGTGCCGCTGTGGAGTTGTCGTTATGGGGATGTGCTCAAAGCCCAAAAGAGGTGGGTTCAAATCCCAGTACTTAGCCAGCTGTATAAATGGACAATTTATCAAAATAAGTCAAAATAAATACATAATAAGCCATGGCTACTCTTAAAGTGATACTGTAGTCAAAAACCGACTTTTCCTGTTGAAAACCTATGTTTTGGGTTAGATTACGATCATACGCAACTGTTTATGTCCGAAAATCTCATGTTTAATCAAAATGTTTTTGTGTAGGCTCACCAATACGCTGGTTTCCGGGGATTCGTGACGTCACGAGATCCTTAACATAAAAATGAGCGAGCGCTTCTCCAAGGGGCCAGCTTTCGGCTCTCAACCTCAGCACCGGGTATAATGTCGCCCTCTGCTGATATCTATGATTTGAGCTCAAAAAGCCTGTTTTCCCATTGGGCTCCATTCATTTTTGAAATATTTCCATTAATATAATGATGTTAACTCTGTGCATTATATTTCATTAAAAAATCACTTATCATTTTTCCAAAGTAATTTTTTTGGTTTTTACCACACAAAGATATATATATTTTTTGTATTATTTATTTTGGCCTATCTGCGCCTTCCTCTTTGTACATGTGACTTGACTGGACACTGAGCGCAAATTTAAAACTTCCTGGTTCGGATGTGCTCCCCATTGGATTCTATTGGTGAAAGTGTGTCACATGGCCACTAAAACATTCAAAACACGAGCCAAACCTGCATTGTGTTAATAAGCTTAAAGAAATTATGAGTTAAACACATGTGTTCAACAACCTAATTAGGAGCCTATTGATTCACTTCACTCTTTAATTTGAGTGAAAATACATAATTTTGTAACCTTTTTATGTAATTGTTGCAATATAGCACAATAAGCACAACGTGAACATTTATTCTACATGGCATGTACAGCTATGTCTGACATAATGTGGCTTAAGAGGGTGAATAATTCCTCTAAACATGAAAAGCACCTAATTAAGAAAAATTAACAGTTTGTTAAAATTCTGGGATTGCAACTGTGGTTGCAATGAAAACCAGCATACACAGGGGGGCCCCAGGACCGGTTTGGGAACCCCTGCTCTAAGGGGCTTCTCATGTGTGCTCCGTTTGTTCAAAACAGTCAGTTCACCAGGGCTGCATTCCAATCCCTTATTTTAGCCGTCCTTCTCTCCTCGGTCCTCACCTGACCCGGAAATCGATCGAGGTCCGCCATCTTTAAGGACATTCCAAACCGCTTAATGCTCCACCGAGGAGCGAGGAGTGGGGGAAAAGGAGGCTCCCGGGGAATCCTTCAGTGAGGAAACACGAGTGCAGCCTTTGCGGAAGCCTTTTCTCGGAACGTGTGACGTGTATAAATTGTCCACCACTCTCCACATCTGCCATGTTGCAGGCACACCTCTACACAAATGCAATTTCACTGTTCCTTTCCGCTAATCCATAATGGCACTCATTACTAATAGCACCGTTTATTCATGGAAAAATAAGCTAAAAAGCATTATAGTTAAGCACGTGAGCATAATATGATGCTGACACTTGATTAAGCAAGAACGTTCCATTTGCCTAATACATGTTGCCTCGTTTCCTCCATCCTCGTATCTGATCCTTGCATCCTTTCCTCGCGTCCTCTGTTGGGCGGAGCTAGGAAAGGACTCAAGGAAAGGATGCAAGGAGTAAAAATAAGGGATTGGAATGCAGCCCAAGACACACCCTTTCACTCCATGACTGTATGAATATTCATAATATGACTACGTGACATCACCGTCATATGACCACACCTACTCATGAGTTCCGGTTCAAATAGAAGCGGTAAAAAAAGCCTTAGAAAAGGCTCTGCGGTATCTCTTTAACATACTTAATACATCAGTACTAGGTTTTCATTTTGTATTTTTAGTTGGAGCAGTATTAAGTACGAGAGTGTGTAGCACCTCTTTCCGCCTTGATCTAATGAGTTATGGTGAGGAGACCGCTGTGTAACTGCACAAAGGCCAAATGTACTCTCACCGTTATACTTGCAAGTACTTTTTTCCCTCCCACCTAAACCAGGGATGCCAAAACCTTTTTTCCCAACAGCCCGTCCCCCAATGACTGACCCAGTTAGTGTTGCCAACCGTCCCTTGAAATAAGGGACCGTCCCTTATTTGGAAAATAAAAGACCTGTCCCTTAACGAACTGATACGGGACGCAGTTTGTCCCTTATTTTGGGGACTCAATGAATGACAGAGCGATTTATATGAGAAATTACGGTAATCTTGGCCTTTGAAGTAAAAAAAAAAAAAAAAAAAGTGTTTTTATTCACAGTTAAAAGATGATTTTTGCACTAATGACTTATTCCGAAGAATAAGTAAACATTTCTGTTTTGCACTGAGTTCTCTCAAATAAGTACAGGCCAAAGATGTTTGCACAACTACTAATGTTAAATGTTTTTATACTTTATATGTTTTTATATTGTTCTTTAAACTGTGAAACTGTAGTTATTTTACTTTAAATTGAAGTTCGACATAGTGTTGAAGAACTGTTATTTTGCACTGACAAAATAAATTGAATGATAATGTTTCCCACGTATTCCTCAAAAATACAAAACGGATCAAATTCAGGTTTGTGTGTCTTAGTACATGGGCTTATTACAGATGCATGTCTGGTATATGGATAGGACTTGTTACAACCAAGTAGGCCTATATTATATGTTAAAGTGTAGTAATAATGCAGTAATGCAGGTGTAAAAAAAGGTTAAAAAATTGGCCTGTGCCGCGAGGGCCGCTAAGGTGTCCCTTATTTCAATTTCTGATAGTTGGCGACCCTAGACCCAGTGCATTTCTCCACATAACCTGAAGCGGCTAACGTTACGACTTATCTTGTCGGAAGTATATACGATATTGTACCGATGCATGTAATCCAACTAGACAAGGAGATTACTAGTCAACGATACAGTATTCTTATAGAGTCGTTTTCCTCTAAAAATCTAAAATCATGAGCGATCGCGCAACGCTGTAATTTATTTTTATACAAGCCGTGTGCCGCATGTCCAGGGGAAATGTTTAACTCAGTGTTTGTGGTTACCATCAAGTAGCAAATGCATTTAGACAGAATTAAGAAGAAATCATGATTAGCATCCGGGTTCATAGCCTACTAAATCACCGCGCTGTTGCAGGGAAATTATCAACAACAAAAAATGCATCTGAATATAGTTACAGTTAGTTACAGTCAGGAAGCTTGCTTGCCCCCATCTACCCTACCTTCTGTGCGTCTAAGTCGTGAAGAGTTTATCATTTGCAGTCCAGAAGACAGGCTGCCTATTTCATTCATGTCTAAAAATTCTGGTTCGTTCTCTTCTTCCTCCGAGTCTGAGTCTTCATCGTCGCTTCTTTTTTCATCGTCCTTTTTTGGGAGAATATAACCAACAATTTCTTTTTCTCTCGACATATTTTCAAGTTTTCAAAAGAAACCGCGCGCCAGTTTTGTAATACTTGAACCAAGGGGCTAAAACCGGACTTGCGTTTTGAAGCTCACTTCCTGGTTGGGCTGCGAGCGGCCATAGTGCCGTTGCTCACTAGCGCCACTGCGGTTGGCTCCAGTGTTAGTCTTTCACCATGTAAGTCAATGGCACCAATGTCGTAATGGCACTGTTAGTAGTTAAAAGTCAATAAATTTTTCCCACAAGAAAATGTAGTCGCAATAGGTGCTTTTCCTTCGTCTAAGGCCTCTCCATGTGCAGATTTTTTTAAATGATTGTGTCGTTTGGACAGGGTATTAACAATTGTTCAGGACCAATCAGGAGTCACTGGGCTCACTGCTATAGATAGGCTCTGGGTGCATCCCAATAGTCGAAAAATGCAACTTTTCCTCCTCCACTACCACTCCTCTACTCCGTGCCCCGGAAACGGATCTTTGTGTTTTAATCTAATGTTGCTGATTACATCTTAATTATGTATTAATGGTTACATATGAATTAATGTCTCAACGCAAACCGCAATGTCAGGTACATTGTATACCGAACATGCAAATAATTGTACTCGAAACGAAAGGCAGTTTTGCATACTTCCGGGTGGTAGAGGAGTGGTAGTGGGGGAGTGGAGGTGGGGAGTGACCTCTATATCTCTGGTCACTGCACTCACTCAAAAGGGTGGGACCAGAAGGGGGAGACAACAATCATTGGTCTAAAATGGAGGCGCCATGTTAGACTACCTAAACATGCGGACCCAATTGGAATTTAAAAAATCTTATAACTTCTTCTGTGGGGCGTAGGAAATAAATCGGTCACTGGAGAGTAATTTGTTTGTAATGAAGACATTTTAGAATTTAAAAGAACTGTCCAAAATAGTATAATTTGGCCTGGTTAATTTTTTAATGGACTTCAATGGGGGAAATCTTCCTTTTGGCACCAGAGGGTGCAATACCTCCGGTGACCACTGGAGTTTGCGAGCTTCAAGGTGAATTAAAATCCCTGGTCCCCTGATGCCAACAGACTGAGGCTGTGTCCGAATGCGTCCCCTGTCCCCTCAGACCCCTGTCTACTATGTGCCCTGTCCCCTGAATTTGCAAGCAGTGAAAGAGAAAGGGAAAGAGATCCCGCAAAACTAAAAAAAAAAACTAGTGAGGAAGTTGTTCGTAATATTTTATTTTTATTGAGAATATCAATCAGTTAACATATGACTATTGTTACTAAATGTAGATTATGAATGAAGATCGAATTAACAAAAATTTAAAAAGAGTAGTTTGTAATATGAACCTATCTTGTACCATAGATATGCATATACGCTCTATGTCTTTTACGCTTTTACTTCCGGGTTACTTACTGAAATTGTCGGATGAGTGCACCGTTCTGCAGATGAGTGCTCCTGAATTCCCTCAACAAAACCACAAAAATCAAGGGTTCATTCTGGTATTTTAAGTGCCCCCATTTGTGAGAAAAAGTCGCCCACTCAAAAGATTTTTGACGAAGTGGACTCAAATATGCTCCCTCAAAAGGGTGTAGGGGTCGTATTCGGACACAGCCCATGGAACTATGACACAGACCGGGACTACCCAACTGACTTCATCATCATGAGCGGAAATTGTGTGCTTTGTAAATATGCTCACATGCGGGTAGCTTACCTGCCCAGGTAGCTGTGTGCGGTATCCCTGTAAATATGCTCACATGCGGGTAGCTTACCTGCCCAGGTAGCTGTGTGCGGTATCCCGTAAATATGCTCACATGCGGGTAGCTTACCTGCCCAGGTAGCTGTGTTTGGTATCCCTGTAAATATGCTCACAAGCGGGTAGCGTGTGTGGTATCCCTGTAAATATGCTCACAAGCGGGTAGCTTACCTGCCCAGGTAGCTGTGTGTGGTATCCCTGTAAATATGCTCACATGCGGGAAGGGTGTGTGGTATCCCTGTAAATATGCTCACATGCGGGTAGCTTACCTGCCCAGGTAGCTGTGCGTGGCACATGCGGGTAGCTTACCTGCCCAGGTAGCTGTGCGTGGCACATGCGGTAGCTTACCTGCCCAGGTAGCTGTGCGTGGCACATGCGGGTAGCTTACCTGCCCAGGTAGCTGTGCGTGGCACATGCGGGTAGCTTACCTGCCCAGGTAGCTGTGCGTGGCACATGCGGGTAGCTTACCTGCCCAGGTAGCTGTGCGTGGCACATGCGGTAGCTTACCTGCCCAGGTAGCTGTGCGTGGCACATGCGGGTAGCTTACCTGCCCAGGTAGCTGTGCGTGGCACATGCGGGTAGCTTACCTGCCCAGGTAGCTGTGCGTGGCACATGCGGGTAGCTTACCTGCCCAGGTAGCTGTGCGTGGCACATGCGGGTAGCTTACCTGCCCAGGTAGCTGTGCGTGGCACATGCGGGTAGCTTACCTGCCCAGGTAGCTGTGCGTGGCACATGCGGGTAGCTTACCTGCCCAGGTAGCTGTGCGTGGCACATGCGGGTAGCTTACCTGCCCAGGTAGCTGTGCGTGGCACATGCGGGTAGCTTACCTGCCCAGGTAGCTGTGCGTGGCACATGCGGGTAGCTTACCTGCCCAGGTATCTGTGCGTGGCACATGCGGGTAGCTTACCTGCCCAGGTAGCTGTGCGTGGCACATGCGGGTAGCTTACCTGCCCAGGTAGCTGTGCGTGGCACATGCGGGTAGCTTACCTGCCCAGGTAGCTGTGCGTGGCACATGCGGGTAGCTTACCTGCCCAGGTAGCTGTGCGTGGCACATGCGGGTAGCTTACCTGCCCAGGTAGCTGTGCGTGGCACATGCGGGTAGCTTACCTGCCCAGGTATCTGTGTGTGGCACATGCGGGTAGCTTACCTGCCCAGGTAGCTGTGTGTGGTATCCCTGTAAAAAAATATTTAAATATTCACATCTCCAAGGTCTTACTAAGGTTTAAGAAAACTTTTAAATTATATTGAATAGTTGGTTGCAGAGTCTTGGCATTCTTGAGCAGAGTTTAGTTAACAAGAGCAGAGGGGCTGTCCTGCTGTTCATTCAGTTAACAAGAGCAGAGGGGCTGTCCTGCTGTTCCTTCAGTATATGTCCATGAATCTACATGTAAAAATATGAATACATTATTTACTGAGTTTCTATGGAAAAGTGAACAGCAACACTTGTAGAAAGCTGTGTTAGGGGGAAAACATCTGAAGGGGGTTTAAGATCAGTAATGCAAACAGGGTGAAGAAATGTATGGCCTCAATGGTACTTCATCCCTTCTGAGAATCCTGGTACTTTGTGTTTTATCAGCAGGAAACTGCACAGTGTGAGTGTGTGTGTGTGTTTGTGTGTAGATGGCCTTTCCCCTCACAAAATTGAATTATGGAACAATTAATTGTGTTTAAGAACAGATCATGGAACCGAGCGCAGAACAGGATGGGGGACCTGTACGAATAATTTGAAAAGCGGACATTCTGGTCCACAACATCTGGCAACCCCCCCCCGCCCACACTGCACCATGCAGTGCACAAGTGAGAGTATGTGTGTGCATGTGAGTGTGTGTAAGTGTGAGCCCAGCTAGTAGGCTGTAAAATGCAATGTATACACATACTAGTCCTGTGCTCTACACAATGCACACTTTATTGTTTTACACATCATCTCTTACATCATTTCACATTGCATTTAGAGCAGACAAACACACTCATGCCTGACCATTCCTGATGGGAGAGGGAGGGTTCATCTGTCATTAGTTACTCTGAGGAGTCCATTATAGCTTTTATATCCTACAGGCCGACTGGTTCCTAAGAGACCGTGACTGACAGCACACGATGACCTCGTCTATAGTGGGGGTTCCGGAAGCCTCCCTCTTTCCGTCACTCTTTCCAAAGCAGCCAATGGGGTCGCAGGAGACATCCCCGTTAGCCAATCACTAACCTATCACAAATCAGGTTAAAATTCAAACTAAATCAAGTCATACTGTTCATACTGTTCATATTCTTGAGCACATCCTTTCCTCGTGGTATTAATAGAAAAAGTGAAGCAAGCAGAGCCACTGGCCCCGCTGTTGAGCGCAAGTTCATCTTGTCCTGTACGGGCAGACTGCGGAATGCCGGCTCGGTTCAGCCTTTGTAGGGTACAGAGGTACAGAGTTAGTCTTACTCAGTCCAGACGAGTTTTCTTTTGAGGTCTTGGAACACTAATGGCTGTGGCCGCCTGGTCCTTGTGGGTGGGTGGGTGGGGGGTCCTTGCGGGTGTGGGTGAGGAGGGGTCCTTGCGGGTGTGGGTGAGGGGGGGTCCTTGCGGGTGTGGGTGAGGGGGGTCCTTGCGGGTGTGGGTGTGGAGGGGTCCTTGTGGATGTGTGTGAGGAGGCCTATTTGTGGCGGCCCCCTCTCCTCTTCATGGCAGCAGAGCATTGTGGACAGTACCACTTCCCCTTGGGGGCTTCAGCCAATCCGACGCAGCCGTAATGGAACCACTCGATGGGGCACTGCTGACACACACGACACACGACACACGACACACAGGTCACCTGGTACTCCTGCACCATTTCTTCAGCAAAGCCAACCCAACAACCCAACAACCCACTGCCCACATGATAACAGTGACTTTATAAACCCAACAACCCACTGCCCACATGAGAACAGTGACTTTATAAACCCAACAACCCACTGCCCACATGATAACAGTGACTTTATAAACCCAACAACCCACTGCCCACATGATAACAGTGACTTTATAAACCCAACAACCCACATGATAACAGTGACTTTATAAACCCAACAACCCACTGCCCACACGATAACAGTGACTTTATAAACCCAACAACCCACATGATAACAGTGACTTTATAAACCCAACAACCCACTGCCCACATGATAACAGTGACTTTATAAAACATTGAATTTCTACTGATACCTTCTGATGTACTGCACTGTTACACTACATTATCATGGGCAGTTTACCATAACGTTAGGTTCGGTTTTACAGCCCCAGGGAACAAAGCCTAAAATTGTTAAAACGTACGTATGATATCAAACTTGAGTGTGTTACTAAGCATCCACCAAAGTTTGAATGAAAAAAATGTAAATAAAAAATGACAAAACACTGCTCAAAAACAGTGAATTAGCTGATCAGACCTGTATTAGAATGGTCAGGGCGTGGTCATAATATTCCAATGAGCAAGCTTGATTGACATGCCTCTGTCCAGGAAGACACTCGGCATCACACACAACAAATACAAAATAGCGGAGAGAATCGGGGTTGTACAACCATATGTACGAACCTACCGACACTGAATTTGAGAGTGTAGAAATTCCAGAGCTAGATAACCCGCGTTCTCTGGCTTCACAGGTGGTGACAGAAAGGTGTGTTTCAACATAATACGTTTCCACGTAATAATAAACCACACTCCTTAACTTTGTTATAACATTTGTTTCTTCCAATAAAAATGTGGGCATTGTTTGGTTGGTTACCCTGGCAACTGAAGCTCCATTCCGCTCCGCTTCAGTTCTGTGCGTTAAAGAAAAAATCAACTGCGCTGTACCCAATACCCAGCGAGAAGGCATATGTGACATTATTATCGCCCGTTAGTGCCAACGCCCAACATTAGCCAAGATACGCGTAATGTTACTGAACGTAGTAGCCTAGCTAAATCCACAGGGCTAGCTAACACAACACACTGTTCGAATAAGGCAGGAGAGAACGTGAAGTGTTTTTTTTGACAAATGCTGTGGGAGGGACGACCTCAGCCTTGTCTTGTGATTGGTTTGGGATTAGTGACCACACACCATTCCCACTTATAGTACCACCAACTTCAAAAAAAAAAAAAGTATAAAGTATCTCTGTATCTCAAAAATCAGAAATAATAATTTTAATAAAATAATTGTACAACAAACAATCAATAGGACGGAGGGGGGGGGGGGTCCGTTAAAGCCGTTTTTGTCCGTTTGTTTGTCGCATGAGCTAAAAATAAAATATAATAAAAGAGAAATGTATAACACAAAACAACAACAAACCGACGCTTGTACGACGCTTTTTTTTTTTCGACGTTTTTTGCGAAAACCTCGATGCGCTGTAATTGTTGACGGGGGGGGGGGTGCAATCAATTATTTTTTGTTGACGGGGGGGGGGGGTTGCAATCGCCTTTATTTTTTTATTTTTATACAAACTTCGTTTTTACGTTTTTATTTCACGTATGTACCGCGGGTGTGCCGCTTCTGCGTTTGTCTGTAATATCGTGAAAGTAAATACCCGTTTAACCATTAAAGATACGCGTAATGTTACTCAGATACTTAAGAGGAGGTGATAGGTGATGCTTGCGGGTCTTGACGCACCAAGGCACTAGCAGAGCATTCTGGGATTTGTAGTATTAGCGGTGCATGCGTTACCGGCGGGCCGACTCAAATTGAAATTTGATATTATCTCGCGGGCCAAATATAATTACATGTCCGTTGGATCCGGAATCCGTTGCATCGGTGTCCGTTGGATCGAGGTTCATCTGTATATGCATATTGTATTTCCACAAGACCCAAATGAACCTAATTAGAAGGCAATCACAAATATTTGTTCCCTGGGGCTTTAAACAATGCAAACCCATAGTGAGCACAGCTGGGAGGCTCATTCTGCTAATGCAGGAGTATGGATACCACACACAGCCTGGTATGTAATCCTGACCATGCCCAGTGCTGAGGGAGAGCGCCCTCCTTTGTCCATTCAGTGTACTGCATCGGTGTGGCTCTCACAATAGAGACTGATGAGCTAAATTCTGAAATCTCAGAGAACAGTAGGAGGTGTGAATGGGTTTATAAAAAAATTTAAATAAAAAAAGGTACTTACGTCCTGATTATCACAACCCACCATCTCTCCGTAAGACACCTGCAATCAAACAAAGGATCTTTTATTGCAATGCTCTGAATAACAGCGTTAGGCAGGAACATGTTTAATGCAAGTGTGTGTGCGTGTGTGTGTGTGTGCGTGTGTACCTGGGAGGTGGCGCTTTGTATACCGTGTGTGTGTGTGTGTGTGTGTGTGTGTATACGTGCGTGCGAGCATACCTGGAAGATGGTGCCTTGTATACTGTGCGCATGTGCATAAGGGTGTGTCTGCGTGCGTGTGTGTGTGTGTGTGAGTGAGTGTGTACGAGTGTGAGCGTACCTGAGAGATGGTGCCTTGTATACTGTGCGCATGTGCATAAGGGTGTGTCCGCGTGCGTGCGTGCGTGCGTGCGTGCGTGCGTGTTTGTGTGTGCGTGTGTGTGTGCGTGCGTGTGAGCGTACCTGGGAGATGGTGCTTTGTATTCTGTGTGCACGTGTCTGTGTGGCTGTACCTGGTACAGAGAGAGAGATGCATTGTGGGACATACCTGGTTGCAGATGCAGTAACGCGGCTCGTTGGGGTCGTAGGCCCAGTCTTGGCTGCTGGTTTCAGTCTCGGGCAGAGCAGAGGCCTGCTGGGATAGCTCCTGAGCCAGGGCCGAGGAAGAGGAGCAGGAAGACAGGGAGGAAGAGGAGGACGAGCTCGAAGACTGGTGGTTGGCAGACGACTTTGTGTTGCTTCTAGAAAAGAAAAAAAAAGAAGAATGAAGTTGGAAGGAAAGAGGAGGGAACAGGATAACAGCTGTGAGGGTCGGCGGAAGTTTCCGGGGGGCGTCGTCTTACTTGGTCTTGCGGCCAGCACGGGGCTCAGAGGAGGAAGCGGAGGAGGAAGAGGAGGATGAGGAGGAGGAAGGGGCGAGCGTCTGTGTGAGGGTGGAGGCCAGGGCGGAGGAGGAGGAAGAGGAGGAGAGCCCGGCCGGCTCGCGGGACAGCGGGAAGTCGCGGCCCAGCTGGAAGTCGTTGTTCTTGACGGCCTCGTAGCTGGCCTTCAGACTGGACGTCCTCCGTCCCTCCTTCATCTGACACCGAGGGAGAAAACAACCAGAGTTCAGACCTCTCCACCAATCACAGAGCACACTGGCAACGATTAACACAACAATAACCACTGGTGATTGGTGGATACTTGTGTGTTTCCACAGATACACTTCTGTGTTTCCAGGAAAATAGCATCTACCAATCACCGTCAACTTTGTTCTATTGGTTGTTCCCAAAATCCTCCGTGATTAGTGGAGTTCCTCTCTGATTTCTACTAGTAAGAAGAAATCGCAACTATTGTACCCCTAGTATCCCCAATACATACTGAAGCATTTACCCAATAGCGTTCATGAGCCGGGGAAGGTAGCATTAATTTCTGATTGATGATTGGTTACCTGGGCAGTGGCCTGCACGGCCTGGGCAGCTGCCATGGTGATAGCCCCTGCCCCTGAGCCCGCCCCTGCTGGCAGGGAGCTGAGGTTATAGGAGGAGAGGGACTGGGCGGAGTTCACACTGTACACACTGCTGGAGGAGGAAATGCTGCCGTTCCTACAGCCTGGATATACATAACACACACACAAGCACACATGAACACGCACACACACACACACGCATGCACGCGCACGCACACACGCGCGCACGCACACACACAGAGAGAAAAGTCTCACATAAGGAAACCTTTCCAATCGACAAGATTCAAACAATGCCCCCTTGCCCCCCCACCCCCACCACAAGACAGGAAACACACTCATCCCCAAACACCTGTAAAGAGATGTGTGACAGGTGTGTGAAAGGTGTGCGACAGCTCTTACCTGTGGCGTTCTCTTTAGAGGTGTCAGACGTGAGGGTGGAGAGCAGGGCCTCAGATTTGAACTTCTTCTCTGGGACATGTTCGGTGGTGTGGTGAACCGGCATGGTGTACTTCCTCTCTAACAGAACACAGCACAGCCAGGTAAAGACTCTGCGCCACGGAGCCAAGACACTTCACTCATATGACTGCGCCAGAACTGGCCCTTACTTTCCACAGCTGGGTGAGAGTGGGCATGGTGGTTGTTCACAGGCTGAGACGGGCTGTCCATCTCTAGGGAACCTGGGAACAGGGAGCACAACGCAAGAACAACATTGCACCAACGTTCCATAAACATTACAGACTCATTCACAGTAGAAACGGCGCAGAGAGGCAGTTGCAGCGGCAAGACAAAGTCAGGCGGACGCATGGTCAAATAGAGAGGACTAAGGTAACACGCACACACGACACACACGACACACGCACGACACACTGACTCTCTCACACACACACACACACTCTTTCAGGATGATTATCCTACACCCTTTAGTGAGTGCAGCCGAATGCTGCCCATGGTGTGAATGAAATGGTGCAGAAATGCATATTGATCACATGATCAAATAATACACACAGCTCTGCAGGCGGGGCCACAGCTTCAGGAGAACATGATTGGCTGTGCAGTTTGCCCTGAAGAAGACCTGGGGTGCGTCCCAATACTCAGAAAATGCATCCTACTTTCCTCCACTACCACCTCCCCTCCTCCGTGCCCCGGAAACGGATCTTTGTGTTATACATCATATTAATTAATGTCTCGATGCAAACCGCAATGTCAGGTACATTGTATACTGTACATACAAATGCTTGCACTCGAAACGTACAGGCTGTTCTGCATACTTCTGCGTAGGAGAGGAGTGGTAGTGGGGGAGTGGAGGAAAGGAGGGTAGGAGAGGAGTGGTAGTGGGGGAGTGGAGGAAAGGAGGGTAGGAGAGGAGTGGTAGTGGGGGAGTGGAGGAAAGGAGGTGGGGAGTGAAGAATATTGGGACGCACCCCTGGGCTCATGTCCCTACCCATAATGCTACGCTGCGGTCCGGTGTATCTGTAGCAGGTACCCAGGGCAGGTCCCTACCCCTGTCCGAATCAGCACCTTTCCGTACTAAACTTCCATACTATTAAGTAGGCTTGTTGAGTAGACAGGACAAGAAAGTCATTAAGTAGGCAAATTTTTCTCTAAATGTAGTATACTTACTACATATGCGCAGCTTCATTTAAAAAATAAGACGCAGCTTCGCTGACGTTTTCCTTCAATAACATGAAAAACAACAGGTGAAACGGCCATGCAAGAGTGCGTCGTCTTGCGACATTTCCACAGTACAGTTGGAAAATAGTATGGAAGATTTTTTTTGCGTACTGCACGTCACGTACTAAACAGTGCACATTAAACAGCACACATCTGCCAGTACACTGTACACAGGAGACAGGACACAGTAGATAGGGCTCTGATTCGGACATAGCCCGAGTCATCACGCCACATCACACACCAGAGATGGTCAGAGTCATGTGACCGATGCCAACAACTCACGTCTCTCCAGGATCTCCGTAATACCAGCGTTATCAGCCTCCAGCTCCATCTTGAACTTGGCCAGCTCTTGGTCCAGCTTCCGGAGGTGTCTGTCCACCTGTACAGAGCCATAACACCACATCACCCCTCCATATTCAACCCAAACTCATCCCCTCCATAACACCACATCACCCCTCCATATTCAACCCAAACTCATCCCCTCCATAACACCACATCACCCCTCCATATCCAACCCAAACTCATCCCCTCCATAACACCACATCACCCCTCCATATTCAACCCAAACTCATCCCCTCCATAACACCACATCACCCCTCCATATTCAACCCAAACTCATCCCCTCCATAACACCACATCACCCCTCCATATTCAACCCAAACTCATCCCCTCCATAACACCACATCACCCCTCCATATTCAACCCAAACTCATCCCCTCCATAACACCACATCACCCCTCCATATTCAACCCAAACTCATCCCCTCCATAACACCACATCACCCCTCCATATTCAACCCAAACTCATCCCCTCCATAACACCACATCACCCCTCCATATTCAACCCAAACTCATCCCCTCCATAACACCACATCACCCCTCCATATTCAACCCAAACTCATCCCCTCCATAACACCACATCACCCCTCCATATTCAACCCAAACTCATCCCCTCCATAACACCACATCACCCCTCCATATTCAACCCAAACTCATCCCCTCCATAACACCACATCACCCCTCCATATTCAACCCAAACTCATCCCCTCAAACCAGGGCTCATCAGTCTTATCCAGTAAGGGCCGGTGTTGGTTCAGGCTTTTGTTCCAACCAAGCAGTTATACTCCTGATTCTACCAATCAACCACTCGAGTGTTAAGGACCTTGATTAGTAGGATCAGGTGTGTAACTGCTTGGTTGGGGGAAAACAAAGCCTGCACCCACACCGGCCCTTACTGGATAACATTTGAGGACCCACACCGGCCCTCACTGGATAACATTGAGGACCCACACCGGCCCTTACTGGATAACTTTGAGGACCCACACTGGCCCTCACTGGATAACATTGAAGACCCCTAGCTTAAACCACCGCCCCCTTCCTTCAAACCAAATTCATCCAGAGATTCATCAACGTAACCAAACTGCTTCCACCGTACTCATCCTGCCCCAGCCTCAACCCTAACCAGTGAGGACAGCTTTGTAAAGGTGCTTTTTTTTTTTTTTTTTTTTTTTTTTGCAATGAAGATTAAAATATTGCAGTATACCCAGAAAAGAAATAATGATTTTTATGACTGTGTCATATTTATTTAATGTTTTTGTAATCAGTCTAGAACCTCATCATCCCGTAACTCAATATCCCACAAATCTCCCTGGATATGGAATAAGCCTCTTGGCAATGTGTGTAATATCTTTCACGGTGAAGCTCACAACCGTGATGGAACCATTTTTGTTTGTCTACAATATCTGTACACAGATAAGATCTTAGTTTAAAAGAATAAAAAGAAGTTCGAAAAAAATGGAAGTATAAAAGGCTCCGATTTGGATTCAAATGGTTCCTCAGTCTGCTCTCTGGCATGCGCATGACCACAGTTCATTCTCAAACTCACCAAGTCATAAATCTGACTCGCCAACTGGACTTTCTCATCCGCATCCTCCAAGGCTTTGTAATAGTCCTAGAATAAACAGGAAAAGCAATCGATAAAGTAGTTTCAGAGTTTTGCAAACAAAAAGACAAGATAAAGAGCAGCAAGATTTCTAAACGGAGTTCATGGATTATTTCATTAATTAAATTGGGGGGGGGGCAGGAAAAGTACATTCTCTCATTAAATTGCGTTTTTCTGTACATGAAAAGCACATGTTAAGTGGTGCTTACAAATCGATTTGATCAACACGTGCTGTTGACCAGAGGGGTATTTCACAAAGCAGGATTACTGGGTTAGCTGGATAACTGCACCCAGAACCCTCCTGGAACATGGACTGAAGTAAAGAGCCGTTCCGGGTTTTACTCAGTGCAGTTATCCAGCTAACGCAGAAACAGCAAAGCCCCACAGAAAGTGGTGTGGAGCGGATTTCTCATGCGATTACACCGCCTCCATTCATTTTAAATGAGAGCCGATTCCTTGTCTGTTAGGACATGTTAGGATCGCTCGTGATGTGAAGCGTCCAGATGAGACGGAGAACGTAGCGCAATAACCAATCAGTTTAAAGAGTTTGGGCGGCGAGAGCGATGACATGCGATTTCAGCGCTTTCTGTGGGGCTTTGTCGTAATCCTGCTTTGTGAAACAGCCCCCAGGTGGCTCTTACCTTTTTAATCACCTCCAGCTGCTCCTCCCTCCATTCCTGCTTGTTCTTTTTGGCATTAATGAAGAACTCATTCACTCCTTGCTCCAGCTGATCCATGGCATCTATACGAGAGAGAAATCCTAAACCTTCTACAATGGGCATGTTACATTTATGAAACTATGACATGCATGGAATAGAGGCATGCTTCAGTACCACCAGCAGGGGTGTAAAATCCAGGTTGAGAAAGTAAGTCCCCGCCAGTATTTTGATACAATCACCTGACTGGAATTGCTAATTAGCATCGTTCTTCAGCCAGGAGGTAGAACAAATGGTGAAATCAGCTGGCTGAGTTCATGCAGAGTTCCTTCCATATCTGTCCTCCATTGTCAACACCTCCTTAACCTGTGGCTATGTTCCTGCTGTTTTCAAAACTGCCAGTGTTACCCCACTCCTTAAGAAACCTAGCTTGGACCCAGAGGTTTCTTATTAATGAATTAAATATCGTCCTGTGTCTCTTCTGCCCTTCCTGTCCAAAGCTCTTGAACAAGCTGCCCTTAACCAACTGTCTGATTTTCTCCACCAGAACCTGCTCAACCCTCATCAGTCCAGCTTCAGAACCGGGCACTCCTGAAACTGCACTCCTGGCTGTGACCGAGGCACTCGCCACTGCTAGAGCCTCATCCCTCTCCTCTGTCCCGATTCTCCTTGACCTGTCTGCAGTGTTTGACAGTCAACCACAAACTCCTGATCTCCACACTGGCTGAAATGGGCATCTCTGGAACTGCTCTCTCTTGGTTTACATCCTATCTCACAAATAAATCCTACCAAGTCTCCTGGAACGGCTGTCACTGCACCTTATCCACTTTTTACAGGAGTCCAGCAGGGATCTGTACTGGGTTCTCTGCTGTTCTCCATTTATACTAAGTCTCTTGGGTTGGTTATTAATTCACATGGCTTCTCTTACCATTGTTATGCTGATGACACTCAACTCTTCCTCTCTTTCCCTCCCTCTACCCCACAGGTTAAGGAGAGAATATCTGTTTGCCTGGCTGACATCTGTGTGTGGATGTCTAGCCATTACCTGAAGCTCAACCTCGACAAGACTGAGCTGCTCTTCATGCCATACAAGACTTCCCCACTTCTAGACCTGTCCATCACCGTCAACGGAACCATGGTGACTAAGGCTCTGCAAAAACCTGGGGGTGGTCCTGGATGACCAGTTGGACTTCAGAGAGCACATCAGGGCAACGGCACAGTCCTGCAGGTTCTTTCTGTACATCAGGAGGATTTGGCCGTACCTGACCACCTACTCCACCCAGCTTCTTGTCCAGACCATAGTCACCTCACATCTGGACTACTGCAACTCCCTTCTCGCAAGCCTACCAGCCTGCACCATTCTGCCCCTACAACTGGTCCAGAACACAGCTGCTTGGCTTATGTCCAACCTCCTGAAGTTCTCTCACGTCACCCCCCTGCTGAGGTCACTCCACTGGCTGCCAGTCATGGCCAGGATCAGGTTCAAAGTTTTGACCCTGGCCTACACTGCAGCCAAAAGGTCAGGCCCCTCCTACCTACAGGACTTAATCCAGCACTACGCTCCTGCTCGACCACTTCGCTCTGCAGCTGTAGGGCGACTTGCACTTCCCTCCCTGTGTCAACGGCTCTCGCTCATCCCGACTGCGGAGCTTTTCCACCCAAGCTCCCTAGTGATGGAACGAACTCCCCACTCCGCTGCGCTCAACTGAAACACTTTTTCAGACTCCACCTCGACTAAACTACCTATATAGGGCCAATTCTATAGTACTTGCTTCCGTTTTTATTTATTTTTTGCTTGTTTTTTTATTTAACTTCTGTTTTTTGTTATTTTATAGTTAAGAATGTATAGCTGACCGTGTTCTATGTTAATTACTAGAACACAGGATGGCTCCTACGTTGTGAGAAAGTTGTGCTTTGTCAGATCTGCTTTGTAGTCGCGTCAATGACCTTCAATATGCATTTATTGTACGTCGCTTTGGATAAACGCGTCTGCCAAATAATTGTAATGTAAGGAAACACATGGCAGTACTTTTACTTTCTGACCCCTGGATTTTACACCTCTGACCACCAGTTAGCTGGTTAGACATTGATTACAACTTTTACTGAATTAGCATCTTAGATATGAGATAGCAATATTAACTCAGAGAAGCATTTCCACTTATTTATTGAATCGACCAGATTAATGTCAATAAAGCACTTCTACTCATCACTCAGGTTTTAGCCACCAAACAATTCAATGTGTACATTAGCCAGCAAGCTATATGAAAATGTATTATCTCAATCTCTTGGTGCTTTGTTGAATTAGCCCACTTATTCTACACCCCGCGTTCTGGTAAGCCTGCAGGCTTAGTATCAGACATGTATTACAGATGGGCGATAATGTGCTGCTGTGGTCACGTCTCAACTCTCAATGCCTACTCTGAACCTGGAGGTCCATCTCTCTCATTTCCGTAAACCTGTCGCGCAGATCCATGGGTAGCTGCTCTATCACTGGCAGATACGAAAAGGGGAGAGAGAAAAAACAGAATGATTAGCAAGGTGCCAACCCAAACCAGGAAAAGCATCAATCGTGAAAATGCATGCATTTAACGTTCCCAAACCAACACAGATATTAATAGCAGCGCCATACTCACTCTCTAGGTAGTCCTCTAAGTACAGCATTTTGGCGTATTTGATATAATATGCTTTTGAAAATAATTTAAATGAAATAATTTCAATATGGCGCCGTCCACAACAACGGCCGAAGAAAGAAAAAAAAAACGTGTCCAACTGAGGCTATTGTGTGTGACGTACTTGGTGGCTTGCAGCTTGATTGGATTATTTACGACCCTACGTCATCGTGCGTTTTAACCACATACCCTGGATACACTTCGTTCTTTTTCCCCCAAATCGCTACAGTTCGAGAACTACAATAATTTGCTTTCCTAAGAGAGCCAACAAATTTGGTTGAATAAGCGATGAGATGTATTCATGAAGACTTGCAAATATGTTCCGTAACTAAATAATGTTATATCTGCACAATTATATGCACAGATGCTATTTTGGGTTAAATACTATAAAACAATTACAAGTTCTAACTTTTATTGTGAAATATCCCGCTCTGGTGGTTACCGGACGTCACTTTCCGATTGTTGCGAGCTCGTGCCTTAGAAAGAATTACACACCCTTGTTCATAAGAGACTAGAGAGCTGTGCACAACTGTCCATGCTTGCCTTCAAATTAAATACTGGTGCTAAAATGCAATGCATAGCCAATGCAACCAAGACATTGTTGAAAAATACAATGCTAAGCCAAAATAAATGCCATACAACAGTAACGTTTATTAAAACGATAAATATCAACTAAGCATAAGATCGCCTTGTGGAACTAGATCGTATAATTTATACGCTATTGATTCAGTTAATTTAACGTAATATCAAGCTAGCCCACTTAGCTAACTAGCACTTCCTTTTTACGTATGCAGTTACATGGTAGTTGCAATTGCTTAACATTTGTTGGCTATATCTGTATATTAGGCGAGAACATTTGCTGTCTAACGTAACGTTGGCTAGATTATAAACAGGACGATAATACTGTGTTATATTTTTTTGTGTCACGACAGCAACACTAGAATAGATAACTTGCTAAGGGTCTGCAAATGTTGCCTAATTTCGAGAAAAAAAAAACCTGCAATCCAGTTGAAATCAAGCTCAACCGAACAAGCGAAAGATGCCGGTTTGCTGAAATTTAGAGTAACGTTTGAAGAACATGAACAGGGTTTAAACCTGGTTTGTCCATATTTTTCGTCCCATCTATGGTTCGCCCTGTGGTCTTTAATCCCAAATCACACACTTGTACCCGGCGTGGGTAACGTTAGGGCCCTATTATAGAAGACGGAAGTGAGTCTCCGCCATGTTTGCTATGTTGTTTTGGCGTTTACGAAGCACACTTCTAGTGCCCTTCTCTGCATCTTTTATCCACACGAAGGGTACGAGCGATGGAAACCAAGGATTCAGTCATGATGTTCCCCTATAAAAGTAAGGAGCATGATACATTCATTTCGTTTCAACTTTGTTTTGTCCAAATACAAACATATTCCTACATATCAATTTTAAAACGAGGTACGTTAGCGATAGCGAGTTAGCTTAACTATTAAACTGAACTATTATTGCTGGCTAAATTGAAACGTTAAATGTGTGTATTTTAAAATATTTGCTTAAATAACAGTGACGGACGAGGACACTGCAAATTTAATCAAATTGCGTGCGTCAAATGAAGTGCTCTTCACAGGGAAGAGAAATGCATCCAAGATTGCTTGGAGGTAAGTAGCTAACGTGATTTAGGTAGCCAGCCCATTCATTGACTTAATTTCGTCTCAGCCTGTGTAAAGATGTAAATTTTTGAAATGTCAATAAATATGGCTAACCATATTATTTTTGATAACAAAAAAGCTATTATTACTATTATGATTATTAGTTTAATTATTTTATTAAAAATGTTAACCATAATTGTTATGCCAAATAGCAACCCCATTGTATTCCACTTGCAGGGCAGTAATAAGAGAATTGGGCTTGCAAGGGAAGGTCAATTCTGGCCAGGCCAGCAAAAAGTGGGAAAACCTAAAGAAGAAATACAAGGTAGTGTGTGTGTGCGTGTGTGTGTTTGTGTGTGCATGTGTATGTTCAGGTGAATGTGTGTGCTTGCTTACATGTGAATATTCATGTGAATGAGTGTGTGAGTTGGTGTGTTCGACATTGTGAGATTATCACTAATGCATGAGCGTGTGATGATGGTGTGTATGTTTGTGCATGCATGTGTGTGTGAATATGTCTTATTAGAATCAGAATTCACACATATGCATTCACAGACATAATCACAAGCTTATGATCATGTACACATAGCCGTAGTATTCCTAATCATGTTAAACAGTCTGATCTGTGACAGATCTGTGTCAGGTGACCTGTTTATAGTGTACGTGTGTAGTAATGAAACTGTGTTCTGCCTGTTCTCACAGGAGCTGAAATACCCTCCCGGAGGGTTAGGTGCAGGAAATGGGGATGTCACTGCTGCCTCTTGGCACTGGTTCTACCTCATGAACGAAGCCATGGAAGGAAGGCTGTCCACAAGTGCCCCGGCGCTGAGCACCGTCTCTTACGCCGAGGACGAACCCGATTCTCCCAGACCGGGGCTGGTGACCTCACGCACCCACTCCCGAAAGCGGAGGAAGGAGGTGGAGAAGATGGAAATCCTGGAGTTCTTAACGGGCGAAGCAGGGAGGGATGAGAGCTTGGAGATTGAGGTGAAGGAGGGCGATGCCATTGAGATGTACGCAGACAGAGAGGAGGCGGAGATCGAGAGGGTCGCCATGGAGACGGAGCGGGAGAGGGCGGTGCTGGGCACAGAGAGGGTGGGGGTGCACATGCACAGGGCGGGGTTTGAGAGAGAGCTGGCGGCCATCGACAGGGATAGGGCGGCGCTGGAGAGGGAGAAGGCCGGGGTGGATCGCGATAGAGCGGCCGTAGAGCGCGATAGGGCTCTGCTGGAGAAGGACAGAGCGTTGATGGAGAGGGAGAGGGCGGCTATGGACCGTGATTGGGCGATGCTGGAGAAAGACCGGGCGACTCTGGAGAGGGAAAGGGCCATGCTGCAGAGGGATAAAGAAGCCATAAAAAACGGCACGTTTGAGGTGAAAAACGACAGCCCAGCCATGGAGCTCGATGCAGAAGCACGGGAGAGAAGGGAGAAATTTCTCTCCTTGTTTGAGAAACTTATTGAAAAATTATGAAAGAGAAAAAAAACACACTAATCATTTTCCCATTGCCACTTCACGTGCTTGTATAGTCCTGAGTAGCTGCACTGAACACCCAAATTAAGAAGAAGAAAACAGGAAGATCCTCTTTACTGGAGATCAACCTTTAAGCATCATGTTCTATCTGAAAATAGCATTTGAAGTACATTTTAATATTTGACTGATTTTGTCCATCATTTTCCTCTTCACTTGTTTCACCTACTCTGTTGTTCTGAATGTAGTGAAAATGAAAGACTGCACTTCACGTTGCTTTTATCAGACTTACAACAGTGGATCTGTATAAAACTGTATAAATCTGGTTTCGGGAGGGAAAAGATAACCTTGGCTAGCCTCTGTGTGGAAATACTTTGAAATAACATGTGCAAAACCATTACTGCCTGCGCCAATCGGTTAACAATGAAGACGTCAAGGCACTCCTGTTCTGGAGAGGTCGTTTAAACATCTTTATTCAAATGTGGTATTTCAGTACAAATCACAGATCGGCTTATAGGCCTTAGGCTTAACCCCAACCATTCCCCACCCCTGAGTCATACAACAGCTTTAGACCATCAAAGCATAGTATATCCTCAAAATAACACTTTGCATTGTAATATACCAAATATTGCAGTTCATGTAAAAAAAAAAAAAGTCATTTCAGAATATATATTTTTATATTACAGACTTTACAACAGTTCCTTGTGTATAAATTCCTTTATTGCATCAGAAATTCAATTTGGGGCAGTAGCTGGAGTTTTTGTTCTATTGTTATCATCTAGAATTCTCTAAATGTTTGTGCAAATTGTGAAATGACCTCCAGAACAGTGTGATGATCAGAGGCGTTGTGAGTAGAAGAAACAACCAACAAAAACAACGCTAATGTCTTGTTTGAGGAATAAAATAAAAAAGGTCTAATTAAAACGGATTTATCTTATCCCCTGCATGCTAGGGACTGAGGAGGACTGGATTCGTCTCCATTCTTTATTGCTTTAATACAGAATCTGTGTCTGTAGCTGGTGTTCTCCAGTGCACATGCAGGGCAGGCAGCTGTACTGTAGTAAGGGCATGAGAGTATTGTTAGTATGTTGTGAGAGTATGTATGTGTGCGTGTCTACATGTGTGTGCGTGTCAATGTGCGCTTGTGTGTATGCATGTATGTATGTGTGCGTGTCTACATGTGTGTGCGTGTTAATGTGCGCTTGTGTGTATGCATGTATGTATGTGTGTGTTCAAATGAGATCTCCTATAGGAACACGAGGCAGGCAGATATAGGCCTGTGGAGTCTTGCTAAGGTTAATGGGATTGCCATCCAATCTGATGTCCTCCAGGGCGTTGCGGATGTAATTAAAATCATTCATGTTGCAGAAGGTGTCCTCGTGCATCATCTGGATGTTGTTGTTCTGGAAAAGACAAGAAAGGACCAATGAGAAAACAGCACGGTACGCCGTAAAAGCGATCGTTCAGAAGCCTAAACGAAAAGAAACACCTTGGCACTAGTCGCCACAACTGAGAGGTGAAATAAACTCGGATTTCACAAGAATAGACAGCCAGCTAATGATAAGTAATACATCATTTGTTCCTTGTCAAACGTAAATTAACTTTTTCAGTTAGCAGGACTTGCTAGTGAACTTGAATTTCAGGACTGATGGTCATAAAGTAGCCCCATATGTACCCCCTAAACCAATATAAGTACCTTAAACAAAGATTCTCAATACCCTCTCTGCTGTAAGTATGAAAATGGATACAAAACTTGCATGTAAGGCTGTAAAAAGTGTTTTATGTAAATTACATATATGGTTATGGCCAAGACATCCCTTTTAGCACCCAGAAATGATTTTGAGCAGCCAAACTGCCTCTCTCATACTCTCCAGTCCAGAAGGTGATAGCAATGCACTAAAATTGGTTTGTATAACCCACAAACTGAGAGGAAAATAAAATAATTCCATAGTTAACACTTTATGGTTTATGTGTAATTTACATGTTAACAGCATGTAGTGTACATGTTAACATGTTTGAGGCTCACAATTCCGACCCATTTCGCATTCAATAATGAACTACAAGGTTAAAAAATAAGTAAATGTCATGACGCAATGGCTAAATATGTACGTATCCTTTCTAAATCCATATTATACATCATGTAATGTCAGACAAACATACACCCGTTGGTTCACACAGCACAGGCAAACAATTGGCACACAGGCAAACAAATGACTCTATTGGGAGTACTGTATACTGCCACTAGATGGCAGTATTTATACAGAAATAAGAGCGCTGTACTTATTGACCTATTGGCAAGGCAGAAAGTACTGTGCACCACCCACAAATGGTGTTATTGAGAGGGCAGTCAGAATACCTGTAGATGCAGTGAGCGCAGACTCTCAGGTAGTGGCACAGGTATATAGTTGATGTCGTTGTCAGTCAGGTAGAGGTACATCAGGTTGTGCATGTCCTATAAAATGGTCCATTGAAAACACATGAAGTGCTTTTACTGAACACCTAGCCACACATATGTTGAGGTGGAGAGGCAATGATTTATTTATATCATAAATAATGTGAGATTGATAGATAATACTACTAAACCTTACATTACAGCCCAATCACTTGGCAGACACTCGTAACCAAAGTGGTTTAACAAATGGAGAACATACATCAGTGTTAGTCTCAGGAATCCAAACGTGTGATATCAGCAAAAAAACAACCAATGCCAACTTATAATCAATAAGTGTAAAATTAGCTGAACAAACCAAGAATTAGTGTTGTAAACAAAAGTAAATGCCATTACACAGCTAATATATTTTTACAGAGCTATACTGATAACATTGCACCTCATTCACAAATCACTCGACAAACTTGAGACTTTCTTTAAGATGTTTTTACAAAATTTCGGAATTAACTGATGGTTGCGTTCTGAGATTCTGTTTTACCCAAGGAAAAATCCTAAGTAAGAAGACATTGTTGAATGCCAGAATTTTCATAAAAACATTTTAAAGAAATGAAAGAAATCCAATCTTTAATTGAAGTAAACATATTACAAGAAAAAAAAAGACGTCAGACCTTTGATGACTTAGTGCCATTTTACCAACCATGTATTCCATACTTTTCCAGCATTATTTACAGCTAAATCTAGTCCCACCCCCCAATTCCCATAGAGATCCATTCAAATGCAGAGATGTTATAGTATCGCTTGTAAGAGTACCAGAAAATAAGATATCAAGAGTCTTTTGATGTTGTTGGGTCACAGACATCAGGAAGTCATGGCATGCAAAGGATATGCGACCAAATATTAAAAATACTTTATTTTATATATAAATGCAGGGGTGCCAATAATTGTGGCACACGTGGTTTTGTTAAAAATAATTATTTCTTGATGAGGAATTTGTTTTTCTCATAAAAAATGTACTTCAATTAAAGGTAGAATTTTTCTAAATTCTTCCGTGTGAGATTAAGCTAATTCACCAAACGGTGAATTGTTTTATAACCCTCTTTACCAGGGGTGCCAATAATAGTGGAGGGCACTGTATGTGACTGGAATGCTCTTAACTGAACATTCTAATGCTGATGTAACAATCACCACTGCAATGGAGTTCTAGAACAGTGATTTAGAAAAAAAACAACCAAAATTTTTTTTTTTTTTTCCAAAAACCTGAAAAGGATTAAACTTTTGCCTGCCAAATAGCTACATGTTAATGTTATGGCTAGTTAGATTTTTTGCAGTTTTTTCACAGTGCGTTCAGTATTAAATCAACTCATACAGAGTTCATATGGTCCCTATTGGACTCGTATATACTCCATTACAGTTGAATTAACACTGGACATTTTGTTGTGCACAGTCTTGTGTTCCATCTCACCTTGAAGGCATCATTCTGGATGCCCTTGCTGCCCAGCCGGTTGTGGCTGGCGTCGATTAGATTCATGGTGGCAGGGAGAGCGGGCAGCTGTGCCACGTTGTTCTCTCTCACCACAAGCTCTTCCAGGGCGGGCAAGCCAAAGAGGGCATCCTCATCGATCACCGAGATCTGGTTACTGGTCAGATCGATCTTCTTCAGACTGTCTGTGGCAACCGGGAGAGCAAAGAAAGTAGATAAATAAATAAATACATAGTGTACGAGGAGCCATGCCATGGGGCTGAACCCCTGAGCTACTCAAAGCCCCAAAAGCCCATTTCTTGACCCTTGACCCCCAATTTGGTTGAATCTTTAGGTAAAACACCTGCACGTACGTACTCATGTGAGCAAAGTGGGATTTGTTGATCTTGGTTATCTTGTTGTAGCGAGCGTAGAAGTGAGTGGTCTCTTTGGGGAGAGGGGGTACGCTCTCCAGCTTCATGTCATCACAATACACGGACCCCCCCAGGCAGGTACAGAGCAGACAGGTGGGCAAACCTGGCACAGGTGAGATGAGAGGGCAGGCTTACTCAACCAGGCATGACATCCAAATTGCATAATAACATCGTCATCATTACGCAGATACAAACAGTTTGGTGCGTTCAGGTTAAAAGTGAAAGGATGACAAGACGGACTGAGAGACCGCTACGCCACTGCGACGCTAAAAGAACGAGTCTTTTTAAAAAGTCTTCTTCAGTGAGCCCGTACTGCAGGGCTACTCAACTCCAGGTCCTGCGGGCTGCAGTGTTTGCAGGTCTTTGCTCCAACCATGCACTACACCACTTGATTTCACTAATGAACTTACTTCCTGAACCAAGGAGGTAAAATAATTAGTGAAAGCAGGTGGGGTAGTGCACGGTTGGAGCAAATACCCGAGTCATTCTATAATTAGCGGTACATGTCATGTCCATGGGTTGTATTTATCAATTTTACTAAATATTCACTTCAAGCAATGATCAATTTTATATTGGGGCACATTTCATTTAATACAAAAAAGTCAACAGGTTCCATCATTTATTTTGCAGAAAATGCGTATGCTATACAAAATGTCAAGTTTTGCTCTTCAAATTAAGACTAGAATATGTTTTTGGATATTATTTTCATCATTATTTGTTCAATATAATCATTAAAACATGAGAAAGGTGTTTTAAAAACTATTTGACTCATTAATATACATTAAATTATTCACTTTGTGTGTGTCCGAAAAATCTCTGTCAACTGTGTTACCCATTGACAAAACCCCTATAAATCAGCAAGGGTTTGCTCCAAAGTCACATGTCCAACATCACGTGATGTCACTTCCTTCAGTGGCGGGCATTTTGAATACAGTGTGGTAAGTTTATACTCCTCCTCTTCAATATTTCATCAATATTATTGTCTGCACATAGAGTAGATTAATTGCTCATCAACCGTGTTATCAACATGTTCTTGTATACTTGCTTTAGATATTATATTTACAAAAATGTAGCGAAAGTGTATAAAAACATGAGTTTATCAAGGTCATGTGGTGACATGTTCAAGGTCTGCAGTTAGAATAAGGCTAAAAAAAAAAAGAAATGTCTGTGTTGTGTATCCCCATCAACACACAACACACAGAGGACAGGACAACACACAGGAGGATTAACACGGTTGACAGGGATTAACACAGTTGACAGGGATTAACACGGTTGACAGGGATTAACACGGTTGACAGGGATTAACACGGTTGACAGGGATTAACACGGTTGACAGGGACAGACAAACAACAGGGATTAACACAGATTAACACGGTTGACAGGGTACAGGACAGACAACATTAAACACGGACAATGTTGGCAGGGTTTATTGCTTTTGTCTTTACTTTAATGAGTTCAATTTCAATTCAATTAAAATCTCTGTTAAATGGGTTCATCCCGAGGTCAACGCGTGAACGCTTCCGAGTCGTTGTTACGAGCCAGGAAGTCATTCAAACTAAGTTAATTACGTGAATGCAGCATCCATTAACGTTAATATTTCCTAACATTACTATGTTAGCTATTAAATAGTCAGATATGGCTTGAAATGTAGCTCTCATTGTTCATTAAAATAGTATGTCAATGGGTTATATTGGCCTTTCAATTATGTTATTATGGATTTAAGCTTATTTGTTGATGAACAACTCCGCCTGTGAGGGACTGTCAGTAGAAACTCCGCCTGTGAGGGACTGTCAGTAGAAACTCCGCCTGTGAGTGACTGTCAGTAGAAAGTAGGCTGAGGCCTAAGTAGCTGTATTGCTTTGTGTCATCTTTTTGGCGAAGATTGTGATTAGTGAGAAAATAAACTGTTTAGCGATTAGGCAAAAAGTTGACACGTTTAAGTCGATGCCAAGGACAACTTGCTGCAGAGAAGGTGCGGATGTTGGGGCAAACTACCTTTAGACATGCACTGCAGGTCTGGAATTTATTCTACAGCTCCCCAAAAACTTGTATGTTGAAAAGCAAGTTATTGCCTTGTTATGCGACATTCACCTAGCTGCCGTTCATTTAATGTTTAGGCTATGATATCACAATAACAATTAAACTTTTTTTCACTGTTGCCATCAGGACATTTTCTGTTAGAGAACCCAGCATGCGATCAGGAAAGATTAAGAGCGCCCAGTGTCCAACCTTATGCCTTCAAACGGTAAGCAATTTTGAATGAAGATAGTGTGTATGTGTATGTATGTATATACAGGTGCAGCTCAAAAATGAGAATATTGTGAAAAAGTTCAATAATTTTTGTTAAATATTTCAAGCCTTTATTTCTTGTAATTTTGATGATTATGGCTTACAGCTAATGAAAACCCAAATTCAGTGTCTCAGAAAATTAGAATATTTTGCTTTAACATATTTTTAAAGTATCATATTTAATATTTGGTCGCATATCCTTTGCATGCTGTTACTTCCTGAGGTCTGTGACCAATCAACATCAAAAGACTCTCGATATCTTATTTTCAGGTACTGTTACAAGCGATACTATAAGCTCTCTGCATTTGAACTGATCTCTATGGGAATTGGGGGGTGAGACTAGATTCAGCTGTAAATTATATGTGTTTGTGTGTATGTATATATGTGACTTTTCAATACACAATGGTTCAAAAGGTTAATATCAGTTGCAGTAACATATTCAATTGTATTATGACAATGTTACTGTTTTAAAATTTATTTGATTGGTAAAATCAGATGAAACCGAATAACTTTTTTCCACGTCTTTTTTATTTTGTGGGCGTGGATGGGGGAGTGTTTTTAGACACCTGGGAGTGGTCATTTCTCGTGTGACGTCACACTCCCCCGTCCACGCCCACAAAATAAAAAAGACGTGAATTTGAACTTCACCAATTTGCGGCGACAAGCCAATGTAAGTTATTCGGTTCCATCTGATTTTACTCGAAAAATGTATTGGCCTTCACGATATGTGTGTGTGTTAATGTCATATTCAGTTTTAAAATATAGTTTTGAATCTTTTAAACGTAGCGTGACAAATTAGCGCCGTATGGTGTAACGTTAGCCAACTTTCACCTGCCCCCACCAGTCACACAATCACATTGGCTGCCTTCAAAGCGACAAGCTAATGTATTGGGTTTCACCTGATTTTACTCGAAAAAATGTCTTGGCTTTCATGATATGAGTGTCGTAATGTCAAATTCAGTAAAAAAAATATATAGTTTTGAAGCTTTTAAACGTAGCATGACAAGCTAGCGCTAAACGTAGTTTCGCGCCATTCATGTAATTAGCCAGCTTTTACCTCGTTAGCCCTCCTGCGCTATGGCAGTACCATGCACAGCGCACTCGATTTGACCGTTCTCTAGCCTTACTTTATCGCACATACCCTTCCCTGGCATTAAACTGTGCTGTAAGGTTGAATAGAATTTGGAACAGGTAAGCAGTGTTGCAGGTGAACAGTGATTGGATCAGTTGAACAGTGTTTGGAATCAGGTGAGTAGTGTCGCAGGTGAGAACCGCAGTGTTAGAGGTGAACAGTGTTTGGAATCAGCTGAGCAGTGTTGCAGGTGAGCAGTGTTGCAGGTGAGCAGTGTTACAGGTGAGCAGTGTTGCAGATGAGCAGTATTACAGGTGAGCAGTGTTACTAACCCCCCTGAGGATCAGGGTCCATCAGGACCCCAGATTCCCCGGAGCTGCTCGATTCACTGGAGGCACTGGATTCACTGGGGGCACTGGAGGCACTGGATTCACTGGAGGCACTGAATTCACTGGAGGCACTGGATTCACTGGAGGCACTGGATTCATTGGGGGCACTGGAGGCACTGGATTCACTGGAGGCACTGGATTCACTGGAGGCACTGGATGCACTGGAGGCACTGGATTCACTGGAGGCACTGGATGCACTGGAGGAAAAGGGCCTAAGAGGGAGATCCTCATCCTCTTCCTCCAGGGAGGCGGTGGGGGCTTGGTAACTGTCCACCAGGGGGGCCAGTGTGCCGATTTCTATCTGTAACCAGAGACACAGTGAGATCACTCAGTCATGGCCTTGCTTAAAATGCACCAGGGGATGAGTGTGCCAATGGATATGTGCAGATCTGATCATATTTAGGCTAATGTACTTTTATCCTCAGCTGTGGAAATCCTCACCAAATGACCAACGACAGGTTTGGTCTCCGCTGTACTGAATAATGGCGTATGATGTGAGGTCACCCGGCTAACATGTTGGCACAACTGTTCCATTTGGAGGCATGTGGGTGACTACCTTTACAGTTAGAGAAGTGGTATCATTGGACACTACTACCAGTCCTGTGTTGGTACACCTGTTATAGTTTGCCGAGATGGTCGCATTGCTGCGAAAGGCTGAAATCGGTCTTATGTTGTGATAATGTTAAATCTAATGAAAGTGTGGTGTATGGTGTGAAAGATATCCTTCCTGCTGTGTGGCCCTTGCTGCCTTATGCGTCTCGGACAGGTTTATGCTCTGGATTCTGCTGGAGTATTTGCTCCACATTGTAGTTTTGACAGTAATGTGCACTGGGCCTGGCCAACACCTCACTGTTAATTCTTTCTTCCAAAAATCTAAGTATGAATACATAACGTACATTTATGACAAAAAATGGTAAAGACATTAAAACCACAAGCTTCGTTTATTTCAGGTCACAGATTATAGTACGGCAATCCAGATTCACACCTTTCAGTTCATCTACGATTGGCCGTGTGTTGCCAGTCTCCCATGAGCCAATCAAAAGGCTCTCCATAGCAAAGCACTGTGATTGGCTGAAATCACAGAGTTGTGTATTGCACAGGTCAGCTGCACCTAATTTGGGGATATTGAAGCTTAACTCTCCTGTGACCCATGACAGGGTCTCTCCCAAAGCCCTTATCACACATAGGGCCTCTCCCAAAGCCCTGATCACACATAGGGCCTCTCCCAAAGCCCTGATCACACATAGGGCCTCTCCCAAAGCCCTTATCGCACATAGGGCCTCTCCCAAAGCCCTGATCACACATAGGGCCTCTCCCAAAGCCCTTATCACACATAGGGCCTCTCCTAAAGCCCTGATCACACATAGGGCCTCTCCCAAAGCCCTGATCACACATAGGGCCTCTCCCAAAGCCCTGATCACACATAGGGCCTCTCCCAAAGCCCTGATCACACATAGGGCCTCTCCCAAAGCCCTTATCACTCATAGGGCCTCTCCCAAAGCCCTTATCACACATAGGGCCTCTCCCAAAGCCCTTATCACACATAGGGCCTCTCCCAAAGCCCTTATCACACATAGGGCCTCTCCCAAAGCCCTTATCACACATAGGGCCTCTCCCAAAGCCCTTATCACACATAGGGCCTGATTTACTAAGACATTTAGCAGAATACCATGACCAATCATTGGTTGTGTTATTGGTTTTGCGTGTGCTAAAGGTCTTAGTAAATCAGGCCCATAGACTACCACTCAAAAGTGTGACTGATTAAACCGAGGTAAGCCTGGCCCTTTAACACGCACACGCACACGCACACACACACACACACACCTGTAACTAAAATGCACAACAGCGCTTCAAATTATGCAAGTCTGGCCATCTGAAAAATTTACAAGAGGGCATAATTTTGTACATTTAGGACCAAAAGATGAAATGAACTATAATTATGAAGAATTGGAGACGAGTGTTTGTTTTATGTTACCCATTTATTTGTGTTCTGTTGCATGGCTCCTGAAACCCGGGTCCTTGTGTCCCTCAGTGTATTATTCTGCGTGCTACTCCAGTCTGAAGTTTGTCTGTTTTTGAGGCAGTTCGAGTGCTCTCATTCTCAGACAGAAGGCATAGTTTGGAGGGAGCTAAAAAAAAGTATTCTGGAGCTGAATAGCTGCGCTGTAAAGTAAAAACAAGTCCACGTTTGAATCGCTGGTGAAGGACACACCTTCACAAAACTGCCAACACGGCATCTGCCTGCATGGACCATGATCTCAACCAGCTGGGCGGCTGCAGCCTCCGCAGTTCCGTCTATGACCACACAGGGGCGCTGGACACTCACGCTGAGCCTCAGAGAGCAGCAACCCCCTGCTTATTCTCTCCGATGTTTGTAAATCTTATTCTTTCTGCCTGACGGCAGTGGTCCTTTTGGAACCAAGACACTCATGGTAGCAGAAAAACTCATATTTCACTTCACGGAGCCCACAAGAGCTCTTTAAGTGCGCATGGAAAAGCGTGAATTATCTGTATGGTCACCGATTCATCATATACAAAGGCAGAGTCAACAAGAATTACACAAGTACCGTTCATGTTGGCTGCGACTACTTAGCTGATCTCTTCTCCCCGGCGCCCCTTGTGGTAAAATGTTATCACTGTAAGAGACGATCATTTACTCAGTGTGCCTGCTATCTAGGGAGTGAGTGAGGAATTCTCCAGGTCGCTGCCTCCATCCGCAGATAAAAATGTCCAAAATGAATTTTGTCTTAATTTATATAAAAATGTGAAGAAGTGGAAAGTGGAGTGAACACACAAAGTTAAAAAGCTTGTTTATCTTGCACAAATGCTCAAGTTTTCTCTTCGGGGAGGCTTTCGCAGACGGGTAGATCGGAGGGGCGACAAGGGGAGGCTTTGAGACGTCCTCCACTGCAGGAGAAGCATAGGTCTGTTCAGTGTGCCCCTCAGCCCAACACCCCAAAAAAAGAGGAGTAAATACATTGAGTCAGGAAGTGGGGAGGGCTGGGCCGATACAAACGTCCGTCCTTTTTAAACATGCAGGCAGGGATGGATCCCAACCCCCCACTTCATCTCCTGCTCTGCAGACTGAGGAACTCTCTCTGCCTCTGCCGTAGGGCCACGCCATTGGCCCAAACAACCGGACCGCATGCACCACTTCTGAGCTTTGCCCTGATTCCCAAATTGGCACTGTGTCCAAGATAACCACGCTTCTTACTGTGGCTGCACACAGAAATAGCATTTTCACTTGTGTGGGTAAGTGCTGTGTGCATATGTATTGTGTGTGAGAATGTGTGGTTTGTGATTGTGTGCGTGCTTACATGCACAAGTAGACATGGTTTGTGCATGTGTGGTGTATGTGTGTGGTGGGCAGGTGAGATTGTGTGCATGGATGTACAGACGTGCTCAAATTTGTTGGTACCCCTGGTAAAGATTAGCAAAGAGGGTTATAAAATTTCACTGTTTGGTGAATTAGCTTAATCTCACACTGAAAAAATGAGAAAAATCCAACCTTTAATTGACGTTCATTATGAGAAAAGAAAATCCTTCATCAAGAAATTATTATTTTTAACAAAACCACGTTGGCCACAATTGGATCTCTGTGGGACTAGATTCAGCTGTAAATTACACTGGAACAGTATGGAACACATGGTAGGCTAAATGGCTCTAAGTCATCAAGGGTCTGACGTATCAAACGAGCCTCAAACCATCACTCTGCTGCCAGATATGCAGTAAATATGGATGGATCACTTTAAGGGTTGTTTCTCCTGACAAATTTTCCTATTGAACTCTATGGAAAAATAAGTCAGGAGAAGAAACCATTCAAGTTATCCATCCATATCTGCTGTATGTCTGGCAGCAGAGTGATGTTTTAAGGCTTGTTTGATACATCAGACCCTTGATAACTTAGAGCCATTTAGCCAACCATGTGTTTCATACTGTTCCAGTGTAATTTACAGCCAAATCTAGTCCCACCCCCCAATTCCCATAGAGATCCATTCAAATGCAGAGAGGTTATAGTATTGCTTGTAGGAGTGCCAGAAAATAAGATATCAAGAGTCTTTTGATGTTGTCACAGACATCAGGAAGTCATGGCATGCAAAGGATATGCGACCAAATATAAAAAATGAATACTTTATTCTATATATAAATGCAGGGGTGCCAATAATTGTGGCCAACATGGTTTTGTAAAAAATAATTATTTCTTGATTTTTTCTCATAATAAATTAACATCAATTAAAGGAAGGATTTTTTTCAGTGTGAGATTAAGCAGGGGTACCAAAAAATTGGAGCATGTCTGTATGTATGCATATGTAGCATGTGTTTGTGTGTATGTGTGCATGGGCGGGGGTGTGTGTGTGTGTGCAGTGTGATGGTGTGTGTGCAGTGTGCATGCAGTGTGATGGTGTGTGTGCAGTGTGATGGTGTGTGTTTGCAGTGTGATGGTGAGTGTGCATATGGTGTGTGTGTGTGCAGTGTGATTGTGTGTGTGTGTGCAGTGTGCTTATGGTGTGTGTGCAGTGTGATGGTGTGTGTGTGCAGTGTGCATATGGTGTGTGTGCATGCAGTGTGATGGTGTGTTTGCAGTGTACATATGGTGTGTGTGCAGTGTGATGGTGTGTGTGCAGTGTGCATATGGTGTGTGTGCAGTGTTCATGCAGTGTTATGGTGTGTGGGCATGCAGTGTCATGGTGTGTGTGCAGTGTGCATGCAGTGTGATGGTGTGTGTGCAGTGTGCATGCAGTGTGTGCAGTGTGCATATGGTGTGTGCATGCAGTGTGATGGTGTGTGTGCAGTATGATGGTGTGTGTGCAGTGTGCATATGGTGTGTGTGCAGTGTGCATGCAGTGTGATGGTGTGTGTGCAGTATGATGGTGTGTCCATGCAGTGTGATGGTGTGTGTGCAGTATGATGGTGTGTGTGCAGTGTGCATATGGTGTGTGTGCAGTGTGCATGCAGTGTGATGGTGTGTGTGCAGTGCATGCAGTGTGATGGTGTGTGTGCAGTGCATGCAGTGTTATGGTGTGTGTGCAGTGTGATGGTGTGTGTGTGCAGTGTGATGATGTGTGTGCATGCAGTGTGATGGTGTGTGTGCAGTGTGATGGTGTGCATGCAGTGTGATGGTGTGTGTGCAGTGTGATAGTGTGTGCAGTGTGATGGTGTGCATGCAGTGTGATAGTGTGTGTGCAGTGTGATGGTGTGTGTGCAGTGTGCATGCAGTGTGATGGTGTGTGTGCAGTGTGATGGTGTGTGTGCAGTGTGATGGTGTGCATGCAGTGTGATAGTGTGTGTGCAGTGTGATGGTGTGTGTGCAGTGTGCATATGGTGTGATGGTGTGTTTTCATGCATGTGGCAATGTGTGCACTGCTCACATGGTGTGGCTCGGATCCTGTGCTTGCTCCAGTCATACTTCATCTCAGCTCAGAGGTTAGCTGGGTACTTCATTTAATTTATTTTGGCCTCGTTTAACATGACCAAAGAGAAGGACTCCAAAACAAAGCTTATCCAATCGAGAGAATACCACCCCAACAAATGCTGAGGCTACTGAAAAATAGTCATTTTTACACGTTTCTGTGCAGAGATCATGTGAAAGTGTACCAGAGCAATATGGCCTTAATCAGTGCCTCATTTCCAAAATCCATTCTAATGGAAAACAATGAAACCTGCCCAGTGCATGCATTTCTGTGTGGTGATTCGGATTATGGTTTTCGTGACTACCCTGCGGAAAAGAACAATCTGAACTGTCTCTCTCATCTCTCTGGTCCTTTCCCTCCTTGGAAAAACAGCTCACAGATAGAAGAATGGGCATCCTGGTATCTTTTAAATCTCCAACAGGAAATGGAGAGTGCAGAGAAGTGAAGTCTGGCGTTCGTTATGCGCTCATCCGCGATTTATGAACTCTACACACATATAGAGCAGCGTGACCCTCTCGTCCCGCTCTCGTCCCGTATACCGCCGAAACTCGACCCGAAGAGGAAATGTTGTTCCCCCTGCGTCCCGTCAGACAGTCTGAAGTTTCCCAAACATTTCTGCGCAGTCACTTAACAACATGCTTCAAGCCCACGGCACAAACGGAGAGTCCCTGGACTCCTGAAAGCCCCTGCTCGCTCCGCTCTCTCCCCTCGCTGCCTGAGGCTTGTCCTCTTTGCCATTGATTTAGAGCTCTTCTCAATCCACAGCAACTCATTTGCAGTTCCAAGTGGATTAAGCTGATATTATTTTATGATGTAATTTGTGAAGACAATTCATCCGTGATTGGACGTCCGCATCCTTTTCCAGTGCTCTGTGGAAAGTTGTCATAAATTTTTCCTTGTCAAATGTAGTTCAACACAGTCGCCGAATGATTGATTGTTTTTGTAAATCAGCATTATCGACTTTGCCGATTAGATATCGTGTGTCATAACTGTCACTGAAGTTCAATGTAGAGGGGGTTGTGGGGGTAGTCAAACTGCAGACCACATAAGGATCAGTTTAGGGTTTTTTTTGGCTTTGAGTGTTGGTTTTGAAAATTGAATCCTGCTGCTTATTTTTTTAAATAAAAGAAAGAGTAGAAACTGGCACATACGCTGTTTGAAGAGGCTGTTATAGTGTTCTCCTTCCAAACCTGCTTTGCAGATGGTCCACTTCATTCCCAGCTCTGACCCAAAGAGCGCTTTTGGCAAGACATGCCCCCTGATTCATGCTTCAATCAGAGATTTTTGGCTTTAAAATAATTAATAAGAAGCACAGATTGGAAAATTTTGTGTGACCAGATTTGACTGACGTAAGTCAAGTTCCGGATGGATTTCCATAATTTATTTTGCCGCTCTGCCTTGGGTAAGCTCAGCCTGCTCGTGTAACTGGTTCTGGCCTAATTCAAGCAAGCAAAGTCCGCAAGCTACATGACTATTGCTTTCATGTGCGTTGCAGTTTAAAAACTGTAGAGACAGAGCACAGAGAAGCAAAAGACCATTGCTAATTACAAGAAATGACTGGCTGTGGGGGTAGAAATGTGCTGAGGAAAAGCCCTTTCCTTCAAGGAAAATTGGGGTCCAGTCTTGGACCACAAAGCCCTTGCAGTTGATGTCAGTATTCAGTTCCATCCAATGCAAGAAATTCCCTGGAATTCCCTGAAAAAGCTTTGGCTCAAGGTTGTGTTAGCCTGGTTCCAGCTCTACAAAGGGCTATAATGAGCCAGCCTGGTTCCAGCTCTACAGTGCGAAAGGGGTATAATGAGCCAGCCTGTTCCAGCTCTACAGTGGGAAAGGGGTATATTGAGCCAGCCTGGTTCTAGCTCTACAGTGGGAAAGGGGTATAATGAGCCAGCCTGGTTCCAGCTCTACAGTGGGAAAGGGGTATAATGAGCCAGCCTGTTCCAGCTCTACAGTGGGAAAGGGGTATAATGAGCCAGCCTGGTTCCAGCTCTACAGTGGGAAAGGGGTATAATGAGCCAGCCTGGTTCCAGCTCTACAGTGGGAAAGGGGTATAATGAGCCAGTCTGGTCTCAGCTCTACTGTGGGAAAGGGGTATAATGAGCCAGCCTGGTCTCAGCTCTACTGTGGGAAAGGGGTATAATGAGCCAGCCTGTTCCAGCTCTACAGTGGGAAAGGGGTATAATGAGCCAGCCTGTTCCAGCTCTACAGTGGGAAAGGGCTATAATGAGCCAGCCTGGTTCCAGCTCTACGATGGGAATGGGGAATTTGAAAGGCGGGTTCATGACGCAAACCAATCGAAGACATAGGCCGGTTGAACGTTCACGGTCTGTGGAAGCAGTGGAGTGGGGTGTGTTTCTTTCTCTGTGAGCAGGGCCAAAGGATGTTATGGCTTTGAAACAGATGTGTCCATTGAGGAAGTTGAGTACTCCAGCTTTCCTAAGAATTGCATTCTTAGGACATTGTGATGAAGATTTTACAGCACATCAAATTGCAAAAGAATAAGGAGCAGTAAGTGATGTTCTGCTGCCCCACGTGATGTATACGTATTTTGCTGCAGTAATCCTCACTAAAGGAAAGTTATTGCATCTTGGAGTGATTCTCACTTCTGCTTTCTCTCTCTCGTGCACCCTTTCATTTCACAGTCCTTTTGGAATGTCAAAATGGCCGTTTATCCTGATATGAGGCAGGAGAAATATAAGGTGGTTAAGTCTGTCTCTGGTTAGGTCCACATTCATTACATATCAAAGTTCCTACTTTAGTGTTGATCTGAATTCTGGCAGAAACCGTAGAATATCTTTATAATAAAGCTTTCCAAAGGTAGCCAAGATGTGACTGAAGAATAGGGAGCCTCTTTCAAAAGGTGGCCCTAGCAGACCCAGGTGTCATCTTGTTGTGAAGGGCCCCAGTCTTGATGTAGGAAAAAATAAAGACTAATCTAAGCCCATTGCTAGGACAGTCAAAATGCTAAATGACCAAAAGACCAAAACCAGAGCTGGGACTAAAACTATATTGAAATGAAGACCACGACCAAAACCAAAGCTAAAACCATGACAAAGACTCAAAGCCAAAACCAAGACTACACCCAAAGACTAAAACTGAAAATACAGCCAAGACCAAATACTACACATAGACATAAAAACTAAGGCTGAGACCAAAGTCAAAACAAAGGCTCAGGCAAAATCCAAACTAAATCCACAAGTTTTTTTCTTCCCGAATTTGTTCATGGAAATGGTAGGCGTTTACCTGTGGTTCATCAATGGTCAATCCAGCATCATAGTCATAGATGTCCTGTGTCTCCAAGTTCAAGTTTTCCAGATCTACATCATAGTTGGCAGAGTCGTACGTGTCAAGCTCCACCTGCCGAACATTTCTAGAGAGCCTGGCTTCCACCACCTTCAGGACGAAGAGTCCCAACACAAGGCATACCAAGGTCTTCATCATCCACCCTGTGTGAAAGAAAGAGAGATCCATTACAAGGTATCCTGGGGTTTTCTACTCTAAAGCCTTATGTGACCGCCATAAATTTAACATTCATAAATGAAGGTTGAGACCAATATTGAGTTCTCTGGAAAAAGCCATTTAGAAACTCTGTAAAGTTAAAATACTAAAATACAAAAATAAAATGCATTCCTGTCTCCTGTTCCTGCCATTTTTTCCTTTAGGGTACAATAAACCTGCAACCCCAGGGCAGTGCAAAAGGACTCTGGCATCTGGACTCTTTTTTCTTTCTTTCTATTGTTATAGCCTACATCACTGGAGGCTGAATGTAAATTCCATTTTCTGGGCTTTTAGAGGCTTGTCATCACAAGCCCTCAGAGATCGCACTGTGTTTGTGGTGATAGTCTCAGGTCAGGGCACGGGTCAGAGGTGGGCAGGTATGAGACGTGCAAACAGCAGGCTATTCTGAACCAGGAGCATCAAATCCACACCAAAAATGCCTCTGGGTCTTGTAATGCAACAGCATGGACTCGGCAAGGGAACAATCCCACAATCCTCCACACTCATTACCGTATTCATATGTGTGCTTTCCCACACAGGACTAATTAGTCTCCTCCATCTCGAAAGTTCAAGCTACTTGCTTTGCATTTTATGACATTGACCATTTGGGAAAACTTGTGTTTACAGAGGGTTGAGTGAACTGAGGTTGATTCAAATTGCGAGTAAACTGTGAGGTCCCAGAATCCCCTGAAGTTAAGGCGCAAAACCTACACTGGGGTCTTTCAGTACAAACACAAACGGCTCACACAGCACTCCCAATTCCCCGTTCCATCAAACCTAACATGGCTGCTGCAGGAATCTTCCAGGAGATGGGCTGGACTGAGTGTGCTGGGTCTGGGAAGCTCTTTCTGGACCTGTTCAGCCAATCTGAGACGATAATGCGAAGCAGACGAGGGAAAAACCTTCGTGTCACGATGAGTATGTAGAGCTCTGTGAAGGGGTAATGCTGCAGAACTGGACTGAGAGCATCGTCTGAAGGGGTAATGCTGCAGAGCTGGACTGAGAGCATCGTCTGCACATCTGAACTCCCTGGACTGATAGGGAGGCTGGAGAGAGGTGCCAGAGCCAACAGCAAACAGAGGGCAGCGGAATAGGGGAGCCAGAGATGTCGACACTGCTGCCCGGTGTGGGTGTGGGGGGGGTGTGTGAGGGGAGGGGGGGCCCTGACAGAGAGCCTTTATGAGAGATGGGAGATCATCTTGGCCCGTCTCAGCATGCAATCACTAAATTCCACCGGGGTTTGTGGACAGACTGTCAGTGAGTTACGACTGAAAGCATAGGTCTCGCTTCAGGGGGGGAACTCCGGTATCCATACGCGTACACACTCACACACACACGCGCCACACACACACACGTAGACACACCTTTCACTGAGAAGCCAGTTTTATGGAGTTGTACATCATGACGACAATTACCAGCTGATTTGTCAAAGTGATAAATCTACGCTTTTCGACAGGTGGAGAGTCGTTTAAACCTTTCGTTCGGGTGATTTAAGTCCACAAGCGTGCCGCCAAACGTCAGATATGGTGCATAATGTGTGTGAAGGGTCTAAGTGTGTGCACGTGCATGTATGCTTGTGTGTGTTATCATATGCTTAATGTCAGCTCCTATATATTTTTTGACTGTAACTGGGACTTTCTGGACAATCAATGATTTTACGGTTTCTTCTCCTGGGGGAGGGGCGGGGGTGCAGTATTCTCACCAAAAATATTCATTATTTGTAAAAAAATGTGTCATTGCATTGGGTCTGCCATATCATTTAAATGTAAAAACTATAATAATCTAAATGATTTCTCTTGGTATTGCTAATATTGTGATTCACATCCTGATAACATATTCTTAAAACTGAAAGTGTTCAGTCTTTCAACAACTTTTATTTCACGTTCAAAAGATCACATCAACACAAAAACAAAAAATTAAGCAGTAAAAGTCTTCTGAACAGCATAAGCTTAATAAATTAAATGCTATTACCCAACTACATAATCAAAAAATAGCAGATGCTAATCTCCATCATCTCAAGTGAACAGGCAAATGTCCATTGCACAGCTGTTTTAAAGTCCACAACCTCATCCTGCTAAATCTAAAGCATTTTATGGGGGGGAAAAAACAACAAATGCACCAGAATGTCATACTATATTGGGAAAAATATTACCTTGAATAATGCAATGGGCAGTTTTTGCACACATCAGCCTCCCAATGCACGTGCAGCAGAGTGCTGCAGTCCGACAACATTTACATGAAGGGTTTTAACCCTGCTTCCACCAAACTCATCCAGCCATAGAGATAAAATGTAGGGAAAGTCCACAGCGCTTACCTCTCTCTCCTGCTCTCCCAAATGCTCCTGGCTGGTGAGGTGGCGTTGTTGAGGGTCCGGGGGACCTGGCCAATGGCGAGGAGTTTCTTGGGGTGGAGGTGAGAAGGAGGGTGGTGTGTGTGTGTTTGCTTGTATATGCACTGCCATAGGGGTGTGCGTGTGCATGTATGTGTGTGTGTGTGTGTGTGTGTGTGTGTGTGCGCGTGCGTGCGTGCGAGTCTGTGTATGTCAAGGTAGGCACTGACACAACTGAAAGTCGAGTGCTTGCTTTTGGTCCGTCCACACCATTCCCACACGCACAAAAAACGCTGTAACTCAGAGCTGTAACACAAAATCCCGTGGACCCCCAAATAGAGAAATATATATATATATTAATAGTAACAAGAACACCTTTATTTTAGTATATGTGTGTGTGTGTGTGTGTGTGGGAGGGGTAAAAATGTGCCTGAGGTAAAAATATGGCCGTCATTGCCTTCATGTGCACATCTACTGGGCCTCGTAGACAATGGAGTCTCTGTACTGAAGCTCTGTTGGCGCGCGGCAGAGTCTCTGTACAGGGACTAAAATCATATCTGTGTTGGGCTCTCCCTCTGTACAGGGACTAAAATCATATCTGTGTTGGGCTCTCTGTACAGGGACTAAAATAATATCTGTGTTGGGCTCTCCCTCTGTACAGGGACTAAAATCATATCTGTGTTGGGCTCTCCCTCTGTACAGGGACTAAAATCATATCTGTGTTGGGCTCTCCCTCTGTACAGGGACTAAAATCATATCTGTGTTGGGCTCTCCCTCTGTACAGGGACTAAAATCATATCTGTGTTGGGCTCTCTCTCTGTACAGGGACTAAAATCATATCTGTGCTGGGCTTTCCTTCTCTACAGGGACTAAAGTCACATCTGTGTTGGGCTCTCTGTCTGTACAGGGACTAAAATCATATCTGTCTTGAACGCTCGGTCTGTACAGAGAATAAAATTATATCTGTGTTGGGCTTTTCCTTTGTACAGGGACTAAAATCATATCTGTCTTCAGCTTTCCCTCTGTACAGGGACAAAAGTCATATCTGTGTTGGGCTCTCTGTACATGGACTAAAATCATATTTTTGTTGGGCTCTCCCTCTGTACATGGACTAAAATCATATTTTTGTTGGGCTCTCCCTCTGTACATGGACTACAATTATATTTGTGTTTGGCTCTCCCTCTGTACAGAGACTAAAATCATATCTGTGTTGGGCTCTCTGTCTGTACAGGGACTAAAATAATTTACAAGCATATATACATTGCATATAACAAGCTCACTGGTTAGGAGGAAACGACGGAAAGGCAGATCACAGCCATCTTTGTAGTTACTGTCATCGAACATAATGAAAACAAGGAGGTTCTTTTTGTTTATTCAGAGATACTGCTCTGCCTTCTCTCTCCATAGAGATGTATACTCTGGACTGGACAGTATATCAACTAATGATTTATACCGTGAAGACTACTGTACAGTATATCAACTAATGATTTATACTCTGAAGAGTACTGTACAGTATATCAACTAATGATTTATACCCTGAAGTGTACTGTACAGTATATCAACTAATGATTTATACCCTGAAGTGTACTGTACAGTATATCAACTAATGATTCATACCCTGAAGTGTACTGTGCAGTATATCAACTAATGATTTATACACTGAAGTGTACTGTACAGTATATAAACTAATGATTTATACACTAAAGTGTACTGTACAGTATATCAACTAATGATTCATACCCTGAAGTGTACTGTGCAGTATATCAACTAATGATTTATACACTGAAGTGTACTGTACAGTATATCAACTAATGATTTATACACTAAAGTGTACTGTACAGTATATCAACTAATGATTTATACACTGAAGTGTACTGTACAGTATATCAACTAATGATTTATACACTAAAGTGTACTGTGCAGTATATCAACTAATGATTTATACACTGAAGTGTACTGTACAGTATATCAACTAATGATTTATGCACTAAAGTGTACTGTACAGTATATCAACTAATGATTTATACACTGAAGTGTACTGTACAGTATATCAACTAATGATTTATACCCTGAAGTGTACTGTACAGTATATCAACTAATCTTGCATCTCCAGAGTCTTTTCACATACTGTTTTGGGCCCTAAAATTAGGCTCTTCCTTGGGATTTTAGTAGGAAAGTTACTACAATAAAATAAGAGTCAAATGGTTAGAATGTAAGCGAAGTCCCGTCACTGATTGTGGGTACGAGACAACATTGATCATTGGATTGGATCATTGGATCCAGCGCTTACCTGTTATACCTTGTGACTACTGAAGGTTGCGGTCTTCAATGTATCCTCACAAGGAAACTCTAAATGTCTGTGTAATGGTTTCAGTAATAGCTGTGACGAGATGCAGTAAACACAACACAACAGGAAAGGCTAAAGAGGTTAAATCAGCTGTTAAAAAGGCTGAGGTTTCTGAAGCCTCATTTTGGAACGGAGCTCAATCTGACTGGGAATACCAATCCCACAGCAGGGAGTTCATTACACACAAGAAATGGCCAAAATTCTTCCGATCAGGCTAATGTTCGTCGTGATGGCCATTTCTTCTGTGTTTTATGGCAGGTCCCTCTTGTAAAAGAGGTTTTGATCTCAATAGGGTAAACAGGTTAAATATATATACAGTCAAGCCGGAAAGTCTGAACACCCCTTTCACCTTCTCCACGTTTTATTACATTACAGACATATTCTACAATAGATTGAGTTCATTTTTTGTCTCAAAATTCTACACAAAATAGCCCATAATGACAAAGTGAAAACATGTTTTTAGAAATGTTTGCAAATGTATTAAAAATCGAAAACTGAAATCTTTCATTTACATAAGTATTCATACCCTTTGCTTTAACATATTTTTAAAGTATCATATTTAATATTTGGACGCATTTCCTTTGCATGCTGTTACTTTCTGAAGTCTGTGACCCATCAACATCAAAAGACTTTCGATATCTTATTTCCAGGTACTGTTACAAGCGATACTATAAGCTCTCTGCATTTGAATTGGGGGGTGAGACTAGATTCAGCTGTAAATTACACTGGTACAGTATGGAACACATGGCTGGCTAAATGGCTGTAAGTCATCAAGGGTCTGAGCTATCCTGACTCATTTTCCTATATAACTCTATGGGGAAAAAATCAGGAGAAACAACCCTTAAAGGGATCCATCCACATCTACTCCATATCTAGCCGCAGAGTGATGGTTTGGGGCTTGTTTGATACCTTAGACCCTTGATGACATACAGCCATTTCACCAGTCATGTGTTCCATACTGTACCAGTGTAATTTACAGCTGAATCTAGTCTCACCCCCCAATTATCATAGAGATCAGTTCAAATGCAGAGAGGTTATAGTATCGCTTGTAACAGTACCTGAAAATAAGATATCGAGAGTCTTTTGATGTTGATGGGTCACAGACTTCAGGAAGTAACAGCATGCAAGGATATGTGACCAAATATTAAATATGATTGTAGCAAGATCGAGTGCCACCGCTCGGGAAGAAGGGGAGACCACACCGTAATTTGCACAAACCCGCTTGGGTATATTTAATTTCGTTTAAGTTTTTCTTTTCCGGCTCTGGCTTCTCGAAGCGATTACTTCCTTCGTCTCCAGCCAGCCCGTTTGTCCGCCCGTCTCTCCCTTTTCAAGCCCCGGCTCACTGTCACAGCAATCAGAAACAATTAAACCATTATTCAATCACGTTTCCCTGTGATGCTGATTACTTTATGACAGCTGTGGCTCAGGGTCCGAGAGCCGCTCGGTTCACTCTCTCTCTGCACGCAGAGGCTAACCACGCCCACCCTGCCACATACCTCCACCGCCCGACTTAGGCCGGGGAGCTATCCGGCCGATAACTAACCCCCCCCCCTCCCCCTCCTAGGCGAGAGAGGAAGTCCGCCACCACCATCTGCGGCCCCGGCCCATGGATCACCTTAAAATTAAACGGCTGTAATGCCAGATACCAACGGGTGATCCGCGCATTGGCATCTTTCATGCGGTGGAGCCACTGGAGGGGGGCGTGGTCCGACCAGAGGGTGAATGAGCGGCCCAGCAGGTAATACCGGAGGGACCCGACCACCCACCGGATGGCGAGGCATTCTTTTTCTATGGTGCTGTACTTCGCCTCCCGCTGTGACAGCTTGCGGCTTATGTACAGCACCGGGCGATCGACTCCCTCCACCTGCTGGGTCAACACGGCCCCCAGCCCTCTGTCCGACGCGTCTGTCTGCAGGGTGAATGGGAGAGAAAAGTTAGGTGTGAACAACAGCGGCTCCCCACAAAGTGCTTCTTTTACTCGCTCAAACGCCCTCCGGCACGGCTCCGTCCACTGGACCGGCTCTGAGGCACCTTTCCGAGTTAAATCAGTCAAGGGGCTGGTCAGCTCCGAAAACGCAGGGATAAACCTCCTATAGTAACCGGCCAACCCCAAGAACCTCCTCACCTCTTTTTTTGTCTTGGGCCGGGGACAGGTCGCAATCGCCGCGGTTTTGTCCACTAGAGTCCGCACCTGTCCACTTCCCAAGTGGTACCCCAAATACCGTACCTCCGCTCTGCGAATTGCACACTTCCTCGGGTTAGCCGTGAGCCCCGCCCACCTCAGAGACTCGAGTACCACCCCCACATGCCGCACATGCTGCGCCCAGTTCTCACTGTGGATGATAACATCATCAATATAGGCTGCAGCATATGCAACATGCAGACGCAGCACCCGATCCATCAGGCGCTGGAACGTGGCTGGAGCCCCGAATAGCCCGAACGGAAGTGTACGAAATTGGTACAAACCGTCCGGAGCGGAGAAAGCCGATTTTTCCTTAGACTCTGGCGACAAGGGAATCTGCCAGTAGCCCTTGGTCAAATCCAGTGTCGAGAAAAAACGAGCCGTGCCCAGCCAATCCAAGAGTTCATCGACCCTAGGCATAGGATAGGCATCAAACTGTGAAACCTCATTCACCTTTCTGTAATCCACACAGAACCGGATAGACCCATCTGGTTTCCCTACCAGGACAATGGGGTTGCTCCAGGCACTGTGTGACTCCTCTATTACGCCCATCTCCAGCATGGCCTTTATTTCTGCCTGCACCAATTTTTTTTTGTGTTCTGGCAGCCGATAAGGACGGGAATGTACCGTCACTCCTGGGGGGGTTTCAATATGGTGGTGTATGAGATTCGTGCGTCCGGGTAGGGGAGAAAACACATCCGCAAACTGCTTTTGCAATAGAGCAAGGTCTGCCTGCTGGTTTGGCGAGAGATGGCTATCTGAAAGGGGCGGGGTCTGATTGGGTGAATTTGGTACCTCCGGCCCCAGCTCATCTTTCTCCTTATCTACCGTCACCAGCGAGACAGCCACCACCTCCTTCCAGGCTTTTAATAGATTCAGATGGTAGATTTGTTTAGCTCCTTCTCTATCCGACCGTACCACCTCGTAGTCTACCTCCCCTATTCGCCGTGTGACCACAAAGGGCCCTTGCCACTTGGCGAGTAATTTTGTGCTGGAGGTTGGAAGTAATACGAGTACTTTATCTCCCGGTGAGAATTGTCTGAGTTTTGTCCCTTTATTATAGTGCGCTTGCTGTCGTTCCTGGGCCTTGAGCAAATTCTCCCGTGATACCTTACCCAGTGTATGGAGTTTTGCTCGCAGGTCCATGACGTACTGTATCTCATTTTTACTGGGGCTTGGACCTTCCTCCAAGTTTTCTTTAACTAGGTCCAAAACTCCCCTGGGTTTTCTACCGAATATTAATTCAAAGGGAGAAAATCCCGTGGAGGCCTGGGGAACCTCCCGCACTGCAAATAATAAAGGGACTAACCATTTATCCCAATTTCGACTATCATCGTGAACGAACTTCCGAATCATCGACTTCAAAGTCCTATTAAATCGCTCAACGAGCCCATCCGTTTGGGGGTGGTATACGCTGGTTTTAATAGACTGAATGCCCAATAACGCGTACAGTTCGTTTAATGTTCGTGACATAAATGATGTGCCCTGGTCCGTCAGAATCTCTTTCGGGATTCCGATGCGGGAGATTATTTGAAACAGTGCCTGCGCAACACTCTTAGCTGAGATATTGCACAATGGAACTGCTTCGGGATACCGGGTCGCATAATCCACTAGAACTAGTACGAATCGGTATCCCTGAGTGCTCCGTTCAAATTGCCCGATGAGGTCCATAGCCACTCTATCAAATGGGACCTCTATTAATGGAAGTGGCTGCAACGGCGCTTTTGGGGTGGCCGGGGAATTCACTAATTGACATTCCGGGCAGGCCGCACACCACCGACGTACGTCGACCCAGATGCCCGGCCAATAAAATCGGGCCATTATACGGTTGAGTGTTTTGTCATATCCCAAGTGTCCCGCCATGGGGTTATAATGAGCCGCCTGGAAAACCATTTCCCGGCGGCTTTTAGGTACCAACAACTGGGTATTTTCTTCTCCTGTTTGAGCGTCCCGACACACTCGATATAACCTATCTCTAATAACAGAGAAATACGGGTGAGAGAGAGCTGTCTCCGGACGCACTTGCTGACCATCAATGCGCATTACTTGTTCGTAAGCAAAGCGTAAGGTGTCATCCCGAGACTGTTCGAGTGGGAAATCCTCCGTGGGGTGAAAAACTGGAACTAGGGGAGTCTCCCCTCGAGGCTCCCCCGGCTCCGCCCCCCCCTCGACCGTGTCGGTTGACCCTGCGTCATCGCCGTCAACAGCACACACCTCCCCGGGCCCTACCTGTCGGGATTGCACCTCCCACAGCTTCCCTGACACTTTACGAAACCCCGCCCAATCAATGCCCAAAATCAGGGGGTGCGACAGCCGGGAGCTAACCGCAGCTTTGATAATATAAATTCTCCGTTGAAAATACATTTTTACAGGCACTACCGGATATTTGTGCACATCACCATGCACGCACTTAATCGATACCCAGGGTGCCTTCACCAATGCCTCTGGCCGAACCAGGCTTTGCCGAATCATGGACTGCATCGCCCCTGAGTCCAACAACGCCCGGTGTTCACTCCCTTGCACCCTTACCGGGATGCAGTACGCTCCCTCTGGATCGTGAGCAGGAGTGGGCGGACCGACAACCCGGACCACCTGCCCCACCTCCATAAGTGGACAGTCGCGGCGCAGGTGGCCGGGCTGCCCGCATCGCCAACAACCTGGTCCGACCGTCTGAGGAGCCCTATGTGGGTCGGACCCTCCCGCCACCGAGCCTGGGCCTGGAGAGGGAGAGAAAAAAGAAGGGGGATTAATTTGGGGATAGGTTGTAGCGGTGTCGCGGGACAGAGAGGAAGGGACCGTGTGAGGAGGGGGTCTCCTCCTAGGAGCTGGTTCCGGCGGATTTTGCGGCGGGCTGCTGGGTACCACGGCCAGATGGTCCTCGGCCAGGATAACTGCCAGCTCCAGATCAGTGGGTCGGTGGCAGCGCACCCAGTTGGCGGTCGCCTCTGGCAGCCCGGCCACAAATTTCTCCAGCACCACCTGCTCCACTACCCCCGCGGCGGACCGGATTTCTGGCTGCAGCCATCGTCGGGCCATGTCGGTGAGCCGCTGGGTGAACGCGAAGGGGCGGTCCCCCGGAACCAGGGAGGCTTCCCTGAACTGGCGCCTTTGGTCTTCTGGGCTATAGCCAAGCCGATCCAAGATTGCTTTCCTGACGGTGTTGTAGTCCGCCCGGGCTGCGGCCGGCAGCCCATGTGCCGCCTGCTGGGCTTCCCCTGTTAACAGGGGCAGGAGGCGGACTACCCACTCCTCGCTGAGCCACTGACACGCCTCCGCGGCCACCGTGAAACTGTCCAGGAAGGCCTGGGCGTCATCGTCGGCCGTCATTTTGGGCAGCTGGATCTTCATGGGGGCTCGGACGTGCTGATCCCGGGACCCTGCCCCCCTGCCATTGGCCAGCTGCCGCAACGTCTCCGTTTGTAGGGTGGACTGCACCCGTAGCGCCTCCATTTGCTCCTGGTGTACGGCAGCCTGCCGTTCCTGCATCTGGGCCATCGCCTCCAGCATGCGTGCGAGCGTCAGCACCGGCTGCCCCGCTTCAGGTCGCTCCTGGCTGGTCTCCATTCCTTCTTTTTTTTTTTAATCGAAATTGCTCCCCGTACTTGGCCACCACTGTAGCATGATCGAGTGCCACCGCTCGGGAAGAAGGGGAGACCACACCGTAATTTGCACAAACCCGCTTGGGTATATTTAATTTCGTTTAAGTTTTTCTTTTCCGGCTCTGGCTTCTCGAAGCGATTACTTCCTTCGTCTCCAGCCAGCCCGTTTGTCCGCCCGTCTCTCCCTTTTCAAGCCCCGGCTCACTGTCACAGCAATCAGAAACAATTAAACCATTATTCAATCACGTTTCCCTGTGATGCTGATTACTTTATGACAGCTGTGGCTCAGGGTCCGAGAGCCGCTCGGTTCACTCTCTATCTGCACGCAGAGGTTAACCACGCCCACCCTGCCACAATGATACTTTAAAAATATGTTAAAGCAAAGGGTATGAATACTTATGTAAATGAGAGATTTCAGTTTTCGATTTTTAATACATTGGCAAAAATTTCTAAAAACATGTTTTCACTTTGTCATTATGGGCTATTTTGTGTAGAATTTTGAGACAAAAAATGAACTCAATCTATTGTAGAATATGTCTGTAATGTAATAAAACGTGGAGAAGGTGAAAGGGGTATGCAGACTTTCTGGCTTGTCTGTATCTATATATATATTTATTTATTTTTATCTGAAATTCAAGCAAGAGTCATTCTTTGTTTTCTAGTTTTTACCAGATATGCTCTGTTATACCATTTAAATATGCATGTACTGCCCTACTGTTGAGATAAAGAAAAACATGCATTAGAACTACAAGCAGGAACCTCTTTTTAATTAATAAAACAGTGAACGCCAAAAAGAATACAACATGCTATGTTCAGGAAATGTGTTGTGTGATAAGTCAGCATGGCCTCCTCTTATGGCTGCTTAACAGAAAGAACAGGCTCTTGGTTATACTCTCCAGTTGATTTGTGTTCTGTTATTTAACGGAAAATCTCAACATACGGTACTGATCCACCACAGAGCCAGACTTTAAAAAGCTGGTCAAGGCGGAGAGATGCACGGCTGTTAATCAGCGGGGAGAGATCTGTCAGTGAAGACCGCAGGAAAGCGGTGACCTCGTGTTTCTGCAGGGCCCGTTCACGTTCTACCACACGTGCATACCACACCAAATATGCGCATCTCTTAAGCATAGCATGGCTCACGATGTCTCTTTTAGTGTGTGCGTGGGGAGAGAGAACGATCTTCCATGTGGCGCACATTTTTGTGACTGCGTTTGGAAGAACTTTGTTCCACGGGTGGGTGGGGGTTGGAGGCCGCCGTGATTCGCTGATGGGAGAACACTGACTGCTTGGTGAATGTGGCCTGTAATCCTGGCCTGCACAGAGCACACCGTGCCCATCGGATGCCCACACCATCGGGCTGCCAGCACAGTGCTAGTGCCAGTATGCAAATACCTGGAGTACAGACAGCTGGCACCGATGGCAGTCTGTTTAGTGCAGAATGCAGAGTATTGGCAAGTGCGTGCGCAGCAAAGCTAACAGCGCTGGGGCTGACACACCCGAACGACGATCATTACAGTCTCTCTGTCCATCTGCTGTGATGGGTGATGTGGTGCAAAGCTAACAGCGCTAGGGCTAACACACCCGAACGACGATCATTACAGTCTCTCTGTCCATCTGCTGTGATGGGTGATGTGGTGCAAAGCTAACAGCGCTAGGGCTAACACACCCGAACGACGATCATTACAGTCTCTCTGTCCATCTGCTGTGATGGGTGATGTGGCAGCAAAGCTAACAGCAACACCGCTCTCCTGGCATATTCTGTGCAATTCAGTTTAAGAAGGGCTACTGGGCTGTGTGGTCAATATCTTATTTTGAGGCAGCATTGTATTACAGCATTTCCTGTTAATTTGGATGTATTTACATATTCAACTTAGATTTATCAACACTGGTTTTATGTTCTCAACAGCTCAACACATCATGTGACAGTCACAGAACACTGAGGTTATTTTTCTTTTTCTGTAATAGAGAAAATGCTGTTGTGATGATCTACTGTGCGCCTGATAAACTTTAAACGATGATCACCCTCAAGAACTGATGAAAAGTATTCCAATTTTTATTGTTGCACCGTGTCATTAGAAGCAAATCTAACACTTTACATATATTGTGAACAGTTACAAAAGGGAATACATAGCTGAGCAGGTTGAAAACAGTTTGGCTTACGCCGAGCATATAAACTATGAAAATGCATAAACCACAATAAAAAAAGAAATCCAAACAGGAAAAAAAACGGCAAGTCTCATAGTATTCTGTATGAGAATGCGGTTGCAACTTGTCGTGAGATTGTTATGGTCACCTCTGAACCATGTTGTGACCATAAACAGTACATACAGTAACGTCATCATAACGTTTTGGAAACGTTGCTAAAACTGCAACGTTATGGGACTGTTATCTATTAACTGGGTACTCTTAGCCTCATATAAGCAGCTGTATTCTGCCAGTCAAAACAGAAGAAGAAAAAGTGTTCCACTTTATACATTTTCAATCCAGGGTTTTTTTTTTTAATTGACCGTTGATCTGATAGATTTGGTGCACCGAAGATACTTTAAATATTAAAAACATCACAGGAATGGTCAGGGTTATCAGCTTATGAACTTGAAACAGGAGATACAGTACATCAGCTAAGTCCAGTTTTAGCCCCAAAGCTCTCCAGTAGAATCAGAAAAAGAAGCGTACCAAGAGCAGCGAGAAACAGAAAAAATGACCTTTAGCTTCTCTGGAGAAGAGAAAAGGATACGTTTCTGATATATATCTGTGATTATTACTGTAAACTTAAAGCCATGTAAACAAAATACAGGAAATAAACCTTATGCTAATAATACATCACAAAAAAATTGTTATTTTTGAAAGCAATTTCCTTGCTTTTAGATTCAACATGTAATTTATGGCAGAGACTATCAACATACTGAACAGACATTGTGTACGATCATCTAAAGCATTCAAATGGTACGAAGTACTATAGGCTTAATAAGGAGGCACAATGGGTGGTCAACAAACTCATTAATACAGTCTTCTGAATGTTTCTACATAATGCTAATGGAACTCTTGTTACTATGAGCTACTAACCGATGCATTCAACGTCTTCACAGTCTGTTATTTTCTGATTCATTTGTGCTCTGAGATTGACACGTTTATTTTGATCTGTCCCTTGACAAATGACAGAATGTGACGATGGTGGTGGCCGAGGTTAGATGACGTTATATGACTATGGACCTCAGCAGGTGGAAGCACATGATCAGTTCCCTCGGGATTGGGGGTTTGATCTCGTTGCCGTCGAGGCGAAGGTAACGTAGTCGAGGTCCCCTTTCATCAAAATAGTCGTAAAGCTGACTGAGAGGCACTGGGCAGATTTCGGATCCATTGACGCCTGCAATGAAAATAATAGTTTTTATTCATTTTTACCCGTTTAAAATTTTATTTCCCCTAATTCAGAAAGCCCCATTTGTAATTGAAAGCCAATCCCGTCACTACAACCTCCTCTGTCCGTTTGGAAGGGAACACATTGACAGTCTGATCCTGCACAATGCCTGCAGTCATCTTCTCAACCTCTGTCCTGGGGACCCTCTGTGTATGCTGGCTTTCACCACAGTTGCAATCCCAGAATTTGGCTGTAATTTTTCTTATTCCTGTTTAGAGGGATTATTTACCCTCTTAAACTTTGTTTTGCCCCCTATTGGGTCGACCCTATTGACCCTTTTCTGAGTTTAATTTAATCTTTTCAGCATGAAATTCCATTACTTTTCCTGGAGTGACCCTACCATTAGAAAACTGCTGAACATTGCGCTATTGAGCAATGAGGTGGGGGACTCCCAGGCAACCACACCCTGCCCTGTTTAATGTCATGTGTAATTATCCATCATCCCAGGACTCTAGGGTTCATTCAGCACTGTTATGGTCAGGTCAGCTTAGATCTGAACCATGGGGTGCATCACCACATGGAAAGCTAATAGCTTAGCTGGGTTTGATCCCTGTTGACAACAAAACCCCGTCATTGCCTACATTTGCAAAAAATGTAATATCCTAAACAGGGAAGAGATCAGCACGGTGCCGAGCAGAGTCTGGCTCCGCACTCTCCCAGGCCATTAGCGGTACTTACTTTTGATCTTGTTGTGGTTCAGGTGAAGGTGCTCCAGACTTAAGGGGAACCGGGGTACCTCCGTCAGCTGGTTGTGGGACAGCTGCAGGTCCAGGATGTTGGAATTGTTGAAGACATTCTTGGGGACGCCGCCGTCAGCCAGCTTGTTGTTGTTGAGGCGGAGGAAGGCCATCTTGGGAAGTCCCTTGAAGTAGTCGGCTGGGATTTTCTCAATGACATTGTTGTCCAGGAACAGCTGGGTGGTGGTCAAGGGCAGGCCGCCCGGCATGCTCTTCAGGCTGTTCTTGGCCAGGTTGAGCTGGACCAGCCTGCTCAGTCCCTTGAGACTCTGCTCTGTCACCGTGTCATCCTCCAGCTTGTTCCCCTGCAGGTCCAGCAGGGACAGGTGGTCCATCCCGGAGAAAACCTCCGGAGGAATTTTGGAAATCTTGTTCCTGGAGAGGCGGAGCTGCTCCAGGAGGGGGGGGAGAGGGGAGGGTATGGTCGACAGCAGGTTGTCCTCCATATAGAGGTGGAGCAGGCTGGACATGGCCTTCATGGCGCCTTCGTCCACACCTTCACTTGTGATCTTGTTGCGGTTGAGGTTGAGCCACCGGAGCTGAGTGGAATTGCCTAGGGCTTGCCCGGAGACCAGCTCGATCTGGTTGTTCTGCAGGTACAGGTACCAGGTGTGTGGTGGGATTGGGGGAATGGTCTTCAGGTTTCTGTTTTCACAGTAGACTGCATGAGGGAAACTAGGCGGGCAACGGCACTCCTTTGGGCACGCATGGAGTTGCTCCAGAATCGCCTCATATGATAGGTCCTGGGAGCTGACAGAGCTGGCAAGCAGCAGGCTGAACAGGACCGGGAACACCTCCATAATAACAATTAGCCTGTAAAACGAGCAGGAACACCACATTAGCACTCACCCTACTAAAACAAGCTGAAACACTGTTATCACATCCAACCGGTTGAAACAACAACCTGTGTCTTAGCGCTCAGGCAGTTAAAACAGGCAGCAGGAGGGACAGGCAAGAGGCTCGGGAGAATTGTCTCACTGAATAGGATGTCTCTGTTATTTTTGTATTCTGCCTTTCCTGTCCTGATAAAAGGTCAAAGGGCAGTTCCAGTGAAGGAGCTTGCAGGCCTCTACTGCTGCCTGGCTGCTTCTAATTATTATCCTGAACTCTTCCTGTTCCAGACCATATTTTCACACCGGTATCTTGGTGAAGGATCACAGTGTCTGGCTCATTTAAGAATGAAATGTACAATTGAATCTTCTTGCTGCAGTCTGGTGTAGCAGTGAACTATTTAACCTCAGGATATTGTCTTGAGTCCAGCCTTAATTGTTTTACACAGGAACTGAAGTTAATCTAGAGTTTGATTCAACTTCCCTCAGCTGATGGTGTGTTTAAAGTTAGAGGAGCACACACCAGACACGAGTGTACCTGTGTCATGACTCATCACCAGATACCCCTGACTGACTCCAGCTCTACCAATGGCTCCTCAGTTAGCTTATACTAACACGACTGCATAAACCTGACGACCAAACCCAATCCAAACATGACCACTTAACTCAGGCCTCTATTCAATCTCAAACTCAAACTACAGGCACCAGGCAGAGACCCAGCCTTTATCACTGGCTGCTGGGCTTGTCTGGACCACCACCTGGTCCTAGTATAGATTTTGGGTGTTTGTTTTTTGCTCACACCTGGGCCTGATTCTCTTTGGGTCTGGATTTCAGAATGAGATCAAAGAGAGACACAAGCAGCTGGGGTTTTGGCGTACCAAACCCTGTACACCTCACAGACCATGCACACCTAGCATGCTAAACACACTCTATACCCTGTACAGCTAGCATACCAAACACTGTCTATAGCTACCCTACGCACCTAGCATGCCAAACACACTCTATACCCTGTACAGCTAGCATACCAAACACTGTCTATAGCTACCCTACACACCTAGCATGCCAAACACTCTATACCCTGTACAGCTAGCATACCAAACACTGTCTATAGCTACCCTACGCAGCTAGCATGCCAAACACACTCTATACCCTGCACAGCTAGCATACCAAACACTGTCTATAGCTACCCTACGCACCTAGCATGCCAAACACACTCTATACCCTGTAAAGCTAGCATACCAAATACTGTCTATAGCTACCCTATGCACATAGCATGCCAAACACACTCTATACCCTGTACAGCTTGCATACCAAACACTGTCTATAGCTACCCTATGCACCTAGCATGCCAAACACACTCTATACCCTGTACAGCTAGCATACCAAACACTGTCTATAGCTACCCTACGCAACTAGCAAGCCAAACACACTCTATACCCTGTACAGCTAGCATACCAAACACTGTCTATAGCTACCCTACACACCTAGCATGCCAAACACTCTATACCCTGTACAGCTAGCATACCAAACACTGTCTATAGCTACCCTACGCAGCTAGCATGCCAAACACACTCTATACCCTGCACAGCTAGCATACCAAACACTGTCTATAGCTACCCTACGCACCTAGCATGCCAAACACACTCTATACCCTGTAAAGCTAGCATACCAAATACTGTCTATAGCTACCCTATGCACCTAGCATGCCAAACACACTCTATACCCTGTACAGCTTGCATACCAAACACTGTCTATAGCTACCCTATGCACCTAGCATGCCAAACACACTCTATACCCTGTACAGCTAGCATACCAAACACTGTCTATAGCTACCCTACGCAACTAGCAAGCCAAACACACTCTATACCCTGTACAGCTAGCATACCAAACACTGTCTATAGCTACCCTACGCACCTAGCATGCCAAACACACTCTATACCCTGTACAGCTAGCATACCAAACACTGTCTATAGCTACCCTACACAACTAGCATGCCAAACACACTATACCTTGTACAGCTAGCATACCAAACACTGTCTATAGCTACCCTACGCAGCTAGCATGCAAAACACACTCTATACCCTGCACAGCTAGCATACCAACCAAACACTGTCTATAGCTACCCTACGCACCTAGCATGCCAAACACTCTATACCCTGTAAAGCTAGCATACCAAATGCTGTCTATAGCTACCCTATGCACCTAGCATGCCAAACACACTCTATACCCTACACAGCTAGCATACCAAACACATACTATGCCCTACACAGCTAGCATAGCAAACACACCCTATACAGCTAGCATAGCAAACACACACTATGCCCTACAAACCTAGCATACCACACACATTATTTCCCCTACACAGCTAGCATAACAAATGCACTCTCTACCCTACACACCTAGCATATCAAACACCATGCTAGCATGCCAAACACAATCTATGTCATACACAGCTAGCACACCAAACACATGTATAGCAAACACACCCTACACTGCTAGCATACCCAACACATTCTCTGCCCTGCACTGCCAGCATAACAAACACACTCTATGCCCTACACAGCTACCATACCAAACACACTATGTACTACGCTGCAAGCATAGCAAACACATTTTATACCCTACACAGCTAGCATACCTTTGCATACACACACACACACACACACACACACACACACACACACTTGTGCATTCACTCACAGATCTTGTGGGCTCTCTGTCTGTCCTTCAGTGCTGTTACACTGCTGTGATGTGGAAACTGGTGACTTAGTTTTCCAGGTGTTTGTAATACCCAGCCACGTGAAATGGGGTCGTTTATGGGGATGGCAGAGAATCTCTCGACCAATCACCATCACCAAAATTGGCAGGTTATAATCCCCTTGTGGATCGTTGCTAATTTGTGCAAGAGTAGCTCCAGAGGATGCTGAACATAGTCCATTTACAGCCAGGCTAATACAGGCCTCCTCCACGCATGACCTCCGCTTACTGTCCCTCCTGTGTGTGTGATCCTCTTCCAAACACCTCGTGGTGTATACCTCTACCAATTTAGTATTAGCAGACAAAGGAGTGTGCTTGCTTGTCTACTTGAAAATAATTATCATGTTTTTTGTATTTTCTTGCCCTCTCTCCAACTTTCTCTATGACAATTTTTTTCTCCTTCTCTCTGTGATGAATTTAGAGTTTCTCTTCGGTGCCATGCTAATTAGAAATATGGACATGATGTCACTTCCTGTTGGCTATCATTTATAAAATGCTGAAGATGCAGACCCTTGCTATTGGTATTGAAATGCATTTCAAAGACAATGTTGATTTTTTTCCACTGCAATGTTCTTAGTGGCTTTTCTAGTCATGGTCTTCTTTCAGTTTATTCAAGCAAAACGCGCGCTGACTGAGCCTTAAGCGCACACAGCCGCCGAAACATGAAGCTGAAATTCAGATCCTCTTCGTGGAGTGTGAGCCGTTTATCTGGAGGAGGGCCGTCTTCTCGCATCCTATCAGCGAGAGCCCCACTTTAGTCCCCCGGGGGCAGTATAGCAGCTCCCTTACATTAATGGAATATATTGCAATATATTGGAATTATTTATTTATTATTTATTTATCATTTTAGAAAATATAATGGTGAATATATTTCACAGCGGTGTTTTTTTCTTAATTTATTGCAATATCTGAAAAGTGGAAAATAATGTTTTTCTTGGCCATGCATTTGTAGCTAAGTGTTGCAATATATTTTCTGATCTTGATTATATATTTAATTTAAATATATATTGCACTGCATTCCTTTTCCATAAGGGCGGTGTTACTTATCCCTTGTGTTGTTTTCATATTATGTAAGCACCGTATGTCCACAGGGTCAAAAATGACCCTCTCTCACCCTAGTGATGAAGCTTCTTCATTTAATTTTAAACCCTAAATCTATATGTAGAAACGTCCGTATATGAACCTGCAAAATGTGAAACTGACATTTTTTGGACTGCAGCAGAAGTGCACTGGGGGTGATTGGGGATAGACGAGCCAGGCAAGCTTTTTTTGTGAGCAGGGTGTTCTCATTTCCTTTGATGGTGGACAGCTCATCTAATTGTCTTTAAGTCCAATTTAATTGGCTTCTTCAAGCAAAATTCCTAAAGATCAGCTGACGATGGAGACCAAGGGGCTCAGGGTGCTGACACACATGAGTGGTGTTTTAAAAAGACTAAGCGTCTATCATTAGGATGCAGGGAAAACTCCACACCATGTCCTCCTGGGTCTGCACACCGGCCCCACTGTCTGAACTCTCCGCTGGACTGGCTTTGAGACGTGGGTCCAATGAGAATGGACGTTTAGCATGAATAGGTTCTAAAGATAGACAAGCTTTAAGATGCATATAAATTTAATAAAATGTCACATGACCAGTCCAGGGGGCCTCTGCAGAGTGGATTTGTTAAGAGGCATTCGAAGCTGAAAGATAGGATATATTTTGTGAACAGTTGCACATTCTCCTGTTATCAGTTCACCGCTGTTTTTGATGAAGCTTAATGTGTAAAAATCCTTGTGTGTCATGTTCTGGGTGTATGCGAGGTAGGAGCATACCTGGGAGGCATGGCCACCTTTAACAAAATGAGTGATGTTAGTAAGGTTTTAGGGCTGCACGATTATGGCAAAAATTATAATCACGATTATTTTAGTCAATATTGAGATCACGATTATTTAACACGATTATTAATTGGTTTTTGGAACATGATACTTTTATTGCACTTCAACATTTTGAATGAATAGAATAATCCTTATATTTTCACATTTTCTAACCCTAACCCTCTACTCTGAGGGAGGTAAAATAAGAGTGCTTGATTTGATATAGAACACCAGTAAAGTGAAAGTTTTCATTTGTAAACAGACTGTGCCTTCAAAATCGCCATTCTCGATTATTCTTGTGTAGTGGAAACCCAAAATTGTAATCACGATAAAAATTATATTAATTGTGCTTTGAAAGTTTGCTTCAAAATTAATTTACAAATTTAAAACTGAATCACACATTGTACAATTGTAATGGATGCTCAATGTTTTTCAGTCCGAAATTTAACAGATGTCATTATAGGACTTAATGTCTGAGACTGAGTGCTAGTAAGTGGTTGGCCCTTTATATGCTGCATTCGTGAATGGGCCCCAGGTACCGTTACACATCTCTTGTGTCAGAACAACCTGCACTGTCACAGACGATGTAAGTTGTTGATATCCACATGCTCATTGAGTTATGAGGTCATCACCAGTTTTGGGCTCAGTTCCATTCCAATTCAGTCAATGCCCATAATATTTCACCGTGATTTTAAAAAATTCAGTTCCTGAATTAACTTGAATTGAAACCATGGTACAGTGAGTTTCACTGAGTATATTTGGGAAGCCTGCAGTTGTGTAAATGTATTCATGTTTTAACTCATGCAGTGTTTGAGTGTGCCCACAACACTGAACTCTACACAAGAGGAATGTGGGTTTGCATGCTGTCACTGCAGCAGTCATTTGTACTGAGGCATTGGAACTGCAGCCAGGAGAGAAACCGCACTGCTGCAAGCATGATGTGGCTCTTTACTGCAGCCAGGAGAGAAACCGCACTGCTACAGGCATGATGTGGCTCTTTACTACAGCCAGGGGAGAAACCGCACTGCTACAGGCATGATGTGGCTCTTTACTACAGCCAGGAGAGAAACTGCACTGCTACAGGCATGATGTGGCTCTTTACTACAGCCAGGAGAGAAACCGCACTGCTACAGGCATGATGTGGCTCTTTACTACAGCCAGGGGAGAAACCGCACTGCTACAGGCATGATGTGGCTCTTTACTACAGCCAGGGGAGAAACCGCACTGCTACAGGCATGATGTGGCTCTTTACTGCAGCCAGGAGAGAAACCGCACTGCTGCAGGCATGATGTGGCTCTTTACTACAGCCAGGAGAGAAACCGCACTGCTGCCAGCATGATGTGGCTCTTTACTGCAGCCAGGAGAGAAACCGCACTGCTACAGGCATTATGTGGCTCTTTACTACAGCCAGGAGAGAAACCGCACTGCTACAGGCATGATGTGGCTCTTTACTACAGCCAGGAGAGAAACCGCACTGCTACAGGCATTATGTGGCTCTTTACTACAGCCAGGAGAGAAACCGCACTGCTACAGGCATGATGTGGCTCTTTACTACAGCCAGGAGAGAAACCGCACTGCTACAGGCATGATGTGGCTCTTTACTACAGCCAGGAGAGAAACCGCACTGCTACAGGCATGATGTGGCTCTTTACTACAGCCAGGAGAGAAACCGCACTGCTACAGGCATGATGTGGCTCTTTACTACAGCCAGGGGAGAAACCGCACTGCTACAGGCATGATGTGGCTCTTTACTACAGCCAGGAGAGAAACCGCACTGCTACAGGCATGATGTGGCTCTTTACTATAGCCAGGAGAGAAACCGCACTGCTACAGGCATGATGTGGCTCTTTACTACAGCCAGGAGAGAAACCACACTGCTACAGGCATGATGTGGCTCTTTACTACAGCCAGGAGAGAAACCGCACTGCTACAGGCATGATGTGGCTCTTTACTACAGCCAGGAGAGAAACCGCACTGCTACAGGCATGATGTGGCTCTTTACTACAGCCAGGAGAGAAACCACACTGCTGCAGGCATGATCTGGCTCTTTACTACAGCCAGGAGAGAAACCACACTGCTACAGGCATGATGTGGCTCTTTGCCAGGAGAGAAACCGCACTGCTGCAGGCATGATGTGGCTCTTTACTACAGCCAGGAGAGAAACTGCACTGCTACAAGCATGATGTGGCTCTTTACTACAGCCAGGGGAGAAACCGCACTGCTGCAGGCATGATGTGGCTCTTTACTACAGCCAGGAGAGAAACTGCACTGCTACAGGCATGATGTGGCTCTTTACTACAGCCAGGGGAGAAACCGCACTGCTGCAGGCATGATGTGGCTCTTTACTACAGCCAGGAGAGAAACCGCACTGCTGCAGGCATGATGTGGCTCTTTACTACAGCCAGGAGAGAAACTGCACTGCTGCAGGCATGATGTGGCTCTTTACTACAGCCAGGAGAGAAACCACACTGCTACAGGCATGATGTGGCTCTTTACTACAGCCAGGAGAGAAACCGCACTGCTGCAGGCATGATGTGGCTCTTTACTACAGCCAGGAGAGAAACCGCACTGCTACAAGCATGATGTGGCTCTTTACTACAGCCAGGAGAGAAACCGCACTGCTACAAGCATTATTTGGCTCTTTACTACAGCCAGGAGAGAAACCACACTGCTACAAGCATGATGTGGCTCTTTACTACAGCCAGGAGAGAAACCACACTGCTACAGGCATGATGTGGCTCTTTACTACAGCCAGGGGAGAAACCGCACTGCTACAGGCATGATGTGGCTCTTTACTACAGCCAGGAGAGAAACCGCACTGCTACAGGCATGATGTGGCTCTTTACTACAGCCAGGAGAGAAACCGCACTGCTACAGGCATGATGTGGCTCTTTGCCAGGAGAGAAACCGCACTGCTGCAGGCATGATGTGGCTCTTTACTACAGCCAGGAGAGAAACTGCACTGCTACAAGCATGATGTGGCTCTTTACTACAGCCAGGAGAGAAACCGCACTGCTACAGGCATGATGTGGCTCTTTACTACAGCCAGGAGAGAAACCACACTGCTACAGGCATGATGTGGCTCTTTACGGCAGCCAGGAGATAAACCACACTGCTACAGGCATGATGTGGCTCTTTACGACAGCCAGGAGAGAAACCGCACTGCTACAGGCATGATGTGGCTCTTTACGACAGCCAGGAGAGAAACCACACTGCTACAGGCATGATGTGGCTCTTTACGACAGCCAGGAGAGAAACCACACTGCTACAGGCATGATGTGGCTCTTTACGACAGCCAGGAGAGAAACCACACTGCTACAGGCATGATGTGGCTCTTTACTACAGCCAGGAGAGAAACCGCACTGCTGCAGGCATGATGTGGCTGTTTAGTGAAACATTGATGGCATGTTTATGCATTATTTGCATTTTATGAACAAAGAATCAGGTGCATGCTCTTTGTTGCACAGTAACAGTGACAGACTTTGGATATGTGACCACTTATCCAAAATATTATATTAAAAAATGATTTCTCCAGTCTCCAGGCCCAGCTACATCCATTTTAAATGACGTTGGTATTGAGTGCTAACTTTCCAAAGTGCCCAAGCTAATATGCCATGATGACACCCAACACTAATATACCATGATGACACCCAACACTAATATACCATGATGACACCCAACACTAATATACCATGATGACACCCAACACTAATATACCATGATGACACCCAACACTAATATGCCATGATGGCACCCAACACTATTATACCATGATGGCACCCAACACTAATATACCATGATGGCACCCAACACTAATATACCATGATGGCACCCAACACTAATATACCATGATGGCACCCAACACTAATATACCATGATGGCACCCAACACTAATATACCATGATGACACCCAACACTAATATACCATGATGGCACCCAACACTAATATACCATGATGGCACCCAACACTAATATGCCATGATGGCACCCAACACTAATATGCCATGATGGCACCCAACACTAATATACCATGATGGCACCCAACACTATTATACCATGATGGCACCCAACTCTAATATACCATGATGGCACCCAACACTAATATACCATGATGGCACCCAACACTAATATACCATGATGGCACCCAACACTAATATGCCATGATGGCACCCAACACTAATATACCATGATGGCACCCAACACTAATATACCATGATGGCACCCAACACTAATATGCCATGATGGCACCCAACACTATTATACCATGATGGCACCCAACACTAATATGCCATGATGGCACCCAACACTAATATACCATGATGGCACCCAACACTAATATACCATGATGGCACCCAACACTAATATACCATCATGGCATATTAGGGGTAAAGTGTTCAAAGAATGTTTTAAAAGGGCATTGTTCAGACCAAATGCAATGTGCACCTGCCTGTAAGACAGTCAGCACTGTACCATGCAGAAAACACTGTACAGACACCAAGCAGAAACTTCCCACGCGACGAACTACTGGAGCTGCTGGCGTAATGTTTTCCCTCAGCAAGAGTGCAGAAAAACAAAATTGAACGGTGATGGACAAACATCATGTGACCTATTGACCAGCCAATCAGTTACCAAGGATTTGTGAGATTCCCCTGTCAGCTTAACAGATGATGGCCTCGCTTCATTAGACACGCCCCCAACTCCAGGTTCTGGAATCTCTGCTATTTGTTTGTGTGAAGTGTGGCCCCTCCTCCAACACCGAGCTCCCCCTCCACACATCTGTCTGGAGGTGGTACCATCAGACAGTGTACCCCAAGACACAAGATCAACATCATAATTTATCATTCAAAATGCCGTGTGAATGTATCTGTTCTTCTAAGCTGCTACGGTAACATAATTTGGGATTTCACAGTATGATGCATTATAGAACCTTCAGAATGCATGTAAGTGACATGGCAAGAATGCCTGTAAATCACACAGCTTTGTGAACAAACAGGGATGAACAGTCACCAAAGTAATTTTTGATTTAAAAAAATCAAACAGGAATTCTACTGAAAACAAATGTTGGGTGGACACACATGAATATGAAAACAATACTTTCCTGAGGAAAGGGCTCGGCCAGAGGCCAAGTAGAATAATTACATGAAGGGCATTGCAAGCAATGGCTCCCCTCGATGCTGCTGACATAAAGCTTTAATACTTTCCATCGTAGAGTGCAGGAGATACACATGCAATGCTCCAAGGCCTCTGTTTCAGAATAATGAAAGGCAAACGCGATAACATGTGCTTTTAACTAAAACAAAACATCCCTTTCTGCATTAGAAATGCTTTTTTTAATGGAAAGTAGGTGGCAAGCCTGTTGTGAAGGGCAAGAAGGTAGCATTCAGGCAGTGCCTGCAATCCTAGTCCAAATGTCAAAAAGGTCCAACTAAATTGGAATACCTGAACTATGAATTAACCCTCGTGCAAAGGACTGCGGCATGCATCCCGAGAACATTGCCTCGGTCAGGCTAACATCTGCATACAAACTGCAGAAACACAGATGTGGTAAAATTGATAAGCCTGAGAAAACTGACACAAATTCTCTGGATTAATGACAACGCAACAGCTCACTGCTTTGTCCCAAGCTCCTTAACATGCAGATACATGCATTGATTACCCGGTAAACTTTATAATCAGGCATATGATAAAAAGGTGTGCAATCACAACATCTGCATCACAATGAGTCTCACTACCTCTGATATCCATTATATGGATTTTTTAAAACACAATAGCTATCATTAGGTTAATTAATTACATGCAATATACTGACACTTGATTCATGCAATATACTGACACTGATTCATGCAATATACTGACACTGATTCATGCAATATACTGACACTGATTCATGCAATATACTGACACTGATTCATGCAATATACTGACACTGATTCATGCAATATACTGACACTGATTCATGCAATACTCTTATTAAGTAAGTGAAAGAATGCACACTGACTGACAGCCAGCAATGATTGACAGTTGAGGTGAGAAAAAAAAGGTTTCAAGTAGCAATAAATCTCACTGCTAATATCAGCATAATAAAGCTCCTGTGCACACACACCCACACCTTCTAAAAAAGTTTTAAAAATGTTTAAAAAAAAAAAAAAGCGTTTACCTGCTTCTCCAGAAGATGTAGTTTGGCGGTGTGCCGTCAGGTGAGGCGTGAGAGAAGGGGGTCTGGGTATGCAGCTCTCCCCCCGTTCCGCTGCTGTTCTGCTCTGACTATAGAGGAAAAGCGAGAGCCCGAGCGCACAGTGCAGGGTTTCCCATGCATTTGGGGGCGAGCCTTATTGGGTTTGTATTGTTTTTCGTAAAATTCCCCCAAGGCTGTACCTTTGACACTGGCTGGTAGGGTGGGGGGGTTTTGGGTGAGGGGTGGGGGGGGTTGTCTTTCGTGTTCGCACATCGGCAGCCCATTGGTCGGTTATCTTTCGTCTGCTTTTTTCTTCAAAAAATAAAAAAGAGTGGGGAAGTGTAACCAGCCCCCCGAGTGTGCTGTGGCAGGTGGTGGAGAGAGGGTTAACCCTTGTGTGGGTGCTGAGCGGTGTAGTCGTGCATAGCCCAGCCCAGCCGTTGTCTGTTTCTCATGGTTTTAGCCCCTGGGCCGGGGGTGGAGGGGCGCATATGTCATTAAGAGTTTGAGAAGGGAAGGGGAGGGGGGTAGCCACTCCAGCTTGCCTGAATGAAGAATGTAGGAGTCTACCGTCCTGAGAGGGGTTGGGCCTCTAACAGTGGGTGGGGGAGGAGGGGGTCTCTGTTGGGTCTTTATGTAATCTGCCTGTAACTGAACTGGGCTTTGCTTGTATTTTGTGAATTGAATGAAGAGTTGGACAGAAAAAATGATGGGGGAGGGGCTCTTTCTGTTGGGTAGTGAGGTTTGTGGGTTTGGGTGAGTAGTGAGGTGGTTGGGTAGTGAGGTTTGGGGGTTTGGGTGAGGAGTGAGATGGTTGGGTAGTGAGGTTTGGGGGTTTGGGTGAGGAGTGAGATGTTTGGGTAGTGAGGTTTGGGGGTTTTGGTGAGTAGTGAGTTGGTTGGGTAGTAAGGTTTGGGGGTTTTGGTGAGTAATGAGGTGGTTGGGTAGGAAGGTTTGGGGGTTTTGGTGAGTAATGAGGTGGTTGGGTAGTGAGGTTTGGGGGTTTTGGTGAGTAATGAGGTGGTTGGGTAGTGAGGTTTGGGGGTTTTGGCGAGTAATGAGGTGGTTGGGTAGTGAGGTTTTGGTGAGTAGTGAGCTGGTTTGGTAGTGAGGTTTGGGGGTTTTGGTGAGTAATGAGGTGGTTGGGTAGTGAGGTTTGGGGGTTTTGGTGAGTAGTGAGTTGGTTGGGTAGTGAGGTTTGGGGGTTTTGGTGAGTAATGAGGTGGTTGGGTAGTGAGGTTTGGGGGTTTTGGTGAGTAATGAGGTGGTTGGGTAGTGAGGTTTTGGTGAGTAGTGAGCTGGTTTGGTAGTGAGGTTTGGGGGTTTTGGTGAGTAGTGAGGTGGTTGGTTAGTGAAGTTTGGGGGTTTTGTTGAGGAGTGAGCATGTTGGGTAGTGAGGTTTGGGGGTTTTGGTGAGTAGTGAGGTGGTTGGGTAGTGAGGTTTGGGGGTTTTGGTGAGTAGTGAGGTGGTTGGGTAGTGAGGTTTGGGGATTTTGGTGAGTAGTGATCTAGTTGGCCAGTGAGGTTTGGGGGTTTTGGTTCGTAGTGAGGTGGTTGGGCAGTGAGGTTTGGGGTTTTGTTGAGTAGTGAGGTGGTTGGGTAGTGAGGTTTGGGGTTTTGTTGAGTAGTGAGGTGGTTGGGTAGTGAGGTTTGGGGGTTTTGGTGAGTAATGAGGTGGTTGGGTAGTGAGGTTTTGGTGAGTAGTGAGCTGGTTTGGTAGTGAGGTTTGGGGGTTTTGGTGAGTAATGAGGTGGTTGGGTAGTGAGGTTTGGGGGTTTTGGTGAGTAATGAGGTGGTTGGGTAGTGAGGTTTTGGTGAGTAGTGAGTTGGTTGGGTAGTAAGGTTTGGGGTTTTGGTGAGTAATGAGGTGGTTGGTTAGTGAAGTTTGGGGGTTTTGTTGAGGAGTGAGCATGTTGGGTAGTGAGGTTTGGGGGTTTTGGTGAGTAGTGAGGTTTGGGGGTTTTGGTGAGTAGTGAGGTGGTTGGGTAGTGAGGTTTGGGGGTTTTGGTGAGTAGTGATCTAGTTGGCCAGTGAGGTTTGGGGGTTTTGGTTCGTAGTGAGGTGGTTGGGCAGTGAGGTTTGGGGTTTTGTTGAGTAGTGAGGTGGTTGGGTAGTGAGGTTTGGGGTTTTGTTGAGTAGTGAGGTGGTTGGGTAGTGAGGTTTGGGGGTTTTGGTGAGTAGTGAGCTGGTTGGGTAGTGAGGTTTGGGGTTTTGGTGAGTAATGAGGTGGTTTGGTAGTGAGGTGGTTAGGTAGTGAGGTTTGGGGGTTTTGTTGAGTAGTGAGGTGGTTGGGTAGTGAGGTTTGGGGGTTTTGGTGAGTAGTGAGCTGGTTGGGTAGTGAGGTTTGGGGTTTTGGTGAGTAATGAGGTGGTTGGGTAGTGAGGTTTGGGGGTTTTGTTGAGTAGTGAGGTGGTTGGGCAGTGAGGTTTGGGGGTTTTGGTGAGTAGTGAGGTGGTTGGGTAGTGAGGTTTTGGTGAGTTGTGAGGTGGTTGGGTAGTGAGGTTTGTGGGTTTTGTTGAGTAATGAGGTGGTTGGGTAGTGAGGTTTTGGGGTTTTGGTGAGTAGTGAGCTGGTTGGGTAGTGAGGTTTGGGGTTTTGGTGAGTAGTGAGGTGGTTGGGTAGTGAGGTTTGGGGGGTTTTGTTGAGTAGTGAGGTGGTTGGGCAGTGAGGTTTGGGGGTTTTGGTGAGTAGTGAGGTGGTTGGGTAGTGAGGTCTGGGGGTTTTGTTGAGTAATGAGGTGGTTGGGTAGTGAGGTTTGGGGGTTTTGTTGAGTCGTGAGGTGGTTGGGTAGTGAGGTTTGGGGGTTTTATTGAGTAGTGAGGTGGTTGGGTAGTGAGGTTTGGGGGTTTTGTTGAGTAGTGAGGTGGTTGGGTAGTGAGGTTTGGGGGTTTTGTTGAGTAGTGAGGTGGTTGGTTAGTGAAGTTTGGGGGTTTTGTTGAGGAGTGAGCATGTTGGGTAGTGAGGTTTGGGGGTTTTGGTGAGTAGTGAGGTGGTTGGGTAGTGAGGTTTGGGGGTTTTGTTGAGGAGTGAGCATGTTGGGTAGTGAGGTTTGTGGGTTTTGGAGAGTAATGAGGTGGTTGGGTAGTGAGGTTTGGGGGTTTTGGTGAGTAGTGAGGTGGTTGGGTAGTGAGGTTTGGGGATTTTGGTGAGTAGTGATCTAGTTGGCCAGTGAGGTTTGGGGGTTTTGGTTCGTAGTGAGGTGGTTGGGCAGTGAGGTTTGGGGTTTTGTTTTATAGTGAGGTGGTTGGGTAGTGAGGTTTGGGGGTTTTGTTGAGTAGTGAGGTGGTTGGGTAGTGAGGTTTGGGGGTTTTGGTGAGTAATGAGGTGGTTGGGTAGTGAGGTTTTGGTGAGTAGTGAGTTGGTTGGGTAGTAAGGTTTGGGGGTTTTGGTGAGTAATGAGGTGGTTGGGTAGTGAGGTTTGGGGGTTTTGGCGAGTAATGAGGTGGTTGGGTAGTGAGGTTTTGGTGAGTAGTGAGCTGGTTTGGTAGTGAGGTTTGGGGGTTTTGGTGAGTAGTGAGGTGGTTGGTTAGTGAAGTTTGGGGGTTTTGTTGAGGAGTGAGCATGTTGGGTAGTGAGGTTTGGGGGTTTTGGTGAGTAGTGAGGTTTGGGGGTTTTGGTGAGTAGTGAGGTGGTTGGGTAGTGAGGTTTGGGGGTTTTGGTGAGTAGTGATCTAGTTGGCCAGTGAGGTTTGGGGGTTTTGGTTCGTAGTGAGGTGGTTGGGCAGTGAGGTTTGGGGTTTTGTTGAGTAGTGAGGTGGTTGGGTAGTGAGGTTTGGGGTTTTGTTGAGTAGTGAGGTGGTTGGGTAGTGAGGTTTGGGGGTTTTGGTGAGTAGTGAGCTGGTTGGGTAGTGAGGTTTGGGGTTTTGGTGAGTAATGAGGTGGTTTGGTAGTGAGGTGGTTAGGTAGTGAGGTTTGGGGGTTTTGTTGAGTAGTGAGGTGGTTGGGTAGTGAGGTTTGGGGGTTTTGGTGAGTAGTGAGCTGGTTGGGTAGTGAGGTTTGGGGTTTTGGTGAGTAATGAGGTGGTTGGGTAGTGAGGTTTGGGGGTTTTGTTGAGTAGTGAGGTGGTTGGGTAGTGAGGTTTGGGGGTTTTGGTGAGTAGTGAGGTGGTTGGGTAGTAAGGTTTTGGTGAGTTGTGAGGTGGTTGGGTAGTGAGGTTTGTGGGTTTTGTTGAGTAATGAGGTGGTTGGGTAGTGAGGTTTTGGGGTTTTGGTGAGTAGTGAGCTGGTTGGGTAGTGAGGTTTGGGGTTTTGGTGAGTAGTGAGGTGGTTGGGTAGTGAGGTTTGGGGGTTTTGTTGAGTAGTGAGGTGGTTGGGCAGTGAGGTTTGGGGGTTTTGGTGAGTAGTGAGGTGGTTGGGTAGTGAGGTCTGGGGGTTTTGTTGAGTAATGAGGTGGTTGGGTAGTGAGGTTTGGGGGTTTTGTTGAGTCGTGAGGTGGTTGGGTAGTGAGGTTTGGGGGTTTTGTTGAGTAGTGAGGTGGTTGGGTAGTGAGGTTTGGGGGTTTTGTTGAGTAGTGAGGTGGTTGGGTAGTGAGGTTTGGGGGTTTTGTTGAGTAGTGAGGTGGTTGGGTAGTGAGGTTTGGGAGTTTTGGAGAGTAATGAGGTGGTTGGGTAGTGAGGTTTGGGGGTTTTGTTGAGTAGTGAGGTGGTTGGGTAGTGAGGTCTGGGGGTTTTGGTGAGTAATGAGGTGGTTGGGTAGTGAGGTTTGGGGGTTTTGTTGAGTAATGAGGTGGTTGGGTAGAGGTTTGGGGGTTTTGGTGAGTAGTGAGGTGATTGGGTAGTGAGGTCTGAGGGTTTTGTTGAGTAATGAGGTGGTTGGGTAGTGAGGTTTGGGGGTTTTGGTGAGTAGTGAGGTGGTTGGGTAGTGAGGTTTGGGGGTTTTGTTGAGTAGTGAGGTGGTTGGGTAGTGAGGTTTGGGGGTTTTGTTGAGTAGTTTGTATTGTATTAGGATAGAGTTATACAGGTTTTTATTGTATTAGGATAGAGAGATATGCAGATTATATTGTATTAGGTTAGAGAGATATGCTGGTTTTTATTGTTTTAGGATAGAAAGTTATGTTGGTTTTTATTGTATTAGGATAGAGAGATAAGCAGGTTGTATTGTATCTAGGTTAGAGAAATATTAGGTTAGAGAGAAATGCTGGTTTTTATTGTATTAGGATAGAAAGTTATGTAGGTTTTTATTGTATTAGGATAGAGAGATAAGCAGGTTGTACTGTATTAGGTTAGAGAAATATGCAGGTTATATTGTATTAGGATAGAGAGATATGCACGCTTGTATTGCATTAGGATAGAGTGATAGGCAGGTTTTTTTGTTTAATTTGCTTATTGTATGTATTTCCCTGTTGTAAAGCACTTTGAGCTGCATTCAGTTGTTTGAAAGGTGCTATATAAATAAAATACTTACTTACTTACTTACTAGTGAGCTGGTTGGGTAGTGAGGTTTGGGGGTTTTGTTGAGTAGTGAGATGGTTGGGTAGTGAGGTTTGGGGGTTTTGTTGAGTAGTGAGATGGTTGGGTAGTGAGGTCTGGGGGTTTTGGAGAGTAATGAGGTGGTTGGGTAGTGAGGTCTGGGGGTTTTGGAGAGTAGTGAGATGGTTGGGTAGTGAGGTCTGGGGGTTTTGGGGAGTAATGAGGTGGTTGGGTAGTGAGGTTTGGGGGTTTTGTTGAGTAGTGAGATGGTTGGGTAGTGAGGTCTGGGGGTTTTGTTGAGTAGTGAGATGGTTGGGTAGTGAGGTCTGGGGGTTTTGGAGAGTAATGAGGTGGTTGGGTAGTGAGGTTTGGGGGTTTTGGTGAGTAGTGAGGTGGTTGGGTAGTGAGGTTTGGGGGTTTTGGTGAGTAGTGAGGTGGTTGGGTAGTGAGGTTTGGGGGTTTTGTTGAGTAGTGAGATGGTTGGGTAGTGAGGTCTGGGGGTTTTGGTGAGTAATGAGGTGGTTGGGTAGTGAGGTTTGGGGGTTTTGGTGAGTAGTGAGGTGGTTGGGTAGTGAGGTTTGGGAGTTTTGTTGAGTAGTGAGCTGGTTGGGTAGTGAGGTTTGGGGGTTTTGGTGAGTAGTGAGGTGGTTGGGTAGTGAGGTCTGGGGGTTTTGTTGAGTAGTGAGGTGGTTGGGTAGTGAGGTTTGGGGGTTTTGGTGAGTAATGAGGTGGTTGGGTAGTGAGGTTTGGGGGTTTTGGTGAGTAGTGAGGTGGTTGGGTAGTGAGGTTTGGGGGTTTTGTTGAGTAGTGAGGTGGTTGGATAGTGAGGTCTGGGGGTTTTGGTGAGAACTGAGGTGGTTGGGTAGTGAGTGAGGTTTTGGGGTTTTGGTGAGTAGTGAGGTGGTTGGGTAGTGAGGTTTGGGGGTTTTGTTGAGTAGTGAGCTGGTTGGGTAGTGAGGTTTGGGGGTTTTGGTGAGTAGTGAGGTGGTTGGGTAGTGAGGTTTGGGGGTTTTGTTGAGTAGTGAGGTGGTTGGGTAGTGAGGTTTGGGGGTTTTGGAGAGTAATGAGGTGGTTGGGTAGTGAGGTTTTGGGGTTTTGGTGAGTAGTGAGGTGGTTGGGTAGTGAGGTTTGTGGGTTTTGGAGAGTAATGAGGTGGTTGGGTAGTGAGGTTTGGGGGTTTTGGTGAGTAGTGAGGTGGTTGGGTAGTGAGGTTTGGGGGTTTTGGTGAGTAGTGAGGTGGTTGGGTAGTGAGGTTTGGGGGTTTTGTTGAGTAGTGAGGTGGTTGGGTAGTGAGGTCTGGGGGTTTTGGTGAGTACTGAGGTGGTTGGGTAGTGAGGTTTGGGGGTTTTTTGGTGAGTAATGAGTGAGGTTTGGGGTTTTGGTGAGTAGTGAGGTGGTTGGGTAGTGAGGTTTGGGGTTTTTGTGAGTAGTGAGGTGGTTGGGTAGTGAGGTCTGGGGGTTTTGGTGAGTACTGAGGTGGTTGGGTAGTGAGGTTTGGGGGTTTTGGTGAGTAGTGAGGTGGTTGGGTAGTGAGGTTTGGGGGTTTTGGTGAGTAGTGAGCTGGTTGGGTAGTAGGTTTGGGGGTTTTGGTGAGTAGTGAGGTGGTTGGGTAGTGAGGTTTGGGGGTTTTGTTGAGTAATGAGGTGGTTGGGTAGTGAGGTTTGGGGGTTTTGTTGAGTAGTGAGGTGGTTGGGTAGTGAGGTTTGGTGGTTTTGTTGAGTAGTGAGGTGGTTGGGTAGTGAGGTTTGGGGGTTTTGGAGAGTAATGAGGTGGTTGGGTAGTGAGGTTTGGGGGTTTTGTTGAGTAGTGAGGTGGTTGGGTAGTGAGGTTTGGGGGTTTTGGAGAGTAATGAGGTGGTTGGGTAGTGAGGTTTGGGGGTTTTGTTGAGTAGTCAGGTGGTTGGGTAGTGAGGTCTGGGGGTTTTGGTGAGTAATGAGGTGGTTGGGTAGTGAGGTTTGGGGGTTTTGTTGAGTAATGAGGTGGTTGGGTAGTGAGGTTTGGGGGTTTTGGTGAGTAGTGAGGTGGTTGGGTAGTGAGGTCTGGGGGTTTTGGTGAGTAATGAGGTGGTTGGGTAGTGAGGTTTGGGGGTTTTGGTGAGTAGTGAGGTGGTTGGGTAGTGAGGTTTGGGGGTTTTGTTGAGTAGTGAGGTGGTTGGGTAGTGAGGTTTGGGGGTTTTGTTGAGTAGTGAGGTGGTTGGGTAGTGAGGTTTGGGGGTTTTGTTGAGTAGTGAGGTGGTTGGGTAGTGAGGTTTGGGGGTTTTGGGGGTTTTGGTGAGTAGTGAGGTGGTTGGGTAGTGAGGTTGTTGGGTTTGTTTTGGTGAGTAGTGAGGTGGTTGGGTAGTGAGGTTTGGGGGTTTTGAGTTTTGTGAGTGAGGTTGGGTGAGGTTTGGGATGGTGAGGTGGTTGGGTGGTTTTGTTGTAGTGATGTGGTTGGGTAGTGAGGTTTGGGGGTTTTGGTGAGTAGTGAGGTGGTTGGGTAGTGAGTGAGTTTTGGGGTTTTGGTGAGTGTGGTGGTTTAGTGAGTGAGGTTTGGGGGTTTTGGTGAGTAGTGAGGTGGTTTGGGTAGTGAGGTTTGGGGGTTTTTTGAGTAGTGAGGTGGTTGGGTAGTGAGGTTTGGGGTTTTGTTGAGTGAGTGAGGTGGTTGGGTAGTGAGGTTGGGGGTTTTGGTGAGTAGTGAGGTGGTTGGGTAGTGAGGTTTGGGGTTTTTGGTGAGTAATGTGGTTGGGTAGTGAGGTTTGGGGGTTTTGGTTTTGGGTTTTGGTAGTAGGTGGTTGGGTAGTGAGGTTTGGGGGTTTTGGTGAGGTAATGAGGTGGTTGGGTAGTGAGGTTTGGGGGTTTTGGTGAGTAGTGAGGTGGTTGGTAGTGAGGTTTGGGGTTTTTTGGTAGTGAGGTGGTTTGTGAGGTCTGGGGTTTTTGGGGTAGTGAGTGGTTGGGTAGTGAGGTTTGGGGGTTTTGGTGAGTAATGAGGTGGTTGGGTAGTGAGGTTTGGGGGTTTTGGTGAGTAGTGAGGTGGTTGGGTAGTGAGGTTTGGGGGTTTTGGTGAGTAGTGAGGTGGTTGGGTAGTGAGGTTTGGGGGTTTTGTTGAGTAGTGAGGTGGTTGGGTAGTGAGGTTTGGGGGTTTTGGTGAGTACTGAGGTGGTTGGGTAGTGAGGTTTGGGGGTTTTGGTGAGTAGTGGGGGTTTAGTGAGGTTTGGGTTTTGTTGTAGTGAGTGGGGTTGGGGGTTGGTGAGTAGTGAGGTGGTTGGGTAGTGAGGTTTGGGGGTTTTGTTGAGTAATGAGGTGGTTGGGTAGTGAGGTTTGGGGGTTTGGTGAGTATTGAGGTGGTTGGGTAGTGAGGTTTGGGGGTTTTGTTGAGTAGTGAGTTGGTTGGGTAGTAAGGTTTGGGGTTTTTTTAATGAGGTGGTTGGGTAGTGAGGTGGTTTTGTAGTGAGGTGAGTTTGGGGTTTTGTTGAGTAATGAGGTGGTTGGGTAGTGAGGTTTGGGGTTTTGAGTAGTTGAGGTGGTTTTAGTGAGTTTGGGGTTTTGGTGAGTGAGGTGGTTGGGTAGTGAGGTTTGGGGGTTTTGTTGAGTAGTGAGGTGGTTGGGTAGTGAGGTTTGGGGTTTTGTTGAGTAGTGAGGTGGTTGGTTAGTGTGGTTTGGGGGTTTTGTTGACTAGTGAGGTGGTTGGGTAGTGAGGTTTGGGGGTTTTGTTGAGTAGTGAGGTGGTTGGGTAGTGAGGTTTGGGGGTTTTTGTTAGTAGTGAGGTGGTTGGGCAGTAGTTCCTGGGTGCGTCTCAATGCTCAAAAAAGGCACCCTCTTTTTTCTCCACTATTACCTCCTTTCCTCTGTGCCCCGGAAACCAATTTTTGTGTCATAATCTAATGTTGCTGATTTGGCTGAATTTACTTACAAATAAGTTACAATTTGATTAATGTCTCGACGCAACCTGCAATGCCAAGTACATTATATACTGTACATTCAAATACTTTTACTCAAAACATTCAGACAGTTTTGCATACTTCTGGGTAGGAGAGGAGTGGTAGTGGGGGAGTGGAGGAAAGGAGGTGGGGAGTGAAAGATATTGGGACGCACCCCTCACTCTGTTTTTGTGTCCACCCATGACTGTGGGCCTCTCCATTCTGCTCAGCATCAAGGGAGAGAAAGAAACATCTGGCCCCACGAGCTGCTCGCAGCTTCAGAGAAAGAGAGAGAGAGAGAGAGAGACAGACAGAAAACAGATGGAGAAGCCCCTGCCGGGGATTGTGGTAGGGAATGAGCAGATTAGACTTTCATTAAAACACAAAAAAAAACGGTTATTTTTTTCTGAAAGACTGTTTCCAAAAAATGCTTTGCATTTAAAAGCAGATATGGATGCTGCATTCTCCTGATTCATTTTGGTAGAACAGTCAATGAGGGAAGATTGTTCGTGTTCTCTTGTCTTCTTGAGCAGGAAGGGCACAGCTGAACACATATCTGTATGCCATGTGTTTCTAGTTTCAGATTAAATCAGTTTTTTATTTATTTTTTTGCTGTTGACCCTTGTACTGTCTGTCTTCCTTGCTCAAACAAACCCTCAGGCACGTGTTTGTGAAAAATGTTACGTTTAAAAAATAAAAAACGTCAGAATACCTGTTTTACTTGCCTAATGTACTGTAGATCTCAAGCTTCTGTCCGCCTCTATATTTTTGACAAAGCACAGTGTTTTAATAACAGTGCACAGTGTTATTCAGTAATTAATCATTTGCTTCTGTTAAGCTCAGGTCTCATGGCTTCCAGAGGTGGGAAATCCAGGTTCAGAAAGTAAAGATCTTCCCCAGTATTTTGTTCCAATCACCTGGATTTGCTAATTAGCATAAAAACTCAGACAGAAGTTGTTATAATTAGAAGAACTAATTAATGAACTAATTAGTGAAATCAGCTGACTCCGTTCATGGGAAACGGAGAACAGCCAAGGTCATGCAGTTTGTTGTGGGCCTCAGAGATGGAAGGGTTAATAAAACATACCTGCAATGTAATGTAATGTAATAAAAACGTTTTCCCAACCACAAAAGTCTTTAAGGGATTGAAGATTTAATGGTTCAGGTGAGGATTCAGGTGCTGGAGAACCGCAGGTTCTGCTGGCTTGCGTTTCCACCTGATAATCAGGGATACATGGTGAGGTGAGCTCACTGCAATCAGCTGCTTTTTCTGATCAATGAGTAACACTAGAGTAACACTACAGTAACACTAGATTAACACTGGAGTAACACTGGAGTAACACTGGAGTAACACTGGAACTCAGCAGACTCTGTGGCTCTGCAGGACCATGGTTGCAGAAGTTGAAATGGCTAATGGCTAGTTGAAATGGCTAACACAATTAGCCTGCAGATAAGTGTGTTGACTGGGAGAACTAATAGGTTTTTAAAATAATTTTTCATCCCATTATGACATTGCACAATCGAGCAGTGAATAATATCACTGTTGCAATGTGTCAGTCTAATTGATCCACAGTTCATTGATTGATTGCTACAGTACATGGGGCCATATCATGAAGTGTACGGCAACAGTAGCCTTTGTTACAACATAGTTTCAGTCATCATACAACGTTAATGAATCTACATGAATTTCCATTGTGTGAATTTTGTGAGGTGCACAGTGTGCTCCTGACAATCTATGAATTAGCCAGTTTTGTGATAGGTATTGATGAATAGGTCGATGTCATTCTGGAGTTAGAGACTTTGGCAAAGCTGTCGTCAATTGGCTAGGCTTTGTCCCTGTATCACTCAGAATTATGTATCATTAATATATAATATATAACATAATTATGTAGAATTACATAGCCAGCAGAGATCATGCGTGGTTTTGCTGGGTGCATGGGGCCAAGGAGACTGTGATTGGCCTGGGGTGCACTTTCAGCAGACGGAAAAGAAAATATGTTTTCGTTGGGGGGGATTCGTTTTTGGGATGTCTCGCAGAGTACCTGCCAAGCTTTGGCATGGAAACGCTGCATCATGACATTTGAAGCGGCCTGAATGTGTGAAGCATGCATGTGCGGGCCCTCATACATGTGTGTGTATATGTATACACACATATCTCAATATCTCCTCTCTTTTTCCCCACGCTTATGAAAAATTTAATTAAATATTTAACCTCCCCTCCCCACCTCTTCAAAAAATTGTATCAATTAATTAAATTTAGTTAAATAAAAAATCCCTTAGGGTGAAAGCGAAATGTCTTTCATATTGTGTATTAAGAGCACACATTTTGGCACTTCCTGTTTCCTGTACACGGAATCAAGATGTGCTTTTGGTTAAATTTGTTTAAACTTAGTTTTTGGCTGGAAAACATCAGTGATGTAAGTGTGTTTTCTGCATCCTGGGATGCAGCCCTGGGGTTGGGTACTCCACACTGATCCACAAGCTGCCGTCAGCAAAATTTACATTTACATTTTTCCCCCTTTAATAATGTTTTCTTTATAGTTCCATATCAACTTTTCCATATTCAGATAAAGTAAACGGTTTCCTTACACTTTAGACCTGATTTATGAAGACCTTTTGCAAGTGCAAAACCTTTTAGCACACGCAATAACATGGCCAATGATCGGTCATTGAATTTTTTTTGCCCCAATGATAGGTCATGCTATTGGTTTTGCGTGCGCTAAAATGTTTCGCGCCCACTAAAGGTCTTAGTAAATCAGGCCCTTTCTTGGTAATATTGTGGTGATTGTAGCCATTAAATATTCATGTTGACATGACAGTTTAGATATTTATACTACAGTGTTAATTAGTCACTGAATTGGCTGCTTAACACGAGGGATATGGTATACCATTATCAAATTAATACTTTATCTATTTAACTATTGATACTTTTTTATTATTTGGAGGAAATAAGACAATTCTTAAGAACTGCCATTGCTAACTTAACAAGTGTAAAATTTTCATCAGCAATATTGTAAATATTGTCATTAAAAAACAGAACTAAGAGTAATATATACCACCACTCATGAATATGTTCATCCAATGTCTAATTATGTGCGTTTCCATAAATACCTGAAACCCTGAACATACTTAGTCTCCGTCTAGTCCATAAAAACACTTTCACTTCGGAACCTACAAAAAATAGGGATAGAGTCTATCAAGAACTTATTAATATTGGACAAGTTGTTAATGCTCTTTTGGTTCAGCAAATGGCCGCATTTTATGTGATTCAAAAACGGCACTATTAACTGCACTGGACCGTTTAATAGTGCAGGGATTGGCCGTACACCAGCGGGTACCTTATACACGGCAGCAACAAACAAAGGTTTTAATTTCTTCCTCAGTCCTACTTGCTATCCTCCCTTGTCCCCGTTAGGTTAATGCAGACAGTGGAAACAACTGATCAACTATTCATATTCAAATATCTTATTCAGCAGTGCGTTTCCATCTCAATTTATCAGACTGAAGCGAGTGTAAAAAACCGCTGATTCATGTTCATTTTGGGGATTTAATTTGATATTTACAGTTTCCATCAAGCCTTTTCTATTTGTTACAGAACAATCCGCGTATAAACTTGGATGGAAACAGTAATAGCTAATTACTTACATTCCGCGAAAGGGGCTTGCTCCGTGGCTCGGGTACAGAAAAACTGAGGAAGAGGATGGTCCAGTAGCAGGAGATTCTGAGGCAGTCAAATTTGCATTACTGCTTCATATGGAGAAGCACATAAAGGGGCTTTACCATGGACATTGTGCTTCATATGGAGAAGCACATAACGGGGCTTTACCATGGACATTGTGCTTCATATGGAGAAGCACATAACGGGGCTTTACCATGGACATTGTGCTTCATATGGAGAAGCACATAACGGGGCTTTACCATGGACATTGTGCTTCATATGGAGAAGAACATAACGGGGCTTTACCATGGACATTGTGCTTCATATGGAGAAGCACATAACGGGGCTTTACCATGGACATTGTGCTTCATATGGAGAAGCACATAACGGGGCTTTACCATGGACATTGTGCTTCATATGGAGAAGCACATAACGGGGCTTTACCATGGAAATTGTGTTGCCGCTTTTGCAAGAAAACAGCCGATTACATCTATTGCATTTCTCTTCGTCCTTTTACTTTGGTGAAATTTTGCCAAGGCTTGGACTGATTTGGGCTCTTAGCCATGTGAGTGAGTGAGAGAGTGAGAGAGTGAGAGAGAGTGAGTGAGTGAGCAAAACAAAGAAGCGAAATTAGCATGTTTTGTCTGGCGACGCTGCGGTTGGTTGCATCATGATGATCACACAAACACAATTCTTCGGGAGATTTATGTAGTTTATATGCTGTAGCTGTGTCATACCCCTGTACTGTCTAAGAATACATAACAATTGTTTGATTTTTATTCATGCTAAATAATGAACAGGAGCAAATATTTTAATTAAATGGGACCCGTCTCCAGAGTGTAATCGGTAATGTCAGCGGTTATCAATTATCGGGTTTTGAGAAAATTAGAACTGGTTCTATTGTAGAACCAGGTATTGATCCCCATCCCTGCTTAACACCTGGGGCCACATGTATAAACAGTGCTGAGCAGAAAAAAGCAGCGTAAGCGAGTTTCCACGCAGAAATTTAGATGTATAATATAACACGTGCTGTGAGAATCTGCGTACCTCTGCACACGATGGACACCATACGTACGCAATGTTTGGAGTCCGTGTAATATGGCGACACCGTGACAGAAAGGCAGAGATTGAAAATGCAAAAAAAAATTTAAGCTGATTTCCGACTTTCGCCCTAAGCGTTCTTTTACGCATTCTTTTACTCAAAGTTTGTGGCCCCAGTAGTGTCAAAATGAAGCTAAATTAAATTATTTTTGAGTTGTGGTCCTAAGCCAACAGATGGTTTTTTTATGGGGAAGCCTGCCCAACTCAAGAGACAGAGAGTGGACAAAACTAGCAAAGGTTTTTTAAACCACCATTGACTCAACATGAAGGAAATGTTTGGATGCAGAACCCAGAGGCCTCTCACTAGAGTGTGTTCCACTGATGGCACTTAAAAGGCTGACTGAGAAGTGATTGTTTTGTTAAACTGAGCGGGTTTTGAAGGAGCTGAGCTGCAGCTGGAGATGGGGAGTGGTCCCTGGAGAAGAGGCCACAACGGAGCCCCTTTGCCGGGCTGAGAGGACGGGGGGTTGGGGGGGGAGACAGGGAGCAGGGAAACATCAGGTCCCGTTCCCCAACCTCCACCCCTCCCCTCCACCCTCATCCCAAACCTCCACCCCTCCCATCCTCTCTCGTCCCAAACCTCCACCCCTCCCCTCCTCTCTCGTCCCAAACCTCCACCCCTCCCGTCCTCCCTGGACTCTTTTTTTCTGTCTTTCCATGGGAAGGAATGTCTGGGCCGGTTCCTCCACACTCACTTTCCAGCAGAAGCATAAGGGAGTGTGCTGCAGATGGGCCAGACTGCACGGCCTGCCAGGCACTAATTAAGCCCAGAGGCTCAGAGACTGGGATTTAACAAACAGCACAGAGACGCCTACAGGTGGCCTGTCTGTCTGTCTGTTTGTCTGTTTGCTTCCCGTAGCACAGGGCCGCATGCAAATCATCCAATCACCACCACAGTCAGAGTTCAACCTGTAACCGTGTCATGCAATCCAATATACTCTATTACTTGCATGTATGCGACTTAACGGTATCATACAGTACTGTAGACCTTGGGAACCTTTAACGGTATCATACAGTACTGTAGACCTTGGGAATCTTTAACGGTATCATACAGTACTGTAGACCTTGGGAATCTTTAACGGTATCATACAGTACTGTAGACCTTGGGAATCTTTAACGGTATCATACAGTACTGTAGACCTTGGGAACCTTTAACGGTATCATACAGTACTGTAGACCTTGGGAATCTTTAACGGTATCATACAGTACTGTAGACCTTGGGAATCTTTAACGGTATCATACAGTACTGTAGACCTTGGGAATCTTTAACGGTATCATACAGTACTGTAGACCTTGGGAATCTTTAACGGTATCATACAGTACTGTAGACCTTGGGAACCTTTAACGGTATCATACAGTACTGTAGACCTTGGGAATCTTTAACGGTATCATACAGTACTGTAGACCTTGGGAACCTTTAACGGTATCATACAGTACTGTAGACCTTGGGAATCTTTAACGGTATCATACAGTACTGTAGACCTTGGGAATCTTTAACGGTATCATACAGTACTGTAGACCTTGGGAATCTTTAACGGTATCATACAGTACTGTAGACCTTGGGAACCTTTAACGGTATCATACAGTACTGTAGACCTTGGGAACCTTTAACGGTATCATACAGTACTGTAGAACTTGGGAACCTTTAACGGTATCATACAGTACTGTAGAACTTGGGAACCTTTTAATGAAAAGAGTTCAGATTAGAGACACAAGCCCTTTACCTTCTAAAAAGAAAATGTTTATGTAACTAATTTGTATTTAATGTGCTATTATTTAATAATATAATCTCACAGTTGCATAATCTCTGCGGACGAAGCAATGCAGTAAAAGGTACAGAGTCAAATGTGACTGTTAGATAAAGCAGGTGAATCTCCATGCATTTAATATGATTTAAAATGGCTGCATCAGCTGGAGAAAGGGCTGAGACCTTCTATATGTAAAGAGTGAATCTATAGAAAATACTCAATTCCTATTTTAAATATAGATTTTACAGATGTTGTCACAGCTATATGTTTTCAGTAGCCAGTACCCTGTGTCGCCAGCAACTAGAGTTCAATTCAGGATAATCTACAAATGTAGTGAACCTTAAATATTATTATGGAGTCGGAAAAATATGGTTAACAGTGTTTAAATGTGTGGTTGTTCTAGAGAACATTTTTTATTCTGACTTGTCAGTATATTTTTTGTCCAATTCTGGTGTAGACATGTTCTCACTGCCTCATGTGGTTCCATGGTCTATAGATTGTTGCTTGTTCACACATATGTATTTAAAAGGTATCTAACAAAGCAGTTGTTTTGGGAATGTATATTTTTATTAAATTATTTTGTATACCCTTACAGAAAATTCCCCTTCATTGAATGATTTCCAAATCATGATGAAACGACGAGTGTCCCACCATCTGAAGCAAGATCACCATAAACACAAAAACTTAAAATGCTACGTTTTATTAGCATACATATATACCATGCGATGCATGCAGGCCCATGGGAAATGCATATGTGTTTACAGAATGTATCGGGTGTTGTTCACAATGCTGGTTATTTAGATAGAAAGCGGCGGGCTTTGCTTCAATCTCCCCCGAAAAAAAAATTAGAGGAATTCATATCTGAATAATTTCATTTGGAAAATTTCACTCCATGTTTTTTTTTTTTTTTTTCTCTCTTGGAAAACGAGACAAAGGATGCAAAGAGACAAACATTTACATACATTTTTACGAACATTATGTCCTCATGTTCACTGGTTTAAGCTGATTATAATGACCGTGTTCAGCGAAAGCACACAAATTCAAAGTTAGATGTCTGTTTTTTCAGAGCTATAAGATCTTCCTATCAAGAATATCTGCCTGAAATCAATTCAAGATGATATTTACATCTCATTAGATATCACATAATCTGTGGACTCCAACGTTATGTCCCAGTGTGGACAAAGAGTCCAGTTGTCCTCATATTTCACTTATCCTTACCTGAAGGTTTCCTTGAGATACAGCATTAACACATGTCAGTGATGTATACCATTTGAAATAAAAAAGCTATAAAAAACAAAATGAACAAATATCAAGATAAAAGTGACCAGAGTCTTAATAAAGCATGCTCTGCTATGGTATATTTAACATGTGTGTCATACATCAGATTTTCCAGCTGGAGTTGAAAACTGTGTACCTCTAATTTTGTAATATTTACCTTCATAGTTTATGTGAAGATACATCAAGAAAATATTCTTATTGCCATCGTTGTTCACAATCACCTACACCACAGCCCTGTTATAGTCGGTACAGAATACTATACCCAACTGTGATGTTGTTCCTTCTACAGATTCGCCCATTTCATGCATACATGTTTTATCAACTGAATTACTGTTCAAGAGCACCAGGGATTGTCTGAAAGGTTCCTGGCATTGAAAAAAACGTAGCGTACCAAACGCCTGAAACTCGTGGGATCTACCCGACGGCTGCTTTAAGAGAATTTTTAAAAACAGCAATTTGATTAAATGCAACTCTTGACCTTGGAGGCTATATCATTCCATGATTAACTCTGTTAAATAATCTCTTTCTAGATTTGTAATACCTACAGAATTCAGCCCCCCTGTTCTCTATACTATAGAAGAAGAGAAAGGGGTGGGAACCCAGCAGTCATGACCGATGGGGTGCTTGTAAACAGAAGGGGTGTAACGGGGTTCCACTGGTTTTTGGGGTGACTGTGCTTTCCAGGAGGAAGAGTTCCTAGTCTGTGTTCTCCAAGATAACCTCGGTAGCCAGGCGCAGGCAGTTACCCGCCTCATCGGGTATGCTTCTGCGTGTTAAGTTATTCCCGTCCAGGCGTAGGTGTCTCAGTTTGGAGTAGTTCACCGGCCCCATGATCTTGCAGAAGCTGCTCACATCAAACTCTGCGGGAACAAGAAGAACACGGGAAGTGCGTGTCGTCTGACAGCTGTCCTAGAGCTCTGATTGGCTGAAAACATCAATCGATATTGAGTCTCTGAGTGTTCCTGGTGAGTCGGCGATCATACTGCTAGCATAGTGTTAATCAGATGCAGTGCTTAAAAATACACGTGAACTGCCTCTCTTTATATCAGGGGATTGCTTTAGTGTTTGTAGAATCACAAGCCCCTTTCATACGTGGAATCTACAACATTGCCGGGTTCAGTTATTCGGGTTAGGTAGTGGCTTTCCCCGTTCACACGTAGGTCGACTACGCAGAAATATTCAGTGTGCAGTCCATTCACACGTGACGTGACCTTTTCAGATAGATTTGGCAAGGACATTATGTATACTGTTCGGTGTCTATTTTCCCATCATGTTACTACTATACAATACATTTTCAAAACAGGTGAGGTTTTTGTGTTTTCACAAAGACGCCTGGGAGATATTAGACTCCAAGGATGGAGATACTATATGCGGTTAAAGGCTACAGCGTTTATAGCTTGTGTTCGGTAAGGCTTGGACAGATAAATGTGGAAACTAGAGAGGCCAAATGTTGCTGCTTTTGTTATATAGCCGTGGCAGAAAATCTCCGTAAATCTTACGAGGACCTGACCCAGCAAATTGGAGGAATGTCTTACACACTCCTATTCACGCCAACACAGAAAATTGCCAGAACATTTACGGGTTAAGATGCATACGTGAGAGGGGCGACAGACATGGTATTGTTGGTTACTGGAAAGGAGTGTCAGTTAGCCAGAAGAAAGCTTCTTGCCTTATTCTCATTAAATTGTGTACAAACCTAAAGGTAGTCACTCAAGGCAACTACTGCAGTATACAGTATAATGGTGGAGAAAATATAGTTCACCAAAACAACCACTAAAACCAATGAAAACCTACATTTGGTGTAAAGTACCATATTATTGTCATGAGTATCTAGTGATAGAGATGCTGTGAATAGGTTTTAATGGCAGAACTCCAGACTCTTATTTGAAATGTAATACACAAAGGGAGTCTGTTCAGTCTGTTTCAGGTGAAACAACGACAATTTAGTCTCATCGGAGGAGCTGTGCATTGTCCAAATATACAGTGTAATATGCCCCCTCCACCTTACTGTGCTAACACCAGATCACTGAGCATTTTCAGTGCAATAGTACATAGACTGGTTTATTCAGCCATAAAATATCTTAAATTCATCTGGAAATGGGCACTATTTCCAAAACTACAGCACAACTATGAAGAGGCCTGATGTCCTGCTCTATGAAATACAAAAAATAAAATTGTAAATAAAATTAAAAAATATAACTTATATTATTTACACATATCATATAAAGGCTTTTTAACAATATAAAACAATGGCTGGCCTATGGATTGTCATGCAGAAAGGAAATATGCGTATTAGAGGCTGAAGAATGAGAGCAACAGAAGAAGAGAAAAGTGAAGAAACAACGGGCAGCTCCGCTTAACGACAGAAAGAGAAGGAAGAGACCGACAGACAGCAGTGGATGAGTGTAATGGGCCAGGGAAAGGTTGAAGGTAATAGAAGAGAGAAGCAGATGAAAGATGTTGGAGCGTGATGAGAAGAGGGAGAGAGAGAGACGGGGACTCACTGGTGATCTGGTTGACCTGCAGATAGAGGTTTTCAAGATTCTCATTGACCTCTGGGATGTTCTGGAGCTTGTTGTAGGAGAGATCCAGCTCGATGAGGTTGGTCACGTTGAAGACGCCCGCGGGAATGCCGGAGTCAGCCAGCTTGTTGTGGGAGATTCTGAGGTACTGCAACACGGGAAGCTTCTGGATGTATTCCTTGGGAATGCTGCCGATGTCATTGTAGTCGGCGTAGAGCATCTCGATGGTGTTGGGCAGTCCCGCAGGGAGCTTTGCCAGTTTGTTCTTACTCACATCCAAGTAGGTCAGGGATTTGAGGCCCTTGAAGGCCCCGGCGATGCCCTCTGTTGTCAGCGCGTTGCCCTGCAGGTCGACGAAGGTCAGGTTTTCCAGCCCGGAGAGCATGCCAGCGGGGAACTTAGACATCTGGTTCCCCATCATTTTCAGCTCGTTCATTGTCTTGGCCAGGGGACCCACGGGCTCCGTCAGGTTGTTGAAGTTGAAGTGCAGCTTCTCCAGCGATTTGAGCTTCTCGAAGGCGCTCTTCTCCACGGCCCCGTTGGTTATCTCGTTGTTGTCCAGGATCAGCCAGCGGAGGTCGGTGACATTGACGAAGGCGGCGGCCTTGATGTCTTTGATGTCGTTGTTCTGAAGGTAGAGGTACTTGATTCCGGAGGGGACATTGGGGATGGATTTGAGGTGGCGGTTGTTGCAGTACATGGCGCTAGCAAAGTTTACTGGGCACTCACACTCCTCTGGACAGTTGGGCCCAGAGGGGCCCAACATCATAGCGGGGCCTTGATAATAGTCATATTCATATTGACACAGGACACTGCCAATCAGTAAGGCCAGGAGAGGCACATGGAGAGGACTCATCTTTCTGCTACTTAGTTAAACCTGTCCAAGAAAACCCAGAACAAACCATTAGTCCTGTACTAGACAAACTGAAACAAACCATTAGTTCTGTACAAGATAAACCAGAACAAACCATTAGTTCTGTACAAGATAAACCAGAACAAACCATTAGTTCTGTACAAGATAAACCGGAACAAACCATTAGTCCTGTACAAGATAAACTATTAAAACGGTTCCATTAAACCTAGATAAACTGATCAATATATTCAGTGATAGAATATGGATGTTTTATATTATAGGTTTTAATTTCAAAGTAGACTGTAATTTTTACCACATCTGTGCTATACAATAATTGCATGTAATTGATGCAATGTAATAGGAAGGTGTATACAGTGTGTTAAACCTGTCCAAGACAAACTGGTAAAAGCCAAAGGACAAACCAAAAAAACAAACAATGCCACATTTAGACTGCTGCTTGCGTTGTACATGACTTGATTATGGAAACAAAAATGCCTGAATCAAGGCAAACGGCGTGAATCACCAGTGGATAAACATGCGGTAACTGTCCCTGCTTATCCAGAGAAAGTCATTGGACCGCAGCCACAAGAGTTGTGCTTCTTTTCTTTCAGTGGAAACCTCCCAAATCTTCTGCTGTCCTTATTTCTGCACGTCTGACTCAGCAGCCAGGGCTCTGAGGACACTTCTGCTGTTATGCTTAACTTGCATTCTGTCTCGCCACAATCACCAATAAGTCCTTCATATGGGAAACATGCATCCATATGAATGCACACAGTCTAGAGTCTCAGAGCAGACTATGTTTTCCATCGGGTGAAACACATTTTACCCTTAAATGCATTCTCTAGTCAATCAAGGAATTTGTAAAATCTACAAAATACATAAACCAATTGCGTAAGGTAAACAATGTCATTGAATGAACAAACCTAGACATTGGAGTTGCTAAGTATGTTTTATAACCTACAAATATAAATCATATGATAGCAATTCTGCAACAACAAAAAAAGAAGCAATTCCCAGCATTAATGAGCCCGTGAGTTAGTGTTTAATTGTAGCCGTGTGTCATTAGTTCTTCAATAAATTGCACTTATGTGAACAGTGTGTCTCCACAGGGCAGTGATGGACATTTCATAACCTTTTTCATTAAAAAAAGCAATGGATTTTCAGTTCTTAAAAGTAATTTCACCTTGACAGCAAATTATGAGGTAAAAAATGAAGTAAATATATTTAGGCATTAGACGTCATACACCAGCAGCAAAACTGATAAAAAATAGTAATTTGTGACTTCAGAACCCATGACTAAGGATTATTGAGTCCGAATGGATGCTGAGGTGTTAAACCCAGCATCTCACATCACACATGTGACACATAAGCTTGATCTGAGAATAAAGCCATGAAGAGTGAAGCCTGAAATACCGCTGTGTTTCCATGCAAAAGGCTTCCAGCATCTATCATCTGCAGCTCCCATAAAGATCAAATCACCACAATAAGCTTTATAAGAAATAAAACAAACTCCCAACGCTCAACGCCACTGTTCGCTGAAACAGTTGTGGCTCATTTGGAACGCTATATGTAAGCTGTGGAGAAAAGTAAAAAAGAATTGAAAGCAGAAAAGATCTTTAGAATGTTAGTGAGCTGCAGCTTGTCCAGGTGTGTGTGTGCTTACCTTTCTCTGTCTCACTGGAAGGATGCAGTGGCATGCACCCTCAACACAACAGACGGATGGACAGAGTGGAGAGCACAGGCGCTAGGTCTCAGGAGAAAGAGAAAAAGAGAGACAGTGAGAGAGAGAGAAAGAGAGAGAGAGAGAGAGAGAGAGAGAGAGAGGGGGAAACCGAGCTAGCAGGAACCTCTGCCAAAACCTCTGTGGGACTAGACTGACAAAAATGCAGCAGCCAAATTGGAGTTATGCTCCACTATAGAGCACCGTCGTCAATGTGTACTTTACAACAGAGGATCCGCGAAAATATGGTTTTTCTAATGAAGCACAGGTGCACCCCGTCTGCGTGAAGCCTCTGTTACCTGAGGTGAACTGGACTGTAGTCTCTAAGCTGCAGGATCATAGACTAGTTACCTGTCTGACTCTCCTCCTTCCTCACCAAACCCCCCCCTTCCGAAAACATGAATTAGTCCTGCAAACAGCCTGCTGTATGTTAAATTAAAGGCTAGCCTTCTCACAACACAGCCAGAAGGGATTGAACAATAGTTTCCGGGCCAAAACAACTTTGTTTTACTCATTCTTCCCAACCAGTTCAAGTTAAATGAAGTGTGTATTTTAATAAAATCCCAAGCTTAGTCTTTTTTGGAGAGTGCATGCGGAAAGGACATCTTAAGGTAATCTGAGAATTGCTTTGGCATGCCAATTTAGGGTTTTTGTTTAACTTTTGGATATGGAAAATAGCAATTTAAAGTATCCTGATACGGGCAGCCAGCTGCCTGTGTCTAATCAAAAATAAAATGTAGCTGAAAATAAACTGTAAATGGTAGCATGGGAAAGGTATCATTTACAAACACCTCCATAACAACATGCTATATTCCATGCAGAGAGGTAGGGTATGTCTCAAATCTAGCCCTTGGTAATTGCTTGGGTGTAAATTCGTTTGGTCACCACAACCTCCCTTTTAACTTAACATCAAACGACTCTCTGGTCCACGTCAGCAATTGTGTGACTATGGGACATTTTACACGCTCTGATAACCTTAAACAACCCCCCCCTATTGGAAGTCTTATCAAAGTCAGGTTTGGATTGAGTATTCTCTTATGTGTCTTCCTTTGTGCTGCGATCCAAGAATGTGATTTTGGATACAGGCAGTTAATTCTTGCACAGATAGGTTCCACTTGTAGGTCGAGTGCAGATTTGAGTGGAATACAGAGTTTTTTTATTACAGTTTAGAATAAATCAAGGAATTCCAGAAATGTCTGCTCTCGTCTTCATGCCCAACCTAACAAACTACCAGACCTTTGTTTTTTTATTTTTAAACATTCATCTTCCACTTCTCAGATTACAGATTCTACTACATCACCCAGCGATAACAGTTATACACTAATATAAAGCAGAATAATGCTATAAAAATACCACGGCTTTCCTCTCCCACTGCACGGGACAGACCTCAGTACAGACCCACTGCACGGGACAGACCTCAGTACAGACCCACTGCACGGGACAGACCTCAGTACAGACCCACTGCACGGGACAGACCTCAGTACAGACCCACTGCACGGGACAGACCTCAGTACAGACCCACTGCATGGGACAGACCTCAGTACAGACCCACTGCATGGGACAGACCTCAGTACAGACCCACTGCACGGGACAGACCTCAGTACAGACCCACTGCACGGGACAGACCTCAGTACAGACCCACTGCACGGGACAGACCTCAGTACAGACCCACTGCACGGGACAGACCTCAGTACAGACCCACTGCACGGGACAGACTTCAGTACAGACCCACTGCACGGGACAGACCTCAGTACAGACCCACTGCACGGGACAGACCTCAGTACAGACCCACTGCACGGGACAGACCTCAGTACAGACCCACTGCACGGGACAGACCTCAGTACAGACCCACTGCACGGGACAGACCTCAGTACAGACCCACTGCACAGGACAGACCTCAGTACAGACCCACTGCACGGGACAGACCTCAGTACAGACCCACTACACAGGACAGACCTCAGTACAGACCCGCTGCACGGGACAGACCTCATTACAGACCCACTGCACGGGACAGACCTCAGTACAGACCCACTGCACGGGACAGACCTCAGTACAGACCCACTGCACGGGACAGACCTCAGT